>OX418216.1:37551652-38751652 GCA_948455865.1 Conomelus anceps
GCATCACAAATATGCCCTTGAATGAGTGACTGGCAGCTATAACATTTCGTTATCTTCTTATTATCACTTATACGATGCTTTGGAATCTACCTAATTAAAATTTATTGTAGGTCTACAATGTTCATCAGAACATGTCTCATACGGCATGGGGCCTGTTGCATAAAAAATCACATATTTAAATTATGATAATCTAGAAGAGTAAAAGCTTTCACAAGATTTTTCAGTTAGCGTACTATGCAAGTGTTAATAAGCTAGCTTGTAATTTCTCATGCAACATACCCCGGCCAACATTTAGGGGTCTCCCATCACTAAAAGCATACACCATATAAGCATCAATTTCAATTCAATTCAATTTTATTCCTCAACATTATGCACAAGAAAATACAGAAAAAAAGAAGTGTAGCTGAACTTAATAAATAAAATAAAAAATACAACTAACTCCTGTTATAAACTAACTAGCCTAGAATAGATAAAACTAGTAGAAACAAAAGGAAACTTACTACAATAAGTAGAGAAAAAGTTGACAAAACTGGAATATGAGGAAGGTCCCCGCATGGGTCAAGCCTGTGCGCGGGGCCGAGTTCTGTAAACTACTGTGTAAGTTGAAGGAGGAAAACGACAGTAAAAGAAATATGTTTAGAAATGTTGAAAAATAAAGACTTGAAGGAAACAAGAGGAAAAAAAAGGGAGGGAAATAATTCGGAAATATATCAAAGAACTGAACAAGCCTGAGACATGCTGATACTATGTGTGATACATGGGTCTTAGGAAACTATTGGGAGCCTCTCTACCAGCTTCCAGGAGCCAAAATACTAAAAAAAATTTATAAGTGTAAATGCTGTATAAACCAGTGCGCAGTGCAGGTGGAATTTTTAGATACAATATGTGGATTAAGTGGTATGGATTAGAGGCAGTTGATGATCTATTGATGCGAGGAGTGGTGATGCCAATATTGATTCTATGTCGAGTCAGATAATTGTGATTATTAATCGCTAACATGCTAAAATTTCTTTTGTAGCCATACAAGAGCAAGGTTTTTATAAATAACTGCCTAATATTAAGAACTTTAAAAAGGTTTGAACAAGCTTGCAGTTGGAAAGCAGACAGGAACACAGAGAGCTGCCTTGATAATAGCCTTCTGTGTGATTTCCCAGACCTCTAATCACCATGTTTGTTGATCCACTCCATACAGCAATACCATATTGAAGGATGGATTGTACATAAGCATAATATACCATTTTTAATTGGCTGCGTTCGAGAACTTTAGACAAAACTGAAAATATGTAGATAAATTTTCTCAACCTGGCATTTGTTGATTTTGTATGTGCTGACCAAGACAGCTGCTGTCAAACACAACACCAAGATACTTGTAGCTGTCAACCAATCCAATGACCGGACATTGACAGACCCCCAAACCATCACAAGCATGCAGATGCAACACCCGGTCATGGACGTCTCCAGTCACACGCAATGCCAGCTCCATGCACTTTGTCTTGTCCACATTCACAGACAACTTATTATGGTCAAACCACTGCTTGACATCCCTTAGCCCATGGGCAGCGCTTTGGTATGCCTCAGCCCATGAATTGCCCTCAAAAAGCAAGGCAGTGTCATCAGCATACAAGTACATGATACCATTTTGAAGATTGACCTTGCCCAAATTGTTTAGGTACACCAAGAAGAGAAGAGGACCCAAGGCACTTCCCTGAATAACGCCATAATCGATTCGTCTAACCCCACTGTTGACCCCATTCACTGAAACCAGCTGGTATCTGTCTGAGAGATAACTGTGGAACCAACTCAGAGCATTGCCACATATGCCAAGACACTTTAACTTATTCAAGAGAAGACCTCTGTCCAAAGAATCAAATGCCTTGGCCAGATCAATGAAGATCAAGAGAGCTCGCTTATTACTATCAATGAGTTGATGAACCTGATTGGTTAGTCCAAATAGGGCATCATCCACAGTAAGGTCACTCCTAAAGCCAAACTGATTGGGAATGATCAGGTTATTTATGTGAAGATATCTGCTTAGCTGCTCCCTCACACATCTCTCCAAGATCTTGGCAATGACACTCAACAGAGAAATAGGCCTATAACTACTACACTCACCTTTTTTGCCTCCCTTATATATGGGGATAACCTTGGCAAGCTTAAAGATCCTGGGAAACACTCCTTGTGAGATGCTTGCATTGACTATATGTAAGAGGGGAATTTTCAAATAGTCTATGCCATCCTTGATTGTGTCGGCAGTGATACCATCACACCCAGGCGCAGACCTCCCTCTAAGCTCATTAACACAGTGCACAAGATGTTGCTCGGTAACAGTCTCCAGATGGAACTGAGACCATGCCCTGTAATGGGAGTCGTCAATTTCGCAATTGGCATCAGGAACACGACTAGCTAGATCAGGCCCTAAATTACAATAATAATCATTAAAGAAATCAGCCACCACCTTAGATGGATCCTCAGTATTACCATTATTATTATTATTATTATTAGTATTATTATTATTTATATTATTATTGTTCACAGAATGAGGGTCAGATATATTATTATCATTCAAGAACAAGTTCACCTGAATGGTCTCTCTCCCCCTCTTTGCGCCAGATAGTTCATTTATATGCTGCCAAAGCAACCTAGGCTTACCAGCAGATTCTAATATTTTACTCCTGTAATAATTTTTTTTGGCCAATTTCATAGTAGTAGTTAGATAATTTCTATACCTTTTGAACTCATTGATCAAATCCAAATCAAAAGCTTTATTATTCTTCACTGAAATTTGAGCTTAAATCTTGAAACATTAATGAACATTATTAATCTCCTTATGTCCTTAGATGAGAAATTAATCATTAATTCAATTGGAAGTATACAGAGAAAATTTTGAAATTTGAAGAACAGCTTATTCAAAAATGACACAAAATCATCATGTATTGAAGAAAGTTTGATAAGTATCGAAAAAGCGATCAGAGAAGAGGTGCTAGGTATTCAATGAGCTGAACTTGGAAGTTGAGGTAGAAGGTAAGTGTGAAAGCAGACGTCTGAGAAGAGTTGGCAGAAAAAGACGAGGTTAGGGGTATAGAGCATACTACGTGGTTGTGGTTTTGTTGTGAGTGGAACGTTTCAGGGAGGGGTGTTTAAGAGGAGGGGACACGTGACAGGATGTCTGTGGAAATTCCTTTGTGCTTTTCCACAATGCGTGCTCTAATGAATATCCCGAACTCGGAGCCCAAGTGCAGTCGACGTCAGAATCGAGGAACAGTTTACGTTATAAATAAATCAGCATCACTTTGAAAATAAGACTACATTCACTCTGACAGAGTATGAAACGGGTGTCATCACTCATGCTTGCTGAGCCGCTTTCTCTTTATCATAAAATAGTTACCAGCTCTGATTTATTTGTTTCAATTAGTGATGTTTGTATTGTAGGAGTTATTGATGTTCGTTTCACCTGTAATCTGGAGAGCTGTGGAAAGTAGTTTGGGTGATGTATAAGTAACATAGGCCTACGTAGTAAAAACTTGCACAGAGATTTCAGGATAGATGTGATGGGAAGCCTGGTATTGTGATCTCGGCAGAGAGAAGAGAAGCAATAAGTGTTCGAATGAAGCAATGGTGGGCTGCCAAGAAGGTCGACGTGACAAGAAATGAATGACTGATATTGTGTGTCCATAAATGGCCAAACCCCTATTGAGAGAATCAACGATTATTCAAGAGTTTTCAGAAAACGATTATTCAAGAGTTTTCAGAAAACTTTAGGCTACATCAACTAAGCAACTATGGACATAATACAGATTCATTGGATACAAATACGAATAATGCGATCGAATATGAATATACAAATAATCAAATCAAAATGGTATAGAATGATTTTTTGCATCTCATGATATATTGTAACACATCCCGTTTTGACCAAGGTCAAAATGAGAAGGTACAAAGAAGGATGCTGCGCCTAGAGGTGGCGAATCATAATGAGGTGAAAATATGTTAGTCGAGAGCAGGTACAAAAAAATAAAAGACGATTTTTGAATAACAAATTTCACCAGTACTCAATAATGAATTAAAAAAACAAAGATATGAGAATTTTAGAATTAAATCTTAGTTACAATAAAAGTTTAAAGTCATGACTATTATTGGCGTGAATTATCGATGATTAGCTTAGAAGGCCTGCTAGCAAATCATTTAGAATTTTGTCGGTTATATTTTCGAAGTGAAGAAACGAAGAAAAATATAGATCAGCTTACCAGAATTGTGGAATTATAATATTGTAAAATCAGCCCATGAGTTTTGTTAATACATACTGGATCCTGTTCGGTATGGAATACTGTCGTTTAATAATCTTAATTTTGATCCAAAAATTAATCCAAAATTATGATGTAAGTCTCATCATTGTTTTGTAATTGAGTATTAAAAAACCAAAATTGGGGTTTTTTGATGACAATATCAATCAAAGATTTTGTTTAGGCCAATTAAGTAGTGGACTGTATTTAAATATTTATTATTTCCATAGGTTTGTATTAATTCGTTTGGGCCCTCAAATCCATGCACTACTAAAGATTGAAAATTGTTCATGTGACTTACCCAATTGTAGTCGTATAATGGGGCGAATTAGTGGTTTGAAGGGTTTTAGGAATAAGGAGCGAACATAAGTAACAAGGATAATTTGGATGGAATTCAAACCTTACTGCTACTGCTAATAATTGTGATGCAGTCTTCTCGCTTACACGCACTTGAGGACTTCCACGAATTAACGAATAGGAACACTTGAATTTACGATAACAAAAATACACGATACTCGAATTTCACACATATGCAATATTTAAACGAATAATTAAAATAATACTGATCGGTCCCAATACAGACGCGCCATGACGAGTTTTTACGAAGCAATCCAAAAACAAATCCCAGTAATCTCATTCAATATTCGCGCAGACGCAATAGAACAGTAATAGATAAACTGGTTGCAAGTTTACAAATTGGCTACCAGATTGCAGCAACAGACGGGAGTGGAATCAAAAAAATTATGAAGGCTAGCCGCCAGATTTAAGCTAATGGCTCAAACAGATTTTATAAAAATTCAAAACATAATTGATCAGTTTGAAAACATTTTCAAAAAACATTTGATCCCTTCCATGCTCGTAAATATTTTTCTCAAAATATAAGAACAATTAAAAGGTACATCATTCAGAGCATCCAATCGCCTCTGTCTCCATTTTAGAATCGACCAAACCGTTCGGCTGGCTAGCTAATTGCAGTCTGAACAGAACTACCAACGTAACCAAACTCAATATTACAATTCACCACCATAATTAATAATGATAAAGTTAATTAAAATTACTAACGAATTTCTATAATTTTGTAATAGTAAAAAAAAAAATTAGGAAAGAAGAATTAATTAAATTTTGGTACAATATTGCAATATCAATTTCAAATGTTGAGTTGACTAGAGCGACGGCCTCCATTTTTATGAACCTACCTTGACTCTTCCTTATCTCAAGGAAGATGGAACGAAAGACTTTTTAAGTCTCCATTGAGTTGAGGAAGCCGTGATGAAGTAGTTTCATGAATACGACTTCAATTTGTGTCTCTTTTTATCAATTACAGACTTTCGCATTCTTGGAAAAACTCCATCCTCAACTAGATCACCTTCCCGATCCGTCTTTCAGGCGTTCATTAACACCTTACTTGTTAGCACAATAAGAATCTGTGGCTGTCGCTTTGTTTGCAGTCGGTAGATGTCTGCCTTTGAAGGTGAATTTATTCATCAGGCGTATCTGTTCAGATGCGGTGTTTTCCTGGGGTAATTAGCTGCCTCATGTAGAGACTTCGGAGGTAATTGCTCAGCGCAGAAGAGGCAACGAATACAGAGAAAGTAAGAGATGGAAAAAGAGTGAGAAAGATAGAATGTGAGAGAGAGTGAGAAAAAGAGTGGGTAGGCGAGAATGAGTGAGAGTGAGAGAAAGTTTGTGAGAGAACATGTGTGAGTTCACTTCAGGATGCAGGACTAAATTAGCGGTTAGAATGAAGAGGGTTGCGGTCTACCCACACGTCTCTGCAACACAACGAACAGAAATGCCGACTTTCATTGTTCAATTGCTGTTTGATTACCAAGAATGATACTCTTGAGGGCCCTTAATTGTGGAAAAACTCCTGGGTACGATGGTTGAATTGCTAAAATGGAAGATGAATTAGTAAAAAAATGATAAGGGTTCACTTTGATTTGATTTTAGCTGTCGTTTTCATTACTGAAATGAGAAGTAGGGATATGTTTTTTCTGGAATGAATGATTTCAACAGACCTAATAATAAGTTTCCAATGTATAATAATAATAATAATAATAATAATTTTTTTTTTATTAATTCACAATCTCAAATTACAATAAAATTGATATATTTTGCAATTCCTATATCATTAATTCATTTCATAATCATTAATAAAGTGAGATATTATTGGAAGAATTCCATTTCGATTTTACAGTGGCTACCCCATGAAGCTAAATTGAGCTTATATTGGGGTGTTGTTAATTAAATTGTTTAAGCTATTTAATGTTAATGTTATGTGGTGATTGATATATTTTATTGCTTTGCTTTCAATATGTAAGTAGATTGTGTTAATATTTAAATTTGTCTGGTCTATTGGTTTGAGATATAATAGTTTTTTATTTCTCTTTTTATTTCAGTGTATGTATTTAAGTTTCTTAGGTGATATGGAATGCTGTTTAGAGTGTGTGGTATGAAATATTCCGGAACTGCTTTTCCTATTTCTGTGTAGTATCCTGGTATTATGTATTGTATATTTCTGGTATTGTATCTGTTTTCATTTGTCCATCTGTATTCGTCTTCAAAATAGTGTCTTAGCAATATTGTATATTTGAATAAGTTTCTAAAATTGAGTATATTTAATGTGTTTGTATCTATTCCGTGGAAAAAATTTCTTCTTATTCTGTTTATTAGTTGTGCTATTGGATTTGATATATCGTTTGGTGCATGGCCGTAAACTGTTATTCCATATCTTATTTCTGACTCGACTAGACTGAAGTACACAGCTCGTTTCGTTTTCGGTGGTAGTGTTTCTCTTAGTTGATAGCATCTATGTGCTATACTCCTCAGTCTTTTTGTCAGCATTTGGGAGTGTGTGTGCCATTTCATATTTGAATCCAAGTGCATCCCCAGATATTTCACTGTGTTTGAGTGTTTTATTTTTTTGCAATTGCATGTATTGGGTGAAATGAAACATTTGTAATTGTGACTAACTATTCTATTATTTGGATCAAGGATGTTTATATTTTGTTTTGGGTTATGGAAGACAATTGTATTGGTATTTGAGCTGTTTATATGGATGTAATTATTATGAAAATATTTTGTTATTGTATTCACATCTTTTTGCACATTTTCGGCTGCTACTGATAAGATTCTGTTTGAATATAGTATTATGGTATCATCTGCATAATTATATACTTTTCCTTTGAAATCACAGTGTTTCAGATCACTGATATATAGATTGAAGAGCAATGGTGATAAAGGTGATCCCTGAATTACACCAAATTTATGAGGCTTTGGGTTACTATTACTATTTCCAATTCTAACTATTATTTCCCTGTCTGCAAAATAGTTCTTGATGATTTCCAAATCCATTCCTGATAATCCCAGTTTACCCAGTTTTTTAATGAGTATTTTGTGTTGAATCGTATCAAACGCTTTGCTCAGATCTAATAATACTGCAAAGGTTGTGTTTCTCTTATCTATATCTTTGTTAATTGCATAGGAAACTTTCTCAAGTAATAAGGTTGTTGATTTCCCAGGTACAAAGCCATATCGGTTTCTATTTAATAAATCATTTTGCATGGAGTAATTCATCAGTTGTTCATGAATTATGAATTCTAATAATTTCATTATAATCGATATTGCACCTATTGGTCTATAATTTTGAATATCTTTTTTCAGTCCATTTTTATAAATTGGTTTGAGAAGTGTTTTCTTCATTTTTGTTGGAATTTTCCCTGTTTTTATTATTGTATTATATAAGTGTAATAGAATTTTTTCTAAATTTTCAAAGTTGTCTTTTATATGTTTTGGTTTGATGTTGTCAATGCCAGGCGAAGATGTTGTATTTAGCTTGTTCACTATTCTCTTGAATGTATTTATTTCTATTGTATTTATTATTGTGCTCGGTTCCTTTCTTATATTGTGTTCATTAGTTTCTATTAATGGTACATAAAGTTCATTTTCCGATATGCTTTTATTCATTTCTTCTATTTTGGTTTTAAAATGTTCATTGAAATCCTCACATAGCTCACTCATTTCATCTTCTTTTTCCACTTTGAAATTTTCCATTATGACTGTTTGTATTGATTTCTTTTTCACATTTAGTATCTCATTGATTGTATTCCATGTCTTTTTAGCATCTCCCATATGCAAGCTTATTTTATTGTAGTAGTATTTACGCTTCTCTCTCCGTATTATATTAGTTAGGTTTCTCTGTTTTTTATATTCATTCTTCAGTAGGTTATTATCAGGTTGTCTTCTCAGCTTATTCCATAGTCTATCTTTTAAATTTATGTTGTTTTTAATGTTTTCTGTGATCCAAGGTTGGTTTTGTCTGTATCTTTTTTTGCGGACTGTTATGGTTGCTTTTTCATAAATTTTATTGAATTTTTCGACTATTGAATCATAGATTTGTGTTGGGTTATTTGAATTTAGGTGGTCATTCCAATTTGTATTCCTAATCATATTCCTTACTATTCTATCAGAGATTATGCTTGTTTTTTCCTCAATCATTTTCTTCTCTTTGGAATTTTGCTCATTGAATCCAACCATGTAGTGATCTGCTATTTTTGTTTTGATTATTAGTGTTTTTATTCGGTTTGGATTTATTCTTGTGTTAATGTGGTCTATGCATGTCGATGTTATGTGATCACCATATAATTCTTCTCTTGTTGGTTCTTTTATGCCCATTTGTAGTCCAGTTGTGTATTGTATGCTTAGGTAATTTTGCGCTTGTATATTTTCCTCCAAGATGTCTATATTCATATCTCCCAGTATTATTAGATTTTTATTATCTTTCCATGGTTGAGTGTTCAGCCATTCTTCTAATTGTGTGTTGAATTGATTTATACTGTTTGATGGTGGTCTGTATGTTGTTACGATCAGGTAGTTAATGTCATTTATAGATATTTCCAAAGTTATTGCTTCACTGGCTGTGAAGTTGTTGGGTATTATATTAACATTCAGTTCCTTTCTATGATATATCAGTATACCACCACCCTTTCTTACCTCTCTACTGTAGTTTATGTTGTCGAATTCTGGGATATTATATAAATCTATCTCATTTTCTTTTGTATTCGTTTCGACCAGTATTAGTAGCTTTATTCTGTTTAATATTTTTTCCAAGGTTGCCATTAGGGTATTCCAGTGTTTTTTTTATACTTCTGATATTCAGCATGATGCACTGAAAATTGTTTTCTTCTATTGCAGAATTTTCAAAATCTTGTATTGTATTATAGGTTATTGTTTGTATCTGGTCTACATTAAATTCTTCCATTTCTACAAATAAGATTCTAGATTTTAGTACTAATATTTTGTTCAATGATTTGTATGTAGGTATGCAATATAATTATGAGTAATTTGAGTTTATTTGTGGTTTGTCTTTATTTAATTATTGTAATTGGCATTTGTGTGTGTGTCAGTATGAATCACTTATATATTACCTGAGTGGAATTTTATTATTATTTATTATTTCCATTATCATCATTTACTTTTTATTATTATTTTTCTGAGTACGGTATGAGTGTATTGATGAGTTAGGGAGATAGGGTTTCTTTTCTATTTCGAATTAGGCTAGTAAACGGGGTTTTTGGGAGTCATTTTATCTGTTATGATAAGATTGTATTTATCTCCACCGCTTTGCAAAGCGCACTCCTCTATTGAGCAATCTGTTAGTTGAGTTAGTCTACTTGTGGAAGTATCATTAATCTATAATAATAATAATAATAATAATAATAATAATAATAATAATAATAATAATAAATTGCTCTTCAAAAGTCAATTGTACTGGACACATGCTCAATAACACGAAAGTTCCTAAGCACATAGTGATAAAAAAAAAAAAAAAAAAAAAAAAATATATATATATATTTACGGATGATCGGATGATATGCATGTTATTATGTTATTTATTCATTTGGAAAAAAAAAGAGATGCGAGAGTGTAATGAGGAAATTAATAGGATGGCGAGAAGGAGTAACTTATAAAATATTTAAAGGGAAAAAAAAAAATGAAAAAGAAAGTAGTAAAAAAAAAGTAAAGATAGTAAAATTTTGAATATTGGAGCATGTCAGGTTTAGAGAACAAAAATTTATTTGAAATATAGTAAATTCATACTTGGTCAATGACCCGTATGAATTACTTACTACCAGTCAATTAGGTTGTGATATCGGCTACATAGTCCTAAATAATAATAATAATAATAATCAACTGTGAACGTGATAGGCCTAATTGTAAATAGAATTGGATTATTTGCTTTTGGTTTTACATTTCTCCAGTACATATAAAATTTTTAAATAAGAATTAAATTTATTATTTTATAGTTTTATCATTTCCTTTTCAATCAATTTACTTTTCCAATCAAAGTAGCATTTAATGTCAGTTGTTATTGATATATTTTTTAACCGACTTCCAAGCAGTAGGAGGTTCTCAATTCGGCCTGTTTTTTATCTTATCAAGCTCTTTTAGGATTTGTTGTATTTTTTGTTGTATGGGGAATTGGTTTCATGCAGGCAGGGTCTTATATCCATTAGATTGCTCTTTATGTAGAACATAGCTCGCCATTTTCAACTATCTTTTTACTATCGAAAATTCTGTATAAATTATCTTTAATCACTTTCTCGTGAATTTTCTTCGTGTGTCTCGTCTATGAGAATAATCTGTTATACTTATATTATGTTTAATATGTTATCACATAAAAATTGTTATTTCCACATGCATAAAAATTCTCCTTAATCAATTTTAAAACGGAGGAAGGACTTGAATAAATCAGTAATTAAACTCTCCATTTTTGATCAAGTGCAATATTGCCTCATAGTTTATTAATGAATATGTGAATACAATCGATAGCAATCGGTGATCTGAATCAATGAGTTCATAAAATAATCAACAATTAAGTAACATATAATTATCAATATTGTCAGTGAATACTATGCTTATTATAATGGGAAACAGAGCTCAATACTGGTACTTTTCCAAAATGATAATTTGAAGCTGATAGGTAAAACTAAACTGAGTCGACTTGTTTTTTATTTCATTTCAAATCACAGTACACATAAATTTCCTAGACAAAGATTGAATGATTAGTTGCCTCTATTCATTGTGACGTGTGACATGAACATCAAGAATTTGAGATCATTCGAACTTAACTTCAAATATTCATTCAACGAAAAATTTGAAATAATTTTTCAAATGGAGGCTTCAAGACAATTTTCCAGTACACTACCGTACCTGTATCGTATTTTCATGTATCAATCAAAATTGGGATGAAATTATGTATAAAATGTATTACTGTTGTATAATACTCTTTTGATTCAAAGATGAATAATCCTATATTCATAATCTCTATGTGCATCTATGTATATGGATATTTTTTTAAATCCTTTTCCTGGAGAATTGTGTGTGGGTAATGGGTGAATGGGTGATGAGGAACGTCCATGGATGAATGAGATTCGAACCCAAGGCTGCAGGAAACGAAGCCAGCCCCGTATCTTATCACAGACAGATGCTCCAATCAATTGCGCTCCCAGAGCCGCCATATTACATATATCATGTAATCTCTATGTATATATTATCCTATGTATAATTTCTTCATTAAAGCTTGCTCCATAATGTTTAGAATGAATTTCTCTTGATATTGAACTAGGGTTGCATCTTTTTGTCCTTGAAGTTCATCCTTAGAATGTGAATACAAGTGTAATTTTCTCTATTTCATTTCTGCTCTTATCGTTCTCCTGTTGAACTTTATTTCGCATTGACCACCCAGGCTCACTGCGTTCTGTCTACATCTCCTAGCTTGATAATGCTTCAAAGAGTTTCTGAAAGGAACACAAGAATTTGGAAGCAGTCCAAGCCCTGGTTTGAGCGCTGTGGACATGGCGCTGCTCTCATGTTTTCGAACGTGTAAGTGGTGCTCAAAGTTCGAAGTCTCCATTCTTTTTTATTGTTCACTTGTTCGGTCTCCAATACCACTTCAACTTTGAGATTCTGTAAAGAGGAAGAAGCTTCTATATGATAAAAAAATCAATGAGTTGATAAATCTCATCTAAAGGTTATCTAGAATTTTTTTCTTTACTTCCCAGAATACGTAACTCGAAGCTCTAGATGATGAATCATTTAATTTTAATGGCTTATAACTCTCAATAAACAATGAATCAATTGATTCTGAGCTATGAGAACTACTAGATCAAGGTTCAGAGAATACTATTGTAGTCAACAAGCGTTTTGTAACTAATGTTTGATTGTATGTGGTTAAGGCTACAATCAAAATGAGAATATCAAAGAAATTTGATGATCAAAAATTATGGTAACATAATTGAACAGTAGTAAATTAAAAATTCTACCGATTGCAACTATGAATTCTAGTGACTGATGATGACTTTCAATCGAATATTGACAAGTGTAACAAATTAAATCTCGGAAATTCGACTAATGCTATTCGCCTAAAAACTATGCCACCGCCAATCCTTTCACATTTTGGAGATAATAGATTGAATTGAGCAGCAGTCGCAGTGGTATAATCGGTTAGGGAACTCATTTCTGATAAGACTTTGACTGACTACTATTTCTCTGCGATCACGGGTTTGATTCCAGTTCAATATTGCATATATTGAGTCATCATTCACCTATAACCCACGAACATATCTAAAACTTATTTTGGCATCATATGCAAAAAAGAGAAAATCTTGATTACATTTTTTCTATGGAACAAGACATTTTGAAGCCGAGAGGTGCAAATATGTGGATGAAAAGGATTCACCAGGAGAAGAACGGAAAAAGGAATAAAGTTCCATTACTTGGCCGCAATGATAATTCACCGGACTCGAGCTTATTTCAAGGAATTCGATTAACCTGAATTCGTAAAGAAGAGGACCACAATCGATGCCACTACTTGCCTCCGCAGAGGCATTGTTCTAGAAGGCTGATACTCTATAATCTCCCACTCCTTCTTACTCACTCTTTCTCCTTCTCCTTTTCTGTCCCAAAGTTTCCGGCCCTCTACTGAATCCTTTTATCGAATTAGCATCCATCTGGAAAACTTGCGGATTAAACTTTTCCCGCCCCGACTTAAAACGGCGAAACGACTTTTATTCCACCCCAAACCTGATTCAGAAAGCAGATATCAAGTCCATTCTTACTTCAAAATTAGACGATGCTGTCAACTCATGAAGTTTAAAAGACATAATAAGGCGACTTCGAGTGAAATGTGACTCTGGCTATTGACAAAACTTTATGATCTGTGTAAATTTAATTGAAAATTTCTTACAAAAATTTTTCTTTTTAAATCGATTGTTTATTCAGGATGATCCCAAAAAAATCAGCTCAACACATAAGCGATTGATTTGAACCCATGATTGTTTCAAACTAGATGAACTAATTTTGAAACAATTTGTTGTAAAAAAACAACTTGATTTAGAATGAGACATACTCATGTTTGAGAAAAGCTGAATACACAGAAGAATAGGTACACTGCTATTTCATCAGTTTGGCACTGGTTTCCACACAAAACTTTCTAAAGTACTGCAACACCACCACATTTTTAATGAAGATATGACATAATCCAGCAATGCAGCAGTTTCTTATAGAATTGTTTGACAACAGAAAGTTCATAGTTTCTTACTGAATACTATTTCATATAATAGAGTACCTGAAGTAGTTGCACAATCATAATAGTAGCACAAATTTATAATAATACTGTATTTCTTTTTGTATGTGAAACTGTATATAATATTATTGTATATTATTTGCATTCGGTTTTTGTGCAATAAACTATTTGATTTGAATCAATTGAAGTAGTCATCAATAGGCAAAAGCTGTTCAAGGGGGCTATCCCCCCACCACTAAAATCGAAACTACTGGAAGGTGTAGGAGAGAGGGAATCCCACAAACCCCCTATTTGTGACACCCAAACTTTTCAGATAAGAGCATTGTTGACCTGCGTGAACTGACGATTACCAATCGCTTGTGTAGTCAAAAACCATCAAGGAATGACAGAGAAATTGAATGTCATAATTATTCAGAAGTGATAAATTTTGGAAAATGTGATCTCCCAAGATGCAAAATTATCTTCAGATAAACTGTAAAACTTTAATAATCGAATATCACCAGAAAGGCGACCAAGATAAAATTATAATATTATATTATTATTATAATATTATATTATATTATTATTATAATATTATCCAATTATTCATTCCCTCATTAATTCATCAATTAACAGGGCGCCATTTGCCAAGTCACCAAATTGAGTAAAAATTATGAATTTTGGGTCAAACTTCAATGAATGAAAGAAAGCATAAACACTCACCATTTTGGAATACAATCATGATTTTATTGTATGATGTCTCAAACGACATAAATAAGCATTCTTAAAATGCATAGTAAGGTACAGCCTATAGCCGTTGTTTACAAATAATTGTCCAGGTCAGAGCACTATCACCTGGGCTGGGAACTGTCAGAAAGCCTGCTTCATTCTGTTTATTGGCACTAGAACCAATATAAGTTTTACCCTTTTTTTTTTTTTTTCTTTTTCTCTCTTCTCTGTAAGTAAAAGTCGCCTAGAGATCCGCTGGTGTCTGTTCCTTGATGATATTATTTATTTCCGAATTTATTGTCTTTCGATCATTCTTATACAGTGTTATCTTCTATAATTTTATAATTTTTTTATAATACATTTTTTTATTCTATCACCTTTTTTTGGTTCAAAAGGACGTTAATTCGTAGCAAATTTATAATTCTAGTAAATTTTTTATATTGTTCTGCTAAATTTGTATATTTACTGTTTTATTTTGGCTCCTCAGAACTCACCCCTACACACAGACGTATAGTCTTGTAGGGGTTTTCCAGTTATTATGTGCAAGTGTCATATTTTTTTTGTAACATGTCTTTTTTAGTGGAATAAAGAATATTTGATTTGATTTGATTTGACTATCAGCTGTTGTTTTCCTTACGAAACTATCCTGGTTGATTCTTGTATGACATAAAATATCATGAATAGAAAAAATAAAGCCGCGATTTTGAAAAAATAATTTAAAAATATGCTCTTTGTATTACATAAACCGAAAAATCTGCTCATTCCATCCCCGCTCAGATGATTTGTCTTGTGTTTAAAAAAATTAATTAATTAAAATATCATATTTTGAGATTGGTTCTGAACCCCTCTTCTAGAAACTTCGTTCAGAAATCACGTAGGCTATAAAATTTTCCTGAGAAGGACTTGCTTTTGATACCTAGCTGGATCAAGCACCGTTTTTAGCCTCCATCATAATTTCAACGTTTTCTCATATTAATTAATGCTTAAAATGTATTCTAGGTGATGAATTATGTATATGATTCCTAAATTATCTATTTCCAATGTAGATTTTTCCAAGCAAGTGCTGACAGAGTTAAAAAATTAAATAAAAATCGCGAGATCAACGAGTCGATAGGCGATTACACGCACCAACCAGAATCTTCCACGTATGAGATCCGGAGACATCAAAAGTGAGTGAAAGCATTACAATATATTGGGCCCAATTATGCACTGTGCAGGAAAAATTCAAATAAGTCATTCGATTCCGCTTACCGCCAAAATGGTGTGAATTCTGAGGTACTAATCCTTGTAAAGAGTAGCCAATAAACCTCTCCACTCGTAAAGTAGACCTTAGATAATTATGGTCTAGCACTAATGACTGTTTTCAGAAAAGATATAATTCAATTTCAATTTAAGCTCAGCCCATATTTTGGGAATCTGTATTTAATTTTTTATATGCTGGTTCATTGCATACCCCTGCGTGGGAAGATAATTTTCAATCAATCATTAAATGAAAGCTCATTTATGAATCATGTTATGGGTCACTGTACCTGCTCAGCTCTAGCATAATATACTTCAGCTATAAAATTTTATCAACGGGCAGTGATGCCATTTTTAATCAATTCAAATTTTGAATTGTAGGGATATTGACATGATCTCAGTGTGATACATGACCTAATCTTTTGTAATATTAAATCTCAGTTGATATTGCAATTCGATGGCATGTGTATTACAATCTATTCATGTGGTGTTGTGATCTGAGCGAGACCTTCAAGACCACGGCGATGCGACCTGCGTCAGTATTTAGGATCAACCTCAAATTCACACCCACAATATTTATTAATTTCATTAATACAATCAAATGTTTGGAAGCTACAGGCTTTCTAGTTCAAAACTATTCCTTTAAAAATTTAAACTAGAGACTTAAAATCTCTGAAGGCTTTAATGAAAATTTTCGAATTAATTAAAAATTCTCGAAGAAAGTTTAGAATCTAGGAATGATTGCGATTGACCCTATTTTGGAAAATGACCCCGTCAACTTTATAGTATTATCGATGACTTTGAAACACATAATTTCCATTCTATGATAGTTTTGTAGATTGTAATCGAACACATTATGGCGTAAAGTAAAGATTGAGGCAGCGTGATCCAGGATCCAGCTGTGGAGGAAATAGTATCAGGTGGCCTGCAAACAGCCGCCGCGGGTGTGTGCTGTGAGAACAAACAGGATAATCCAGATATAAAGTCAATATTTGCCTTGTCTCTCCAAACTGCTAACAGTTCAAAGTTTACATGATAGGAGGGGCCTATTTGCAAGAGCTCTAGTGTCCACGCCAGTGTTGAAAGTGGCCCTAAAACTTTTCCGCTCGCTCCTGAAGTTGAAAGTTGGAAAATGCGTTTTCTTGACACCAACATGCATCTACATGCGGAAAAGTGTAGTGAAATCGTTTTCCAATTATTGTTAAGGTACCGGTGAATCAACCGAACTTCGTTATCTCTCTATCCTATAATTCCATAAATAGACTCCATATATGAGGAAGCCTCAAATGAGGTTTTCCTCAATGAAGAAACCAAAACAATATACTAGTTTTCCTCGTTTGGCAGACGATGAGATTTTCTTATTGGAAAAGCTGAAGCAATTATATAGTTTTCCCTATTCGGCAGAAAGCTTCAAGTTTCATACAGTTGTGAAATCTCATCTACATTTTGTGTTTTCCCCCACATTGTCGCTAACTAAACTGTAGGATTATAACAATATAATGCAATTTTGACATCTGGAGCTTCGACATTCAGTTTATAATCTAATATTCTCTTTGATCTTCAAGCTTTTGAAGAGCTGGTGTCTACCTCAGTTAGCTAGGGAAAATTCTCTTTTATTGACTTCGATTCCCAACCATTTATTTCTTAGATTTCCATCAAGAACTGCAAGTATCAATAAAGCTATAGGCTAAATCAGTGGTCCGCATGCATGGTCCCATTTTGGTGCCATTACAGTTCTTGACTGTATTATTTAAAATATGATCCTATTTTCAACTTGAACTGTGAAATATTGTTTGTATGGTGAGGTAGCCTACTGAGAAGATGGCGTGGTAGCTCAAAGAACTTGTACAAGTGAGAATTTATATTTCACTTAAACTTATATTTCAAGAATTCTTCTATTTTTCAATAATTATTCCAGCCTCGTCTCCAAGCATTGGTGTTTCAAGGCTTGAATCTGTAAAGTAACAAAGTAACTAGTTCATAACAAGGTCATTGGGTCACAAGGTCGTTGAGAAGCACATAACGAAAAAACAGATACTTGGAAATGTTCACAATCACTAGAAAAAATTATTCAAATTTATTTCTGAAACTTTCATACACATTCTTGTCATAGTCAATTGTCATTGTTATTGTCATATTCTCTTCACATTCTTATCATGACAAGAGAATAATGAGAAGTGCATCATACATAAAATACATTATATTTGGAATATTATTGCGATATAGGCCTAATTGCGTTAATAATTTAAATAATAGATCTGGTGACCCGATCCGTTTTTGACCTGTTCTTGATCACATCGCAATTCCTACCATGCGTGCACACAAAATCAATTATTATTTAATACCCATGACGTTATTTCAGTGAGCCTTGTCAACGTAACGAGCATGCATTCTTAATATTAATAGATTATAGATGTAGCAAAATAATAATTGTTTTATAATAATTCCAATTAGTTGAACAAAACGTAATATACACTAACAGTTAGTGTAGTTGATAACGGTAATATCAATTATCTGCTAGCCCATATGTGTTGATAGAAATCTACCACAAGGGGAAATTCCCAAAACTTTTAGGCGATATGGGTGGAGAAGCTGAGAATAATTATTATCAAACGATATGAACTTGTTTACGGTCTAGGCTTTTGTTTATTTTCCATTTCATATTAACAATTCCGTACAAGTGGAGTCGTTAAAGGTTAAAGGCCATCTGTTGACTGAAATATGTTAGCAATTGCTCCTATCAAAGAAGATAATTATTCCAAATTATGGGCTTATAACCAGTTCTCACCATACAATGAGTTTTAAGTTACAATTCTCAAATGAAAATAGAATTCTAAATAATTTAAAATTGAACTGATACAAACAGCAATTCAATTTTGTTTGCTCTTTATCACATACATGACTGATATTTTCAATGATTCATCATGCATTACGTTGATGGCAATTAGCATTATCTTCAGTCGGGTTGATTCATAATATATGTAGCTTCAAGTTATTATTGGGAAAGAAATTAATGATCAGCGCCAACCTGAAATGACTAGAGAAAATGAAGTTCGCATTTACCCCTCAATTATTATTAGGAGTAAAACGACATGGAAAAGAAGCTCCAAATTTCTCCCACAGATGACAGTTTTAGGAATACCGGTAATGGGAATCGAAATAATGGGAAACATAAATAACGATCTTTCTAGGGCATGAATTAACAGTTTAAGGTTTGTAAAAACTGATTTTCATTTTTGTTTTCCAGAATTGAGATTGATACTCCTCATAAAATGACTCTCATTCATAATACAGATTCATCAGACATGGTTTGTAAATACTTTTCTATCTTGGAGAAAGAAATTTCATCCATGTAAGATGTAAGTCAAAGTACAGTACTTCATGCACTGACCTATACTGTCTTAAATATAAGCTGAACAAGGCTCCATCATAATCCCCCTCACAAAACCCTGGGAAATTGGTTTTGGAAAGCGATATTTATTGAGCAGCATTGAGAAGAAAATCCACCTTGTTTGTTATAGTGGCTATTCTTGTTCTTGCTCTTGCATTCTCTTTATTCCTCAGAGTAATTCCAATTTGAAAAGCGTTATAAAAATGACATGTTTGTTTGATAAATACTTAAGATATAATACACAATAATTTATTATAATAAATTATGTTTTATAGTTTATTCAAATGCATTTATTAATGCTTCAATGCATAATTAATTATTCTATTTTGCTCAGTTTCACTACCATAATCCTTTTTTGTTCATCTCTGAAAATTTATTTTAGAAACATGGAAATTCGAATACTTTCCCATGCTAGAAATAGTATTCAGTGGTCGTTAGCTGATTTTGTTTACCTCAGGTCTACCTAATTACCTTACCTACCTATTTCACCGTATCAGGCCTACTAATTCAGTTTATGCATAACTATATCTACTACTACTACTACTACTACTACTACTCTAGGTATCTAGATCTATCTTGATAACAAACTACTATTATTTTTTTCTCTGTTCTTTTATCACGGCTTCTACATTTTCTCAATTCTTCCGTCGGGTCTTTCTCCAATCCTTCGATACAAATAAATTCAATTTTTGTATTTTTTAAGTCAACAGATTTCTACTTTTGGGCTATCTATCTTGCATGATCTTTCTCAATGTCTTGATTGATTTCTTGCTTCATCAAATAATATTATTGTCCCACGGGATGTTATGAGAATATTCAGCAAAAAATTATATGTGACAAATTTTCTCATTTCCCAAAAATTGTTCTGGGAGTGTTTCATTTTACGATGGTGATCATCGTCTTATGGAATGCTCCGTTGTGCAACCACCCTTAATTAGTAAACTTTATAACCCTTAATAACCACCCTAATAGTAATTTATTGCATAATGCTTTCATAGTAGAATATTCGATCACCATGTGGCCTGCAGCCTCCTTTTCTAATTCCATTAGATGAACTGCCAATCGTGAAGAATCAATAGATTAGCCTATGCTGTTGCAAGATAAACACGGCTATTTTAAAATATTGAGTTGAACTTTCCCGATATCCGAGAATTAGTCAATGTCAAATCACCGTGCCTGCTACCTCTTATTAAAGTGTTACTTTGTGAACTGTTAATGACCAAAAAATTATTATTAATGTTGTGACAATATAGGCACTGTTTTGAAAATACACTGGAATTATCATAGAATTTATGCGAGTAAAATTATCATTTTGTCTGATAGAACATGAGCGGTATTGTTAACGTTCTGTTAGTGTATGAGTGCAATTAGCACTGTAAGCGGCTTTAACATTAGCACTTAACAGGCTCCTCCCCCATTGTTGCAATGCTTGTGGATATGTGGAGGGGGGTGTGGAGAACGTGTAGTAGACGAGGGGGAGCTAGGTGGTTGTAGAGAGCAAAACAGATCCACTCAGTCGCCAGCACTAGGGGTTTCACGCCGAGATAAACCGGGGTCTGATCTGTGAGACACTGAATTATTCTGCATGACAGGAGCAGCGCTGCCTTGATTGATGTATCCACGTCACAGTGCGACAACCCTGTTACCCTGGTTGATCACCGCTGCGTCAGAAAGCTATAATTATTTATCGGGCCATCGATCCGACCCATACATTTACGGCTTTACTGGCTCAACCTTACATTTTATCAATTTTCTCATGCAATTACCGTTGGCCTTGAGTTGGGACGTTGGATTCTTCTCAAAGTGTATTAAAAATATCGGTATCTATTTATTCTTGATGTGGAACAGATATTAGATGAATATAAACTATTTTCACGCTAGCAAAATTATGATGCCAAATTAGAACAACAATGTCAGACACTGTATGCTGTATGCTGTATGTTCCATGTAGACTAGATTACAAATTTTGAAGAATCAAAAATGTATACAGAGCTAAGTTCGTTTTAACTTGCGTCATTACACATAATGCAAAGTGTTCCTCTAACATTACTGGTGTTAGGATCGTTAACTGAATATAATCATAATACTTTTCAGATGCTTACACTGTTATACTTTACACACATACGTACTTTACACTGCGTATAATCTTCGTATTTATGCAAAAACGATTGAAATTTATCACACCCAGCTCAGATATTTCTCTTGTATCTTCAAGAAATTCGCATAAAACTTATTTCCGTTGTAATCAGTGACGCATTTTTTTTTTTGAGAATATTCAGTCTCTTCGTTTATTTGCAGCTTTATTTTGTCTGCAGCTTTATTTCTTCATGTTTGTTACTTCACTTTAATAAAGTCATTCAAGTCTCATTTAATCTAGTACAACCATCAACAGTTATTTTGATAAAAACAAACGTTAAGAAAGACTAATATTAGCTAGTAAGTTATAAAATCATCCTTCCGTGTTCAAAACAGTAGCCTAGCCAGTAGCCTTCCATGTTCAGAACATTTTTCAGAATAATTCTTGAACAACTACACTGAAAAGTTCAAAGTGAGGTTAAGCATGCTGTTCTTGGAAGAATCTTTCCTATGGTTGAAATAAATACATAATCAATACACGTCAATAATAATTTGTACTCTACTTGTTCGGTCCATGTAGTTTAATGGTTTCCAGCTTACAAAAAACGCACTCGGACCCGTTCACTGGCAGAGCCGGCCGGCATATACTAGGGATGCATTATGGAGTCCTAAATGACAATACTATTCATATTCATATAGGAATATAAGCGCACTGTTGTCATTTTTTCGTTTACGTTTGGTTCTCACATACTTTTGTTTAGAAACCTGACCGCTTGACCAGGTTTTCTCGGTTACTGCGCAATTTAAGATCTTTACGACTTTTAAGACAAAATTGGAGAGCTACTTGATAAATGGGGTATTTTACAGTATACAGGAATTTATGGATGATAATATGAGGGTTTTATGATGATATGTAGAATGATAATGAGGATACGATAATATATGTGGGTTTGTGATGATTATTATGTAGGTAGTACTAAGGTTTCCATTTTATATGTTTGTCTATTCTCAATATTGAAGTTGATTACATATGGCTATAATCAGCTGGTTATTATAATCAACTAGTTAATCGGTTCGTTGTTGAAATGTATGATTGTACAATATTGGACGAATCCTATTTGCATTATATGAATATCAATGATGAATATTATCAAATCAAATCATTTGGCAGCACTGTACCCCATAAGCGTAGTAACTAAGGTTTGTACAGACTTAACCCCTACTAAATAACTGTTTCGAGGTGATTAGAAAACGGTTTCAAAAAACAAATTAATTTCAAGTTTTATGACAATCTGCAAGAAAATTTCATGAGCTGATCGTTGTATGCTACAGAAAACATTACAGCTGGAGCACTAGTGGCGTCACAATTCGTCATTGCATGATGACCACCACTATTTTTGGCAATCGTAGCATACCTTTTCCATCCACCTTGAAAAGCATTGATCTATAAACTCTCTCGAATTTTCAATTTAGGAATGTGGGGAATTGATTCCACTCCTGTAATTGGTAGGATCGACCTGCAGCCCCCTATCAATCAAATCGAGCCGGTCAGCGGTCATCCATTACACATGATCGTTCACTCAGAGAGACACACTTACACTGCCTATGAAGACTCGTCTGTCGAAGGCTCGTCAAGGCTCGTCTGTCGAATGCCCACGAGTGCCGCTGGAATCGCATTTAACCTCATAAGTGAAATGTTTCCACAAACGAAGCGGTCTTCTGACCTGTAATTCAACTGCTCTGTAGTTGCCCATCACATTGAATTTGAATGACGTCTGTTTTGAACCACCTCTTCTACTGTATTGAAATACAGCTGTTGTCAGGGACTAATCCAGAATTTGTTTTAGTAAAAAGTGAAAAAACATTTTGGGGGAAGGTGTCATCTAAAAAAGGTAAAAGACACAAATGAAATTTTTTTTAGTGATGGTTGAGAATTTAGGGAAATTGGATTGGATGTTGCTGCACTATTTTGCAAATGAATTTGATAAGGAGAAATTTTAAGCTCAAAAGAATTGAGCATTCAAGATATGGTCTACAAAAATTGTCTATGAAGCAATTCTTGAATTATAATCTTGTAAAGAATTCCAAGGATCCGAGTTCCGGTCACCCGAATCGATTTGAGAAAAAAATTGAGTCAGGAACTTCAGAAGTTGAGACACATAATGCGTTTCGTTCATATAAAAATACAATTGATGAACAGTATTTGTAAGTACATTCATGCTTATCAATTTGTAAAATGGTTGATTTTTTATTTATTTGATGGAAAATGCTTTTTCCTACAACTGCTCGTAAAGTAGTTCTTTACGTAATGAAAACTAATTGTAAAATACCTCTTTACTGCTCAGCAAGCGGTCAAGTACTTTACGCTCGCCAGCTGTTTTCTTTACGCTTCTGTTTTGATTTTAATGCCTTCTCATTGGTGGATCACGGAATCCATGAAATTCACATAACCTCAACAATAGCGAACGCTAACCAAATCCGCGCACGGTCTGTGATGTTACAAACTACAAGCTTTTATTGTGTTGGAATCCATAACTTCAGTTGTAGGAAAAATATTGTATGTAATTCGCGTGTGAAGCTTCTTTATTGCTCTCGCAAAATTACTGCGCTCCGCTATGCATCGCGCAGTAAATGTTTTGGCTCGAGCAATGAAGTCGCGCTTCACGCTCTTAATACATAAATAACTATTATGACTAAAATTAAGTTATTTTTCTTGAATAACACCATTTTACTGAAAAATCCAACTATCAGAGTTTTAGATTATCCAAATGGGAACAGGTCCCAATTGATTCAGATAACTGAAGCTTCTGTATTTAAGGATTGCTCTACAAAGATTGTCTATGAAATATTTCCTGAATCTCCAAGACTCAAGACGTCTATGGAGAGATTTTTTGTACTATTTTCATCAAAATTTATTATAGAGGATATTTGGATATGGAATTTTTTACGGAATGTTTGATTATAAGCAAATGCTATTGTATCATAGATCAGTTACACACAAATTATAATTGAATCGATTTTTTGACGACTTTTCTTCTTTTTTTAGTGCCTGATTGCAATTTGTTCAGGCTCCTGTTGGTCATAGGCTCAATTCCTTGTACGTGGCTACGCTGGACAAATGGAATTGAGAATTAGATTAGAAATTGATACAAGAATAGACTTTAGTGGTATATGAAACAAGTTGGGAACGAGAAAGTTTAAACAACACGCAACAGGAAATGCCAACGACCACATTAAGTTATTCATTTTATTCAGACGGAATTGAATTACAAAAGTAGAGATAATTCACTACTAGAACATTTTTGTTGTGTGACTATGTGTTTGATGAGAAAACCTGAATTGTAAAACAAATCAACAATAAATACTTATTGAGTACTATTTGTTGATCAAATTCAAGTCACGAATACAATTTTCATATTAATGGAATCATTAAGCTTGCACTGTGATAGATTTGCTGATTCTAATTAATATCATGTGCACACGTAAATCATGTCATTGAAATTCATTCTATCGAAGAAATAAAGGTCTTGTTTCATCAAAATCTGAATGAATTACTAGTTATTGAGCATCAGTACTGGAAAAATAGTTGATGTAAAAGATGAAGAATATTGGTGAATTATTCAGAGCTTACGTTTTTTCATAGTAATGGATCCATTCTTTTGGAGAACAAACTCTTATGCAAAGACGTAACAGCGCTAGCAGTGTCTGTCTGTACTACTTTACAGGAAATAAATGGTCTTTCCATAGAAATAAATAAGTGAATAGTTATTCTATTTCCAAGTTCCTGACCGAATTAGTATTCTTTGAGTATTCGATACGTTTAAATAGTTCAGGTTTGATAATAGTTAAGTCAGGTAGAATGCTACTTTATCGCTTTTCAGAGATGAGATGTTTTTCAATTTTTCTCGCAGGTAAGCTACCACATTCTCATAATTCTTGTCAGCGAAGCTGTTTGGAATAAATTAATAAGAAACAGTGAGGCTGGAATGAGTTCTTGCTGCTTCAAAAGGGAACCATCGGAGCTGTGATATGGTTTTTCTATTGCTATTATAGAAATGCAATTGAAATTGCGTTGTGAAAATAATTCTTGAACAGATCTTCATACTATACCAATAAATAGAAGAAATGAAAGAAAGGACTTCTCAGATACTTTTGAAATTCACATTGGAATTTTTTCCAAAGGAGAGATGGGCTAAAGTAAGGTTTCCTCTATAGCAACTCTAGATTTAATTTGAATTCATGGAATAGGTGTTATAAGAGAAGATTTCCAATTACATTTTTCGAGCTGGAATAGAATCGAGGTATCAAAAACCATTTTCCACATTCTGAATACAAATGATGTGCTAAAAATGATACAGGTAATATTGTAGAACATTTAAAGCTCTTTAAAGCTCACATTTTTCTAGATCAATAAGAACATGCCAGAGTATGTATTTGATCACTCCGGAATTTTCAATTTTGAAGCAAATTTTCCAATCATGTTAGACCAGGATCTGTTCTATGACAATTTAAAAACTAATAGTACTAGTACAAAAACATATTGTCACTACTGAGTATTAACTAAATTTCAAAGGAAATTTCCTCTTGTGATTCCATTTTATACAATCAACTTTCCTCGCAGGTAATCTCAGCAGAAGCTTATTTACTAGAAAGTGTATAGTGTAATAGTGTTTAGTAATGTTATATAATAATATGGAAATAATGTGAATGATAGTACAGAAGGTTTATCTATTTCCTTTGTAAAAGTTTGTTGAAAATACCATGAATATTTACTTTAATAATTTACTTTACTTGACTGTTGTAGAAAAACTGGGATATTTTTTATATTTAATGGAGGAACTCATTACGATTCAAGAGATAAAAAAGATGGAAGCTCATTCAAATACTCAATTGAAGGCAATAAATAATGATACAACCCTGGATACAACAGATACCCCAGATGTAGTAAGTACTGATGTATGATGTGAATTGATGAGAGAGCTTGCACAGTGGAGAATGGAATGGAAAATGGAGCGAATAATACTCGATGCTAATCATCATCGCAAAATCAAACTCATGCTATGTTGTCTTGATGATGATATCTACGCCATCTGTGATACAATCTGTGATCTCTCGTACACCATTCCACAGCGTGTTTGATTTTGTGATGGTGATTATCGCTGAGTGTTATAAAGAGTGCTCCACTATACAGACACCTCAAGTGATACTCTGTTACTGATTGAAAGTACTTCAAAGGTGATACAGATTCAACGTCACATCATCGTATCCTATTTGCATTCGAAAACCATGCGAAAAGCAAAAGATAGGCAATCTCCTATAACAGAGGGTTTCTATAAAAATGACTCTCTAAATTGTTATAGTGGCACTTCAAAGATACAAATTTCAATCACCTAATGTATTCAATAACCTCGACCGTGAAAACCTCTTTCAAGTGTGAGCACAACAAGCTCATGAGTTGGTGAGCATGAAACAATGACGTTTCAACATTATTTCTTTGATGCTTCAATGCGGCTATGATAAAATCGACTGATCGTTCTTTTGTTCTTCCTGACAGGAGCAGCAGCCGCAGCCGTAGTCGGTTAAAGTGATGTGGCAAATTTCTAATTGCTTAGGTGATGACATAATACAAAGAGCGCGTGCTGTCACCTCTTGTCATTTGCATTCTCTTTGCAATTGTATCTGTCATGACTTTACTACAACCAATCTCCACGCTCCAACATAAAACGTTTGTTGAGCTTGTGCATAGTATTTGACATGAGCAGATTCTGTAAAAATTGTCTTTTCCAAGGCTAAAGCATCATGAATATGATGGGGAAATTTGTGGTTAAACGAAAGTGGTAAATGATAATTTTCAACGAAGCATTCAACTTTCACAGGTAGTAGGCTCACTTGTCAAAGGTTTTGAGCAGAACTTCTTTTTTTAAGATAAGGCCCACATAGATCTGAGACCAATAAGTGGGTAATGTATTGGATGAAGGTGATTGATGAGATTGACCTACAGTTTTAGGTGGGTTCCGAACCACCGGGAAGTGATTTTACAGCAGAGAACAGTGTCTAATGAACTACGCTAATAATGACAGTAATTATAACCTGACCACTTATAAGGACCGAAAGACTTACAAAAAAATCTTAAATAAAATAACCTGGAGTGCAGCATTGTGAGAAACAGTTCCATATTTGTCCAGTAGTACGGAGGGGGAGGTAATTTTTAGCCAGCAGTTCGCCAATTTAACACTAGAAGCAGCATAGCACATGGAGCGTTAATGTATTTATACTGCTAGCCGAAATGCTCGCTTCGCTCGCCTGGCCAGTGGGTTCCGCCCCCTGGACGCCCGGGAGGACAAATGTTCACTAGAATTTTGAGAAGATTAAAAAAAAAGGAAAGAACTACAACAAATTTGGGCGTATTTTGTGGAAAATTTAAAAACTTTTTCTAGTAAGCTTCTGAATCTAAAACTCAACACAATACTAAATTTAAACCTTTTGGCTCGCGGATAAATTTTCACTGAAATTTCATTTTTTTGGTCATGAAATACGTGAAAACGCTAAACAACGGTAGAAAAACATCTATTTTGCTCCAAAGAATGGAAGAAAAAAAGAAAGGGAAGGAAAAGAGTTGTCAGGTTAGAATCAGCATTATCGCTGGCTTAGTTTTGCTAAAACTCCCAGTTTGGGTATGTAACGATACATCTCATTTTTGTCACACTGTTCCACTCACAAATCAGACTACACGATTTCGAGGGTGCTTTCTCAACTGGAATAATTAATTGTAATCAGGAAGCGAGTGATACCAAATGCATTATGAGCTTACATTGGATTAAGTACTCGGATCAGAATAATTAGCACCATTGTAGCGAATTGCTGGTTAGCGTCCAGTCTGTCTGAAGAACGTAACTGGTAATTAAGTGGTGTAGCGAGTACTGTAACGAACCAACTGGTGTTGATAGCGGCGCAGGATCTGCAAATAGCGTAACAGCACATTGTTGATTAGTGGTACTCTGTATAGTAACAGTACGACGTTTGACAGCCATAGCATGTTGTAGTTTATCACAATCGCCTTTGATTTGTGCAGGCGGACCAATTTGCTACGTCACTGATTCCGTCATTATTTGTCAGTTTACCAACACAATCAAATAACAGAGCGAACCTTACAACAAGCCAGTCCACAATAGCTGCATATCAGCATTCTATTTTCTAGTTCACAATCGACATTCAGGTACAAGCATCTACTATTACGACCCTATTATGCCACACACCAGGACTGCCACATCTCCTGCCCAGGTACAAGCACCAGCCATGGGCCCCCTGACCACCATGGGGGGGGGGGGGAGTTGGAGGCGTATGCAGCACTGTAGAAAACTCATCTCAAAGCTTTCCAAAAATTTAAACTGAATTTTGATATCGTTGATACTAAAACATTACCGAAGCCAAAATAAGTTGATAAGAGAAATAATGCAAACAAAATACAATAGTAGATTGAATAAAAACGTTGTTTCATCACAATATCAAACACAATATTGATACTTCCAATAGAAAAAATAATTCACTATGCCGTATAATACTCATAACTTTGCTAGTATAACTAAAAACCTCTTATGGATGTTCTTTGACAAATATATTTGATAATGTGATAGATATTCATAATACAAAGACCCGATTATAATAAATAAGTAATGGAGTCATATGAATGAGTCAAATAGCTCATTATAACGGATAAGAAATAATGTTCCACAAACACATTTGGTATGAAAACATGAGATACCATGGTTTACGGAAGTAATGTTATTCTCGAACTCGCGTTTCCATTGTGCCCTACACGGACTAATGATATTGGCTTGTAGTATGGGAAAGAAAGCATCTGAAAGACCAAAATACGCCAATTTAAAGAAACAGCACTGGCTTGGTACTCACTCTCAGTTGTTACAGGTGGAGCAAGAAAGTAATCGACAAATACGAACTAAGAACGATAAACAATACAATAAAGGAAATCAAACACAAATAAACATAAAAATAAACTCAAAACACAAAAAATGATTGAAAGTGAAGTGAACAAGTGACAAGTTGACTTTCCTTTTCGATGTTGTCTTTTGCAAAGTGGAGCTGGGATTAATGTGTTTGAAATAAATATTAAACTAATTCACAAAAATGTAGAGAAATTTAAAAATTCTTTTCAATTAATAATATCATATAATTTAAATGTCAACTTTCTCATTCTAGGGTCTATGGGCAAGAGGAAAATAATAACGATACTGATAGAATTCATAGATATTGAGCTGTGGTTCGATCCACCTGAGTGTAATGGGTTCTCCAGGGAATGATGGTGTTATCAGCTCAATTTAGAACTGTTTCATTGTATTCCAATTTTGAGCTATCTTGATATCAGCCATTACCATTCCAACGTTGTATTCAACCTTGAAAAGGAAAACGATACATTTTTCCATTTCATTAAGTTCTTCATTTCTTAGTCTTGAAGTAGTTGAGATCGCGAGGAAAAATTGTGGAATGAAATTGATTTCACAGCAGAAAAAAAGTTGAAAGATGAAGATGAAGAAGAAGAAGATTATGATAAGACGAGTCAGATAGATAAGAGATAATAGATATTGCACATAATTCATGTTATGACGGTAAGTAGAAAGTTGAAAAATCTTTTATCATTATGTTGTTCAGTCCATGAAATATCATTTATTTAAATATATTTTTTCAGCAAGAAAAGTTGAGTTTACAAGTGCTTGATTTTATGGAATGACGTCTTCACTTCCTGCACTCGGTGACTGTTTTTATCCTTGTGTGACCGTTCCCATTTAATCAATCCGTTTCCAGGAATCTTGTTTTAATGTGATTTCCATTCTGATACCGGGAGTTCACTATCAGGAATTCTCCGGAGAGCAGGAATTCCTGGCAGTGAAATGATTTTTTTGGATAATAGTATTCATCTTTGGATGTCCATCTCTTTCAAATATTCGTAAACCCTCCAGTGCATTTGATAGAATTAAAATAGAATTTATACCATTTAAATACTTTCAGAAAATAATTCATTTTTTTCGGAGGATGAAGCCCACATATGTCTAAGACCTGTGCTTGGGTAATGAATTGGATATACTCTACACATCCGCTTAACCATCAAATGAATTTGTAAGCTGAAAATATTGATCAATTCTGATTGCTGGAATGGGCTGGGTCTCTCGGGATGAGAGTCTTAAAAGCTAATTCTGATTTTTTTTAAATCTTTCCTATAGAGGCTTCATTCCCAGAAACGCAAAACCACCTTTTAGAAGCTAGGCTTCGTGAAATCTCTAGTGATTGACAACTGAAAATATCCAGGCTGGTTCAATAACAGGAATATATATTCGAATCATCCTTATATTTAAAACGTAAATAATTATATGAAATACATTTAGTCTACAATAACTCATAATAATTTATGATTCAAATAATCAAAGGATCGATCCATTATTTTTAACAACGTATAACGAGTCCTTTGACCTTTGAATGTGTTATCAGGATATTTTTGTCAGTGTATCTATTTCGGTAACAGAATAATTATTCGGGTGATTGTTTTATCCCACGCACATAAATGAACTGTTTCATCTCGCCGTCTTCTCATTAGGAGTTGAGAACAAAGTTGCGAGGTAGCAAGATTGTAATTGGGAGGGACAACCGGTACTAGAATCAAAACCAGAGCAAGAACCATGACGAGAATTTGTATTTGAACCAGAGCCAGGACCCTGTCTGGACAAACCCCATAATTTTGTGTACTCCAAAAGGTTAATTTACTTAATGTTTTCATATATACTAGTATTTTAGTAGATATAGAAGCCGATATATATTTAGCCGAGTCTTGAACCAATTATACCTCTCTCAATATATTGTTACGGGTTCTATGTCTAAAATAACGCTGGCAACACTTAAATTTATCACTCGCACTTTATTTAAACAAATAATCACAACACTCACTGTTCAGTAATGTCTTACAGAAAAATAAGCAATTAAAAACAGATAACACGATATTGTTCAACTGATAATGAGTTTTCAATAAACTGTACAAAAATCAATCAGTAGCACTAGTCCGTAATACAATAAAAACTATTCAGTAGCTCACTGGTATGAATTAAACAGGAAAAAGAATTATCACAGAGAAAGAATTACTACGATATAGAACTGACACAACTTGTTTATCACGACGATTTCGAACAAGACTGAACTGATTTACAAGAGACTTCCTCTGTTTATATACTTTTCATAATTGAGATATCTCTCGAATTTTCTGTCAACTTCTAAATAAATAAATAAAGGAAACTAGCACTTTCTACAATATTCGAAAACATTCCATTAATGTCTACTCAAACAACTAGAACATTCTACAAATTACTAAGTAAACACTATAAAAGTGTCAAAAGCAGTGTAATTATTTGCTTAAAAGTAAACATTTACATAGCAGATAACGCCGAGAACCATTGTCTCTTCTTTCTTTCTATTCTCTCTAATTTCACATTCGCTACAATATTTTTAAAAAAATTATCGATAACTGATAATTATCTTTAATCTGTCAACAGTTGTCTCACAACTTCGTAAAATGAAATTTGAACTTAATCTCAATAGGGGAACACTAATCTCAAGAGAAATGATAGCCACGAGAAGTAGCAGGTATCTGTTCAATCAGATAGAGATAAGCTGCGTTCTCGTAGGTCCAGTTTGTAACGGTGACCGATTAAATTGGCCAGCAAAAAAGACACTGTTCTCTGCTGTAAAATCACATCCCGGTGGTTCGGAACCCACCTAAAACTGTAGGTGCAACTCACCAATCACCATCATCCAATTCATTACCCACGCACAGGTCTCAGACCTACGTGGGCTTCATTCTCTGAAAAAAAACCAGTTAATTCTAAGTAACACAATAGTAGACATTAACCTTGGTATGACTAACAACAAGCTTTTTTTTTGAGGATGAAGCCCACCTAGGTCTGAGACCTGTGTGTGGGTAATGAGTTATATGATGGTGGTTGATGAGCTGGACCTACAGTTTTATGTGGGTTCCGAACCACCGGGAAGTGATTTTACAGCAGAGAACAATGTCTGATTTGCTGGCCAATCAAATCGGTCACCCTCAGGAGAACGCAGCTTATCTCTATCTGATTGAACAGATACCAGCTACGGCTCACGGCTATCACTTCCCCATTTAATTACATCATTTCATTTGAAAAACATTTTCATTTAATAAGACTAATTTGGAAATAAACTGCATTATAATTATTGAGCTAACTCGCTCCTTTAACATAAAAATGCAATGCCTCTTCTAAAACAACTACTATCAGAGGATTCTCCCGTGATTGTGACGTCAAAAACTAACCGACCAATAAAAAAAGGTTGATGAATGAAAGAGAAAGAATGAGAGTAAGAGAGGGGACCTAAAGTAAGAGAGTAAGAGATAAAGCGGATGAGAAACAACGAAGACAAAACAGCTTAGTCAACAAGAAATGACTAGATTTGTCACGAGACAAGGATGATGAAAAGAGTTTAAAGAATAGAATAACTTAATTTGTTACATTGCACACAGTAAAAAAAATATTCAAGTGATGATATGCAAAAGTGAATGTAAAAATTAATAACGATGGATAGTACAGCCCACCGAATAAGTTATTGTCTCATGTCATAACATTGAAAACATTTTTTTTTTCAAGTTAATTTCATGGGGACTCATGTAATCATTAAATATTGCAATGCTTTAGACGAATAACAACGTCAGGATAACAATCTTGAAAGAATTGGGAGGATGAGGAATCGAGGAAGGAAAAATTACTGATTTATAATACTATCACAAAATTCGACTGCAGAACGTTGAACGAGATGCGGAAGAAAGCACTTGTAACCTGCAACCATTCGCGTTCGGATGTAAAGAGAAGACGTGAGCTTGCGAGCAATCCTGTCGCGTAGACAAATCTCTGAAATGTCATACCCACAGACAGAGGCAGGCAGTAACCATGAAGAAAGTCATAAACCAGCCGAGGGGAAAACTCACGAGAGCCTACCAAGATTGAGTTGAAACCCCAGCAAGCAAAATAGGCTACACCTTTGTGTTGCAGCAATAATATAGCTTGTCTTGAACATTTCACTCCCCGACAATTTCATGAGTAATAACTGGCTAAGTCTGCAAATTATCTGCAGTTGAGATGGAAATTATCGTGACAGCTGAAATGGGTCAACAACAAGGACAATAGTTCCTGGCTGCTGATGTTATTAGTGAGTTTGAAATTACTTGTAGCATGGAACATTGTATTTGAACAATACGATTGAGCAGCTCCCATGTTTCGACGACAAAAGGCAGTAATGTTAACATTTCTTGGGAAAGTAATCAATTTCAAAAATATTTTTTACTGTTGTAACCTTTTCTTGATACCTAGAAACTTTTGAAAATGTAACTTTAAATTTAGCAGTTTAATAAAAATAGTAACATCTTTCTAAAAACGTTTCTTGGATACATTGCTGCATAAATAAGTCAAATAGCTCATTATAATGGATAAGAAATAATGTTACTACAACCACATTTGGTATGAAAACATGAGATACTATCGTTTACGGAAGTAATTTTATTCTTGAACTCTATCTAACTAAAACTGAAATAAAGAGCATTTCCATTGTGCTTTACATGGGCTAATGATATTGGCTTATAGTATGGGAAAGAATAGCATCAGGAAGGCCAAACCACCCCAATGCAAACACCCAGCACTGGCTTGGTACTCACTCTCAGTTGTTACAGGTGGAGCAAGCAAGCAAGTAATCGACAAATACGAAGTAATAACAATAAACAATGCAAAAAAGGAAACCAAACACAAATAAACATAAAAATAAACGCTGCTGCAACCGAAACATTGCTGCTACCCAAAAACGTTGTGTGTTAGCAGTGCAAGAACTATGATTTCTTGAAACAGAATCGACTGGTTTAGGCAGCCAGGACCGACGAACTGGTTATGATATCATCGAGAATAAATTATCTTCCATCAAGTTCATTGAAAGATAATCTACTCACACACTTAAGCAATTTCCGAGAAATGAGAAAATGTAGTAATCAATTTGAAAACTACCACTGACGAAAATGAAGCCAAACTACTGAGTAGAGGACGAATAAAATTCATTTGTTTGTAACGAATTAGAATACGTCAGGAACCGTTTTTGTTAGCATTAAAACACAGACACAGACGAACGAATAAATCAGGTAGGCGCTGTCTAAGAGCAAAAAGTGCTTGGCACAAAAAAGCGCTCCCCCCCCTTACACACATATGCTGTGGTAAGGGGCGGCAAAGAGCAAAGGGGGGTCTTCGGAAACTGAGGTTGGAGTCGCTCGGTCCACGATTGTCGCTGGGAACGACGCTCAAGCGACTGGGACTTGGCCAAGTACAAAAGCTCCGGTGCTTGATTACAATCTCCCAAAGGGTTCCCCCTTACCCCTTTCCCTTTCTTGGGGGAAGGGGCGTTGAATAATGCAGAGGCGATGATTTGTTGGACCAGTTCCCGTCCGGCTGTCCTACAGCCCACCTTCAGCTTTTCCCCCTTCCCCCCTCCCACCTACACAATCTCCCCCACACTGTTTTTCGCTTTTGTATTCTTATATTATCATATGTCTTCTACTACCACCACTCCACTTCACGATTCTAATTGTGATCCAAAAATAAATGAACCAGCAGCAGTGAAAAGCGACAGATTGAGAATGCTCTCTCCTACCATTATCGTCGTCTTTCAATGTTGCATGTACCCTAAAATACGGCCGTCGTTTGTTAAAAATCCAGTCCCTGGAGAAAAATATCTGCTGCAGATACTTTCGTCAATGGAACGGCTCATTTTATCATGACTGTTTGGAGAGGTAATAATTTTCGATTGGATATTCGAATAATTTATTATTGTAGACAATATATAATTATTAATTATTATAATAATTGATAATAATAGTTGATAATTATTATCTTGATGGGTCAATTCGCGGAATCACAGGATCTCTATTGTATTATATTATTCAACAATTCCAGCTCTGATCATTTTTAAATATTTTAAAATTTATTATTTTAAATCATTCGAATTCCAGTATTTTTAAATAATATTATTGGAGTTTTTTTAAATTATTTTTCATTGTAGGCAATATGTAACTAATTAATTATTATCATTATGGGTCAACTAAGTATCACAGTTTTATTTTAATATACCATTCAATTGACCGGAGAGAGGTCTCTGTTTCAAGTCGACCGTTTTGCATTCTGAATAAGACAAAGTTGTCACAGCCACATTTATTGAAAACCGTGAGATACTAGTTTCGGTTGTTAAACTTAAACTAAAACTATAGTACGGAGTAGCTTAATAATTATATACTCAACACAGAATGATACTATTGGCTGAGGGTGTAAGTGCCTCTCATAAGCTGACCTTCATTGAAGGTCTGTGATTGGATGAAGGCCCTAACAAGTCGCGCCCACTGGTGGGAGGAGCAACAAGGAATAATCAGTATCAAAATCAGGAACCAAAAGGTAACAAACAAGAGAAATACACAAGTTGGATAGATTTGAACAATTAAAATAAAATAAAAAATGAAGCTAAATGAAGAGCAGTGAAGAGCAGTGAAGGCCAAAAAAAACAACAAAAACAAGAAAGTACCGTTATTAAAGAGTAGGCCAGAATTATGATGAAGTCAAGTTAGTTGTATTGAATTGTTTGAAATAAATAATTTGATCATTTAAACTAGTATTGGAATTGTTTTTTACCAGCCTAGTTATCTCCAAAGCTTCTAAAATGTTCAGTTGTCTGTCTTTGCCAATCAAAACCCGAAATTCAACATCTTCTTCAGCCTTTAACTTGTGTCCATTAGTAGTGAGATGCTCTGCAAAATTTGAGACTCGTTTTTGGGTTTTCCAATTTCTTACATGTTAATTTACTCTACGTTTGAAGCTTCTACCAGGCTGACCCACATAACTGGCATTAAAATCACCGCAATTTAATTCATAAGTTCCACTTTCATCCCAGATGACAATATTATTCTCACTTCACCCGAACAAGCTCTTTAAAATAGGTTTTGTTTGAAAAGAACATACTGTTCTTTTTCAATTTTCTTCCTAATAAAGAAATAGAGATTCTGTTGCTCTAGATGTATGATTCGCCGTATTTTCTGGATTTGCTCATAATTCGAAGTACCATTGCGGTTAGGTAGGCTTACAGGTTTTTCAAATAAATGAATAATTTCCTCTAAGATAAATCAATTTCCAATGTGAATTCCGTAGAGTTTGTATTCTGAGAATATGATGACCATCCCTGAAACAATAAATTACAAGAATGCAATATTACTTTCAAATTTTAGATATAGTGGGATTTTGTACGGGAATTTGCAATCTGAAAATATGATGGCTGTGTCTGGAGGCACGAAAATAGAATATCATTGTTCAAAGGATATGAAAATAATTTGAAGCAAACATCCTTGAAGAACCGAACTCATTCCACCGTGGAAATGGTTCGTAATAAATTGCTGTTTCCCTACGCATCGCGTTTGTTGTGTATGAGTTTATTCATGAATTTATTGATCAGTTCCTAGAGTATTTTGGAAGGGGATGTCCACCCACAGTCTAATCAAACTGGAAGTTTTGCTTAGCCATAGTCTGTAACATGAAACTGAAATACAATATCATGTTGCTTCTAACAACCCACCCGTTCCTCAAACACTGATGTAAATAGAACTCATTTTTTAATTGGAGAGCTCAAGTGCTGTAAATTATGGTAAAAATGACAAGCCAATAAATACTGGCGTTGGAGTTTTTAATTTATCTTCGTGTTTTTGCTTCGAAAAAGTTTACCCAAAGACGGCTCGCCTGAGTTTTTCTACCTCCTCCCCACCAGCAACTCTCTCCTCTCATCAACAATTAGTAAAAATAATGTTAGAATATAGCTTCCACAACGGAAGTAGGTATACCTACTACTATTATACCTGTGATCGAGATGAGAAATTGCTGAACCTACTCGATGAAATATTGTCACACTGAAAGAAGATTTTCTTGTAAATGTTTGAAAAAAGTAAGTAATGCGCGTATCGATTCTGCATTGAAGTGCAGTTTATGTAGGGAAAATTATAATCTAGACTGTCTTGAAATTTGATGTTTGAGTCATGACTTTGCTGATATGAGATATGATCTTTTTTTATTTGGTATTTACAAATATATTGCGAATCTAATATATTTTTCCTTGGTAAGAATTAAACTTGTTTGTTGATTGACGTAAAATCACTATCTCTTGGCCTCTTAGTTTCATAAAGAATTGAAGTTTCCAAGATGCAAAACAATGCATTCTTTGTATCAATCTGATCAAAGCAGTCACTATTACTTTATAAGACTTTTTGGATGAATTTAACGACTTGCAGTCGATTTTTAATTAAAAATAAATAATATTGTACTCACTCTCTAGGCCGAAAGTTTTCGATTCATGGAAACTTATCTTCAAGGCATCCAAGTTCGGCGATGTTGGTTTGTTGGTTAGAAGAAATTGTGGTAAAAAATTACGTGATTTAAAATTTGTATGTTCATTGATGATGATTTGTTTATTGTGTGTGTGTGTGTGTTAGTAAATTTCAAATTGTTCCAAGGTGATGAGTTCATGTCCTTCAGATTTAAAAAGTAGAATGTGTAGGTTGGTATTGATGTCAGTGAAAGTGTGTCCAGTTTGAATGATATGGTCTGCAAATGTCGATTCGTTTTTGTATTAAAGGCTTGTAAATGTTCTTTGTAACGTTGTTAGAATGCGCGGCCTGTTTGAACTATGTAAAATTTGTTACAACCACAGCAGTTCAGTTTGTAGATACCTGGTAGATCGTATTTGTTTTGTTCTGTGTGGATTTGGGTGCAAGTGCATTTTTTTTGTTTATTTTTCTGAATGAGATGGTGTGACTGGCTTTTTTAAAGATTTTTGCTAGTTGTTTTTTGGTTGTTACTCTATGATTAAGTTTGTTGATTGTACCAAAATTAATTTAATATTTTATTTTTTAATCCTCATCCAGTAATTCAACAGTTAATTTAACTTAATTAACTTAATTCAGTTTGAATATCTAAGTATTAGTGTACTCTACTGTACTTTATTTTATGTAAGGTTGGCTACTCTGTCGGTAATGGTCAGTGAAACAGCCGGGCTGAGTGTCCTTTTTTCTTTTCTAATCAAGCTACAATGGCGAAAGCATACTTAAAGAAAACTTGAAGAAATTTAAATCATAATGATTTAAATTATTATTTATCTATTTTCATAATGACTGAGATAGCGTAAAACCCAGTTTGGGGTAAGTTTGAATCATTACTTTGTGAAATGTATTCTATTATATGAACGGTATTTTGGTCTTCACTCATTTGATGAACGAGGTCTCATTAGCTTCTGGATTTCAATGGGTGGATCCCAAATAATTAATTCATGTTTTAGATATGCATTTTTCTCTCATTATATTTGTTCTTGAAATGTTATTGCCTAATTTTTCTTTCACTCTGTTCATATCTTGTAAACTCTTGTTATAACCTATAAGTTAACGCCTTTCCAAATTTTACTACTTTAAAACTATAATTATCTTCCATTACTATTATAATTATATTACTTTGTTTTATTCTGATATTTTAACTTCCTTTTAACTTCATTTGCTGTAATTTTCACCTTTCTAATTAAGCTCTTCAAGCATGCTCTAAGCCTTCCTCGACTTGTCGTTATCAAACCTTTTCTTGTATCTTCGATGACGTAGTCTGTTTTCGAAAACTGAAAATCCTCTTCTAGTGATTTAAACTAACTTATGTAAGTAATAATTTCGATGTATCAATTGTTGTTAATTATTTTCAACAGGTTTTTGTTCCTGATTTATTTTATATTTTAAAAATGTAAGGATACATTCATGGATCATTAAAAGGATACATTCAAGGATACACTAAAAGGATTATGTGATTATAATTTTACGGAATAATCTACATACAGTACTGGTATGTGATAAACTATTATCAACACTTCGGTAAGCTGAACATTTTTTATATCTTCTGATCGATCTGCGAAAGGGTACCCTTTATTGAACTTTTTCTTAACAACGAACTTAACAAAAATTAAACAGCGAATCATGATACAACGTAAATCAACAAAAATCAACGTAAATCAACTTTAATAATTTTTCCACGTAATTTAAAACAACGAATATTCAATCAATTTATATTCTAAAATGTAACCTTTTAGCCTTTATTTTATTTTATTATAATTGCTTCTCAGTCACTAAATTTGTTTTTCTTTATTGATTCTCCAGTCTCTTATAACTGTTGCATGATATCTTTAGTATTTGCTCTTTTATGATCACTGGCCCTCTGGCCCAGTCATTCTTCAAATTTTACGTGGGAAGCCCTGAACCGACTTTAAGTCAGTTCAGAGCTTCGTCACATGATTAGGTCGTGTTTGTAGCCGTTTTTTTGTGCTAGGTATTTTATTGTGTTTAGTTTTGTAATTTTCGGTGGATAGTGGTGTGTTGTTCAGTCTGTGTAGCATTGACCTCAATGCTGAGTGTTTGTGGTGTGTTGGGTGATTAGAGGTGGTGTGTATTAGGTTATCTGTCATTGTTCGTTTTTTGTAAATGTTAAAGCTGTGTTGTTGGTTTGTGTTCTTTGTAATTGAGAGATCTAGGAAATTGATATATTTCTTGTGTTCATATTCTGCTGTAAATTGAATGTTTTTGTGTATTTTGTCTATGTGTGATCGGAGCTGTTCATATTGTCTTTGTTTACTCTGTATAGCAGTAGAAAGTCATCTACAGATCAGTGCCAGTGTATTATGTTCTGTGAGAATTTGTTATTAAAGAGTGGGTGTTTTTGCAGTGTTGGAGATAGATCTCGGCAAATATGCTAGATATTGGTGAGCCCATTGGCAATCCATCAGGTTGTGAGAAAAATTTGTTGTTGAAAGTGAAGTAATTTTGTTGAGTGATGATTTTAAGAAATTCTATAATTTAATTTATATGTTCTGTAGCTGTGTTGTTCTAAATAAGGATGTTTTTTTTATTATTTCTATTGTTTCGTTGATAGGTATGTTGGTGTATAGATTTGTTATATCAAAAGATGCAAGAGTGGAGTTGTGAAGTTTGTGTGTGTCTTTTATTTTAGTGATGAGGTCGATACTGTTTTTTAGGTATTATGTTGTTGTTAATATAAATTAGTTTTCTGAGCATTTGATCTATCTGTTTTGCTAGTTTATATGCTGGGGCATCTCATTCCTTGTTTATAACTATTCATTTCAGGAGTAGATTCCTATCATCCCTCTCAGCTCCGATCAGCTTATAGAATATGTAAATTATTACTTATTGGTTTTGAAAAAAAAATGGCAGAGAACGTCTTCGTCTGGATTGGATTGAGTTTCAGACCTTAATCAAATTAATGGAACAAAATAGAGTTCGGTATATTAACTGTATATCTAATCTTATCATTGGGAAGTATACCATGAGGAAATCAATCAAACCATATTGAAGCAAGGTCTCGATGAATGCACCCCGCTTCATCATTTCAATTAATCTGCGCCTCAAAGGTTGACTTTTCGAGCTCTCGATATTGAACACTGCTGAATTGACATTGTAATACTTAAATGATTGAAAGGTCACCCTCAGATCATTTCCTCAGTTTAACACTGATAGAGCAACTATCAAACCAATAAGGGATAGATATCGTGCAACGTTGAGAGGTTTAGAGACTGCTGTCAGAGTCCATCATTAAAGGAGTAATATAAAATTTTACTTCATTTGACTATCACTAGAGTTCGCTATCACTATTATTGACTGTATTAATGTAGCCCCTGAAGTACATTGACATTTTTAAAAGGAAGAAATATAAGTGGTGTCACGGGTATGGAATTTTAATTACATATTTATACATCCAGAATAATAAATTGTGTAAATTATGAATTCCAAAATATGACAAGTCCATAAGCCCCTTTGAAGTGGTCAGTGGCCGCTTGATAAATCTAATCTAATTTAATCATAATCTTTGTGTGACAGTATAACATTGTTTTTGTACAATGTAACAGCGTATGCTATCTGTGTAATAAACCTTTAAAACAATTTCTCACAAGTATTATTTGTTTAGTCTGATAAGTGTGAGACTTATGTGTGGGTAATGAAATGGATGATGACAAGGTGGAAAACCAAGGCTAAAGAGACTTAAATCTGAGAGAGCATAGAAGCAGCCAACCAGATTTGCTATTAGAGATACTAACTGGTTGCTATTTTCTAATTTCTATAGATTTCATCAAAATTAGAGGAGTGCTTTTTCAAGTCTTAGACCCATTCAAGCCTTTTTCTTAGTATTTTTCTTTGACTCTACTCAACAGAACTTTTTACCATTTCACTGATCTCATTTGATAAAAGTGGACTCAAGCACATTTATTATAAATGATCGTGAACAGATCAGGTTCATATCATATATCCTCCTACATGGAGTATGGAATGAATCTGTCTAAAGAATAGGAGATTTTGGTGGGATGAACTACGTCATGTTGTAGCTATCTTATTTGCTGAAGGCTGAAGATTAGACACACCTGATATGTTTCATTTTAACAACATCAAATCTTGTTGAATTTCGTTATCCACCATAATATTAATGATGGCCCTTCTGCACATTGAGCGTTTAACATGAGATAGACAGTTTCAACTTTGTTCAAACTGCGGTTTGTATGCCCATACTCATAAGCGTATCCAGAAATTTTTCAAGGGAGGGGTCTCCACTTTACCAGAGTTGGCCTCTCACCTACATTCAACACTCCTTGACTACCCCCCCCCCCTCCCCACCTGGCAAATCCTAAAACTTTTATTCACTTTGTAACTACAGCAAGTATTACAGCAGCCGTAGTTCACCAATTTTAAACTAATTCAATTTATTAATCAAGTATTATACTGTACTACTTATTACACAATACATATACTAATGTTTTTTTTAAGATGTTAAAAAGTTGCTCAACCCATTTTGCAATTTCCAAACTCCATGTTTTTAAAAACAGAACATATTTTTCGACAACCAACCCGTGTGAGATGAAAAGTGAAGGGAATAGGAGAAGACAACAATACATTAAAAGGGTGCATTCTATGAGTATGAAATGAAGAATCCAAGTACCCTGACTTTGATAAGTATTTAAATGAGAAGAACAGAAAGCAACAAATGAGACACAGTGTACTTTTGAATTATGTGTGGACCATCCAATGTTGGAAAAACCAATACCGTTTTTAATTTATTATTTGCTGAAAATGGTGTTGAAATTTTACATTTATATGTACTTACCAAATCTCACCAGCAAGACTAGTATGAACTTCTCAAAGAAATTATGAGTCAAGTCCCTGAGATTGGATTCAATTTGTTTCAACATAATGAAGAAATCCCACGCCTGATTGATTTCTGAACTATAACAACTACTGTTTGAGGATGAAGTCAATGTTCCTCTAATTATTAATGTTTTAGCTGTTTTTGCGCAAAAGTAATGGATTAAACGCGAATATTTTCTTTTTTCAGCCAAAACAAACTTAAAACGAGAAATCAAAAATCCAATTGAAAAATTTAAAACTAATAATAAACGGCAGTAATTATTTTATTCACTATTAAAACTTGTCCTCTTCCGGCCTGTGGGTGGTTTTCGTCCTCAATTGAGGACATTCTCTTCCAATTTTTAAAAATAATTCAGGTCAACTTATCAAGAAAGACCCGGTTGTGTCCATTTGAGGACGATCTGAACTGCACTCTAGCGCCAGTTCTACACACTTAACATTGCAGGTTATGTTTGTAGCAGGGATATTCCACAAAATGTCACGTGAAATGGATCAACCCATAAACATTGTTGGTAAGTCCTTATTTTTCAACTAACTTCTTGATATTTCGATATTTATCAATTTCCTATGTCTTTTTCCATCATTTGACTGAATAACAAGTTTATATTAATCCTTTTTCCATTATATTTGGATGTATGAAAAATGTACTCATTTGAGGACAGTCGACAGTTTCTCTTCTATGAAAATTTTCTAACCAAATTGTCATTGTCCTCATTTGCGGACAATGAGCTCATTATCTCATAGTAAACATTACTCACTGGACTACAACTTTCTATTGCAAATTCAAGGAATTAGACAAAAAAAAATTTAAAACGTAGAATTTTTGCAATAAATGACTTATAAAAATGCATCCATATTAGAAAGAACTTATTTTTCAATTCACACTGCCTGTATAAGATTCATCAATATTGTGGTTGCATCCTTCACATTTCACAAAATACACAGAATAATTTTGGTACTCTATACAAATTTTCTAATTATTTTCATGATTACCTCTTCTTATTTTTCTCATCCTTGCTTTGTTCTTCCACAGATCTAGACGGGAATGAAATTGAGGAGATTCTCCTGAATGGAGACTTATCTGAGCTGGAGGATGAAGGATGTGATGGAGATGGAGGTAAAGTATTTTTTATTAGTTGTATATCAATTTTTTCACTAATATAAACTAGTTTATAACTTTAAAGTATAAAATAAAGACATATACTTGTAGTTTGACAGCTGTTTTCTTTAATGTGTATCTTTGTCAGTCATGGTTGACAGTGAACTGTAGAGTATTAAGGCTTGAGGTTCTTGATTAGTGTAAGGTGTTGTTTGTTACACTAAGTATGATTCTCGTGTATTGTTACTGTACAGTTCATTGTCAACAGTGTCTGACGAAGCTTCACGCAAAGTGAAAGAGCTATCACACTACAAATATGTTTTTTTCACTCTGGCTGTTGTCAATGCTTGGGTGCAATACCGCAATGATCAAAAAATTTTAGGGAGACCCAAAAAGGTAATTTCTGACCTTATGGATTTCATGATGGAGATTTCCGAGCACCTCACGGAGTCAGGAGACAAGGATAGTTCAAGTGAGGGAGAGCTTGAAGAAGAGCAAGGACTTCCCCCCCCCTCAAAAAAGAAAACGTATCCCTCCTCTTCCAGCACGGGTGAAAAAAGCCGGACATATGCCACAAGCTGTTGAAATGCAGAATCCTGCAAGGTGCAGACGACCGGGTTGTAGCACCGGGAAATCAAGAATTAAATGTAAGAGGTGTGATGTTTTCCTATGTCTTACAAAGGATAAGAACTGTTATGAACTATTTCACCAATAGATTTTAATTTTTTATTCTAATTTTTATTTTTAATTTCAAAACTGTGAATATCTTGACGAACTGTGATGATTAACACTACCGATTTTTCACTTGTATTACGGACATGCATGTTATGATAAAAATAAGTTAAAAATAGTTTATATTATATTTTATATAGAATTTTTTCTCTTTGGACCGATACAGTTATTGTTGTTGAGGTCTGAAGAGTCTCTACGGCCGTAATCGGCTAAGAGACTATACATACATACATACATACATAGTAATAAATATTAAATGACTGAGATAGATGAAGGATGCTTTTTGTAGAATTTTTGTGACTTGATTTTTGTGTATTGATTTTTATTTTTATTTATGACTAATCATTTATATTCAGTAAACTTCCTGTACATTGATTGGTGAAAAATGTGAAAATTATTCCATTCATTTTCAGTAGAAAACACTGGAAATCCATTCCATACTGCTTACTTGAATGTTCATGAGCTATTCCTAGAATGTTTATGTTTCTAGTTTAAAGGATTTTCTGAATTTTTATATGTGTATAAAATATAATAAATAAATAATATAAGACTGGCTTTTTAATTATTTTGCAGTTTGTTCTGTTTAAATTCCTCAAAAAACAGAGAAGTTCGATTAATAAGGTATGAAAGTCGTAATTTGCATCATTCACTTTCATGTTTTAGTTGAAGCCGATTGTCCTCAATTGAGGACATTTTTTTTTTTAATTTAAATAATTTTGAAAATGAAAAATTTTTTTTTTCGTATTTTTCCTACGTTAAAAAAATGTTGAAGAAACTATAAAACCAAATGTAATGTGTTTTTGTGGAAAAAAAATTTCCCGGCCTGAAGAGGTTTTGCATGATTGTATGGCATTGTACCAGGACCGAGAACGAAATTATTAATATTACTTCAGCACCGACCGTGATCCACGCAGAAACTGAGCTGTCCACTTCTGGACAGTTGAAAAGCTCAAACGGAAGTCTATAAAATCATTTTGTTATTTTATCATGGAAAAAGAATTCACAATGTCAACATTTGCGAGCTATGCTACTATGATACGTTTTTTTCTAGACTAATGACTTCTCCCAGATTTGTTATGAAATTCTAACCCACTCTTTCTCGATAATGTACCATACATTAAAGTTCTCTCCTCTATCGTATAAAGATAGACTAAACATGCTAAAATAATGACTACAATAACAGCCGCCATGCTCAGTTCTCAACACTCCAATATTGTAATATTATTTCGTCTAGGTTAAATTTTGTTTACTAGAGTTATTATCACTGGAAAAGAATTATTCTCAAGAACCTTTCCAACAGTAAAAAAGCATTCTATCTAGTGCTTAGTCATCTCAAATGGGGGGGGGGGGGGGGTCCGGACCCGGGGACCCCCCCTTGAATACGCCCCTGCCCATACTCTTGAACTGAGTTTAGTGTAAAGCTGTAAACGTACAGATATGATGGTGAGCTCAGTTCAAACTCTGATTGTACATACGAGCCAAACCAATTAACCTTAAAATTATATTATATTGTTACGGGTTCTATCTCTAAAATAATGCTGGCAACACTAAAATTTAACACTCAAACTTTATTAACACAAATTACCAACAACTCGCACTAATCAGTAATGTCTTACACAAGAGAAATCAAATAGAAACAGGTAAAACAATAATGTTCAGATAATAAAGAATTTGCAATATCACTGTTCAAAAATCAATCTGTAAATGTTAAAAGGCCGATCTGGTATTAAATAATAACTGTTCAAAAAACTGTCCAATAGTTCAAGGAAAAGCGTCTAAAACATAACAGTTGAACACTACAAGCACTTACGAGGCACTGTAAAAACTGTTAAAGGAGCATGAATAATAATCTGTCACAAAATACAGGGTTATAAGTTGACACATTGAACGTTCATATAACACGGTTTGTATAGGCGCTCACTAATAATCCGGTTTGTATGAGCGGAAACTGTCACTGCCACTTTATCACGTTAACGTTTGAATCACCACTGACTAACTTTTACAAGAGTTTCTGCTATTTATACATTTTTCATATTCACAGAAAGAATGAGAAAGTTCTCGATTTCTCTATAAAATTCAATCAAATTCTAGAATAGACAGATAGAATATTCTCCATTCATCTAGGCTACTTCAATTGCCGAGATTAGAGAAATCCATGCAGTTCCAGGACCGCAAGGGGAGGGGAGAAGATTAATTAATCTTAAACAGAATTTATTAATTTCGAATTCCTTTAGGTGCTATTAGTTTATACTGAAGACTTCCGCAATGGCGGATATTGACAACAGTATTCAATAGCTGATGGAAATCGATGAATGCTACTGTACAAAAATATCAGTCACCACCGGGAATCGAACCACGGACCTCCCAATTTCCGGTCGGGCGCCTTAACCACTAGACCATAGAGACCTTTCTGCACAGATTAATTAATCGCTTCTGGAAATCAGTATTGACACAGGCAGATAACGCTAAAAATCACTGTTCCTGCTTTCCGTGTAGATAACAATATTTTATTTTCAAATATATTTTATCATTTATATTAAAGTATTATCAAACCAGATCCACGCAATGTTTCCCTTGTCAACAAAAGTTTCGTCGCACGACAACACATTCTCTTCCTTCTCACAGGTGCTCTGCTGTCGAAATAGGGGACCACAAAACTGTCAGGTAGTTGATGGTAATCTGAAACTCGACTGCTCTCCAATCAGATAACAGCTCCATTAAAGTGAAGTTGGCGAACTAAGGAGCACGAAACAGCAAGGAGCGTTTAATAGTGACATGCCACTGACGCTCTTATCAGTCATAGCTGATAGATAATGATCCCACCGCTACCATCGCCGCCATTTTGATGATGTGTTGCTGTGATGGAGTGCGATCTCATCAAATGCTGAACTGCTGGTGCAAGCTGTGGTTGGGGAGTAGCGGGACGTTTCGGTTCTGGGAGTTTCAGGCTGAAGCAAGAGCATGCGGGCTGTATGTACTGTTATATTTGTTGCCCTTGGCGCATCGAACTGAATTGAGCTATAAACCTCGTTAGTGATATTTGAGCAAGCTATTGCTTGGAAGACATTATCTATCAACTAGAACATAAAACACTAAAACTAAAGATGGTGACTCAATCCCATTACGTAACAAGGATGAAACTAGATTTGAAACTCTTCCCAAGCAATATTATTTTGTAATAAGTACTCAATAATAGTATTTAACATTAAAACTGACTGATAGTAGAAATTAGAAAGTAGATTTAGGACATAGTAAATAGATTTGAAACTCAAATCAAATAATCATTACTATCAATAGTATCATTACTATCATTAGTATCATTTGTATCATTAGTATCATTACTATCATTGGTGGTTCGGTAGGTCCAACCCAAGGTTACTAAAAACAGGTTATTCCGTTCTTCGGCAGCTAGAAAAATGGAGGGGGAAGCTAGATTGTGACGTGGTTGTGTTCAGCCGGCCAGCACCTCCTAGCATTGATAACACCGTAACACAGCCGGCTGATTACCATCGATTGGAATGTAAACAGTAAAATACTTGAATGGGCGTTTTCACACACACCGACACGGCGCCGGCACGACACCGGCACCGGGCGCCGATATCGTCACGACATCGTTGAAGCATTTCACACTTACCGACACGGCATCTGGCTGTCGGTGAAGAACTAACCTTATTTTGCAATGGGCGGCACAGTTCAAAACGGTACGATGGCTGATTACAACCGGAGGTTGTATTTGTTATATTTATTATATCTACGACGTAAAAGGCGCAGTCGTAATAGACAACTTTGGATTGACCCAATAATAAAAGTTCGCTATTTGGATGGCTTGTATTACACCTTATTTGATAAGCTAGTGACAAACCCAACAACATTTTTTAATTTTTTTCGTATGAGTACTGTAACTTAAGGAAACTTTCGACTATAGGCTATATTAGTGAATTTAAGTGATGAAATCAAAAAACAAGACACTCGGATGAGATTGGCTTCTGTCTCTAAAGATTTTGTTTTTATTTTCTTCTATAGTTTTGTCCCATAAACAGGGCTCGGATTCGACTAATTCAATTAGGGTGACAACATCATACCTATCAGCCTTCGTACTGTACCAGACGTTTTTTTTTCAGTACCTAACCTCAAACTGTTGACAAAATGACCAAATTCTGTTCAAAACTATGGACGACACACAAGTGTCGGCGCCGGCACCGGCGGGAGCGATGCTGCCAACGACATGCCGGCGCCGGCAGCCGGCTGCCGGTGCCGTGTCGGTGAATGTGAAAGCTGTTCCATTTGGCAGCATTGTATCTCAACTCCCACGACACCGGGACGACATCTTGCCGGTGTCGTGCCGGCGCCGTGTCGGTGTGTGTGAAAACGGCCATTTTCGAACTGTAATCAATTAATCATTGCAATAATTATTATGAAGCTCACCATAATCCAGTATTGTGCTGAACTCCTGCATTTGATTTATTAATCCAGTCTTGAGAAGTCGCTTCTTGTTTAAGCGAATAAAGTAGAGATGTTAACTTCAACAATACACTCATGAAGTTTTTAACTGTGAATGTTTATGAAACTAAATATTGTGTGAATTAAAAAAATAATAAAAAGCGTTTTATAGAAAAGAGTTCATGTAGAATTTGTAGAAGCTTTGTAGCCTATTTTATTCTGTATACCGGTAGCTATCTAAATGTCTATCTAAACCACTGTTCCTTGAAAGTTCATTTCCATGAATTTTTCGAAAAATCTGATCAGCTGATTTGACAATTTCTGTAAATTCTTCTGTGGGTACTGTGAGGTTTCCACGACTTATCAATTCAATCGAACCATCGCCAGAGTTTTTTGAGGATTCGCGGAAATTGCTATCAGTCTCAGCTCTAATTAAATACCCTGCCAAGTATCTCAATGATTCTTGAGCATTACTACTTCATTTGTTAGACGTACTTTGCGGGGACACACCATCCAAATCTTCGATGTTCTCACCCAGATTTCCATCACTATCATTTTCTTCAAGATTGAGAGGAAGAGTTTCTTGATAGAGACCTCAAAACTAGTGCTGCTTCAATATCTGCATTCTGACACCAAGTTTTCTTTTTTTTCTTAAGCAAAATTCTTATCTGCCTGGTGTAAAAATGCCTGATAAGATGTCTTGCAATTTTCTTTCTACTGCAACATGTTGTGTGGACATTTGCGATTTCAAGCTAGCCACATTTTTCTTCAAAGATTTTATATTCCTCTGCAACATGATTCTATCTTTCCTCTCCTTAGAAACAGTCTTTTTCAGAAATGAAACCTGATGCTTGATAGCTGCTAATTCGGCTTTCAATTTTATGTTTTCAGCAGCCAAATTTTTAGTGTCAGAGAGAGAATCTTCAATTTCAATGATATCACTGTTTTCAATGGAGTCTACTAAAAACTTGATATTTTCTTTTTCCATTCTCAATATCTCTTCCACTACCTGTTTGCTTTCTCTTATCGATTTTCTATCACTTCTTGATGAACTTTGATCTGATTCCAGCTGTGAAGTTGGAAGACTAAGTGTTGGAACAGCATCTTTTTTCAAGCGTTTTCTTCTTGGTTCTCCAGTCAGTTCCATTTGCAAATCACGTTCATAACTTCCTGGAGTGAAATGCGCTGAACAAATTCTTGTATTGTTGGGATTAAAATGATCAGCTCTCCTACAACAGACTTTCATCAATTCAGACAATATCCAGACTTTCCTCAATTCATCGTTTTTGGGGAATGAATGACAATGAAAACCATTTCCTTCCTTATCACTATAGTTTCTGCAACTTTGCACTGCACAACCAACCATTCTATGGTAAACTGCTAGACAAAATATAATTAACTTTTTGTAGTAAATTTAACGACTTGCAGTCAGTTTTAGATTGTGAATTTTTTTAAAAGTGTACTCACACGTGGCCGAACGTTTTCGAGTTCAAAAACGTTCGATCACGTGTGAGTAAATTTTTTTATATATTCACAATCTAAAACTGACTGCAATTCGTTAAATTTACTACAAAAAGTTAATATTAACAACGCAGATCGTTATGGAACAAGAAATCCAAGAACAAAATATTAGTTTCTATATTAAGTTATACAGTAGTTGGATTTACAGTTTTGAATCCAATTCTGATCCAAAAAAGATGTTCCTTGTTGGAATTTAGACTAAAAATAACTTTGTGTAGTTCAACTTTTGAATTTTGACTCGAAACTAAAGAAGATAGGCCTATACTTGTCACTGATCTAAACTGATTTGACCATAATTAATTTACGCACTTTCAACTGAGTAATTTTAATAAACTTGACACTTTTTCAGTACTATTGTTGAACTTATCAATGAAAATAAAATAAATGTAAATTATTCTGTACGTAACATTTATTTTAAAAGAAAAACTCAAGTTTCAACCAACTGAGAATGATGCCATAAGCATTGAATCTTAAGTTTTGGTTTAAAAATAAACATTATTTACACCGTAGAATTGACAGTAGTAGTTACATTTTGGGGACTTTGGCACAACCTTGAAAAAAGCTGGCACAACCTTGACCTTGACCTTTGACCTTGACCCTGACCCTGACCTTGACCTTGACCCTGACCTTGACCTTGTAAAAAAAAAATAAATGAAAAAAAAATAATAAAAAAAAAAAATAAATAAAAAAAAAAAAAAATAAAAAAAAAAAAATAAAAAATTAAAAAAAAAAAAAAAAAATAAAAAAAAAAATTAAAAAAAAAAAAAAATAAAAAAAATAAAAAAAAAATGAAAAAAAAAAAATAAAAAAAAAAATTAAAAAATAAAAAAAAAATTAAAAAAAAAAAAAATTAAAAAAAAAAAAAAATTAAAAAAAAAAAATAAAAAAAAAAAAAAAAATAAAATAAAATAATAAAAAAAAAATAAAAAAAAAAAATTAAAAAAAAAAAAAATTAAAAAAAAAAAAAAAAATAAAAAAAAAAAAAAAAAATGGCGGGAACTGTCACCTGTTCAGGCTACGGGTGGGGGTGGGGGGTGGGGGTGGGGGTTGGGGGTGGGGGTCGAGGGTGGGAGGTAGTGGCTAGAGTATATAAGCTGGGTGTTCTGTTGGAGTTATCATACACTGCTCTCTCACACCAGACAGCCAACTACTGTGCTCCAGCTTCTTGTGCTCCAGTCTTGTGCTTCTTGTGCTCCTTGTGCTCCAGTCTTGATCAACTTTCAGAGTAAGTACTCTTTGCAATTAATGCATCCTAATGCTTGCACTTATAAATGCTTTTCCACTTACCAACTGCTAATGCATAGTGTTCAGGCAACTTGGAATTTTGTTAATGCATATTGTTAAAGGAACTATCTTCTAATGCATATTGTTTCATTCCAGGAAACCTGCAACTATCTTACAATTTCATTTGTCAATGTCTAATGCATATTGTTTCATTCCAGCTTACCATGTCCCTTAACAAGAGAAGACGCTGCCAGCAGACTCAGGAAAAGTGTGACGACTTCGTTTTGCTGGAGGAGGCGTTCAACAACAATCTTCGAACCCTGTTCTTCAACAACCAGTGTTCTACAAGCCCTCAAAAGGATTTCCAGTCCTTCCTTGACAACTTGGAGGAGAAGATCAACAGCGTCCTGACAGCAGAAATCCAGGAGCATGGTGCAATCAAATTCAATTTGGTGCTGGAGGCAACTTATCACAAGTGCTACCTTGATCCGAACAACGAAGAGGTGGAGGAGGTGCAGGACATCGCTTTCAAAACACCGAACTATGCGGCATTCACCGTTCTCACGCTGCCCCATCAAGTGGAGATGGCTTGCCAGAAGATGCTGGAAGAGGAGGCTATGTTCGAAGGGAAATCCAGTGGATGGACACTGCTACAGATTGATGGACTACTCATAAGGATCAGCAAACATATTCCCCTTAGAGGCTCTTCATACATCATTACCCCGCCCAAGCTAGCTGCAAGGAGAGCCATCATCAATCCGAGGAATGAGGACCAACAATGTTTCATGTGGGCGATCCTCGCTAAGCATGTCCAAGGATTAAATCCCCAAAGAGTCAACGAGCGATACTTCAATCTTCGGGAGAAATACAACTTTAAAGGCATCACTTTCCCGACAACTATAAACCAGATTGATAGGTTCGAGAAGGATAACCCTACAGTCTCTGTCAACGTGTATGCAGTCGACTCCGATAATAACATCTTCCCCAGACGAGTCACCGATACCATGAAGACTGAGCACTTTGATCTTCTGCTACTGGGTGAGGCTGTTGAAGATGATGGTGCACAGACTAACGATTTGCTGCAGGATGCTGAAGATGCAAACAAGGATCCACAAATCAACACCCACTACTGCTGGATCAAAGATTTTGAGAGACTCCTGAGATCACAGCTGACAAAACATAAAAGTAGTATAATTATCTGCAGACGATGCTTCACCCACTACACTCTTGCTAATGATGGTGAGCAAAGGATGGCAGAACATGAGAAGTATTGTGCCAACAACAAGACGGCTAGGATGATCATGCCACAGCTGAAAGATGGAAAACCGCCAACATTGAAGTTTGAGAAGCACTTGAGGAAGTTCAGACTGCCACTTGTAGTGTATGCAGACTTTGAGTGTCTGCTGGAGACACCCGCCCTAGAAGAGGGTGATGTGGAGGGGGAAGCTCCAGAGAGATGGATTGGGAAGCAGACAAAAGTGATACAATACCACAATGCAATGAGCTATTGCATGTACTTTGTGAGAGATGAGACACAATTTCCTTCATGGCTGACACTGAGCCATTACATACCTCAAGAACCGATTGTCTACAGAGGTCCCAATGCAGCCGAACACTTCATGAGTCAGCTCAGCCACTATGCAAAACTTATTGCTGATACCATGGACCAGTTGAGTATTATAATGATGCCACTCACCGATCAACAACAAGCTGCACATGATGCTGCTACACACTGCAAAGCTTGTGGTAAAAAGTTTGGAAGAGACAAAGTGTATGATCATTGTCATATGACTGGCTTCTATAGAAATGCACTGTGCAATCCATGCAATCTGGAAAGACAGCGCCAGACCTTCATTCCAGTTTTTCTACACAATTCATCCAACTATGATACACATCTGCTCATTCCTGAACTCGGTGCCGACAAGAATAGGATCAAAGTCATTCCAAACACATCTGAAAAGTACATCAGCTTCACTAAACACGTTTCCAATCGACTCCACCTGAGATTCATAGATACATTCAGATTCACACCAGACAGTTTGGATACATTGGTATCAAATTTGCGCAAGTCTGCACATAATGACATGGACATTCCAAATGTGCTGAAACATACTGCTAAACATTTCAAGACAAGACTCGATCTTGTGACATGTAAAGGAGTATTCCCTTATGATTATTGCGATTCATGGGAGAAACTTGGAGAAACTTCCCTACCACCAAAGGAAGCATTCTTCAGCAAGCTGACAGATCGTGGAATCAGTGATGAGGACTACGCCCATGCACAATTGGTCTGGCAACATTTTGGATGTAGAACACTAGGGGACTACAGTGACCTTTACCTAAAGACGGATGTTCTACTCTTGGCTGATGTGTTTGAAAGTTTCAGGGACATGTGCATAAAAAACTACAATCTTGACTGTGCCAACTACTTCACTGCACCAGGATTCTCATTTGATGCCATGCTGAAATACACCCAGGTGGAATTGGAACTTCTCAGCGATTACGATATGTACATGTTTGTTGAAAGAGGTATCCGAGGAGGAATAACCACATGTGTCCACCGTCATTCGATTGCCAACAACAAATACACAGGTGCACCACTGGATCCAGAGAAACCTATATCCTACTTGCTGTACACCGATGCCAACAATCTTTATGGATGGGCTATGAGCAACCCACTACCTTGCCGAAAATTTCGATGGATGTGTCAAGAAGAGCTGGAGGAGGTGGCTGCTCATATAGATAGAATCCCAGACAATCAGCGAATGGGATACATCCTAGAAGTTGACGTTGAGTATCCTCAAGAGCTACAGGATGATCACAACGACTTCCCTTTTCTTCCAGAGAGCCAGAAGACTCCCAAGTCAGGATATGTGAGGCTAATGACAACGCTGCAGAACCGCAAGGAGTATGTATGTCATTATAGACTCCTGAAACAGGCTGTGAATCATGGACTGAAAATTGTCAAAGTTCACCGTGGAATTTCATTCCAGCAAGAAGACTTTTTGGCCCCATACATTCAACTCAACACACGACTACGTCAGAAATCAGCAAACAAATTTGAAAAGAATTTCTTCAAGCTAATGAATAATGCGGTCTTTGGAAAAACAATGGAGAATGTTAAGAACCGGATGAACATGGAGCTGGTCAATTGTGAGAGGAGGTTGAAGAGACTGGTGGCACGTCCAACATTCAAAGATCGCATCATATTTGGTGACAACATATGCGCTGTAACACTCCATCAAGACAAGGTTGTATTGAACAAGCCGATATATATTGGACTGACTGTACTTGATGTGAGCAAAATTCTAATGTACGAGTTTCACTACGATGTGATGAAACCTATTTATGGAAACCGACTCAAACTGTTATACCAGGACACTGACAGCCTGTTCTACAATGTCCAAACTGAAGATATGTATATGGATATCATGAATATAGACAAGTTGAGAAACGTATTCGATACATCAGAGTACCCGGCCAACCACCCATGCTACTCTGAGACAAACAAGATGGTACTGGGGAAATTCAAGGATGAGTATGCAGCTCGAGCCCCCTATGAGTATGTCGGCCTGCGCTCCAAGCTGTATGCCTGCAGATGCTATGTTACAGATGAGACACAACTGAAGAGTGGCCTTATCAAGAAAGCAAAGGGAGTGAGACGGCCAATTCTTGGACAGGAGCTCCCAAAAAGTCATCCTGATGCAGAACGGTACATAGTCTTTCAGGACTACATTGACTGTCTCTATGGTGAGAAGGACATCTATAGAGATCAGGTGATGTTCTGTACCAGGAAACATAGAATCATGACCACCATTCAGAAGAAGAAAGCACTCAGCAAGGCTGATGAAAAACGGTTCATTCTTGAAGATGGAATCACTACTCTTGCATATGGACATCGCAACATTGTCAATGAAGCTCCAGTATTCAGTGATGATGGGTTTGAGGATGAGGTGTTGGTGGAGGAGGAGGAGGCGGAGGAGTACAACACTGAGAATGATCAAGAAAATGAAGCAGCATCAAGGGCAGCATTGATAGCAGCAGATACAGCAATAGAAGAAAACATATCAACTATGGAGGCATCTAGAACATTGTTGTCAATGACAGCAAAAGCATCAACTTCATCAACAGTACCGTTCGTACCAACAGATGTTCTTAAGATAGAACAAGGTAGTTGCAAACGTTCAGCAGCAGATAGCAGTACTAGTCAAGTGATCCACATATCTGATGATGATGAGCCAGCGGCATCAGATAGCAGTCGAGTGATCCACATATCCGATGATGATGAGCCACCAGCTAAACAATCACGTGTTGTTGATTTCAATGTTGATGATTACAAGGAATATGATGACTTTACAAATGGCGGGATATCACAGCACAGTATACTCAGAGCATTGTTGGAAAAGGAGTAGAAGACATGAGTCACACATCCGCTGATAAGAAATTGCTGAGTCTGCATAAACTTTAGTATAAATATGGGAGGAAGAGCAAGCATTTGGCATAAGCAATCATGATTCGAGCTGTGCTGTATCTCGTGCTGGCTACAAGCGTCTACACTAGCCAACTGGATCCAAAGTATAGGACTCAGACTTTCCTGTGGCAACGAGATCATGCAAACAAGTTTCACATGCATCAGTGCCTGATGTCAAGAATGGTGCTACATCGGAATACAACCCAGGATGCTATTGATGCAATGGGTCGTGACGTCAACGAGTGGTATATGAAGTTGGCTGGAGGGAAAAACTTGGACAAAGAGCTGTGCCAAAGATTCCACTGCACACAAAATCTGCGCACCTGCATCCACTCATCATTTTCATCACTAGACTTCCTTGAGACCATCATCAGCAGATCAGAAGAGGTTTGTGAGCTGTACTGTGAGGACGTGTCAACTGCAGCACCAGCAACAACAACAGCTGTAGCACCTGCCGGGCTGAAGGATACTTGTGACACCTATTGCAGAGAAATCTACAGACAACCGCCACCAATCAGCAATGGAGCAAACTCACGAATTTAAGCCATACTGCAAATGTGCTACTTGTTCACTAACCTCATGCAACAAATGGATTGTGCAGCCTATATTCACTGTTGGAGGACAAGAGCCTGAACCATTCTTGACAATCAAAAATTTTCTGCAAGTAATGAAGAGAACCTTCCATTTTGCTTCATCAGTGATGTTGTGTACCAATAGAACAACAGTATATGTGGAGTTCCCATATGGTCACACTTATCGTGAGATGCAGAATGACTTGGGAATGCTCAGAAAGTGGGTGGTGCTTGATATACTCGATTGACATCAGCCACTGCGCATTTGCACACATGTATCCACCCATCATCATCATCATCCGATCAGAAGAGGTTTGTGAGCCATACTGAGAGGACGTGTCAACTGCAGCAGCAGCAGCATCAACTGTAGCACGAGCTGAAGGATACCCTGTGACTGCCACCAATGGATTCATACTGCCTATACTGCAGATGTGATACTTGTTCATCACCAGTGAGCAGCAAATGGATTGTGCTGCCAGTATTCGCCATTGGAGGACAATACTATGAACCATTTCGAACAACTGACTATTTCCTGCAGACAATGGAGAATGCCTTCTACGATGCTTCGGAAGTACGCCTCTGCATCAATGGGAGAACAGTATATGTGGAGTTCCCATCTAGTACATCATATTGTGATATGTTGCAATACTTGAGAAATTTCCGCAAGTGGGTGGTGATTGATAGACTTGATTGACATTAACTTTGTTTTGAAATTAACTAGTTTTGAATGACATCAGCCTCTAACAGTATTTCTTGATAATAATAAAGAATTGTATTCGATAACCATGCTCATTTTTTAAAAAACCAAGATTACTCTATAAGACAAGTCCATGTGGGGGCTGTGTCTGTTGCAAATAGATCTTGCATTCAACTTGTCTGTATGACATCATGCAGGACATGTCTGTGAGTGTACCATTGCACAACATTATGCAAGATCTTAAAGTCCATGTGTGTGTGATGTTACAAAGACAAATAGAAAATCAGCTTGCATTCAACTTGCCTGTATGACAACATGCAGGAAAAAACCTGTCTATGTGCAAGTCGATTTTATATTTGTCTGTTGCACAACATTATGCAAGATCGTCCATGTGGGCTGTTGCAAATAGAAGATCATCTTGCATTCAACTTGTCTGTATGACGTCACAGCTATGCAGGACATGTCTATATGCAAGACGATTTTCTATTTGCATCAGTCCATGTGAGGCTGAGACAAGCTGCACACCAGTGTAGGAGGTAGAAAATGAAAAGATGAAAGATTATCAGAAACATGTTTATTTTTAGAATATACAATTTTTTCAGCCAATTCGAAGTTCATATAGAACTTGCTCAATATCGCACCTTGGGGCGCAAAGTGCAGTTATATTTTCCCTGCGTAATAATAAGACAGCCGTTTCTTCATCGATAACCCTTTTGTTTTTGATGACATTTTCCAATTTTCTCGGTCCAATAACTGAGTATCTCAACTCTATTGGGCTAAGTTCAGGGTTGGTAATTTCTAGTGAAGCAGCCGCCTTCAACAGACCGATCAATTTCATAATTACCCCCCAAGCAATGGCCAGCTGCTTGTTTATCGCCTCATAACTGTAGGCCGCCAGCTCCAATTTCAGCAGCCCATGCAGCGTCCTGAAGCGGCGATGCCTCATTAACCATGCCACAATTTCATCAGCCCCAACATAATTGGAGCCGTATGCTGGCAGCGGGGCATACATATCCATCGCACTGATTAAAACTCTACGCTGGAGTTCCAGCTCACGATGCGATGGACGGCCAATGCTGCCCCGCCATGCCATGCTCGGAATTTGTGGGGCCCGATGTGGAGGTATAATGGGCTGCTGAGGATGCTGCTGCCACTGACCTGATGCTGGGGGCGACTGCCTTGATGCTGGTGGGGGTAACTGCCTTGATGCTGGGGGCGACTGCCTTGATGCTGGTGGTGGTGGGGGAAACTGCCTTGATGCTGGTGGGGGAAACTGCCTTGATGCTGGTGGTGGTGGGGGTAACTGCCTTGTCGCTTGGGGCGACTGCCTTGATGCCGGTGGGGGTAACTGCCTTGTCGCTTGGGGCGACTGCCTTGATGCCGGTGGTGAGGGTAACTGCCTTGATGCCGGTGGTGAGGGTAACTGCCTTGATGCCGGTGGTGAGGGTAACTGCCTTGATGCCGGTGGTGAGGGTAACTGCCTTGATGCCGGTGGTGAGGGTAACTGCCTTGATGCCGGTGGTGAGGGTAACTGCCTTGATGCCGGTGGTGAGGGTAACTGCCTTGATGCCGGTGGTGAGGGTAACTGCCTTGATGCTTGCGGTGGGGGCGACTGCATTGATGCAGGTGGTGGTCGCCTTGCTGCTGACGGTGGGGGTGACTGCCTCAATGCTTGCGGTGGCCGCCTTGATGCCGACGATGACTGCCTTGATGCTTGTGGCGGTGGTGCTCGCCTTGATGCTGGCTGCAGATATTGTCGTTTCGCCGGTGGCGATGACTGTCGTTCAACTGTTGGAGTGCTTTCCAAGTTAGGAATGGATTCCCAGGCGGAAAGCATCTCCTCAATTATCGCCTGCATACCACTGCTGGGAAGTGATACTGCTGTGGTAGAGGAGCTGGCAGCACTGTCAACTTGAGCAGCTACATCTTGAGCAGCAACATCTTGAGCAGCAACATCTTGAGCAGCAACATCTTGAGCAGCAACATCTTGAGCAGCAACAGTGGCAGTGCTGGTATTGGCAGTCCTAGGCGTAGTTTGCAACTGCCTGAGGAGCTCCTCTTTGAACACAGCTAATGCTCTGTCCACTATGGAAGATAACTGCTGGGTTGGATCCATTCCGTCTGGTTGAACACTAAGAGAACACTGAGATCACTCTCTCTATAACTCCGATGTGAAGACTGAATTTGATTGAATTTTTGGGCAGTATATATACTAAAGTGAGATATCAAAAACAACATGTCTTAGTAAACAAGTTCAAAAAGGTTAAGGTGATAGCAACTGACAAACAATGCAGGCTGAATGATAAAGTGATCTTTCTAGGAAAGCATGAGAGAAAGGTTAGCTGACGCAAATGTCAAAAGTGTTGCACAATGGGAATGATAGCATGGAAGGTCATGATGACGCACATCCTTTTCAATGACAATTGGGTCGATTGTGTTAGCAATCAGCTTCAAAAAAGATTATGCTGACGCATATCATTTTAAATGCCAATTAACTCGAATGTGTTAGCAATCAGGTTCAAAAAGGTCATGCTAACATACTTCAATGTCAAAAGTGTTGGAATGATAACAGAGTATGACGCACATCATGTGCTGTGTAAAAACAACTATATATAAAGGCACGTGTTCACTTGATGGGCATCAGTATGGAGAAGAGTGTGATAGCACGTGAACTGCACATGCCAGCTCGTCGGAATTTTCCGATGAGGATGGTTACAGTGAAAGGTCTTGACGACCTCTATCAAGCTGACCTTGTTGAAATGATACCATACTCAAAGCAGAACAAAGGTTACAAATACATCATCACTATTATAAACTGTCTCAGCAAGTATGCATATGCGTTACCGATAAAGACAAAGACATCCGAGGAAGTGGTCAAGGCAATGCGTCCTATATTCGAACGGCATCCAATGGAAAACCTTCAAACGGATGACGGCAAAGAGTGGTTCAATGCAAAGTTTTCAAGACTTGTGAAACAATATGACGTCAATCACTATTCGACGTATTCAGATAAGAAGGCATCGATAGTGGAACGTTTCAACAGGACTCTGAAACGTTTAATGTGGATCAAGTTCACTGAGAGAGGATCCTACAAGTGGACAGACATCCTTGACATGCTGGTGAAGGAATACAATGAGAGGATACATCGTACAATAGGCATGTGTCCAGCCGATGTTAAGAAGAAGCATGAAACTATACTCTTGAGCAGACTGAGAGAACAGCGTGAGGAATATCGTAAGAGTTTGCAGAACAAGGCGCAAAACAGGTTTTATCCTGGGCCTGGTCAATCAATTGAACCGGGTGATAAGGTGCGCATAAGCAAGTATAAAACCGTGTTCAACAAGGGTTACCTACCCAATTGGACACAAATGAACTGTTCACTGTCACACGTGTGAGACCTACTGTACCTGTGACGTATGAGCTGGAAGACAGTGGAGGGACAACCTGTGCAAGGGGGATTCTATGCAGAAGAGATTGTCAAACTAAAAGTGCCAGACGTGTTTGAAATTGTAAAAGTGTTGAAGAGGAGAGGTAATAAACTGTTGGTGCGCTGGAAAGGATACGATAGCAGTCACGACTCTTGGATTGATAGAGCAGATTTGGTGTAATGAAACAGGTAGTGCAACGTCGACACAAGTTCAATATAATACGACTTTGATCGTGTGGCAAGTGGTTGTGGACTTGGACCGAAAATGAACATCAAGAAGCGGCATGGACCTTTGTTCCCTCACCACCTGAGATGTATCATATGTGGACCATCGGGTTGTGGTAAAACTAATGTAATGTTCAACATGCTTTTTGATCCAAATGGTAATACGCTTCTCAAACATCTATCTGTTCTCCAAGACAACATTCCAACCGAAATACGAGTTCTTGCGCACTGTGATGGAAGGACTAGGACCTAAAATGAACTACATACGAGTGTGACACCTGTGAAGAGATACCCTGCACCACACGAATTGCCCGCCAATTCAATAATCATTTTTGATGATGTTATCTGTGAGCAGCAGAAGCCATCAGACGCTACTTCACCACTGGACGGCACAGCAACGTTGATGTGTTTTATTTGGCACAGACCTACAGTCGCATACCAAAACAATTGATACGTGACAATGCCAATTTTCTGATTGTATTCAAACAGGATGAACTCAATATGAAACATTTGTACAGAGATCATGTGGGAGCCGACATGACATTTGATGCATTCAACAAGTATGTGCGATGATGTGTGGTCTTCGTCTGCACATTGCATTCCTTGTTATCGATAGTGCCTCAGGCAAGAATAGCGGACGTTACAGAAACGGTCTTGACACTTTTTTAGCTGAAGCATAGCTGAAAAGGCTCATTCAGTCCAGTGAACACCGATCGAGATGGACGTGAAGCAGCAGCGGAAAAGAAAGCAGACTGTGGAGGACAATCGCTCCAACCATCATGGAGATTGCTCAGCTACGACGCAACATCAAGAGGAAGCATGAGGAAATCACTTTGGGCAGATCATTGACTGAGGAGAAGCATATCAAAAGTTTGAAACCGATTATTGAGCCACTCCAGAATATTTTCAGATGTTATCATGGAGCGGGGTGTCCCAGCAGCAGCAAGCAGCAGCAGCAACCACCACCAACACCTTCACCAGCAGCAGTGACACGCCCCATTCGCACGTACACTATCAACTCATATGGAACCTCTACACCACCAATTACACCCCGGCTCACCATACCCATTCAAGTTAGGTGCAGTGAAAGGACGTAAGCCACAATGGGAGAGGCCTACCGCATCACCTATTGTAGAAGAAGAAGAAGAGCAAACTTGGAGACAGTTGGAACAGCTGAAATACCTGCAGCAAGCACATCAGGAGTGGGACGGAAATTGTGGAAAGGTAGAAGTCAATTGGAGGAGGAGGACTCATCCATCGATGAGGAGGAGGAGGAGGAGGATGTGTTGATGAATACTACCCAGGAGAAATTGATGGAAAGCTTTGCCCAATCCTGAACTGGCTGGAACAGCAGTAGGAGAATATGTTAAAGCATCGATGGACAACAGAGATGGTAACAGTGATAGAAAGTTTGGACCAAGAGTGGAGAATAATAGCCTATTTCTCGGTAACAAGCTGCTAACCTTTGGACCAAATGGGGACAAGATTATACTGAGCAATCCCAAACAATGAAAATGAAGAGAAAACGTTCAAATGTCACACCTGGAATATGCGAGCTGATTTTCAAGAAACATCCCGACTTCAGAAAGGTGAAAAAAAGTGATGAGAAGGGTCTACAAGAGTGTGTTGAGCCTAACCAATGTGTACAGGGCAGGCTATCGCGCATATGGAAAAATTGTGAACTATAACAATCCCAAATACAAGAATGTAATCAAAAAGCTTCGAGAAGTGAAACATGGCGATGCATCATCATCTTCAGATACTTCAGTTGCTGGAACGAGGACTCAATGCACCATTCAATTTGGTAGCCGATAGTCGGATTGAGTACATCTACTATGATGATCCCAATGAGTTGGTTGGACAGATTGGAACTGTTGGATCAGTCCAAAGCAGTTGGCAACACTGGACATGAGAATGAAATTAATTCAATTCTGGAAGAGTTGGTGGAAGGTGGTTACATAGTGGCAGCACTGCACTCTAGCCCGATAAAACGTGTAAACTTGAGCATGTGCATACCATTCAAGTAATGTCATCAAACGGCGATAGAAGAATAATGACGTCCTCGGTAATATCAACGTCCGAGGAAGAAGAGTGATCAATGTTGGCAGCCCACGCAATTGAAAAGGATGCTGTTAACCTAAAAGTGTGCCAGAATATGCTATAGGGATTGGCTGCCAAAGACTCAGGACACTGAAACATCGCAGATTTTTGTAAGCTTGAACAATGCAAGTCCTCATGGATGTTAATGATCCAATCCAAGATGGTGATGGAGTCAACAAAAAGTATTTGGAAAAAAGGTTAGTATGAGCATTCAAGGGTTGTAGTTAAAAAGTGTTTCACTACCATCATGATCAATTATTTGGTCACCTGAAAACCACACTTTGAGTAGAGAGCAGTTGAGAGATAAAGTGTTACAGGCTTTGGGAATCCATGAGGGTATAAAACCGGATGACCAAGCTGCTGATCAACATTAGATGGCTGCTGCCCTTCGAGAGAGGAAGAGCTACAAAGGAAGAGGAGTACTTTCTGCAATCACGACGCTGCAGGTGCAATAGTCAACAAGGCAATAGACGTACTGCCGCATAGAACTTCATCTGCCCGGCTACCAGTACTGTGGACCAGGTACAAAGCCTTGAGAAGCGATTGGCAAGAGGCGATCCAGGTGTCAACAGACTTGACCAAGCTTGTAAGCAGCATGACATTGCAATACTCAAGGAATAGTGATACTGCTAGCAGAGCAGCGGCAGACGGATCTTGGCTGAACGAGCTTGAGTCGAGTGAAATCATCAGACGCAGAGTGTTTTGGAAAAGGCCGCAGCACTAGCAGTGACCAACATTATGAAAGCCAAGGCAAAGTTTGGTGGAGGAGCTAAAAGGAGAACTGGACCCAAGAGGAAGAGGAGGAGGACTGGAACCAAGAGGAGGAGAACAGCGGTATCAACCAAGGGTCGAGGCCTGTACCTGAGACGTCAAAAGACGGGAAACGGGGCTCGACGCCGTCGATGCGGCGGCAGAAGATGATTGCTCTACCAGACCGAGCACTGACCGATGCAGACCTCTATAAGTATGCATGCCGTTTGAAGCTAAAGAAATTTCGAGGAGTGTTTATGCGAGATGCTCTACCTGCTGAAGGACCGCTGAGGAGGGAGTGTGGCATCATCAACCTGGATGACAGCAAAGGACCTGGCACACATTGGGTGTGCTATGTTAAGAATGATGGCATTGTTCACTACTTTGACGGCTTTGGCAACCTGAGACCACCACAAGAATTTATTGACTACATGCATCGAGGATCAGCACCAGCGACGAGGATTGAGTACAACTATGATCGGAAGCAGGAGGATCTCTACTCTCACATATGTGGACATTTATGTTTGAAATTTTTAGTTGATTGTTAAATAAATTATGAATCTAAACACAACTGTTTTTTCATTATTAGTATAAAACCTCTCAATTATTGTGGTAAGCAGTCATTAGGTTGAAGTACACTGAGCAATCAAGATGATGCTCTGCTTTGGAGGAACCAAGTCAACGCTGAGTAGTGAATTCTACCCGCCTATTGATACGGGCAATGGTGTATGGGAAGTGGGACTTATCAGCTTCACAAGCTGTAACTCTATTCCAAATGTTGAGGTCGGCTACAACAATACATTACGCTTCCTAGCTCCACCAGCGGGTGAGTCGCATGACGAGGATCATTCAGTGACACATGGAGAGCTTAATAACAGCAACATGACAATCGTTGATTGGTTTAGATGGGGTCTTACTGGTAAAACAGAACCAAAAAGTAGAGAAACCAGGAGCATAGGATTGACCTTCAACGATGGAAAGAAGAAAGTGTTTCCAATTGTGGGCGGTGATACCAGCGCTGCAAACAAAGTGTCTCCCAGTGTGAGCACAGATGCAAGTGTGAGCACAGATGGAAGTGAAGAAGGAAAGGTTTGGCAAACTGTTTCATTGCCTGAAGGTAGTTTTGAGTTTAACATGATCAAGGAACTGTTGGAGGCAAGATTGAATAAGCGTGGAGTTAACCTACAAATGGCTATGGACACGTCAACATTGAAATGTATAGTGCTGTGCAATACTAAGCTGGACTTTACCCCGCCTGACTCAATAGGCAAATTGCTGGGCTTCAACAGGATCCTGGAAGCTGACAAGGAGGCTAGAGGTGACTCAACCATGATGATTAACCGCCCCAATGTGGTGCGTGTGAAATGTAACATAGTGAGCGGCTCCTACTCGAATGGAATCAAGGATCATGTTATCTATGAGTTCTACCCGTCAGTGGACCCGGGCTATAAAATGGCTGTGTCTGTGCGCAATGTTGTCTATTTACCCGTGGATGCCGAGCAGATCAGCAACATTACGTTGGAGATTGTTGATGAGAACGGACGTCTGGTGAACTTTAGAGAGGAGCCGATAAACATAACCTTACATTTACAAAGAAGAGAGTGATATGGTGCTACTATTTGAAAAGAGAGGTTGGAGTGGAGCTGAGCAGTCTGAGACAGAGACAGAAAGAAATAAAAGGGGTGCAGGCGCTTTAAACGTCATTCAACGATCGACCGCCATTGAGTTAACATCAAGGAGCATCGATTATCTAGAGCAAAGAGGTTGTATTGTTATCAGACGACATCCACGACAGCGACAATGAGACTTTTGGATGTGACAAAGAGTGGTCCATCTTCGGATGATCGCATCACAGGTTTTGAGTATCATTCACATTCGCCATACAACACAACCTTCAATGCCAACGATGAGATCAGAATACCAATTCAGCAGCAGGACATCTACACACTACCATCAGAGAGCTATCTACACCTCGAGTACACAGTAACCAGTGCAGCTGGTGCTGCACTGGCCGGCACACCATGTGTCTCTGGATTTTTTGCCAACCTGTTTTCGGAGATATGCTATGAGATCAATGGAGTTGAGGTGGACAGCACACGCAACCCAGGCATTGCCAGCCTGATGAAGAATGCAATGACCTTTGAACGAGAAGAACTAGCCAAGATGGAAGGAGCCGGCTACAAGTATAATGCTACAACAGGTCTAACTACATTTGCCGCCAATGCAGCCAACGCTACCGTCATGGATGTACCACTTAGATATCTGCTGGGATTCGCCGAAGACTACAGACGTGTGCTGCTCAATGTGAAACAGGAGCTGGTGCTAAGACGCAGTGCTGACAACGTAAACTGCTTGAATACAATAGGCCTTGTCAACATTCGGAAGCTTGTGTGGAAGATGCCCTATGTGGAGGTGGCCGATGAAGCAAGATTGCGTCTGCTACGATTGGTGCAGAATTCCGACATTGGGAGCTGTATGAGTACCCGGCCATGCCCGAAGCTACAAAACATACATGGACTGTCAAGTCGACTGCACAACATGAGAAGCCGAGATACATTGTGATTGGACTGCAGACTGGAAGAAGAGGAAGAGCAGATGCAAATGGATCATTGTTTGACAAGTGCAATGTGAAAGACATTCGAGTGTTTCTGAACAACAAGTACTATCCGTATGAAAGCATTGATGGTGATGACAACCGTGTCTACAATATGTATACAGCTTTCAATGGAGTCTACAACCATGGAGATTTTCGAGCAAGCAACCCACTGTTTGAGAAGTCTGCTCTGGCAGATGGAAGAATGATGCTGTTTCCAATTGACTGTTCACGTCAAAATGAAACACTCAAGACTGGCAGCATTGATGTCAGAGTGGAATTTGAAATGACTGATAACATTCCTGCAAATACACGTGCCTACTGTCTGATGATACATGAAGTGGTCAAAGAGTATCGACCAATGACAGGCACAGTTCAAATTGCCTGATAACTCGACTATAAAAAGGCTGTGGATGAGGTGTAGAGACATCACAACTGTGTGAACATCGCAGCATGAATCTTGAGGACAGCATCGACAACATCATGAAACTTATCAGCTTTGAAGAGGAGAAGGATAGCAGCAGCAGCAGCAGCAGCAGCAGCAGCAATGAGACATGGCATGACTCTGTGGAAGGTTTTGGACCATACTTTGTGATAGACTTTCAAGGATTCACTGGACGAAATGGCGAATTTGTTGTCAAGGAAATGGCGTATCTTGAACATGCTATAGAATCACGCATTGTACGCAAGCACTCTCTCTTCAGTTCTCCCTACTCTGAATCTGTACTGGCTACTAGTATACGTAAGGAGAATGATTCACATAGTGCTAAACATGGCTTGAGATGGACGGACAATAACGATATGGGGGAATACTACTCCAACCTAAGACCAATTGTGAGAAGTGCACTGGAAAGATGGCGGAAGATTGTAGGACCAGCTCACACAATCTATGTCTATGGATATGACAAACTGAGCATGCTTCACAAACTGATGGAGCCCCAATACGAAGACGAGGAGAATCTGGCTGACAACTTTACTGTGATTGATCTATCATCTCCATTCGAGCAACAAGATCTCCCCAACCTGGAGAAACAAGTGATGACTTCCTACAACAACTACAACTGTGAACAACATTGCTATCTCATCATGACAGAAGATTACAGAGCAAATCTGATCACTGACGGATCAAGGAAATATTACTATTGTGCGCTCAATGTTGTAAATTTGCTATATAATCATATTTTGCAAACCATGTCTAAAGATAAAAAACGTGTTTGTCAATGCATGTTAATAAATGAATAATTCAATAGATTGCGTAATCATTGACTTACCCCCACCACCACTATGTTAGCTATATAAAAGATGCTGTTGGCTTGAGAGCACAGTGCAAGATGGATATCAATAAGTATAGGAATGAGTTACGTTTGAAAGCAGCCGTTATGGAGCTGGAAGCCGAGCTGGAGCAGCGGGGCATCATGTCATTGGATGACTTTCAACTCGAGTGTGGACATGCAGTTTCGTGCACTGGTGCCAGTCTACGTGATGCGTGTGATTGCATCCATCTTAGAAGGCTACGATATGCAATTATTGATGCAGTACATGGTCGTGGTACTGTGAAATACTTGAGAGATCTACAAGAATGTACTAGTGGATTGGAACCAGCAATACCTGTCAACAGTTATAATGTTAACAGGTTCTTGAAGAACATCTTCATAGGAATCATGTGGAAAAATGGTATGGGCAAGAGTGTCCCGCAGCAGCCAGCACAACTTCCATTCAAAATCTGGGCGATGTTTGACAATGAAAAGGTGTCACTAACTTCAGTGTACAGGCTAAAGCATAGCATGGCAGCTGTACTGGATCTCGGACAAGTGGAAGACTGGCGATACAAGGATGTCAAGATTGTCATCAATCTTCCCGATACTCTTCAAAAGTACTGGTGTCAATTTGAGTATGGCAGCAAGGCGCTAAGTGCAATTGGCAGTAATGAAATCGTATTTGCCGGCTTCTCTCACAGTATGGAAGATCAACGTGTAAGGAGGTTCCGCATTGCAGATGGCTGCTCAGAAGCTTTTCTCATCTCTATCTTTACAACAGTTCAACGTCATCGCTCTAGAGGCTTGGATACAGTTGATGGTGTATGCAGTGTGATTGAAGAGACTCCAACCACAGACTATTGTCAGGGTGAACTGTTCACTCATCTCTATATTTTATTTCATAATGCTTAGAATAAACTTGTAATGCTATACAACTGGTTCTCATTCACCTACTCTCTCCTTAGTATACTCATAGAGAGAGAGAGCGTTCCACTTCTACCACAGACATGTTTTTTCCTGCATAGATAGCATTGGAATGCAGCAGCAGCAATGACATACTAGTTAAAACTGGTATATCAAGGCCAGTGGGCTGAGTCAGTGATGGAAGTGGAACTCTCTCTCTCTACCCTCTCTTTTTCGTTGAAACTGTCTTTGTTGAAAGCAATGTAAGACAATTTCTTACCTATATGAACACATGCACTAGTACACTATTGAGTGCACTAGTGAGCGCACTAGTGCACCAGTGAGTGCACTAGTGAGTGCACTAGTGAGTTATCTAGTGAGTGCACTAGTGCAAGTGTTCACCTCATGTGCATCATCTTATAGACTATAGGTATTGGGAGATGGAAGAAAAACTCACAATTGCAGAATAAAAAAGAAGCGTTTATTAGTCAATAAACATGTTCATTATAAATGTGTTGCCTGCAGGAGTAACACTCATTTTGAATTTGCTCAGATCTAAAGGTCCATTTTCCACATGTTTCAATGTGAGCCGACTATATGCGTCTGGTAGTATAATGTTGGCAGTCTGGTTGTCCACTATGATGTTGATGCTGACTTTTGTCCCGAATTTAGTCAATGATGGCTGCGCTGACAGCATTTGATACTTAATTTCAGGCTTCAGATCCTTCATCGATAGATAGTTGGGGCCGGCGGGCTTATGGCTTGAAATTGAACTGTAGAATTCCAGCACGGCATTGTTGAGAGCTCCTTGCGGCTTGATGGTTTCTGCAGTGTTTGGAGCTTGAGCTGCGGTGGTGGTGGTATTGATCATTTCTTGTGCAGAGGTGTTCATCTGCAATAAAGCAATAGCATAGATTATTCCCAACACTCCAAGAGAGCTGCCAGTGTTGAGGGTCCACAGTTTGCTTCCTCCTCCTCCTCCTCCTTCTCAGTGTAAGGTGGTGGTGGTGTGGATGGTTGAATGCAGTACGCATCTCCTATGTCAATGAGAAGATCATTGATATCCTGACCTTTGTCCAATGGTAGCAGCCCTGTCCACCATTTATGATCTCTGAAAACTTGAGGTTTGCTGGGCCAACTATTCGCAATGAAATTGTCCAAATGCATCAATCTAAATGTTAGTAATACACATTTACAGTTCCACACCTCACCCTGCTTAACTGGATTGTATGTATATGTACATGGGGGAATATGTAAACTTCTGACGGGTAGATAGAAACCGTGACCGCGGTTTGGTCCATGCCCAATTTTTCTAGCATTATGCAATGCTCGACGGTACGAGCTGACTGGTAATGACATGGTTTTCAAGAGGTTGCAGACATACTCCAAGTCCTCTCTGATTGTGACAGCATCAGCACGCTGTTGACCGTTCATTCTGCAAAACAAGACATGAATTAATCTTCGAACATCTCACTTGTAACATTATAGCAGACCTCAACTGCATATCTCTTAAGGGCAGACTCAATCGTTTCCCACCTCATGGAATCAGAAAGTCCAATATGCATCTGAAGGTAACAATCTTCTGCCATTCCCAACCGCATCATGTGACCTATCATATCGTATATCTCCAAACACCTGCAATCAGGCTTTACATTCAATGGTGCTTGTGCCCGCCTTTTTAAACATGAGGGTGAATGAAACTTCTTGTAATCATCACTGATGTAACCATGATCTGGCCACCATGTGAGTATGTGTAAGATCACTTCGCCAATGTCATCGCCAGTGAGTTTTTCAGCTTTGAACAGTGAGATTATATCAGTGAAATCCATGCGCTTGCAAACAATGTACAATGTCCTCCTAAAAAGTCTTGGAGTAGTCTCCATGAACAGCTCTCCTTCAAGTAATAGAGCTTCTACTGAAGCTTTCCTTGCAAGCTCATAGAGTGATCTGGGATTCCTGTAAAAAAGAGTGAACAGATTAATAATCTTCTTCTTCTAAGAATTCATCACTGCTGGTAGTGATATAGCTGACACTTTCATCCTCTGAATATATGTCAATTTCTTCACAGGCTCCTATTTTTCTCATTAATCTACCTAGCCCTACAATATGCTCATCATCCTCATCAGGTTCTTGCAGTCCTAGAGTATGAAGAATATATCCGTCCTGCACATAAGCTAAACGCCACATGTGTGCTACTATATCATATATCTCACTGCATCGACATTCCACTATATCATTTAATGCTGCCCGTGCTCGCCTATCAAGACATGTTGACACATGCTGTTTCTTGTAGAGATTGTGAGTTACAGTGAAAAGTGGTAGACTATCTCCAAATACATAGCTCACGACTTCACCAAAGTCACTCCTGCTAAACTTTTCAGCTTTAATTATTGCAATTAGATCAATGAGGTCCATGCGTTTGCAAAATGCTAAAAATTTCATGGCTTTGGTTAGTATTGGATGCATATCAAAACGATTGAAAAGGTGTAGGAATTCTTCGCGTAGAGTCTGTGGTAGAATGCTGAAATCTGCACCCCGATATACAGCATCAATGCTAGCTGACATTGCGATCTTGCGGAGAGGGCTAGGGCTGCTACTCATCTGGAAAAAAGATGCAACAAATTAGATATGTTAAATTAGAGCGACTTCTTCGCAAGGGTGGAGGTGGCGACTTCTTCGCAGGGGTGGAGGTGGCGACTTCTTCACAAGAATGGAGGTAGCAACTTCTTTGCTGCATGGATGAGTTAGCGACTTCTTCGCTTATAGATTTGTGCGAATAACCCATTGTATGGGTTCATCGCAGCTATCACAAGTGATGGCCGTTTCTGTGCATCTATCGCACATCATGTGGAAGCATGGGAGGAGCACCCTATTCACATGATAGTTTGCACACCTCCCACAGCTTGCAAACGACATGTCGGCATCAGCATCCCAACGCTCATCCTCCATTCTCCATCCCACCCGGTGCACCTGCAAGCGAGCCTGCACCAAACGCAGAATATCCATCTCCTCCTCCGATGCACAGCTCAATAAGTTGGCTGGAGGGGCCGGTTCTGGAGCTGGTTCTGGTGCTGGGGCTGGTGCTGGGGCTGGTGCTGGAGCTGGGGCTGGTGCTGGGGTTGGAGCTGGTGCTGCCTCCTGGCGCACCGCTTCCTGCAGCGATGCCTCCAGCTCAGGAATGTAGGCTTCCAGCGGAGGATTTGTCAAGTAGTCGTCAAAGTGGGGACGACGTCGCCTGGCTGGTTGTCTTCTTGAGCGTCGGCCTGACGTCGTCTGCCCACTGACTTGCCGAGCAATTTGCCACTGCTGAGCTGCACGCCACTGCTGCTGCCCGGACTGTAGAGTCAAAATGATGTTGAGTGCATCATTCAGCCCCTGCAGTGAGTTGACATTTGCTCGGCGACCTCCGCGGCTACCACGCCTCCTGTTGCTGCTGCCTCCATGGGAAATCATCTTTGGAACAGAAAAAGAATAACATGTTATGCATATGTGTGTAACAGCAGGAATATTAGTGTTGAAAAAATGTATATATTTTCTTTGAACTCACATTGAATTGCTGCGGGTGGAGACTGAAGTTGGCTGACCTGGAAAAAATATGCATTGTTAGTTACAAGTAAATTTGTCAATCATTAGTTTTACAAATGACCAATCATTAGAATGAGCAAAGTGACCTGGAATAAAACAATATGCATTAGACAAAATAGAATTTTAGGTTAGTTTCCTGGAATGAAACAATTTACATTGTAAGAAAGTTTTCTGAAACAATCATTAGTTTTACAAGTGCAAGCGATCATGCATTAATAGGTTAGTTTTCAATACTCACTTTGAAAGAGGGCTGGAGTAACAGGTCTGTTATCTTCAATTGAACAGGCAAAGTAACCTGGAATGGAACAATATGCATTAGACATCGCCAAATGTAAGAAAGTTTCCTGAAATGGAACAGTATGCATTAGACATTGACAGTTTCCTGAACAAAATACATTGTAAGATAGTTTGCTGAAAAGAAATGGTATGCATTAGATAGTGGAAAACTGTATTAATTGCAAAGAGTACTTACTCTGAAAGTTGATCAAGACTGGAGCACAAGGAGCACAAGAAGCACAAGACTGGAGCACAAGAAGCTGGAGCACAGTAGTTGGCTGTCTGGTGTGAGAGAGCAGTGTATGATAACTCCAACAGAACACCCAGCTTATATACTCTAGCCACTACCTCCCACCCTCGACCCCCACCCCCAACCCCCACCCCCACCCGTAGCCTGAACAGGTGACAGTTCCCGCCATTTTTTTTTTTTTTTTTTTTTTTTTTTTTTTTTTTAATTTTTTTTTTTTTTAATTTTTTTTTTTTATTTTTTTTTTATTATTTTATTTTATTTTTTTTTTTTTTTTTATTTTTTTTTTTTAATTTTTTTTTTTTTTTAATTTTTTTTTTTTTTAATTTTTTTTTTATTTTTTAATTTTTTTTTTTATTTTTTTTTTTTCATTTTTTTTTTATTTTTTTTATTTTTTTTTTTTTTTAATTTTTTTTTTTATTTTTTTTTTTTTTTTTTAATTTTTTATTTTTTTTTTTTTATTTTTTTTTTTTTTTATTTATTTTTTTTTTTTATTATTTTTTTTTCATTTATTTTTTTTTTACAAGGTCAAGGTCAGGGTCAAGGTCAAGGTCAGGGTCAGGGTCAAGGTCAAAGGTCAGGGTCAAGGTCAAAGGTCAAGGTCAAGGTTGTGCCAGCTTTTTTCAAGGTTGTGCCAAAGTCCCCAAAATGTAACTACTGACAGTATTTATTTTATTCACCTTGAAAGAGTAATTTTAACTAAAATGAATTGACTGATGTTATAACACAAATTCAGATAGCTTCATGAAACTGAATAGAATCGTTGTCCGGCACGATGACGAAAACAATGTAATACGTCTTCACACGGTAGGCTACGAGACACGGAGAAACTGATTTTAGTTTATTTTTAGGGAAGACAGGAAACAAAGCTTGTAATCACTAAGTAAAGATTGTTTCAGCATTTCGAATGAAGAGAGTAGAGAGTCATTTCTGATAAAATGTATTGAAATAGACCAGAAGACAGGCCAGTTCAAATTCAGGGTGGCAAAGATCTGATCAGCACGACGTCACAGCATTTCTACTCCCACCTTTTTTCCATTTCACCGCTTCGGAGGCGGTTACGGAACAACCTGTTTATAGGAACCTTGGGTCCAACCTATCATTGTAGGTCCAACTCATCAATCACCATCATCTAATTCATTACCCACGCAAAGGTCTCAGATGTGGGCTTCATCCTCCGAAAAAAAGGATTATCGTTGAGTCTGCTATTTGACAGATCCATCAATGTTATCCTTCTAACACTAAAACATTTGTTACTGCTCCTTCAATGTCTATTACGTAATGTGCAGGTGTTTATGTCACAAGAGAAGTTTTAATACATGCTCAGAAAACGCTGTGTCTCATAGTTTTTTGTTTTTCCAGTTCAATTCAATATGAATATTATTGATGATATTCCTTTCACTTTTAACAAAATTAGAGTTGCTTAACATTAGCAAAATAAATTTTATCCAGCTATTAAATATCAAGAGCAATGAAATAATGTAAATCAGACATTGTAATACATTGTAAATCAGCCATTCATCTACATTCTGCATTCAAGTATATTTATGAACATTGTAGTTATTCTATTTTCATATAATATATATTTTTTGCATTCGTGAATCTAAATTCTGCATTCAAGGTCATACTTATTCTGAAATGGTAGCATTTACTGTTCAGAGATTGTTAGGGTGACAGCAGTGCTCCTTGTCATTTATTGACGCTCGACATATTATCCAGTTATTTGTAATATGAGCCAACATGCAACAGTCACTGTTTACTGCTCGAAAATGACTGCTAATATGAGAAATTGGATGTCCGTTTCTGTTTGTGAGGGTAGATCGGATTTAATCTTGAATTCAGAGACTGGAGTATGAATGCTGTGAGTGCACACACGAATCGAGAAGAGGAGGTCAACAGGATGAGGTTTAACGATGAGGGGTTGGAGGGGTCATCCTGTGTCTCGGGTATGCATGCCACACAAAAGGCCACGCTGGCCTACCACTGTCTGTGCCGCTGCTGCTGCTATACGTGGCGGGCGGCTTGATTACGCGTTGACTATGAGTATGAGAGCCCAGCCGCGTATTGAATTATGCAGCAAGGAATGATTTGTTGGGCTACCGTTGGCTTTGAACGAACCTCTTCCTCCTTATCCTGCCTGCTTCTCATCCACTGGCTTTCGCTTACGATTTAGCTTGACTCGGACATCACCTATTCATCTCACAACGTTCACTGGGCTCTGTATGGTGAGTAAGCGATTTATTCTACAAAGAGAGTAGTCTACTTATCTTCTTCTGTGCTTATGACATGCGATAGGTTTGGCGACTGAAATTGGGGAAACAATCGAGTATTCCACAACTGATTCGATTTATCGTTCACGATGATTATCTGTATCACTTAGCACAACAATTTATATCATTAGATCACTAGCAGTTGATCTGATTCAATTGAATTGGGATATAATTATAAAATGTGATACAACATACGTTATTTAAAAACTCAATAAATTAAATATTTCTCTTTTTTCTCCAATTCCGTCTTCTTCTTCTGTTTCTTCTCATTTTTCTTCTTGTTTTTCTCCTTCTTCGTCTGTTTCTTAAACATCCACCTTTCATTTTTCTTCTATTTCTTCTTCGCCTTCTTTACCTCCTATTCCGTTTTTTTCTTAAACATCTTCTTCTTTTCGTTTTTCCTCTTCTTTTTTCTTCATTCTCCTATTATTCCTCCTCCTTCTTCTTCTCCCTAATCAATAAAACAATCTAGTCAATAAATAAATTTGAATGATTAATTTTTCGTGGTGAAAATTAAGGTGAGTTATTATTAAGGGGTAAGATTTAGACCTGAGACTAGAAGATATAGGTTTCATCGTTCAATTTTTTTCATTTATCATATAAGAATAGACAAATTTACATCATTACAAGTCTCAGACTCATTTCAGCACCATCTTGAGAAAAAGTAACTTAAAACCCCCGAATTTAATTAACGTAGAACTTTTCCATTTCCAATAATATATTTTCAAACTTGACAATGTTCCAAACTGTCTGGGAAGGGTGATTGCCTGGGCTATGTTGTCATAAGCTTTGGAAACTATTTAATTCCGTTTGCCAACTCTGAATGAGAGCGCTGCTATATTATTTGGAAAGCCTAGCGAGAGACAACTACTGTGTTCCAGAGGTGAGATAAGAGTTGAGCAGCTCAATAGAATGGAGTCCCTTGGGAGATCGCCGTCCAAATCCTCTCCTCAGACCGTATTAGTGTCCGGCAGATGGGCTTCTTATTATCCACAGGCTCAGCTCACTATCTCAGCATCTAATGCGACCTCGAGTTTCTCAACAGCGAATTGCCAGTGCCGTTGGATGCCAAGCTTATTAGGCAAGCCAGCGATACCACCCCAAACTTCCCTTCTTACATCCTTTTTTATTCATTTTCTCTCAGTTTCAAAGAAACGTTTCAGTTGAATTTTCTTCGTTTAAACAGAATAGCTGTCATCTCATCCCAATCTTATTCCTTTATGGAAATTTTATTTTTCAAAAAGATATAGAATGAAATTCGCTCGAAACAGTCAGTGATCCAGTCTGAATCAGTTTTCATTATTGGGATAGAATTGATATTGTGATATTTCATATCAATTTCTCCTGTTGAATAATAGCAGTATTGAGGTCCAGTGGTTTGCAGTATAATCATTTTTCTAGGTTGAAGTCAATTTCTACTGTTAGATAGAATAAATATTGTGATATTCCATAAAAAAAAAATTTATCCTGTTGAATAATAGCAGTATTGAGGTCCAGTAGTATGCTGTATAACCATTTTTTTTAACTTGAAGTCAATTTCTACTGTAAGATAAAATAAATATTGTGATTTCCATAAAAGATCAATTTCTATTATTGGCTAATATCAGTATTGTGGTCAAGTAGTTTGCTGTAGTAGAACTATTTTTCAAATTTAAATGAGAAAACTATGTGAACCAGCAGAACCGGTAGTTTTTCAAAGAAATATCTGTTTTTACTTTTATAATAGAAAATTATAGATATTCTATGAAGAATAGATATTTTGTTAATGAACTTAGTTGGTGGTGAAACCATGGTGAGGGGTGATCAGGGGGATAGATCCTCCAGAGACCCACACACAAAAGAAATTTTGGGAAATTTAATAAACCTTGAGGCACAATTCTTGTCAAAAGTAAAAAAATACGTCTAAAATAGCTAAAGATGTGATATTCAGTATTATTTTTTAATGAATTTCCGGGTAAGTACCCTCGAACCCACCTTTCAAACGAAATCTTCAAGTACTGTACTGTACGGTACCCCAATCAGGTAAGGTAGGGGATGGAAAATAACTTGGTGAGAATAGTTTCAAGTAGGACTGCTTTAAACTTGTTTTACTAGAACAATGAGATTCTGGATCTGTTATTGTCAATGACTACAAAAATCCACGTATCCTTTGGAAAAAGTGGTCAAGAGTGCCTGATTATTTTTTATTTTTATGGAGGTCTGAAATTCTAACTAGTGGAAATTCTATGGTTGTTGCTGGACAATTTGTAAGAAAGATCTATTAATAATTTACTCAGAAAAGTTATTTTCATCAGAATTTGATTCTTCCAGATGGAAAATGAACTGTTGGAAAATCAGAGTTATTCTCCCTTCCAAGTAGCAAAATTGGCTTGGCAATTGTCGGAGACAGAAGAAGTGGCGTTTTCCCAAACCTCACTAAATAATGCTACAAACATACATCTGTGTCACACTTAAAGCAGAATCCTTTTCAGGGCAAGAAGCAGTAAGGTCCATGGTATTGAATTATTCAAACCTAAACTCCTCCTTTGCGGTTGAGAGCCAGCTGTACAAAGTGTTTGTGTACAGAATCCTGAAGAGTTCATTCGACTAAGATGCGAGATTTAAAGGGACCAGTCCTGCTCCTGTCATTTGTATCTTCCTAACCACTGTAGATTATTTCTTAGCTCCGCAGCTCACATGTGTAACAGTCACGGAGAAACTTTCACACTCTCATCTGCAGTATTGATGATCAGTTTTTGGTCATCCTAAAATTTGTTCACATGTATTTTTAAATCGATAGTAATCCCAAAAGTCTCAACTTTTGATAGTAACAATAATATGACACTTATAATGAGGGATTTCCAAGTTGAGCGAATTAAAGACACTTAAATTTGTCATTATGGTCAATGGAAATGTGCTTAAAAGTTGATCTTATTGAAAAAACATGTGAGCCAATCATAATCTAAGTTCATTTTTTCTCGTATTGAGCTTCAACTTATTCATTAAAAAAAATTATTTGTCCTTCTTTGTTATTCCCAGTAAGAATGCGTTTATAAATCAATTATTACAATAATGATACTAACTTATCAACTGTACAGTGGGGAACTTTTAATCATATGCTCCACAAAGCTTCCGCTAACAAAGAAAACTAGCGCATCAGCTGTACTACAATAAGACACTAATAAAACATAATCATTACAATACAACAAAAGTAATAAACAATCCGCTTTAGTGATATTATAGTATTCTTAGTCTTCTGAATGTTGCTAACAATATTATACATATCATTGTTACAAATTATATAGGATTCTACCCCTAGGAATGAACTCATAATTCCTTTACTGGTAAACCTTATCACCATCTTCACCTGCAAATTAATTTTTATTATAAGAATTCCATCTCTTTTGCAAGCCTGATTTTAGGCTTGATAAACTTTTCAAAAAAAAATTTTCTATAATATCGTATTTTTTACTTTATTGTGGAATTCCTGATTTGAGCCATATTGAATGATTCGTATATTGGACAATATTTGAATACTCCTTTATTGGACTATATTGAATACAGTTATTTCATATTATACTATATTAACACGTGCGTGCTGGTGGGGATGCTTCGAATTTAAATCATTTAGAATGAGGGACAGAAGTGTGTCAGTATGTGTTCTTATATTTCTGTATTGGATCATACTAATTTAAATATCATCATCATTGAATTTCAGACAAAATTAGACTATTCCAAATGAGGAATAAATCTATCAGAAAATTCTTCCCTGATAACTATTGCTAACCATCTTATTCCGAAACCATGATTCATGATTGCAGAGACAGAAATGATTATTCCACGATGACTCCCATAAAAAAACCATATCGAGCAACAATCAAGCAATTACCAGCTAGATATAAACACGAACCTGTTGAGCTGCAGTGTAATTGGAAATGGCACCCCAAACATCAACGCAGCAGGCAGCATTGCAAAACATCGGCGAGTTCTGGATCACAGTTCCATTGCGGGTGTTGGCTGTTAGCCGTGTTGACGACACAAGTTGAATTAAATCAATTACAGGCTTGAACAAGATTAATTGCTGGATAAAAAGCAATTTGCGAGTCGAATGAGCGATTGGTGACAAACACGTGCGTGCGGGTGGGGACACTTCGAATATAAATCATTTAGAATAAGGGACAGGAGTGTGTCAGTGTGTGTCTGTCTTGACAGAGCGAGTGGTTGCAGGAATGTCGTTTCTTCAGTGGAAGTTTTGCAGATGAGAAAGAAAGTTGGCGGAAGTTTGTTGGGTGTAAGTACTACTAACGTACGGAGGAAATAACGCGGTTGAATAAATGTGTTGGTGGAATCGTGATGGAGCAGGATGCAGAGGAAAGAGTATTTGCAGAGTCAGCAGATTGGGAGACGCCTGTCAACCAGCACTGGTGAATGCTATCGATCCTTTCCTTCAATGAAGCTGCATTGCCTTACTCATACATACATACGCACAGCCACCAATTGGCTCTGTCTGTCTCAACCTTTTCTCTAATCTTCAGCCCTTCCCTTCCCCCTTCCAGTGAAATGTTCCCAATTAATGCTGTTGTAACCTGCCTGGGAAGGAAAAATGTTCGTCTTGTTTGTTCAAACTGATAGGAGCTTACAAATGGAGATCATGAACATAGGAATTGATAGATAATGAGAAACACATAACACATAGAAAATAGGCCTTGAAAATTCCATTGACCATTGAAAAGAACACATATCAGGACATAGAGAACTTTAAAAAAAGCTTTAATACTTATCATTCCCAATGACCCATGAAGGAAGATGAAAGAGTAAATGAGGAAAAAGATAAATGCGCAATGTATCTCAATGATTTTTATATGTTCCCAATAAATGTGAAATCTAATGATTCAAAGACGAAACAAGGAACATGAAAAACCTCAATCATTTGAGCCCTATTGTATGAGGTTCTGTATTTTTCGTGTGATAAATTCCTGTCTTTCTTTTACACAATTATTGACAGATGATCAATTTGCGAAAATCGTTTTTTGAGCGACTTGAAGATTTTATACTGGTTGATACCCAAGGTCGTTTAGTTATGCTAAACTAAATTGTTGAAGCTTTTTGATGTAATCAATTTCATCTCGAAAAAATTCTACGAAATTAATAGAATAAAATCCGACTTTAGAAATAGGGGAAATACACGAATAGTAGATTTATGAAGTGAATCTATAGTGATAATGTATGGCAAAAATCCAATAGACAAAATAAATCTACTATAAAAAAGCGTACTAGGAAATCTTTATAAATGAAAAAAAGCTGCATCCTTGTTATTACTATCTGATAATGTTTCTACAATGATTAGAAGTTTTTAAAATCACGTTAGCTCCATCTTTAAATCAATTTATTGCTTTACACAATCGATTAGTCGATTAATTGATTTATCTAAAAATGATTGATCAAGATAGATGAGAAACTGTTTCGTTTTGAACAAATATTTTCAATTTTGTCCAACGCCTCTAGTGATATTCAGCTGTCAAAGACAATTAGTGTTACATTGTTCCATTCAGTGGGAGCGTTGGCCTCTAACGAGGGCAAATTTCTTCTGCATGACAGGCATGACCCTCTCTATTCGAATCGAAAATGCCTCTTCCAAGAAAATACGATTTTTCACGACGGAGCACAGTTCTTCGCTTTATCAGAATAGACAAGTCAATTCAGATTTCCAGAGAGAATATCCATCATGACTATGGCTCGAGTAACTTGACAAAGCTGATACGTGACGGGACTGTTCACGTCAAGAAAATAGGCCTTGGTTTACAATAGCGGCGTAAGATACTCTACTGTCACATTACTCGAAGTTATTCCAAACTCGTACATACCAAATGACAACCTCATACTAGAGAACAGTGATGTCTGAAAAATGTGGGCATTCACATTAGTGTATTACAATGATATGATATGGGGTACCCCATCAGTATGTTTGGTTGGATGCTGTCAAGTCCTACAACTTCATCTCAGAAATAATAATCAAGACTGAGGTTGTAAGTTGATAACGAGTGTAGGAGTTTCGCAGCCTGGGAAGTTTAGTGAAAAGTGGCCGTCTTGGGCACAACCCTCGAAAGTTTACCTGAAAGATCGTTATATCAACCAGTCTTTTTGACCTTTCCAACCCAACCAATATATTTATTGAAATTCCTTCAATTAAACTATATAGTAGAGAATCATTTGCAATATAAATAAAATTCAGCCTACGCAACAATATCAGAAGTAAAGCAACTTCCAAAATTTCTAACAGGTTGACCCAGGAGAAATAGTTCTATACGAAACTAAACAAGCTTATTTCATTTTTTCTTTTGTACGATTCGTGATAACATATTTAATCTTTAAAGCTAAATTATATTTTTATTCGAGAAAATTGTAAACCGATGATAATAATTATTGTTCTCTATATCTTTTTTGCAGGATATCTCAATAGCTATACAGTAATTGAGTACTTTCAGCAGGTAATATTAAATTTTTCTCAAGCAACCCGAATATGTAGGCATCACATTTCTAAATGAGTACATTTGCAGAAAAAGCAGCTTTATTCACACTTCATCATCGCACCATTACTACGAACTATTATAATATTAGAGGGTTTCATAAAAGAATGGTGAGTCTTTGAACATGGTCCTAACTAAATGAGAATTCACTGACTGCACCATTAGTCACTCGCTATTGGTATTTAATTTGCAGTTGCGGTATTTTCTACCTGCAAAGCTGCTCGTTTCAGCTAAACCCGTGCCTGGGCGCAAAATTTCATGGGCGCAAAGCTTCCGGGCGAGAGTTTCGAATACCATTAATAACTGTTTAAAAAAACTCGAAAAAATCTTTAACCAGTGAAAAATTCAATTTAGTTTCTACGTATACAACGAATCAATTAACTGCAATTGTCATTATAGTAGTTCTAGTTATTATAGCAACTAGAGCAGGAATATACATTTTTAGGGTATGAGTTTTTAGGTTATCATTAGCGTTATCTCTAATTTAGTTTATTTTGCCCAAGCTCTCTATTATCTTCTCTATGAACGTGTAAAATACAAACAAAGGAGATGGAGTAGTTGAAGTACATCCTTTCACGGGAAAAATTCACACTTTCTTTAGATAAAATGAGAAGCGTCTGTGTTGTTGATGCATCAGAAGTGCGCATCACAATAAGCGAAGCACGGAAAACGCCACGGAAATGAGAGAGTGGAGAGGAGAGAAAATAAGTGCTGGGGTGAGAGCTCGTCTCCTTCGATGGGAGAGAAAGATAGGTTTTGGGAGAGAAAGAAGAGTGAGAGTGGAAGAAAGAGATGATGAGAAAGCAAGTGAGAAGTTTGGGAAAGTAAAAGGCAGAAGATGGGAATTGTGCAGACAGTGAAAATTCCTTTGTGCCTGCCACAATACACGCTCTAATGAATATCCTACGCAGTGTTGAAGCTGCCTTCAGATTTGTATAAACCGATTTATGACCCGAATATATTTCCTTGGCATTGAGAATGAAGCGAAATTTATTTCCGTCTCATTGTCATATAATTTCACCCCTTGAGTGTGTTAAATAACAATGCGTTTTAAAACGTTACCATACTTTATTGCTCAGAAAAGATCCACACCGATTTTTCCAACGATTATTGCAAACGATCCTTCTAAATAAATCATTTTTCAGACATCTTTTTACATCCCTTGAGTCTTCTTGACGTAGCTCTATTTTTTTAAATCCTGCGGAGACTACCAAATTCCGACATTTGAATCCCTCAACAATCGTGAAGTGGATGGATTAGAATGAATAAGCTTATTTTTTGATGATGCCCACATGACTTCCAGACTTGTGCGTGGGTAATTAGGTGGATGATAACATAGATTCCTGACGGAGGAACGGGATTCCAACCCACGACCGCTGAAGCCACAGTGAGCTGAAGCTGCGACGCCTCAACCAACTGCGCTAAGCGGTTTGTGGTAATTAATGGTACCACAATGATATTAGTTGATATTTTCCGTGATAATTGCTATTTATGCTAATAATAAAAAATAAAAAAATAATAATAATAATAAAAAAAATAATAATAGTAGTAGTAGTTCATTCATTCATTCATTAGCATCCTTTGACCGCCTTATTGGTAGTAGTAGTAGTAGTAGTAGTAGTAATAATAATAAGCGTACCGTATGGCTTTTATTGGTGGAGAGACTCTTTCAGGTTGGTCCACCTCGCCGTTTGAGCCATGTTATGGGGAAGGCCTATTACGTGGGTTCCGAACCACTGGGTGAGTGATTATAAAGCTTATAAGATCAAGTCATTAAATCACGGTTACCCATCCAAGCACAGGCTTGAGCGCTCGGGACTGAACATCACGCTCACCGCGTGACCAATCACCACCCTGCTATTTTTTGTAATACAGTGAAGCAGGTTCTGAAAGAATGCAACTATTTTTATTAATTTATGGAAATAAATCATCAATTTTTGAACAAAATCAATTATTTGAAAAAAGGTTCGTTTTTAAAAATTATACTTTATGTTTAGGTAATGTAGCCTATGGATATCATAAAATAATGTTCAGTATATTCGACATGTTTTCGGAACCGTTATATATGAGAAGATTTACTTTCTATCCAATTGTTGCAAATATCAGAAATTTGGAAAATTCACTATGATTCTCAGTTAGGACAAGCGTGATAGTATTAGCGTGGCGAAGCGAATTTAAAATAACATTTGAAGGGAAGTAATCACTCATTCATAACACAGGAAGCCTGCGCCACCTGTAAACATACCGTTTTTCACAGGAAATTATATGATGTAAACACCTGAACCCTCGCACTGCAAACGGTTCAAAAGGGCAAATTGAACGAAGTTTGGCAGTGAGCCGAGCCTTTGAATTGGTTTTGGCAGCTTTCTGATATCAAGGACTTGATTTTATCGATTTATTCATTCCTATTCAGCTCCCAAAAAGGTGTTGGTGAGAAAAATGAAGTACGAAATTTCTAATTCTCATTGTTCTACAAATATCAAAAAAGATTGATTCGCCTTGCTTATGGCATATTTTTTTGACGAACAGTGAATTATGACAAATCAAGTTTCTACATTTGAGCCCATTCATTTTTCAAATTATGCATAATTTAAATGCTTTATTACAATAAAAAATACCTGCAAAAATGCTATTTTCTTTTTTTATTAAAATTTCATTAGCGGATTCTCTCACAATATATACACTCTAATTGAATCTCATAATTCTCAGAAACATGATCTGATTGATAACAGGTGGAATAAAGTTCGAAGGAAATTTGAAATTGAAAAATCTTGCAATATTTGATATATAATTATTACAATAGTAAAATTATATATTTCAGAAATAGTCAAATATTAATATCATCTTACACTATTTGATCACATATAATGATCACACTGATATAATTATATTTACGTGAGTAGTCTGTGCCTATTATTTTGATGCCTCCCTTCTCTATTTTTGTAAGGAAGTATTTATCTAATTAATAATTGAACTGGTAGCATCTATAAAAAAGTGGATTGAATCTACCTTACAGTAAATTTGAAGGGGATGGACGCACTGTCCTGACCGTATTGCAATAGATAAAGTAAATTCGTATGCCTTTTCGTGGTGGGGAGACCCTTACGGGTAGTTCCACCTCGCCGCTTTTTTTAACGACTGCTTTTTTTTATATGCAACCGGGACCGACGGCTTAACGTGTCCTCCGAAACACGGTGCAATAGATAACGAGGGGTAAAAAGAAAAACGCAAAATTTGATATAATTATAAATATATGTACCCGAATTTTGACCGAACAAACACATTCATGATCGACATTTTTTTATTTTATTTATTGTTTATTTTACATTCCCATAGCAACATATGCTATAGGATTAAGACAACTTTACAAACGTTCCTACAACTCTTCCATAAATACCTTCCTGACAAATATCATGCCAAACGAAACGCTTTTACCTACTCTTTCCATTGGTAATAAATTTAAAACCATAATCAATCGTTTAACTCCTCAAAAGTCCATTTTCCCCCAACCTAACCTCAACACTCGACTGTTTATTTTATATTCCCATAGCAACATATGCCATGGGATTAAAAGAACTTCACAAACGTTATAGCTCGAATATCAACTTTTTTCTGACAAATTCAGTATCAAATTGAACGTTTCTGATTACTCTTTCCATCAGTAATAAATTTAACATCCTTCGCAATCGTTAAACACTACAAAACTTACTTTCCCCTAGCTCCAGAATAGCACTTCAGGTCATCAGACAGTTGCTATGACAAACCAGTTTTTTTCTAGTCTACTTTCTGAAAAGAATGACCCCCTCTGACTCACTCGGGGTGACCGACGAACATAAATCATAATTTTTTTCTTCTTATGAGGTGCCTACTACCTCCTGTAAATTTGGTACCTGTACCTACCCCTGTAGTTTTGCTCTGAAGTTTTATGCGTACGGACAGATCCTACGCATAATGCACTATGTACTTCGTACACTGAGAGTAAGGGTCTCCCCACCACGAAAAGCCATACGAATTTACTTTACTGAGAGTTAAAAAACTAGCCAGTTGATTTGAGAGTGAGTATAACCCGACCCTCGAGAGATCCATTGAATGATTATGTGGTTCAAAACACACCTGAAACTGTGGGTTCACTATTCATAACATTATTATATCATCATCCACTTCATTACTCACGCTTAATCTTAACCTTATGAGGGTTTCATCAGCAAGAAAAAAATTTTATGTTGGATGACAAGGGATCATGCAATTCATGAACTCGAGCAATTTTGAGTAATGCATCTGTTCACTTGCAGATTTAGAACGATACATGGACTATGATAAACAATATTATTGGAAATTTACTAATTCAGTAAACAGCATATAGGCTCCTCATCATTATACAACAGTTTACAATTGATGCAATAAATCATAACAATAATATTGAATACCAAAATTTTTGAGTAGTCCAATTTAATAATGTATTTGTCTTTGACACGGGGAACAGAGACAAAAGATTTTCGTAAAATATCAGATGTTGTATAATTTCTCTACGTCCAGGCTAAATACTGTTGGAGTTTATAACGATAAACTGAACTAGGATGTATTTTGCTTTAACACCGAAAATATAGTACTGTAGGTTACTGCAGGGACTGCAGGGACTGCAGGGGTGAATCCAGAAATTTTTTCGAGGAGGATATCAACTGAGGTGGTGAGAGCAGCTGAAAAATGACAAGAATGAAGCTATTTTTAATGACGTTCGAGAAGTGTTTGGGGAGGGAAAATACTTCTCCTTTATACCTCCTGGATTCACCTCTTAGCTACTGCTAGAAGCAGTATCACAAATTAAAACTATGAATAATAAGGACCTCATTATCAGTATCTACATTAATAGAAAAATTGTTTTGTGAGATACAGTAGACTGTAAAAAAATCCACAACGAAAAAAAACTAAAGGAGAGAGTAAAAGTTGGATGAATATGGATAGAAGAATGCAGTGGATTTGAGAAATGGAGCACTGCTCATTACTTTGCATGTTCAGTTACTAGGTTATGTGCATTCCCATTTTCAGGCTTTGAAGTTTGAAGTGTGCTATTAGGAATAAAATTCAGCTGTCAGTTTAAAGATGCTGGTAACGAGGTTCCTCATATCTTTTCCTGTAGCGTAAGTGCGGATGCATTCTATTGTGTCAGCGGATTAAATCAAAATGGGATGGATCGTACTTGCTTCTCGAATAATTTAGAATTGTTAGAACGCTCAACAATAAGAAAATTTTACATTTTCGATGTATATATTACAATGTATATTTATTTCAATGTATACAGTTTCAGTGTATATTATTGTTATATGAAGAATAATGATAATTCATTGATAAATTATGGATTCATCTGTTACTTCAAATCTTCTACAGACAGATGTGATAAAGTGGGAGTACTTGAGATATTACTGACTATAGCATGTTATTGCATCACGGTAATATACCGCGCGTCTGCCTTCAGGAAACCTTTTTTTTTAAATTACATTCAATAATTATTTATTCATTCTAGTAAATTTGAAAGTTTTAAAGGCTCGATTGTATCTGTGCCTCCATGCAATTCCCAGTAACTAATCGACAAGGATGTATAGGAACAGTTACAGAACTACCGTATTGCATCACATTGTGCATTCTCGATCAAATTTCTAATAGAGACGTTCTAACTTTTGTTGCATGATGTAAGAGCTAGGACAGATTAAACATCTTCAGCTGCAGGACGGTCCCAAGCTGGGGTAATTTTTTTGTCATGGTCATGATCCTCCAAAGTTTGAAATATTCTGCAGAAGGGGTAGGAAGGAAAGAGGGAATCTCGAAAAATAAGAATAGGCCTTCTACTGTATTTGTTTCTACCTCTCCGCCCCACAAAAAAAACTTTCCAGCTGGGACCTGATCAGCAAGATGGTATTTAGGTGATCATTTCTTCTTCTGATCAGTAGTCGCAAATATCATGAGGATTCACTGACAAATAACAATTGGTAAATAGGGGTTTTCAGTGTTTGAAATAATATCCTCCATTATATTGCAACGAGAACATGCTTAGAATATCAAACTTTACGTGTCTAAAAATAATATAAAATTCAAAAATTAATTGAGATAAAATTTTCCAAAAAAAGAATTTATTATAATAATGAGTACATTTATAAATTTTAAATGTCAATATTCAGATCAATCATCTATTTTCGGGTCTCGTCAGTCAGGTAGAAGGGTTGCTTATAGCTATAAAAGCTCGGTGGCAATCTTCAACTAACTTATGTGAGCTATGGATTAGATCTCAGCAGTACAGTCACAGGATGGGGAGGATATTCCACCCCACTTTTTCAGAAGCTCATCATGTTTCTCGTGTGTTGTTTACACAAAGAAAGAACACAGTTTTCAATAATAATGGGTGATGGAACCTTTTGATTGTTGAAATAGGCTACCTTAATAATTATAATGTACTATTTCCTAAATGAAATGATTATATCCATTGACCATGAACTGCTGCAGTGATAAACGGGGACGTGAGCTTACAGCTGGAGAATTGCATTGCGTTTCACTATGCCATCTAGATTATACTTTTTCGTTTCAACGTATCTAACCAACGAGCTGGAAAATGGAATCAAAAGAAAGCATAAGGAAAAAGCACACGTATTATGGCGTGCTAATCCCATTACTATCATGGATGTGGAAAAAAGTTTGAAAGGGCATGACGTTACTGGAGCTCAAAGGAATTACCAGTCCATGAGCAGTCATCGCTATGCTCTGTAATCAAAGAAAAATATTTGATGGTCATTTCAGTTCATGTTTCGGATGAAAAGTAAGTAGGTCAATTTCACTTTTCAATTATAAAAAAAACATCATCGAGAAATATTTCTGATGATGTTTTTCACCAATCCATGTGGGTTTTACAGATTTCCAGAAATGCCAGTTTACTTTTCTGTTTACATTTCATTAAGTGAGAAGTATCTACATTTTCATATTGTACATTTTGGTTTTGATTTGATATTACAAAAATGTTTAAAAATATTATTTATTAATTTATTTATTAATCAATTAATTAATCAATTTATTTATTTATTTTTATTTTTTTATTTATTTATTTAAGTTGTCACTATTTATAATTTTTTACATTATTGGTTAGTTCACCGATTAATATTGTGAGATAGAGAGAATGCAGAGAGTTTATTAATAACTTGTATTAATAGTATTTTTTTAACAGAGATAAGTCTGTAAAGTCTTGAGAATGTGTAATCTTGAGAATTAAGATGTCTGTATAATGAGATAGGTTTTGTATTAGGATTCGAAAAGTTTAGAGTAGAGTAGGCTACTTGTACATTGCAACTTTTCTAGGATTTGTGCGACCGATGCCATTCAGCACGCAGATATTTACATGACAACAAGCAAAGAATCTTCGTGCGATTGAAGCCACCTGACCCAACGTGAGAGGCTTTCCTGTCTCTACTTTTGTGCTCTAAGCTCATCACTTATTGAAAACGTTACAAGGATTTCGATATGTTTTCTGGCACTTTCCTTGTTTCGTATAAAATCTGGTGCCGCCCCACTAAGGACCAAACCGCACCGACGACGCAGGTACTTTCAACTAAGCTCAGAAAAACCTTCCTGCTGAGTTGTCGTCATCGGCTCAGTCTTTTTGCATTATTGATTCCTTTTGCCACAAAGCAAACATAAATAATCCACCAATCCTTACCATCATCACTCAAACATACGCTTTAATAGCAGCATTATACTGAGTAGCAGAATAGAATGAGGATTCTTAAAACATTTTTAGATTGGATTACTATAAAGTAGAAATCCAATTTTCCGAATCAATTGGGACTGGACCCTATTCGGATTATTGGATTTTTTAAGATAAAAGTTGTATTTTATATAGAAATTAGTACAATGATATTATAATGAATGCTTTATCGATTAAATGAAAAGGCAACACTTACAAGTGTATTTATCGTATTTGTACTCACAAGTGCAGTACATCAGTTGTATTCTATGTAAATTAGTCATTTTTGCCATGTTTTGCACTATCCTGACTTGATTTCTCTCTCATAGCGATATAGCAAATAGACAATAGGAGATAATCGGAGCTGGAAAAATATTTGTTCACTCTCATGCAGACATTGATTTGGTATCAATGAGAAGGTGAATTCAATATTAGTGACAGTGAAATATTGCGATGATAATAATCTTGATTGAAATCTTGCAAAGTGTCTTGGCAGTCTGATGAGGTGGGAGAAAATTTATTGCAAGATCAAAATTTATAAGACTTCAGTGGGACGACAGCCTTAATAGTTTGGGCGTGAACGTTGGAAAAATTACTGCTCCGACTGCAAAGGATGAGAGCCATTTTTCCTTTCAATTGTCATCATCCGTCTTGCTTGGCCTGCAATTCACATTCTCACTCTGTTTCAGGTTCGCACCTTGATGGAAATCTAACAAATGACAATCCTCCAGTACTAGAAGTGGTGTAAACTGGATTATGACAATCTCTAGGAACCTCCTCCGTTATAGTAACTTCTTGATTTGCAAAAACTCAGATTGGTAATGTTGAAACATCACTAGAAATGTTTTTGAATACCAATAGGGGGTTTTTCAGGGCAGTACTTACAGTATAAAATGTATAATCTATTCGTGCGCAATGTCGTGCGATATGATGTTTAGTCGCAAGCGCTCAGGAGTGCACTTGGAAGGGTGACTGTCAAAAAATATCACATGTAATTTTTTTTATTATCACTCACTAGGTGGTTCAGAACCCACTGAAGGTAGGTGCATCATCCATCATTATTATGCATTCATTGCCCATGCTCAAGTCTTAGACTTAAGTGTGGATCATCAGCACGAAAACCATTTTGATTATTGTATGAATTTTCAACAGGTCAATTATGAACTGAGCGAGGGATGTTCTTGCTAATGATTGACTTATATACTTAATAGATTTATTTCAAGTATAATGTAAATAAACTTCATCATTTTGCTTTCCTAACTTCAGGTGATTTTCCTTTATCTTCCTATATATTACTGTTTTTGAAAGAACTGTTTTTCTGTGCAGGATATTCAACTTGAATGTGAAAGCAATAATGAATATATCACAGGTTATTGCAACGAAAATGGTTATAGAAGCAAGAGAATGAACAATCGTCAATGTCTCGTGGCCCAGGCTTCTCAGGTGGATGTGACTTTATAAGTCAATATAAAAGGTAGATATAACTTTTTAAAACTTCAAAGAAGTTTCTAATTCTTATTAAGTATTTTGAATTAATTGTATTTATAAAACATAGTAATTACTGAATCTCATGTAAAATAATTTATTATGATAATGCTATTTCTTAACAAAACCAGACGAATCATCACCTAAAGTTAGAAAAGCAAAAGCATGAAGTTTATCTACATTATTATTTTCTTTCAGCTAATTTAGGTTGTGAAAAATTTGTTAAAACTTCAAAGAAAGATTCAATTCTTATTTAGCATTTTGAATTAATAGTGTTTATTAAACATAATAATTACTGAGTCTCATGTAAAATCATTTACTATAAGACAATGCTATTTCCTAACAGAAACAGACGAATTATCACCCAAAGTTAGGAAAGCAAAATCATGAAGTTCATTTTCATTATTAGGCTATGGTTACACTGGATGCGAATTCTGACCAACACAGGTCTGACAAATCCGTCAGAACAATCAAACTGTGCAGTGTCAATGAAAGTGGTTACCCTAGATGCGACTGCTTATTTAGAATACGCACGAACATGTCAGAACTTTTACACCATTCATTTTTTTTCACATCCGTTCTGACAAACAGCTACGTAGATTTCGAACCCAGGGGTCAATAGATAGCAATAATAATAATAATAATAATAATAATAATTTGGGAATAAGGACAAGTAAGCAGCATGAAAGCGAGGTCCTGCAGCAGTGGAGAAGTAAGCAGCTACATGGAAGACATGCATTTGCTTTGGCACAGCCTGGTATTGATGAAGAAGTTACAAATGCATGGCTGAAGCATGGGGATCTGTTTGTTGAAACAGAAGGCTTCATGGTGGCTATAAAGGACCAGGTGATAGCCACTAAGAACTATAACAAATTTATAATGAAGTTGCCAATCAATGATGACCTGTGCAGGCGATGTGGCCTGGCATCTGAAACAATACAACACATCATGTCAGCTTGCCAGACAATGGCTGCCACTGACTATTTAAAAAGGTACAACAGTGTAGCTGGCATACTCCATCAGGACCTTGCATTAAGACATGAGCTGCTTCAAGAAAAAGATCCTTACTACAGATACATGCCTCTGCCAATACTCGAGAACATTATATATAAATTGTATTGGGACAGATCAGTCTTGACAGATAGGACAATTGCACATAATAGGCCAGATATAATCCTAATGAATAAGCAGACCAAGGAAACTATTTTAATAGATGTTGGCATACCATGCTGCCACAACTTGGATCAGTATTACACTGAGAAAATCTCCAAGTATCTCCCCCTAGCTGCTGAGATAAAGGATATCTGGCAACAAGAAAAGGTGTCAATCATCCCTGTCATTATTTCTGCGGGTGGGCTGATTACAACAAAGGTGACAGCAAATTTGAGTCAGTTGGGAGTGCCAAAAAGCACAAAATGCACAATGCAGAAGGCAGTAGTACTTAGCACTGTATCAATGATTAGGGCATTCCTGAACATTCCCATATAGATTAATCAAAATCTTGCCATAGGCCGATTTTGATTAGAAAACTCACATCAAATGTGATGGAAAAGCAAAAATAATAATAATAATGATAATAATAATAACAATTGCTCCAAGAGGTACAAGAAGCAATAATAGGGGCAAGTCAGGGGTGCAGGCTGACCCTGTTTGGAACCGTCATTATGCCCAGCCTGTAGGGGATGCTATAGCCCTTTCCGACCAGAGCCACACAATTGTACGGGTGCGTAGCAGTCACTAAAAATATATATTATCATATAGAGAGAATCTGTTTTCCTAGCTCAGACCGGAGTCGATGGATTGTACAGGTTCTACTGAACATTTTAGTACCAATTTCATCCACAAGAGAGCAGTCTAGCGTTAGTTGCTGTATGTTTACTACAACAAACGGAATTCTCCATGAACCTAAAAAGTTATTACTGTCGTAATTTTTTATTTATATCAAATTTTGAATTTGCTGCGGTTCTAAATGGTTGTTTAAATGATTTATAATAATCCATTCTAGCAGCGCTTTTAATAGTCAATTTTTCATTACTCAACAGCATTCTAACCTCTACCCGTACAATTGTAGGGGTTAGGCTCTTAGGCATCTTGTGTACTACACTGTTTACATTCTGTCCACACCAAAAAGGTTAGGTGTTGTTTCTGTTTGCAGTTTATCTTTGATGAAAAGTTCAATAATATGTTATTAAATGATGATTTACATCTACAGCATAAACTACACCCAATTTTTCATTGAAAGACCCATGTCTGTTTAGATTTTCAACATTATGATATTATGATTGAAATGACATTCATGTTCACTCAATTTAAGGCAATAATCACATCAATATTTCTTGTTTGTTCATTCATTTATCACACAAATGGAACACGTATTTCTCAAAATGAAATAAATAGAATTATTTATTATATCAATAGCCAATTATATAGATCAATTTACTATGGTAATTCATTGGCATAAGAGCAAAAAGTGGACCCTCAAATGCATTCTAAATTTTATTGATTTGAGTGTAATGAATTGTTGGGTAAGGCACATGCGGGATGCCAAAGCAAACAATTTTAAAAAAAATTGCTTGGATTTTTTGAAATTTAAAATGGAGTTGACTGAGGCTTTGCTTTCAACTCCTGCGGTCTGCAGGTAACTGAACAGAGAGTTGCAGACCAGAGGCGTGCAATAGTTGTTGGAAATTTGATCGGCAAGGAGTTGAGCTGAGATCTGAAGTAGCAAGGTCAATAAGTGTGCAGGAGGGTGAAGAACAAAGTCAGAATATTGAGATCACTGACGACTCTATGGCACCAGACCCTGAACCTGATTCAAACCCCAATCCTGACCCAGATCCAGACCCTGACCCTTCAGGAGAGAGAGATGGGGACATTGATGGGGATGAGGAGTCTGATGGAGACCTATAGACCTTGAAGATTGAATTTGAAAGGGCTTTTTCTGAGTTTATGGGTACCGATCTTCTTTCACATCCACCTTTGCCCCATCAGCATACATCAAGGCACTTGGCAAAAGTCACTCAGATGATGAATGAGGTCATCCTTCCCCAGTACCTATCTAAAGAGGAAATCGAATTTGAGGACTTGCACACTGTTCTTTATGTGGCAGCTGTGTCAGTGATCAGAACAACTGGAGGTAAAGTTTGTCAGAAAAGGCCTATCAAAGTTCAGAAGAGAGGAATCCCTCCCTGGGAGCATAGATTGTCCAATTCCATAGAGCAGTTGAGAAAGAGAATTGGACGCCTAACTCAATACATTGCTGGCAACAGGAGCAACAAAGTTTTAAGGGAGTGGAAGAAAGTTTCTGTTAAAATGGCCATTCATTCTGCAAGGGATCCACACAATTGCACACCTGAACAGTTTTTGGATACAGTACAGCAAAAACTGGCAGTGAAGGTAAAGAGGCTGCGATGGTATCAAGAATCTAGGAGGAAAAAAGAAGATAATTCTCTGTTTAGAAGAAGTAAGAAGCTTTTCTATAGAAGTCTACAAAAGGCAGATGGAGGGGACTATAGTGTGGTTCCTCCAGTAAAGGAAATTGAGAGATTTTGGCAAAGTATATGGGCTGAGGAGGTGAATCAGAATGGTGATGCTACTTGGTTGAGTGGTGTGGAGGAGTCTCTATTACATGTCCCACAAATGGCTACCATGGTGATAACAGCTGGGGATGTCACAAAAGCTGTGAACAATACCCAGAACTGGAAAGCACCTGGCCCAGATGGGATCCAAAACTTCTGGATAAAGAGATTCACCACTTTTCATGAGTTCATTGCTAGGAGCTTCTCAGTATTTTTGGAAAATCCAGAAAAGGTCCCTCCATATCTGTCAAGAAGTGTGACATACTTGCTTCCAAAGGAGAAGAACTCAATAGACCCTGCTAAATACCGCCCTATCACATGTCTTTGCACTCTTTATAAGATTCTCACCTCTTGCATCACAGAGAAAATATATTGCCATCTGTAAGAGAATAACTTAATAGCAGAAGAGCAGAAAGGATGCATAAGGGGGTCACAGGGGTGTAAGGAGCAGTTGATCATAGATGCAGTGGTCATGGAGCAAGCTATGCAAAAGCAAAGAAATATCAACACAGCCTTTATTGACTATAAAAAAGCCTTTGACTCTGTGCCACACTCCTGGCTTCTAGCAGTGCTCAGTATGTACAGAGTTCACCCAGGAGCGGTCTCACTGTTGAAGCACCTCATGTCATCTTGGTCTACAGTATTGCAGGTTGAGCACTCAGGTGGGAGGATTACAAGTTCTTGTATCCCAATAAAGAGGGGTATTTTCCAGGGGGATAGTCTTAGCCCCTTGGGGTTTTGTCTATCACTCAACCCTCTATCCTTCATCCTGAAAGAATCTGGCTATAGATATATATATAATATAATCTTAAAGGTTCAGCCAACTTGCAGTGCACATTGTCACATCTTTTGTATATGGATGACATCAAATTATATGCCGCCAGTGAAAGACAACTGAAGCACATATTGGCACTTACAGAGATGTTCTCTGCTGATATTCAAATGTCCTTCGGCCTTAATAAATGCAAAACAATGAGTATTGTGCGGGGAAAAATTCAACCCACAAATTTTGTTTTAGAATCTGGGGAGGTATTTGATTGCATGGGTGAGGGTGATGCATACAAATACTTGGGTCTTGTCCAGGCTAAGAGGTTGAATCACAAAGATATATGAGGGGTAGTCACTGACTGTTACTTGAAAAGATTAAGTGCAGTGCTGAAGTCCAGGATTGATGGCAGGAGCACATTTAAGGCTATCAACACATATGCAACCCCTGTACTCACTTATACATTTGGTGATGTGAAATGGCCTAAGACAGAGTTAGAGAGCTTAGCTCATGCTACCCGTAAGTTGTTGACCAAATTTAGAGTGCATCACCCAAAATCAGCAGTAGAGCGTTTAATACTACCGAGAAGTGCAGGTGGGAGAGTGCTGATGTCCACAGACTTTGCCAAGGGCAAAAGCAGTCTCTTAGTGATTATTTCCTCACTCACAATTCACACCTGCACCAGGTTGTTTTGGCAGCTGATGATTCATACACACCACTTGATCTTTGTCATGCTGAAGTTGCAGATCTGAGGCTGGGTGGAGACCACATAGCCACTATACACCAGAAGTGGTTAGAGAAGCCTTTGCATGGCCGCCATGCTCATGATCTGTGTAGCCCTCTTATAAGCCAAGAAGCATCCAATGCTTGGCTCAGCTGGGGGGGTATCTTTGCAGAGACTGAAGGTTTCATGTTGGCTATCCAGGATCAGTATGTTGCTACCAAGAATTGCCTCAAGTTCATTGTGAAGGAAAACCTGGAAACCGATACATGCAGAAGATGTCACCAGGCATCTGAGACCATCCAACATGTGACAAGCGCATGTCAGGTGATGGTAGCAACAGACTATCTCCATAGGCACAACCAGGTGGCAAGGATTGTACATCAGAGTCTGGCATGTCTACACAGCCTGCTGCCCAATTCAGTTCCATATTATCAATACACTCCCAGTGCAGTTTTGGAGAATGCAACTCACAAGTTGTATTGGGATAGATCAGTACACACAGACAGAACAATAGCCAACAATAGACCAGATATCATATTAATGGACAAACTGAACCTAACCACATTTTTAATAGATATAGGTATACCAAATACACACAATGTAAAGCTATACAGTGATAAGAAACTGCTCGAATATCTGCCCTTGGCAGAGGAGATAAAATACTTGTGGAGGCAAGAGAGAGTGGTAATTATGCCATTGATAATATCAGCTACAGGTGTAATACCAAAAGAGCTGCCTGAGAGGATGAAAAAGTTGAGACTGCCTGTGTGGGTGCAAAATTTAATGCAGAAAGCTGTCATATTGTGCACAACGTCAATAGTAAGGAGCTTCCTAAATATACCAAAATAGAAAGGGTGTCATTTTGCTAAAAAAGCCAATGCCACCCTCTTACCCAGTAAAATGGAGAAATATGGAATTAAAAAAAAAAAAAAAAATAATAATAATAATAATAGTAATAATACTGTCTCGAAAATTTGAATATTTTGATATATTTTTCAAATTCCCTGGAATCAATGGGTTTCAGGAGTCATCCTTAAGTACTCAAAAAACTTATGGGGGTGGTTACATCTTTGAACAACATTCGGTGCTCTCCTTTTTCCTTTCTTGCAGCAAATAGTTCATTCACTTGTGTAGTTTTTCTACCTTCCATCAATAACTTGAGCAATGGGCTATCATTCAATAAAAATTGTCACTGCCAGTGGCGGATCTAGGGGGGGGGGGGGGGGCGGGGGGCTTTCGGGCTAAAAAATGTGTAGTAGTAGTAGTAGTAATAGCAATTCTTGTGATAAATCGATTTTTATTTATTACAAGAATAAATTTATAAGTTAGTTTGAAGTGACTGACAATTGAATAAACTGACAAATATACATAAACAGAATTTATTAATTTCGAATTCCTTTAATTGCTATTACTTTATACTGAAGACTTCCGCAATGGCTGTTCAATGCTGTTGTCAATATCCGCCATTGCGGAAGTCTTCAGTATAAAGTGATAGCAATTAAAGGAATTCGAAATTAATAAATTCTGTTTAATAAATTTATGTGGGTTTCATCCTCAAAAAAAAATAAAAAAAAATAAAAAATAGGTTGTCATTTGACTTTTATGAAAATGCTAAAACCTCTATGGAAAGCTAGATTGTTTGACAAAAACTAGAATAGTAAGCTTCTATCTGTAAGCGGAGTTCAAATTGCTTGCCTAAGATTTAAGTGAGAAACGCCACTGCAGTTCTTCCGTAGCTGTAACTGTTCAGGATACAAATAATATATCAAACGGGGTGAGACCAGCAGCAGACTGAGCGTTGTGAACGACAGTTTGATGGGTCGACACCAGAATGGGAGCCCTTAAGCCTTATTATAAGCCAAAGCGGATTGAAGAGCACCAACACAGCTCTTACATTACTCGGACCCAGTGTCAGCTGCTCAGCTGTTAAAGCCTCTTCAATCCTCTTCAGCATATTCAATGAGAAGTATTGGTTAAATGACATGTGTTCTCTTTTCCAACAATGTGCAGTTTTTTTCACCATTTTTCTACCATCACAATCCACTTAACAGCTTAAATATAAATTTGGATGAATGACCGAGCTGCTATGATTGATTGTTATTAACCTTATTATCACTTACCCGGCGGTTCAGAACCAATCTAGAATTTAAGGTCCACAATGGTCCTCATAACATGGGACCACCCATCTGGAACCTTTAGGTGGTTATTGGTGTAACTCCAATGCAGCGACTCTTACCACTCGAGCTGTGTGGCGAGTACAAAAATAGTCCTAGTCCTTACATTAATATGGTCAGTTAATATTATGAATGGAGTTGCTGCATATAGGAATCACACCTTAAGACTCTTCTCACGAACAAAATCCATACACTTATTATTTAATTGACTAGGAGTGTTATACGTTTTGGAGGTGAAAACACTCATACACAATAGGCCTCATTCAAATATGCCTTTAATAGTGTACAGTAAAAGAAGCCAAAAACAAATATTTTCCATTTTTTTTACAAATACAAAAATTTGATATAGCTTCAATTCAGGAATAAAGCGAGTTAGAAAGCAGAAATCTGTATAAGATTTTATAACTTTATTTTATATAATGAGGCTTGCATTCCTGTCAGACACTTAATTTGGTTAGGTATTATTCTATGAGAAAATGAAGAAAAATTAAAATAAGGTTCAAATCGAGACTATTTACTATGATTGGACAACAATTTTCATATTCATCTTCAGAATTGTTCGAGAAAATAATGAATCATTACTTAATATTTATTACCATCTACTCATGGTAGCCTAGATTTTGCAGCAATATATTAGTTAGTTAGAATAGCTTAAATGTTCAAAAATCGAGTTTTTTCAAGTACAGGGTTTAACATGACAAATTAATGTCTTTCCATGAGAACTTTAAAATAATGGTTCGCTTCCAATATGCAATACATGAAACTGGTCAGCCTTGAGTAGAATGAGCCATCACTCAATAGTGAGGCATAATCCAGTTTTGGCGTGTGGTCAGAATAACCCCCTCCTACTATTATTGACAAATAAATTGGTCGGCGAAGAGGAAATCTGTTTGTAAGGGAGTTTTCAAATGTGAATTCAGTTCATTTATTCAAAGAAATCTTCCATTGTCTGCCACACAACAAGCTTATAGTGGGTAACCCCCAACTCCACCACACCCGCTATTCAATCATCATTGAGATTTCACCTTTAAAAACGCAAAAATACGCAAAAAGTTTAACCATTTCAACTTTAAAATAATCTATAATAAATAACATTCAAAGTGGAATAGCTCTGAAATAATATTCTTCTTGTGCATCCTCTCTAGGGATGTCGATCCCGGGATCCCGGTCCATTTTTGATACCTAGAAATCCCGGGATTATTCACCGTCAATCCCGGGATTGACGGGATTAATCCTCTCTCTCTCATCGAGCTCACCCCTCACTATTGGGGACTTTTGGTATGTTATTACCCACGGTTAGGGGAAGCAATTAGCAAAAAAAAAAAACATTTCTTCATCAATTATTGTTTCTCATGATTTGTATAATTTGACTGGGCTATTAATTATCAAGTTTCAGTTGATGATTAAAAAACTCCTCATCTAGCTTTTGCATCTGAACTTTGAAACCATCTATAATAAACTAACATTGAAGGTGGAATAGCTATGAAATAAAATTCTTATTATGCACCCCCCTTCGTCATTGAGCTCAACCACCACCTTTTTGGACTTTTGATATGCTATTACCCAAAGTTAGAGGAAGCGAATAGTGAAAAAGCCATTTCTCTGTAAACTTATTTTCAATTTTTAATAAATTGTTTCTCTTGAATGATCTAATTTGACTGGGCTATTAATTATCAAGTTCGTGTAGTTGATAATAATAAAACTACACATCTAGATTTTAATGCGCTGATCAACGATAAGGTCTGTCATAAATATTGTTGAACTTGAAACGAATTCTTAATATATATATTTATTTCCTCGGTGAACCATTCCTTTCCCAAGTTTGGAATTTTTCTACAATTATTTTGGGTCTTCAGCGAGTCTTCCAGCAGCATATAACCCCAAAGGGGTCTGGAGGAAAGAGCCAGCTCTCAACCCTTTCCACCCACCCTCCTCCACGCTACCCAACAGGCTTTTCACGGGATATATTTAGATTTGAAGTAACAACGAACTAAATTAGCTTCCACCCTTTAGTAAATATAAGACATAAACTGGCTCGTCTGCCATGTTACTTTGTAATTTGTGCATGCGCAAAACTGACTTCAGCCAAGACTATCTCTATTTCAGCGTAGCGGAAAGCTAGCGGCAATTTGCTCAAACTCTCCAATAAAGAATTTGAACCACAAAATCATTGAAAGTCCATTACAGTGAGTTTCAAATAAATGCAGGTCGAAGCAGAAGCAAGCATTCATCTAATCAGTCGACAGGCCGAGCGCAGAGCATTTTACTGGACAATGCTCTCATTGTCATTGTGCTGCTCTATTTATATTCATTTTCCAATAGCAGCGATCGCATGCAAATTGATTGGGTTTTCGGCTTCAATTTGAATTTCAAAAATGCGCCGATGTCGGATATGACAACAGAACTATGGTCGGCAAACCAGGCCGCACGAGTGCGAATTTCGGTATGAGAACACAAATATTTTGCTCTGCCCATTTCGAGCGTGGTGAAAAATTGAATCCTCTTGTCAATGTAAACCTATGAATGTTTCCTGCTACAATCGTCCAATTATATTTGTTTGACAAATATTGGAAATTATAATTGGAAACTTCTCTTCTGTAGTTTGCACAAGGAAAAACGCTCTAGAGTACCCTAGCCAATAATAGAAAATTGTTAGTGAGTAGGTATCAAACAATTTTATTTATCGTGTGGCAACAAGTCACATTCAAAATCGAATAGTGTCTTATAAAGTCAGGTTAGCCTGTATACCATACAATTAATCTGATTTAATTTTAATTCCTCCCAAAATATAATCCAGAGTTCATTTTGGAAAATGGCATTTTCCGTGGAGTAACGTCTCTGCAGCTATTAAGAGGAGAAACTACCTAGCATCGGAGCACACGGTAAATGATGAAATGAGTTGGCCTTTACAATAGATAGATTTTATAAATGTATCAATATTGTACAGATAAATATCTTAAGTTTGTACGTACTGTACACTACATTTTAAACAATTGAAAATACTTTCAAAAAGTAATTTCTTTTCTTTTATACTCCACAATTTATTTTTTCTTATCACGTCTCCCAAGTTACTGTTCCAGGAAAGGTAACCTGAGTAGAATTTCATTTTCACAATGTTTTTTCAAGAGAACATGTTCTCATACAAAAAGAAGCTCACTTATTACCAAAAGAAATTCACTTACAAGAAGAATTGCACGCACATAAACAGAGCGGTCACTCTTATTTCCTGTGTTTGTGTGTATAAGATCTGCTTGTTTGACCTGACTTTATTCAGCTTTTATCGACTGTGAGTAGTTTCATTAAAGCTTATTGTAGTAGCAGTGAACTTGTGAGCTTCTTACCAGCCATAGGTCGGAAATGAATTTGATAACTGCTAAATCCACCTCGAGTTCATCGATTATTTAAAAAAATATTGGTGTCTACCACTACGCAGGAGCTAGTATTACTATCAATTTACCATAAACTATAAATATTAGACTTTAAAGGAACCAAGAAACCTATAAATAAGCTACTATGTGAGTGAATGAGGTTATAATGTGGCATAATACGGACACAAATTTACAAATAAATATATTATCTGCTTAAACAGTCGTAAAAAAGTATATGAATATTTTTTTTGTTAGTTCTATAGCTGAATAACAGCTATAAGGCAATATAAATAGATAGGAAAATAGATTGAAACGGTGAGTATTGAATAACTGACAAAAATGTGATTTTATTCTCTTTATTGCTTTTTACATAATAAGGATATTTATGATGAGTGTCAACGTCAATACTATCTGTTACAATATTAATTTATTACAATAAAATATAATTTATAAAGTTATATAATAAAGAAGATATCGGTTGAAGTAATTTGTAATGTACTTTGACATTGATGACAATAAAACAAACAGCTTCTATATAATATTGAATTATGTACAAGAGCAGTGGTCGAATAACATTGCTATTCATGATAACAACTTGTTAATCTAGTATCACATATCAATTTTACAATATTTTATCCGTGTCATGTTGAGACCATGAATTTATTATTTGCGAAAACATTAGTGTTTTGAGTATAAAAATACCATAATTACAACATCATCAACCATACAACTGATAAACATCACTTAATGAGTTTTCCATATAATATTTCTGCAGAATTTCAACATTCACTTCTTTGGAAGTTCTTCCTGGAACAGAAATTCAGATACATCCTGAATATATTTTATGTAATATCAAATAAAATAAATTTTATTTCTACATCGAGCATTATTTACAATTTCTTCAGTGATTCCATCCAATTGAAATTCTTCACATTACTCTTTATTATTAATATAATTTATAGAAAATAAATAACTCTGATTATCATCTGATAATGCGACTCAACTAATATGTAATTAAAATGTAGTAGTTGAAAAAAAATATCTTTGAGAAATAGTTTACTCAATTATTAACTATCACGGCCTGTCCAGACGTAGACACAGACTCCTAGAACAATCTGGATTATTGCAGCTCGTGCTAGACTGTAGTATACGAGGGCCTATGAAATTGATTCAGCACAAGTACCCCACTTGGAAAGTTTGATTCCAATTTGTCTATTCTATTAATCTATCCGTAATATCTTATCGATATTCATCCAACAATGCGGAACATTCTACTCACGCGTTTCAATATATTAACGGAAATATACTTAAGGAAATCCCAAAACATTATAGGTGAATCAGTACTATACTATACCTACTATCTTTTCATAAAAACATTTTTTTACACTTATTGTGATAAAATTAATGTAATACGCGTTAGCCTACTTTTTGCCATTGTATTCTCCATTTTATCACAATTACTGTCTGGTCAATAACTCCAAAACTACTCATCAAATCAGAATTCTGAAACTTTATTTAGCTCTATTATTGAAAATTGAAAAAAAATTGTAAATTTTCTTCTATTTCCAACTCTTTTCCAACCGCACCTCTCCCGCTATTTAATCATTATTGAGATTTCACGTTCAAAAAATGGTATGATGTTAAGTAAGATATGATCATTCAACTTAGTGAAATTTGAATTCAATAGCTCTGGAATAAAATTCTTTCTGTGCCTTATGTGATGTACTATGCAGCCCCTTAATTTGGGAAGCCCGTAACACGCTTGCGGTTGGTTCTGCAAAAAATGCATGGGATCATTTTTGAAGAGGGTTTTGTCAGCTTGAACTTTGATATGAAATATGTGGCAATGATGTTAATATCCAAAGTTAGAGGAAGCGATTGGCGGAAAAACCATTTCTCTATCAATTGTTTCTCTTGTTTTGTTCAATTTGACTAAGCTATTATTGAGAATTCAATGGTAGAAAGATGGCATATTTTTAAACTTCTATTTATCTAGAAAACAAAAATCGATGAAGCCTATGTTTACGGGGAATTTTTGTCAAAAATTTGATCCAGAATCCTGGTTAACCGAGTCTTACACACTGTATATGATGATATACATATAATTATAATATATATGATAATCTATTTATTATGATCTATAATTGTTTGTAGAAATTTCTAGTACCTAGAATCTAGACAGAAGCTAGCGTATTCCAAACTGTACACTCATTGAGAATTTCCAGGCTATATGCAGAAATAAGCCTCGTGAACCGTTGCACGATAAAAAGTTACCATAGTTGTTCATTATCGTTGAACTTATACTACAGAATTATAAAATTTCAAAAGGTATATCGGAAATTTGAATTTGATCAGTTCAGATTTGACAATATCTCAACTCTATTGAACCGTGGAGTTTATTGGTTGACTTCGGGTTTGAAATTTAGAAACGTGATTTCCATGGATGCGTGAAATTGCAATTGACGTTGTGAGGTACTGTGAGCTGTGAGAGTGATGCAATATAATATGCGACAATGCGAACCAAACACATCGAAAAGTGAACATAAATAAACTTATGTATTCCTGCAATGCGTCGATTCTTGTTTGTATAGGAGGATAACAAACATTGCCAACGTAGCAGTATTAGTTTGGCAAATTCAGTGATGAGAGCTCCCGAATCGTGACTTGAATCTGGCCTCAACGTTCGAGTGAGATTGGCGAAATTTTATGGACTTATTCCAATGATTTTTGGACTCCTACGCTTTTCGTTTCATATTGCAAAAAGTGGTTCAGCCAAAGTTGATTGATTATTTATTTATTGATTATTTATGAATGAGAACTGTAATTATGGGACATTTTCCTCCATAAAACTACTGAGTGATTATCAATATTTGAGAATTAAAATGGTGGTATTCTATTAATTTATTCAACGACTTTGGATTCCCATTTAGTTAATCAAAGATATGCTACAAATAATTCACGATTCCTTGAAAATGCATTAAACAAAATAACAGTAAACTGTATGAAATTCTGTGATAAATAACCTTACAGAAGGCAGCATGATGTGAAACGCAAGAATTTAATAAATATTTTTTTTTTATTACTGAGGATGCTTACATAAGTCCGAGACTTGTGCGTGGGTAATGAGGTGAATGATTACACATAGATGCCAAGCGGAGTAGCGGGATTCGTACCCACGATCGCTTAAACGACAGCTAGTTGAAGTTGCAACTCCCCAACCAACTGCGCTAAGCGGCCTGCCGATAATAATAACAATAACAATAATATTAGCTATTATTGTTATTATTATTATTTCACTTTGGTTTTCTAATTTTTCTCTCTGCAGCCGGGGATATAACTGATCCCAAGGCTACAAAGCTGCATCACAAAGTAGAGACAGTTCTAAGAGGGTCATCCCTATTAAACTCCTATATTATAATGACAAAAATTTTCGCACAATATTTGCTGTACTAAGCACTGCAGCTTTTTGCATAATTCTAAAGTGCGAGTTTTCCAGAGCTAGCCTTTCTTTTGCATACTACCATTCTTTTGATAACAGTCCATTTGCAGATACAACAACCGGAATAATTTCAACTTTCTTTAGCAAATACATATCCGTTCAACAGATAGAGGCTGGTATATCCTTTTTTTTCAGCAATTGTACCCACAAGATTTTCATCCAGGAGCACTTCCACGTCAATAATAAAAACTTCTCTTTTTCTCTTATCAAACAAGACAATATCTGGCCAACATGTCGCCACTCGGTCTGTTGAAATGCTCCAGTCCCACGGAAGAATTTCCGTTTGATGGTGATGTGTCTACTAGAATGAGAAATGTGGATGAGCCTCTTATGAGTTCAATGTTTTGCTAAAATACTGGATTCATCAACGATTATGACAGATTTGAGTTCGCACTAGTTCAATAATGACGGTAAGGCTACCTCATGAAAACATATCAAAAAGGAACAGCAGTAGCAGCTAAAAAAATTAAGCAGCAGGTGAATTATACTTATTATGTAAATAAATATTCAAATAATGAAGAACTTTCTTTCCTATTTTGGCTCCTCATTGAAGATAAATAATGTTATCTTCCTTCTACTACTACTACAACTACTACGGTATGGGAGCTATAAGAGATTGGAAAGCAATGTCTGGAAGCAACATCTGACTATTCACGCCTGATCGATTGCACAATGAAATTATTATAACACTGCTATCACACTACGATATTGGAGTGGCCGTAGCCGAGTGGGTTAAGTGCTGGTTTGCTAGCCCAAAGGTCCCGGGTTCGATCCCAGTTCTGACCGAAAGATATTACCTCGGGCCACTCCCGTGTTTCGGAGGACACGTTAAGCTGTCGGTCCCGGCTGCCTAAAAACAGTCGTTAAGTCACGTCAGAGGCCCTGAACTTATTCAGGTGCGACCTGATAACTCTGACACCAGACCTGAGCCAGCTAGGTCACACGATATTATTGTTATTATACACTACGATATTGGATCTAGACCAATCAAAGCTCAGGATTATTCCAATTGAATATCGAATTGAAATTTTATGCGATAATCACATCAGCTGATTTAAATATTTCAAAATTAAATTGAATTTCAATTAGAGCCGATCTTCAACATCCAGGCATTTGAGATTATTTTAGTTTGAGTAAGTCAGCCAAGGAATTGATAAGTAAAATTAAAAGTAAGTTATTGATAGTCATTTGTAAAATAGTTTATGAAACGATTCTACTGATGAGATGTTTAAAACTCTCGCTTCGCTCGCCTCCTAGCTCACTTATGGCTTAAATGCTCAGCCTACATTCCACTTCCAAAAATAAAAGAGACTAGTTTGCGAACTAATTATGTTGACATTTCTTATTTCCAAAAAAGTTGATGTGTATAGAATATTTACGAAGAAAAAGAATAGATATACGTCTTGTTGAGTAAGGGGTTGTAGAAAGTGGAGAAAAAGAAGATGAAGAAGAATGAGAAGAAGATAAAGAAGAAGAAGAAGAAGAAGAAAAATGAGAAGATGAAGGATAAGAAAAATAATATAAGATGTTGGAGAATAAGAATAAGAAGATGTTGGAGAAGAAGAAAAAAAGAAGATGAAGAAGAATAAGGAGATGAAGGAGAAAAAAATAAGAAGGAGATGAAGGAGAACAAGGAGAAGAAGGCAAAGAAGAAGAACAAGAAGAATAAGGAGAAGAAGGCAGAGAAGAAGAAGAAAAAGAGAGGGGAAGATTAGATTAGCTTATTTTCCTTTATTCATGTAAAATTAAAAGTTTCTAATGTAAGTGGTTGAAAACAAAATTATCAGCATCACATTGATACTACAGTAAACATTTATGATGCTATTTTTATAGTACTAGAAGTTAGGTACAATGATATTATTTGTATGATCTTAATGATATTAACTACGGTAACGATAATCTTAGTGATGCAATGACGAAGTTAGGACAAATATTCGTCCATTTTTGGCACTTTATGATAAAAGAAAACAGACTATGAAATTAAATTTGTAAAAATCATGTCACTTTCCAAATATCAAGATTCAGTTGAATCAGGCTAGCTGCTTATAGGCCTACAGGACATTTACGAAAAAAGAGACTCATAAATAACACTTACAAAATAGATGAAGATGGGTGTGAGCGTGAGACTGGTCATCGTCACCTGCAGTTAATGTTGTGAGCGATGACGAGTGATGAGAGGGTGAGGTGCCAAGTGGCGAACAGGCGTGATGACGTCACCGTGCCAGAGCTGCCATCGTGCACTGCGGCTGGTAGCTCTCCTGCAATTGACACTGCATTTTAATTCCTCGAAAATTCGCACAACTGATCTCTGCCAACATGCATGAGATCCAAACAAACTAAGAAATCTAAACAAAAGTTGGTAAATCACTTTTGTAATTGAGCAAATGATATAGAAGATATCGAATGTTATCTAATAGAAGATTACAGAAGAAACTAATGTTAAAGACAAGAAAAATCTGAATAAATAAAATGAAAAATTTACTAGAAGCAAAATTGGAAGAAGCCGAGATGAAAATGGAAAAAGATGAAAAAATGGCTTCTGATGCTATAGAATACTACCCTAGATGAGAGATTGGATGAGAGCTCATCTAAGCTCAACATCTACCTACGTCCAGTCAGTGAAGCTTTTTATCACGTTGGACCACGTTAATAATCAAATTTGATTTCCAGTTGGATTTGAATCTTCAAATCAGGAATACCTGAAAATGGTTGCACTAGCTGAGAGACTAACCATCGAGACTAGCTGACCATTATCGGTTGAGTTCACAGTATGCAGCTTTTCTGCCTGTGGAAATTCGCATGCGACGTTCGGCAAATAGAACAGCGTTCAGAATGTGCAGTTTTTCTGAATGCGCTATGATGTTGTAATCGCATTTCCAAGTACAAAATAGTACTATAAATTAAAATACAAAACTCTAACTTCAGATTTGGTTTCAGCGGCCAAAAGTAGACTACATATGCGCAGCCCTCAAATTGTAATTTTTACAAATATCAAATTCTATTTCCACTGACTATCGTAAGTTATGGCTTTAATAGTCTACAAGAGTGATATTTCGAAAATGTTCAAGATTGGAATCACAAAGTCGTAGAATCTGTTTATTAGAAATATTTTTTTTATAAGTGCTGTTGTATCGGGGATGAATCCAGAAATCTTTTCCAGCACTGTTGGGTGCATAAATATAAATATAGCTTTTTAGCGTTGATTGAGAATTTCGGGTAAGGGAACATCCTCTTGTTCCCCCTTAGATTCACCTCTGTTTCAAGTTCAGTAGAAAGTATGCCTTTTGCATTTACCGACGAATTCTTTCCGCTTGCCAGCTGCCGAAAAACTCTGTCTTCATGCCAGTGAACGCTCTTTTTGATATATTAGTTATATCACTGTTTTTCCATTTGAAACATCTTCTACTGTATCGAAAATTGTTGCTGAAAATTTAGATTTGGTAATAAGAAAACCTGCATCGTTTGAACGGACACGTGTATTATTTATTTGATTCACATTAGAGAGCTTTACTCACCGTTCAGAACATGTACAAGCACAGAGGTGAATGCTTGACGTCCGAGGCTGCACGTGTAGTTTCCCGAATCTTTTTTCTGAGCATGCTTTATTGTGAGTGTAGACGCTATAGAGCCAGCCACTGTTCTGTTTATGCTGAAACAAATTTTTAAAATTTAGAGGTATTTGAAATTTCTTTAATTAATAGAAGTTGCAATGAAGAAAATTGACAACAGTGATAAATAGCTAAATGAAAATCAATGATTGCCAGTGAACAAAAATATTTGTCAGCGCTGGATGTTGAAATGTTTGAGACTTTCCCATTGCCGGTGAGTGCTTGGAACCATGCTGTTATACAAGGTCCGTGAAGTTAGCCCCCCCCCATGAAAGCACTAACGTTGAAAATAGTATGAATGGTTAGTGCTTCGTTAGTGCTGGTTAGTGCTTCAAGTCCCACCGTTAGTGCTCTTTTGGTTCCAGAGATATATGCAAAAAACACTGGGGGGGGGCTAACTTCATGGAAGTTAGCCCCCCCCAGTGGAAATACTAAAGCTATGAAGTTGAAAATGATGTCAATCGTTAGTGCTTCGTTAGTGCTCATCATTGGATCAAGTCTTATCGTGATAGCTCTTCTGGTTCCAGAGATATATGCAAAAAACCTTGGAGGGGGCTAACTTCATGGAAGTTAGCCCCCCCCCACAGTAGAAATACATGACATATGAAGTTGGAAATGGTGTCAATCGTTAGTGCTTCGTTAGTGCTGGTTGTTGAATGAAGCCCCATCGTTAGTGCTCTTTTGGTTCATGAGATATAAGCAAAAAACCTTGGGGGGGGCTAACTTCCATGAAGTTAGCCCCCCCCATGATAGAAATACTGGAGCTATGGAGTTAAAAATAGTGTCAATCGTTAGTGCTTCGTTAGTGCTCGAAAATTATCCAAGTCCCATCGATAGTGCTCGTTTAGTTCGGGAGATATAATTGAAAAACCTCAGGGGGTCACCACGCCCTTTTTGAAAAAATTGAGCTATGAAGTCGAAAATGGTGTCAATCGTTAGTGCTTCGTTAGTGCTCGAAAAAACATACAGGTCCCATCGTTAGTGCTCTTCTGGTTCAGGAGATATAAGCAAAAAACCTTGGGGGGGGCTAACTTCCATGAAGTTAGCCCCCCCCATGATAGAAATACTGGAGCTATCGAGTTGAAAATAGTGTCAATCGTTAGTGCTTCGTTAGTGCTCGAAAATTATCCAAGTCCCATCGATAGTGCTCTTTTAGTTCGGGAGATATAATCAAAAAACCTCAGGGGGTCACCACGCCCTCTTTTTTAAAATTGAGCTATCAGGTCGAAAATGGTGTCAATCGTTAGTGCTCCGTTAGTGCTCGAAAAAACATACGGGTCCCATCGTTAGTGCTCTTCTGGTTCAGGAGATATAAGCAAAAAACATTGGGGGGGGCTAACTTCCATGAAGTTAGCCCCCCCCCATGATAGAAATACTGGAGCTATGGAGTTAAAAATAGTGTCAATCGTTAGTGCTTCGTTAGTGCTCGAAAATTATCCAAGTCCAATCGATAGTGCTCGTTTAGTTCGGGAGATATAATTGAAAAACCTCAGGGGGTCACCACGCCCTTTTTGAAAAAATTGAGCTATGAAGTCGAAAATGGTGTCAATCGTTAGTGCTTCGTTAGTGCTCAAAAAAACATACAGGTCCCAACGTTAGTGCTCTACTGGTTCATGAGATATAAGCAAAAAACCTTGGGGGGGGCTAACTTCCATGAAGTTAGCCCCCCCCATGATAGAAATACTGGAGCTATCGAGTTGAAAATAGTGTCAATCGTTAGTGCTTCGTTAGTGCTCGAAAATTATCCAAGTCCCATCGATAGTGCTCTTTTAGTTCGGGAGATATAATCAAAAAACCTCAGGGGGTCACCACGCCCTCTTTTTTAAAATTGAGCTATCAGGTCGAAAATGGTGTCAATCGTTAGTGCTTCGTTAGTGCTCGAAAAAACATACAGGTCCCATCGTTAGTGCTCTTCTGGTTCAGGAGATATAAGCTAAAAACCTTGTTATAGATACAATACTTGAAAACTTGAAAAATATGTGTAAACAGCCTAAGGGGGTCGTCTCCACCCATTTGATAAACTTGAGCTATGAAGTAAGAAACGTTGTCAATCTTTAGTAGTGCTTCGTTAGTGCTAAAAAAAAAGATACAGGTCCCATTGTTAGTGCTCTTTCGGTTTTGGGAGATATAGGTGAAAACGTCAGGTTGTCATCAACCCCTGTTTGAAAAAATTTATCTATGAATTTGATAGTTATTCTTCTAGTGCATGTTCTTGAATCTTATCTTATTGTTAGTGCTCATATGAATTGGGCGATATAAGCAAAAAATCTTCGGAAGGGTGCTAACTCCACAGAGAAGCTTGAAATGGAACCCTTGAGGGTTGGTCTCCTTCTAGTTGTGGTACTTGAGATATGAAGTCGAGAATGGTATCAATCGTTGGTGCATGAATATGTTTCATTATGTAATTCAAATATCATAATTATATAGTACTTTTTTTAAATCTTTATATCAATAGAGGAATTTCCTCAAACTCCTGTTTTAGCCCAAGCAAAATCTAATTGAGTGATATTACAAATTACAAATATATAAAATAACTATAGTTTTAATCATTACCGGCGTTCCTCCTAGTTTTGCCTGGGAATCCAGTTTGGAGTTAATTTTTTCTGGTTGATTACTTATTGGTGTGGTCACAGAATTACGAAATTGGGATGATGAGTAAAATACTTTACATATACCATAGATTTTTCTTTAGTTGTTCAGATTCATATATTATAGGTTAAGCTTACACACAATAGGTACACCTACCATAAATGTTGAGAGCCTACCCTGGACACTGTTTAGAGAGCAGATCGAGGTGTGTTGAGAATACATTATGATGATTATGTAAGATCAGAAGGGAGAATAGAGTTAATAAAATACTCGAAAATCCTAGAATAATACTGTGTTCTTTTATTTAAAAAAAAATGTTAGTGATAATTTACTTATTAATTATACGTAAAAAGTACTGGGTTTACATTCTTAACAATGAAAATATTCTATTTCAAAAGGCGTTCATGCTTTCTGATTGACTAGAAATGAAGGTCAAATCAATATTTAGGTTCAAAACTACCCAAAACAGTGATTTTTTCAATGGGTCTCACTTTATGTTGTCTGCTACAGTAACTAGTTTTTCTCAGGTTGTTTATATTAAAATGGCCATAACTATTCATTGGGGAGTCCAATCAACTAGAACTCAATGTCAAATCAAAATATGGTTTGGGAAACACCCCAAACTTTCATGCATTTCAAATTTTAATGTTGATGTAATTGCCTGCTAAGTGAACTATTTTTTTTTCTTTTAATAGACATAATTTCTTCTATATGACTTATCAATTGGAACCATGGGCTTGTCCCACACTGGATCCGCTCAGTTCAGCACACTCAGCTCAGTCGCTTCCATCAAAATTCGGAAACCATGTATTCGAACAGAGATCATTTATGATAAGAATTTCAGTCACTTGGGGATCCCTAAAGCAGATTTTATCAGAGGTTGCATCCCATCCTTCAAGTTAGGCCCAAAAACAAAGATACGCTCTTTTTAGCAGACCGGATCCGTTCCGTCAGCTCAACTCAAACCGCCCCGTCAGTCTCAGCCACTTTTTTGTAAGCGAGTGATTTTTGCCTGAAGCTGAGTCGCCGCGCATGCGCAGAGTAGGCCTACAGACACGTGTTGTGCAACTGAACTCCGGAGGTCTAACATATTTTTTGGCAGTGCTGGGATTAGATCATACGCTGAGAGAGAGATTATTATTATAATTATCAAGATGCGTTTTGATGAACGCCTGATATCAGCGGTACAGGCACATCCAATGTTATAAGACCTGTCACACATAGACTATTATAATATTACGATGAAGGAGGTCGTATGGGAGGAAATATCTGCAAATCTCAACGAAAGTGGTAAGAAAAATCCTGCATTATTTTCCATATTTATAAATTCTTGAAATAGAATCACAACACTACAAAAAAACTCTAAACAATAAATTTTATTGAAATTATTCACCTGCTTTGAACGCTTGTCTATGAATTGAGGGGCTCTGGCTGGCTACGACCTAATTTTAACCTATTTCAATTTATTAATTAAGTATTATACTGTACTACTTATTACAGACACAATACATATACTAATGTTTTTTTTAAGATGTTAAAAAGTTGCAATACCCATTTTGCAATTTCCAAACTCCATGTTTTTAAAACGAAAACATATTTTTCGACACCCATCTTGTGTGAGATGAAAGGTGAAGGGAATAGGTGAAGACAAATACATTAAAAGGGTGCATTGTATGAGTTTGAAATGAAGAAACAAAGTACCCTGATGTGTATCTTATTGAGAGGGTAATAGAGAAGAAAGGTAACAAATTAAATTGTATGTGAAATGGTTGGGCTTTGATTCGAAATACAATTCATGGATTGATAATAATAGTGTTATTGTCTGAAAAAATAATTATATTGTCTCTGTATTGAAAAATGAAGATGAAACAGCACTGATCAAAACTACCACTGATCAACTTTGATAAGTATTTAAATGAGAAGAACAGAAAGCAACAAATGAGACATAGTGTACTTTTGTATTGTGTGTGGACCATCCAATGTTGGAAAAACCAATACCGTTTTTAATTTATTATTTGCAGAAAATGGTGGTAAATTTTTACATTTATATGTACTTACCAAATCTCACCAGCAAGACTAGTATGAACTTCTCAAAGAAATTATGAGCCAAGTCCCTGAGATTGGATTCAATTTGTTTCAACATAATGATGAAATCCCACGCCTGATTGATGTCTGAACAATCACAACTACTATTTGAGGATGAAGTCGATGTCTCTTTAATTATTAATGTTTTAGCTGTTTTTGGGTAAAAGTAATGGATTTTACGCGAATATTTTCTTTTTTCAGCCAAAACAAACTTAAAATCAGAAATCAAAAATCCAAATAAAAAATTAAAAACTAATATTAAACGGCAGTAATTATTTTATTCACTATTAAAACTTGTATAAATGCACGATTGTATGGCATTGTACCAGGACCAAGAACAAAATTATTAATTTTACTTCAACACCGACCGTGATCCACCCAGAAACTGAGCTTCTGGACTGTTGAAAAGCTCAAACGGAAGTCTATAAAATCATTTTGTTATTTTATCATGGGAAAATAATTCACAATATCAACATTTGCGAGCTATGCTACTATAATAGGTTTCTTCTAGACTAATGACATCTCCCAGTTTTGTTATGAAATTCTAACCCACTCTTTCTCGATAATTTACCATACATTAAAGTTCTTTCCACTGTCATATAAAGATAGACTAAACATGCTACAATAACAGCCGCCATGCTCAGTTCTCAACACACCAATATTGTAATATTAATTCCGTCTAGATTAAATTTTGTTTACAAGAATTATTATCACTGGTATAGAATTATTCTCAAGAACCTTTCCTACACAAAAAAAGCATTCTATCTAGTGCTTAGTCATCTCAAATGGGGGGGGGGGGGTGGTACGGACCCGGGGACCCCCCCCCCTTGAATACGCCCTTGATGGAACTCTAACGGTTCTGTAATCTTATTTGACAGCTTGAACAAAATTTTAAATTCTTTTATCTTTGCTTATCAAATTATATGAACTGTTGTCAAAACTAACTTTTCTATTGTCATCAACTTACAAAAGGTCATAAATATTTTTCTAGTGTTCCGATCATTTAGAAATCTGCGTCAAATTCTTCTGATAATTCTTATTAATCTTATATCCCTACCTAGAAATCTCCTATTTTTGTTAATCACAGCGATAGCACGTGTTCTGCTGACACAAATATGCTTTCAAAGTGGAAGTTAGCATCGAATTATTTCAAACGAAATTATCTTTATTATGTTCATAGAACTATTGTCATATACTACCAGGAACTGTGAAACTATTTTGTCTACTAATAAAACAGTTGGATTGTAGTGACTTTTTCCAAATATACCGGTAAACTCGCATACTGACCACTAACGATGGGACAAACTTGTAGTAATTACAAGCACCAACTTTCACTTATATGTTTATTAATTATTTTTTCTAAAAGCAATTTTTTTTAAGAGCACTAACGATGGGACCTGTATCTTTTTTGAGCACTAACAAAGCACTACTAAAGATTGACACCGTTTCTTACTTCATAGCTCAAGTTTATCAAATGGGTGGTGACGACCTCCTTAGGCTGTTTACACATATTTTTCAAGTTTTCAAGTATTGTATCTATAACAAGGTTTTTAGCTTATATCTCCTGAACCAGAAGAGCACTAACGATGGGACCTGTATGTTTTTTCGAGCACTAACGAAGCACTAGCGATTGATACCATTTTCGACCTCATAGCTCAATTTTTTTAAAAAAAGGGCGTGGTGACCCCCTGAGGTTTTTTGATTATATCTCCCGAACTAAACGAGCACTATCGATGGGACTTGGATAATTTTCGAGCACTAACGAAGCACTAACGATTGACACTATTTTCAACTCGATAGCTCCAGTATTTCTATCATGGGGGGGGCTAACTTCATGGAAGTTAGCCCCCCCCAAGGTTTTTTGCTTATATCTCATGAACCAGAAGAGCACTAACGATGGGACCTGTATGTTTTTTTGAGCACTAACGAAGCACTAACGATTGACACCATTTTCGACTTCATAGCTCAATTTTTTCAAAAAGGGCGTGGTGACCCCCTGAGGTTTTTCAATTATATCTCCCGAACTAAACGAGCACTATCGATGGGACTTGGATAATTTTCGAGCACTAACGAAGCACTAACGATTGACACTATTTTCAACTCGATAGCTCCAGTATTTCTATCATGGGGGGGGATAACTTCATGGAAGTTAGCCCCCCCCCACCAAGGTTTTTTGCTTATATCTCATGAACCAGAAGAGCACTAACGATGGGACCTGTATGTTTTTTTGAGCACTAACGAAGCACTAACGATTGACACCATTTTCGACTTCATAGCTCAATTTTTTCAAAAAGGGCGTGGTGACCCCCTGAGGTTTTTCAATTATATCTCCCGAACTAAACGAGCACTATCGATGGGACTTGGATAATTTTCGAGCACTAACGAAGCACTAACGATTGACACTATTTTCAACTCGATAGCTCCAGTATTTCTATCATGGGGGGGGCTAACTTCATGGAAGTTAGCCCCCCCCCCAAGGTTTTTTGCTTATATCTCATGAACCAGAAGAGCACTAACGATGGGACCTGTATGTTTTTTTGAGCACTAACGAAGCACTAACGATTGACACCATTTTCGACTTCATAGCTCAATTTTTTCAAAAAGGGCGTGGTGACCCCCTGAGGTTTTTCAATTATATCTCCCGAACTAAACGAGCACTATCGATGGGACTTGGATAATTTTCGAGCACTAACGAAGCACTAACGATTGACACTATTTTCAACTCGATAGCTCCAGTATTTCTATCATGGGGGGGGGCTAACTTCATGGAAGTTAGCCCCCCCCCCAAGGTTTTTTGCTTATATCTCATGAACCAGAAGAGCACTAACGATGGGACCTGTATGTTTTTTTGAGCACTAACGAAGCACTAACGATTGACACTATTTTTAACTCCATAGCTCCAGTATTTCTATCATGGGGGGGGGCTAACTTCATGGAAGTTAGCCCCCCCCAATGTTTTTTGCTTATATCTCCTGAACCAGAAGAGCACTAACGATGGGACCCGTATGTTTTTTCGAGCACTAACGGAGCACTAACGATTGACACCATTTTCGACCTGATAGCTCAATTTTAAAAAAGAGGGCGTGGTGACCCCCTGAGGTTTTTTGATTATATCTACCGAACTAAAAGAGCACTATCGATGGGACTTGGATAATTTTCGAGCACTAACGAAGCACTAACGATTGACACTATTTTCAACTCGATAGCTCCAGTATTTCTATCATGGGGGGGGCTAACTTCATGGAAGTTAGCCCCCCCCCAAGGTTTTTTGCTTATATCTCCTGAACCAGAAGAGCACTAACGATGGGACCTGTATGTTTTTTCGAGCACTAACGAAGCACTAACGATTGACACCATTTTCGACTTCATAGCTCAATTTTTTCAAAAAGGGCGTGGTGACCCCCTGAGGTTTTTCAATTATATCTCCCGAACTAAACGAGCACTATCGATGGGACTTGGATAATTTTCGAGCACTAACAAAGCACTAACGATTGACACTATTTTTAACTCCATAGCTCCAGTATTTCTATCATGGGGGGGGCTAACTTCATGGAAGTTAGCCCCCCCCCAAGGTTTTTTACTTATATCTCATGAACCAGAAGAGCACTAACAATGGGACCTGTATGTTTTTTTGAGCACTAACGAAGCACTAACGATTGACACCATTTTCGACTTCATAGCTCAATTTTTTCAAAAAGGGTGTGGTGACCCCCTGAGGTTTTTCAATTATATCTCCCGAACTAAACGAGCACTATCGATGGGACTTGGATAATTTTCGAGCACTAACGAAGCACTAACGATTGACACTATTTTCAACTCCATAGCTCCAGTATTTCTATCATGGGGGGGGCTAACTTCATGGAAGTTAGCCCCCCCCAAGGTTTTTTGCTTATATCTCATGAACCAAAAGAGCACTAACGATGGGGCTTCATTCAACAACCAGCACTAACGAAGCACTAACGATTGACACCATTTCCAACTTCATATGTCATGTATTTCTACTGTGGGGGGGGCTAACTTCCATGAAGTTAGCCCCCCCCAAGGTTTTTTGCATATATCTCTGGAACCAGAAGAGCTATCACGATAAGACTTGATCCAATGATGAGCACTAACGAAGCACTAACGATTGACATCATTTTCAACTTCATAGCTTTAGTATTTCCACTGGGGGGGGGCTAACTTCCATGAAGTTAGCCCCCCCCAGTGTTTTTTGCATATATCTCTGGAACCAAAAGAGCACTAACGGTGGGACTTGAAGCACTAACCAGCACTAACGAAGCACTAACCATTCATACTATTTTCAACGTTAGTGCTTTCATGGGGGGGGCTAACTTCACGGACCTTGTTATACAGGGAGTACACCTGCAAGCGGACGCCTGGATTAGAACTCAAAATTTATTACGTCCAAACAGATGGATGCTTAGAAATATATGCAGCCCCTCAGTTAGTTGATAATCGTATATAATATACAGGTAAAACAATTAAAACGAATTATGTTTTATGTAACACGTCTTTGTGTACTATATCCTTAAAAATTCATGCCTGCTATGTTTTTCATTAATTTTTTAAAAACTTTGCAAAATGTAATTGTTTTTTTTAATTTTGTGATGAGAACCCACAAATTTAATTTCTGTACTAATTCACCTTTCACAACTCAATGACGTTTGGTGATGAATGTCGCATTATCAATCACCAAGTGTGAGCTGCAGTTTGATCGCTCGTGCAGTAGGATTCGTGCTTTGTTTTGAGAATGATTGAAATCCTATCGGCATTCACCACGAGAGCTTAATTAAAGTATTGGAGCGGAAGTGGTGATACCTTCGACAACTACAAAAAGCGGGCACTCAAACACGGACCTAATTAAAATCTCTGTGATTACTTCAGTTATATAATTCGTGCTTCATTCCACACTCTTCCATGATGGCAACTAGATTTTGTTCAGTGAAGAATTGAACGAATAGGAGGGATATATATTTTTATCCGATTACTGATCCTGTTATTCGAATATAAAATATAAGCTGTATTTTATTTTATGGAATCCGATTAAAACTCATCAAATCACAAGCCTGCTGCCAATTTACGAGTGAGCTGTATTAACGAAGAACATTGTAATCGTGATATATCAGGCTCAAAATAATTTCAAAGACTAGGAATTGAATCTACCTAATTAGATTGTATGTTCAACGGAACTGGAATTCTCTAAGTCATGAGGAATTTTTCGATACTAACAAATTTAATCACGCTGAAGTCCCGATCGTAAAATCGAGATCAAGCTTCATTATGCAAAAGTCGTTGAGAGGCGTGTCAAACACTACTATGGTTTTCTATTACAAATATTGTCATTTAACATTTTCTGTCCTGAATACTTCCGACTCGTGTGAAGCAGGGATGAAAAGTGTTGTTATAAACATCATAGTGGATTTTTCACTTGGACGACATGCACAACTTTTCAAAATAAATATCAAGTTGAAATTTTTCTAGAGGAATTCCCAGAAGCTTCCTGTCCGAAAACATTGCTTGCCTCAAGTAAGAAAGAAATGTTTTGTCATGTATCAAGAAATAATACTAAATGAATATCATATTCATTACAAAGCAACGTAACTGGATTTGACTTAGGAGGGTGGGGAGGGGGTTTTAACTCCTTGTCAACCACTCTTACATATTACTCCCTTTAAAAAATTCTAAGAATATAGATATAATAAATACATTATACAATCACTACCCATTTATCTTTAAATTATATAAATAATCTTTCATTTTTTCAAATTGTATTTTACAATTTTTTAATTTTTTTTCGAAGAAATTGGAAAGGGGGAGGGCTTACGTCCCCAATAACCCCCCTCCACCTCTCGTAGCGGCTATGTAAATACAAACTAGAACTGGACATTCTCATGATTACGTTGTTTTGTGATTGTGCAAAATTCACCACTAGAATTCTTCAATCTTCAAGGTGAGGGTCATGGTACAGTAATTGATTCAGGGCGGGTTAAATCGGAACTCGGAATGAAATCGGAGGGTCCAAATGAAACTTTACTTTTAAAAGGGTACGGAGAAGGGAATCTCGCAAAAATACCCCCTCCCCCCACCACTCGCAAACGTTCCAGCTTGGCCCACCGTTGATCTCTCATTGAGATAAGGGATCTAGTGCCTGTTTCATTAAAAAATTACAACCTTTTTCCAAGTACTTGAACTTGTAGTTCTTCAATATCTTATGGAAATTTTCTCCTGTTATTTGTAATTCAACAAGACGCTGGTCCTCCATTCATATGCTTTAATTTCAAGTGATTGCTACGATCTTTGCAATTTATATAATTTTCTTGAATTTTTTACCTGACTCCTTTGGTGAGTGGCTCGCTCTCTCTCCACCAGATCATTGTCTCATCTTCTCCAACGGCTTCGACCTGAACGGCTTTGCAAGTGAGCTGGACCACGCTTCCCGCCTTATAGTATCTTTCAGTCACTTCGTGGCGAGCCTCGTCGGTTATCTTCACTTCCGGTGCTGAAACATCCACCATAATGAACAAATATAAACATTAGTGAAAGTATTAATTTATTGTTGAAAGCAGTGGGCGGATTGATGGGTAGGGGATGCAACCCAGGGCGGCAAGACTTGAGGGTGGCAGTTTTTGGACTAAGAGTTTTCATTAAAAATATTAAAAACATTTTTTAATGAAGAAAGTTAATACTGAAGAGAGAAACTGAATAAGACCGGTGCATGCCCTCGTATAATTTTTTGTAGTAACAGGCTCTGTACAACTATACATCTATAGTTGTATATACTATACTATTAAAAAAAATTTAATAAAGAAAGTTAATACTGAAGAGAGATACTGAATAAGACCGGTGCATGCCCTCGTATAATTTTTTGTAGTAACAGGCTCTGTACAACTATACAACTATAGTTGTATATACTATACAACTATACAACTAAAGTACAACTATAGCTCTGTACAACTATACAACTATACAACTAAAGTACAACTATAGCTCTGTACAACCGTAAGTGTAACGTGGTTGTAATTGTAGCTCTATGTAGAGGTGCATCTACACCTGAATATTACTAAAGTGAAAAGAAAATCATTTATCAACTCAAAAGCAATAAGATTACAAAATTCATCTTTAGCCTAATCTCGTTTATGCAATGTTCCTTTTAAACGTTTCTTTGGCTTTCTTAGGCTAAACTTTTAGATGTAAATATAATTATTCTTCATAATGAAGTGCTTGTAAAAACATAAAATATTATCCATTATTCATGTAGGAAGAAATTAAAGATGAGAATAGCCGTAAGAAAAGTTTCAAAGAATGTAGGGAAATGAAAGAATAGTTAGATATAAGAGGAAACCGACAGAAATACTTGATTGATAAGAGAATTCCCAGTTTTTTGAACTTCATAAAAATAATGTTAGAGAATTCGGAATCCAATCAATTACTTATGCAGTAAAGAAACTAATCAAATTTATTTTCCGTTCATAAAGGAGAAAACTTTGTGGAAATCATTCATGCGTCAGTTGAAAACGACCATCATTTACCATGGTCGTAAGTCAGCAATTGGTTTCCATCCTGATCAAGTTTGCGTGTTTACTAAGAATAGGCTCATTTCCCCACGGATATTGCTACGGAAGGGTTCAAACAAATGATGTGTGCCGTCTCGTTTTCAACAACGATATGTTTCGAAGAGTGAAAGGAGATGTAAAACTACTACTCTCGATTCCAGATGGACGTATAATATAAGCGCAACGGGGTATGGAAGGTGTAATGAGTTAGCAGGATGTATTCGCCCAAGTGTTAAACCCTTGATGTTTTGAACTGAACAGTCCATAGCACGCTGCCTGGCCGGCTGCTCACTCGCCCCATCATCTACGGAACGAAAAATGTGACCCAGTTCTCTCTCCATCATGCAGAGCTCCCTGGAGGCTCCAGCGCAGGAAAATCCAGCGAATAAATTACGTCAGACGTTACTTTTGATTCATATCTTCAGCCAAACACCTTTGACAGCTGGATGAAAAATCGAAGCTCTTTTTCAGGCCTATTCAAATTCGAGGAACGTCATCCGTTATATATATTTCTTGTCTTATCGTTGTTCAGTTACATGCCGCTTCATTACTCACTGCTGATTGGACGTTTCCTGCATGGTACTGGAAGAAGCTGGCAAATATCCAGTGCTAAACCCGAGTACGAAACTGCTAAGCACACTAGGCTTTAGCGCGAATAAAAACGCAGACTTCGTGACGTCTTGCATGGTAACATTTTGTAAAACACAGATTCTAATTAGACCTCGCATTTAAAATGTCTGTGTGTCTTATCCTTTAAAACTAAGATGTTTAGGCGGCTCTGGTACCAGTTGGTTAGAGCACTTGTCTGTGATAAGATAAGGCTCTGGCTGGCTTCGCTTCCTGCAGCCTTGAATTAGAATCTCATTCAGCCATGGATGTTTCTCATCAACCACCCATTCTCCTAATTACCCACGCACAAGTCTCAGACTCACGTGAGCATCATCCGCAATAAAAAGATGTGTTTAGTAACGGCGGGGTCATTGTGACTGTCAGTCGACGTTATTAATGATTTGTTCATATAAATGAATAAATAAAAATCGAAGAGGGAGAGCATTTATTAAGTTAATTTTTTGTAGTAGCTTGTTCAAAGCTTGTCTCACACCGGCGCTTAAGGTTTTAGTTTTATTAGTGTTCTACCACATGTTACCCAGGCTAGTTAACTAGGCTATTAAGGGAATTTTTAAAATTATACTACAGCTCATCTTATTTCCCTTATTGTTGGAGTTTTTTATATCTGAAGTTTCAATTATTGTATACCATTGAATTTTGAAATTGTCAAATAAATTTATTTATTAATTGACGGAAGACAAAACCACTTGGTTATCCTCCACTTCGATTTTGCATTGTGTAAATTGGATCTTAATTTTTTCAACATAATTATATAGTACACCCATTATCTGCAAACGTAGTGTTTTTTCACGACTAGAATAGAGAATAGACTATGTGCCAGTGAGTGTCACAGAGGAGCTGTCCATTGCCAACGAAACAAAGCGCTGACACTAAAGAAGAAGAGGAAGAAGAAGAAGAAGAAAAAGAAAACTAGGAAATGAGAAGGGGAGAAATATGAAGAAGGAGAATATGAGAGAAAGAGACGAAAAAGATAATGAATAAAATAATTTATCAATTAAATTTTGCATTGTGTATATTGAATTTTAATTTTGTTCAACATAATTGTATGGTACAAACATTCAATGCAACCTATCACAAAACATATGAACTACAAAATACATATAGAAGTCTAGTTCAATTCCTGACACTTACAGTGTATGCATGCTACATTTACAATATTTGTCCATAGATACACTTTTTACAGGAAACCATGGATTTATAACCAAAGACCATTAGATGGAGTGTTAGATCTCTCGCTTGCAGTGTAAATGGATGTGTTTGATAGCACGCTGCCTGATACCACCCTTAGCGACGCGGGCGCACTAATTTTTCATGGACCTGTCAAAGGTGTTTGACTGCAGATATGAATCACAGCCGGCACCAACACTAGTTATTTATTGGTATGAATTCAACGCTGGCGAGCCCATCAATTGGATAACGCAAAGGTCACATGATTGCCTACATAGTGCCTAGTGCTAGTAGTGCATCTCCCCGTTCTCCCCAACAGTCGTCGGATGAAAAACGACCAAGTAAAAGCTACTTACCGAGACGCATACGAGCCATCTGCATTTCATGAAACATTTATTTTCTAGGGCTCGCTGGATGCGGATGCGAATGTTATGTGTGCCATGGCGAAAACTTGTTTTCCAAAGTGCTTCCAAGCAGCGATGTCTTGACAACTTTATTATATTATGTGGTTTATAAGAGCTTCCACAGATCATTTTCTAGTGGGAAAAAGCCTATATATGACAGTTTCAACCTCATTTTGCTGTAAAAGATCATTAATTCAAAGTTGAAGGCCTTCGCATCATTCGACTTCATCTATCTCAATTAGCAAGGACATGGGACAGCATTGTACTACTGTCATTCTTTCCAACAATAATATTCATTCAAACAACATACATTATTAACATCTAATATATAAACGTCTTGATTCTGTCCACTGTCAACGAAGCCAACGCTCCATGTGACGAAACGATGAAGAAAAAGAAGAGAAAGAAGATGATAAATAAGAAGAACGAGGAGATGGGAGAAGAAGAAGTCGAAAAAGAAGAAGAATAAGAAAAAGAAGAAGATGATGATGATGATGATGAAGAATAGGAAGAGAAATGAGATGAGAGGAGAACAAGATGAAGACTATGAAAGAGAATGAGGATAAAAAGATGGGAGAAGAAGAAGAGGACGAAAGAGAAGAAGAAGATGGGAGAAGAAAAAAAAAGAAAAAGATGGGAAAAGAGAGGATGATGAAGAAGAAGGGGAAGAAGAAGAAAGAGAATATTATTGGATTTGTGATTAGGTTATGCCACATTCTACGTATCCCCATTCGATACAATCGGGCATTTTCTAGTATTAACATAAATAGCTCATACATGATTGGGAAAAAGTGAACACAGATAGCGTCACCTGATTGTTCATTGAGCGATCATTTAGAAAAATGCAAGATGAATAAATAACGTAGTCTGAAAATAACATCATTGAGTTTTATACAGGAATTTAATTATAGTGCACAGGTGCATGACACAAATAAAATGCAAAAAGCAAGATGCCATTACTGAATTCTAATGCTGAAATATTGTACAATAACAGATTCCAATACAGGTTATCCCCATACCTTACATTGCCATCCATTTTATGATTTGAACGAAATGTTGAAAAAATATTCAAGCTGAGATGAATAATATGGCCACCTGACAATTTGACAGTTTTTGTAAGATCCTTCAGCAGCTCAATTGAATGATTCTTTACTCAAATTTCATACGTAAAGCCTTGGTCTCCTACAAAGCGTTCTTAGACTAACTGGAAAGCTGACAGGGCCGCATAACTCGATTTGCTTTCGAAATATAGTTTATAGTAATGTAATATATTCGATTAATTATATATAATCTGCTATTATATTCATATATCTTCTCATATACCTAATCTGCTTTCAATAATAAGTTATGATTTCCAACAACCATCTTAATACGTAGTCATCTTCGAGTAGGTTGTAACATAGCGGACATATGCTCTATGAAAAGTTTCATCTCCAGCGTGTTTCCACTTTCGTAGATATCAGCCTATGTCTATGTCATATGAATAATAAAGATGGCGTTTTGTTGGTTAACTGCCAACTTATTATTAATAAATAAAAAATAAATAATAATTTTTTTATTGAACCAATCAATGAATACAATGCATTTGTATATAAAATCACAAAATAAATTCAAATAGAACAATATTAACTCTTAACAATAACATATTAGCCATAAATAACAGCTCGAAATATAAAAATGTTTGTTTGTGATCAAAAAATACAATTTAAATGGTTCATCCCTCTGTAAGCAAGCGCTTGTGTTGAGGAATGAGTCTTTTCAAAATAAATTTAGGCTAATCCGTTATGGACTTAATGGACATTATGAAAAAAACAAAAAAATAAATATTTTTAATGATCTACATTCTACATAACATGACTTGAGAGTAACAACATAATTTGAGAGTGACATAAAATAACTTATTGTACAGTAATAGACAAAGATAGTGTTATAAATAGATGTAATAGATAAAGTCATTTTATCACTAATAATAGATATAATAATAACCTGAATAACTATTGTAGGATAGATAACTAAAAAAGACTATTGAGTGAAATAACCATAACATATCAGTGTAAAAGGAAAAAAGAAGGAAAAAATCTTGTCTGGCTCAACTCTGCTCCATTTGAAATTATGTTGAAAGTAGATTATGTTGAAAGTAGAATCATATTGAAAGTAAATTATGTATAATAGAAAATTTTTTCTATTCATTTGGAGGATGAAGCCCACATAGGGCTGAGACCTGCGCGTGGGTAATGAATTGGATGATGGTGATTGATGAGTTAGACCTACACTTTTACGTATGTTCCAAACCACCGGGAAGTGATTTTACAGCAGAGAATAGAGACTTTTTGCTGGCAAATCCAATCGGTCACCCTTACAAAGAGCTCCCAGGAATTTCGTGGCTTATCTCTGATTGAACAGATACATGCTACGGCACTCGGCTTCACTTCCCTAATATGAATAATAATAAGAATATAATAGCAGAATACATATAATTAGAAGAATACATTGTCATATAATATTATTATAAACTTTATTTCGAAAGCAAATCTAATTATCCATTGTCAAGTATATGGATGGCATTGTCCGCTGACCATTTAGCCCAAATCCGCGATCTGGGAAACCAAAGCTTAACTAGCTGAGATCTGTGATTGGAATGATCTGACACTGGAATGGGTTCGACATGGCCGCGACAGGCCGCGCGGCATTCGCATTAACAAATGAATAGCTCCTATAGCTATAACTAGCAGCTACCCGTCCTTCGTACGGATTATGTTTAGAAAAAATAAGACGAAATATGTTTCAGCTTTTTTGATAGCAACGATCATGAAGTTGTTAGCAGCTTAGTAAACAACTTTGAATGTAAACAATTCAGTGACAGTTATCAGAGAGAATATTTGAGAACAGCTGATTGATATATCATGATAAATTACGTGATTTGTTCTTATGTGGTAATAATAGTGCTACCTGGCGAATTCCCAAGAGTCTAGCACAAACCGCACCTTCCTAAAATGTTAATTTTTGTTTTGATAAATTTTGAAGGAGACTGGATCAATAAGGAAAGATGGCGATTGGGATGCGAGAAGCGGCAAAAATGAAGTTGCAAAAACTCGCTATATAGATATATATATATATATATATATATATCGATAATATAGATATATATAAGATATATATAGATAATCGAAATACCACTGACTGACTGACTGACTGACTGACTGACTCACTCACTCACTCATTCATCACAGTTTCTCAGGAACCACTCGACCAAAAACGATAAAATTTGGTACACGTATTCAGTAAAGGGACTAGACGCGTGCTAAGAAAGGGTTTCAAAATTTACCCCAAAATGGGACCAAAATTGAAGGTTTTTGAAAATTTAGGTGACAACAATTTCTAGAGAACCATAAGGTCAAATCAGATAAAATTTGGTATTCATGTTAAGTATCGGCCTTAGATGTACCTTGGAAAAAAGTTTCAAAATTAGCCCCAAAATGGGCCCAAAATCGACGATTTTTGAAAAGTTTGGTGATAAACACCCAAATATTTTGAAATTTGCACTTAACAGATGTCATCAACCTGGCATAATAACATTTCATCATACCCAGTCATATGTTTCCCACATATTGCAAGGCTCCGACTGTATGGTAGCCTACATGCAAAGTGCAAAGTCTTTTGCTGTTCAAAGACAGTGTAAATAACGCTGCTAAGGGGTCTGCCATATGATTAAAAACAGTTGACTTCTATCAGCTGTTCCTTTAAGCTGTTTGGCTGGCAAGTTCCAGTAGGTTAGGTCTATTAATGAATAATAATTTGTTTCAAACAAAGCAAACTTATCCCGAGCTACCAAAATAATTTCAATAGCTAAAAGCCAACGTTTATGAAAAGTAAAAAAGTAGCCGAGCTGCCTGTTAGGTCAAGTACAATAATTTTTAATATTAGTACAATATTGCTCGGTACAACTTTGCTGGAGCCGATTAATCGCGCATGCATATTATGCATTTCGATCCCTTCCCACTTCAATTGCGTAGCCTACTACCTCAAACGACCACTCACTTTCACGACCAGATCAGTTTGCAGTTGCTCATCAGACTGCTAACATCGTTCTCCGAATATTTGTGAATTTCAACCAATGCTCAAATCGAATAAATATCAGTTCTTATAAGAACTCTTACCTATCAATAGTTAGGTTTACAAAGAAGTATTAAGGAATTAATACAATAGTATTTGTAACAGTACATGAGCCTAAGAATTTTTGTGAAAATAGGTATTGATCAGAAAATCAACAAAAAATTAGTTATGAAATTAATTTACCATACACGTGAAAAATAGGGTTACATGATTCATCTCAAAATTTAGGATTTTTGGAATTCAGTTGATCACAATTTCTCAAGAACCTCAAGGCCACATGGAGTGAAATCTATATCTATATAATCGAAATACCACTGTTTGATTAAGACCCTAGATGATGCATACTAAGTAATGGCATCAAAATTCTCCCCAAAATCACCTATTTCTGTAAATTTATCTAATCACAATGGAAATTAGTTGGACCCCCCGGAGCTCCAGGGGGCGGAGACCCCTAGCTAAACGGTTAAGGCGAGCGAAGCGAGTCTGCCGGCTAGTATATATATAAATTTAAATAAGAAATTTTTTTTTCAACAAATAAATAATTGATGAAACATAAGATGAGCTTTGATTCACCAGCCATATGTTTCCTAGAAGACTGCAATGCCCCGACTACACAAGTCTGCAGACAGCGTAAATAACGCCGCGAAGGGCCCACCATTCAGATTATATTTGAGAACATCTGATTGATAAATTACGTGATTTGTTCTTATGTGGTAATAAAACTTAGAAGAAATGCATCCAAAATCGCACAATACTTGGTTTTTAAACGTTCATTATTCTGTTGAAAAAAAAGTTAATTTAGTTTTTTATAGCTGAAGACATTGCCAATAATGTTTTCAATACTGTTCAATAACTAAAATCCCGATCGATGCTCTCGTTTTTGAGGAGAAGGCCGCGAAAAATGCCTTTGCGGCCGTGACAAACAGACAGACAAACAGACAGACAGAAAGTGAGATAAGACTATTTTCGGCTAATTTAATGTATAAAACATAAAAATAACCAAAAATATACAATTCTGATAAATGTACAGACAAAACTCTAATTTTATTTTTATAGACTAGCAGCTGCCCGTCCTTCGTACGGATTATGTTTAGAAATACGACTAAATATGTTTCGGCTTTTTTGATAGCAACGATCATGAAGTTGTTAGCAGCTTAGTAAACAACTTAGAACTTAAACAATTCAGTGACAGTGTTATCAGAGGGAATATTTGAGAACAGCTGATTGATATATCATCATAAACTACGTGATTTGTTCTTATGTGGTAATAATAGTGCTACCTGGCGAATTCCCAAGAGCCTAGCACAAACCGCAACTTCCTAAAATGTTAATTTCACTTTTGATAAATTTAAATTAGAAAATTTTGTTTTTTTCAACAAAGTAATAATTGATGGAACATATGATGAGCTTTAATTCACCAGTCATATGTTTCCTAAAAGACTGCAATGCTCCAACTACACAAGTCTGCAGACAGCGTAAATAACGCCGCGAAGGGCCCACCATTCAGATTATATTTGAGAACAGTTGATTGATAAATTACGTGATTCGTTCTTGTGGTAATGAAACTTGGAAGAAATGTATCCAAAATCGCACAATACGTGGTTTTTGAACGTTTATTATTCTGTTAAAAAAAGTTAATTTAGTTTTTTATAGCTAGAGATATTGTCAAAAAGGTTTTCAATACTGATAAATAACTTTAATCCCGATCGATGCTCTCGTTTTTGAGGAGAAGGCCGCGTAAAATGTATCCAAAATCGCACAATACTTGGTTTTTAAACGTTTATTACTCTGTTAAAAAAAAGTTCATTTAGTTTTTTATAGCTAAAGACATTGTCAATAAAGTGTTCAATACTGTTCAATAACTAAAATCCCGATCGATGCTCTCGTTTTTGAGGAGAATGCCGCGAAAAATGCCTTTGCGGCCGTGACAGACAGACAGAAAGTGAGATAAGACTATTTTCGGCTTATTTAATGTATAAAACGTAAAAATAACCAAAAAATATACAATTCTGATAAATGTACAGACAAAACTCCAATTTCATTTATATCGATTATAAAAATGTATCCCTATATAATTGCTGACGACAGCACTGACAAAAGATGACACAACAGTGTTGCCAAGTTGTATGCTCCGGCCCTATGCTGCAGTTTAGCAACAGAATAGATACTAATAGGTAGGCTTCCTATTCTGTGGTTTGACCATGGGTTCGAGCCATGGAAAACAAAGAGAGAGCATTTATAATTTATAATCGATTTTATAATTCGATTCATAATGTTTTGGAATTTAGATACTGAAATTAAATAGAAAATCTCTTGTATATAGTTATATGAATGTAAAATAATTATTTTTGTATTTCTTCTCAATGCTTTGAGCAATATTATTCCAGAAATATCGATTATATTGATTGATCACACACTGCTCTGTTCTTGTAACTTTTTATATTGAAGTTAATGCCTTGCAAACATTGTTTTCATGAGAAATTATTATCAATTTATCCACTCGCCTGGAGCATGCTTCCGGATTACTCGGAATCCATTCTCCTTTTATTTTATTTGATTGCAGCTTATTGGAACAGAGATGAATTCATTGGGATTCTTAGAATTGGAATTTAGTGAATAATGAGAGGAAGGATTACTATTAACATTGGGAGAGGTTAAATTACGAATTACATGGCTATTTCTGATTTCAGTGGGATAGAGCTTCATTATAAGAGAACTATATAATATGAAGAGAACTTCATATTAAGAGAATTACAAGTTGGAAATAGGTTACAATGTATGATGTATTCCATCTTTCCAATATTGTTATAATATTAAATTTATTTGATTTGGCTCAGAATAAACATTCACAACTATTGTTCCCTTGGAAAATAATATTATGACTGAATTGATTATAAAAGGAAAGACATTTCAGGTTCTCTTTTAGTTTCGAAAGTCGTTGAGAAAATGTATTAACAAATTCTTTCATCAAAAAATTTCCGAGATGCTTCCTGATAAGTGATTGTAGAATTTGTTATTGAATAATAATTACGATAACAATTTGTGTAATAACATGGCATGAAAATTAATATCATAACTACTTCAAATCACAAATTTCCAATTTTTAATAAAAAACATAATCAAAAGAAGTATCTACATATCTATATAAATAAAATTAGAGTTTTGTCTGTACATTTATCAGGATTATATATTTTTTGGTTATTTTTACGTTTTATACATCAAATAAGCCGAAAATAGTCTTATCTCACTTTCTGTCTGTCAGTCTGCCTGTCACGGCCCCAAAAGCATTTTACGCGGCCTTCTCCTCAAAAACGAGAGCATCGATCGGGATTTTAGTAATTGAACAGTATTGAACACTTTAATGACAATGTCTTTAGCTATAAAAAAACTAAATTAACTTTTTTTTAACAGAGTAATAAACGTTTAAAAACCAAGTACTGTGCGATTTTGGATACATTTTACGCGGCCTTCTCCTGAACAACAAGAGCATCGATCGGGAATTTAGTTATTGAACAGTATTGAAAACATTATTGACAATGTCTTTAGCTATAAAAAACTAAATTACCTTTTTTTTTAACAGAATAATAAACATTTAAAAACCAAGTATTGTGCGATTTTGGATACATTTCTTCTAAGTTTTATATTACCACATAAGAACAAAACACGTAATTTATACAATCAGCTGTATCAGATATATCAATCAGCTGTTCTCAAAAAATATTCTCTCAGATACCTGTCACTGAATTGCTTACGTTCTAAGTTGTTTACTAAGGGCCCGTTCACACGTTACAGTTTTTGTGCGGTACAGTAAATTCGTTGTATCAGTTATTTTGCAGTGCTTTCGTTTGCATGTACATTTCATATTGTATGTTCACACAATACTGTTTCGACTGGATCTATTAAAAAAGCTGTTCTAGCCGATTTCTACATTCGGTTTTGTCTTCGAAAACTGTATCGCTAAAATCAGCTGTACCGCAAAATAACTGTATCCGTATCCGGTGGCACATGTATTGTACCGGTAATGGATATGTTCAAACGATACGCTTATTACGCTGGAAGCAGTCTTCAGATCGTCAGCATTGATCTTCTTCATTGATATTCTTCAGCATTGATCTTCTTATTAGTGAATTCCAGTGTCCAGAAGTGGAAGATATTAATTGTGAAAATTTAATTTCTCTAATATATGAGAGACCCGCCTTGTGGCACAAGACTTAATATAATAAAAAATATTTTAAAACAAAAAAAGAAACCGACTTCAGTGAAATGATGAAATACTCACGTACTAAAAAGTTATAATAAAGTATCTACTTTAAACTGAGAAAATTTTAAATTTCATACAAGTAATCTTTTGAAGTCGGTGCCAAATATTTTATGAAGTTGATAAGAAATTCTACCTAATATCAAAACTAAAACTTTATTTTTTTTTGAGGATGAAGCCCACATAGGTCTGAGACCTTTGCGTGGGTAATGAATTGGATGATGGAGATTGATGAGTTGGACCTACAGTTTTAGGTGGGTTCCGAACCACCAGGAAGTGATTGATCAGAAATTCTATCTAATATCAAAACTAACACTGTATTTCAATTAAATATGTGATTTACACTCACTTTTACTGAAATAAAGTGTCAGTTTTGATATTAGATTGTTCAATTATTTCGTCATGGAAAACATCACAGAGTAATTCTGTTATATTTTAGAAGTTTATGGGAAATTTGGCGCCGACTTCAAAAGATTACTTGTATGAAATTTAAAATTTTCTCAGTTTAAAGTAGATACTTTATTTTAAACTTTTTAGTAAGTGAGTATTTTATCATTTCACTGAAGTCGGTTTCTTTTTTTGTTTTAAAATATGTTTTATTTTAAGCTTTTTAGTTGAATTTTCAAACTTTGAAAACATGAGAAATTTCTTAAAGCCTACATTATGAAATATTTATCAAATTAGCAAGCCAATAATTAATTCATAACATCGAAAGTTGAGTAACTAAAAATCCACTTATAAGAAAAGATAAACTAAGGAAAATTCTACAACGTTTTATTTTAATGTGGAATATTGTATTTAGGAAAATTATAATAGCGAAAGGCTTCTTAAAAGTGAAATAGCTTTTGACTAATTTTGATGTGTTCCCTTCCAGAAATACCTACACTGAAATAGTAGGCCTATATTACGTTACAAGTGTGGAAAATTGTGCTTACTGCAGGAGATGAAGTTGAGTGCAGTATTATCTTACGAGTATATCATATGGTAAACATCTTCCCGGACGAGTTATGTACGATATTTTTCGTGATATTAGTCATAATTATATATTTTTTTAATATAAAAAACATAAACTTTGAGCTAGTAAAAAAGGATCATTAAACATAACCTCAAAATAGTCTATTGTACACACATGTACGATAATGGCGAATAAATATTCTTAATCCATCACAGCAGCGAAACTAAAAATACTTCTGAGATCAGCTGTTTTTCCAAATTCTCCCACTTATGATTGAAACTAAATAACCTTATTCCTATGACTCAATAACATCAACTAAATTATTTACAATTTTCATATGAACATATGGACAGAAATATTATATACTTCTTATTCTCGATTCAAATTAAGTTCACGTGATTGGTCGAAACGGGACATTAAAGGCTTGTTTCACACTGAACCAGCTTTGGGTAACCGATGTCGTTTACCCGGCATAATTGCATTGCATCGTATGATTTCGAAAACCGTCTAGATGTAAAGCGCTCCATATGATACAATGATCAGCCTGGTAAACGACACCGGTTATCCGATTGGCGGTTATGTGTGGAACTATCCTATTCAAACTTGATTGAAATGAAGACATCGAAGAATGCTCCTTTTTGTTTAATATTGGGCTAAGTATTGGGCCGATCCTTGCGAAACTTGGATGGGACCACCGCTGAGCGATGCTCTTTCATTTAAAAAAAATTCATCGAAATCGGTTCAATATTGTTCGAATGATTGATGTACAAACATATAAAAAAAAAACAGGTCGAATATAAAAACCTTGTTCTTTTTGGAAGTCGGTTAAAAATAAAGAGAGAAAAATGTGTGGAATATTGAAACCAGAATTTGCGTACTTTGATCAAAATTTTAGAGAAACCTTCAGTAAGAAACTTATTTAAAAAAATCTTACACAAATAAAAAAAATCCTGGACTGGAATAAATAAAACTGAACTGGAAGCGCAATGGAAGAAGGAGGAGAGCACAGCAATAAGCAGCAAAGCCGGACCGTGTGAACATCACAGTATACAGTTGACGCCGTACAGTAAAAAAACCGTACCGCAAAAAAACTCTATCGTCTGAACGGGGCCTGAGCTGCTAACAACTTCATGATCGTTGCTATCAAAAAAGCCGAAACATATTTATTCTTATTTCTAAACATAATCCGTACGAAGGACGGGCACAATAGCTAGTCTATAATAAGTACATAAGTATAAGTCATAAGTACAAGAGCATTAATTTAGGCTACTATTTATAATAAATAAAGAATCATTAAAAGTTGATGATTTTCCAGAGGAGCCAAAAATTGAAACTTGGTCTCAAGAAAGACGAATTGGTCAGAGAGTGTCAGGATGAAAGAGTATTGGAAAAGGAAGAAAGAGACCAACATGAATTGAATGGTAAATAAATGTGGTCCGTAGTAGGCCTATACAAAAAAAGAATGTTCTTGTTTTACATAACTTTACAATAATACCGTATCATTGTCACCTTCAGTAATTATTAGAAATCACCTTCAATATGTAAATTTAATACAGTATAGGTCTATGACTAATATCATAGACGAACCATCAAGGTATCCCTGATCTTGACCTTATTATCCCTGATCAATGCTAATATCCAATGCTGCTGATGAGCTCAAGAATTTTTCAAATTCTGCAGGAATCGTCAATCTTTCGAGAAAACGCCTTACAATTAAATATTTGTTAAAAAATGAAATATAAATATCAATAAGTGACAAATTCCAAGAATTTCTTATTTCCTCCTTTAACAATTTACTACTCAACTTATTTCATCATCAATCATCATCTTCTTCTTATTATTATTCATTTTTATTTTATAATTTTTTTAATGAATTATATTTTTGGATCGAACATAGTTTTTTTTTCGGAGGATGAAGCCCACATAGGTCTGAGACCTGTGCGTGAGTAATGAATTGGATGATAGTGATTGATGAGTTGAATGTTGAACCTACAGTTTTAGGTGGGTTCCGAACCACCGGGAAGTGATTTTACAGCAGAGAACAGAGTCCTTTTTGCTGGCCAATTCAATCGGTCTCCGTTACAAAGATGGCCAAGGAGCTTCGCATCTTATCTCTAATTGAACAGATACCTGCTACGGCACTCGGCTATCACTTCCCAGTTTTTCTGTAGAAAAGAAAAAACACTGTATATTACCATTTTTCTTTTAGAATAAATATCTATCTATCTTCTTCTTTTTCTTCTTCTTTTTCTTCTTCTTCTTCTTCTTCTTCTTCTTCTCCTTCTTCTTCATCTTTTTCTTCTTTTTCCTCTTCTCCTTCTTCTTTTACAAAGTTATTCGTCAGTTCACAAATCTAAATTATTGAGGTAGCCTAATATCAAATTTAGAGGAAATTCGGTATGTCAAATGCCTATTCAAGATAAGCTTTATAAATCGTTATTTAAAGCTGGGTGAGGTGCTTTCCAAGAATGGCCACATGCAAGGTTTGAGGAAAGAGTGGTTTGCCAGCTTCAAGAATGTGACGTGAATATAGGAGGATATAGTCAAAGACTAAAGATAATATCGCTGTCCTAATGGAAGCATGGTAGGGCTTTAGCAGGATGGCCTTTAAGGATCCGATTTGATAGGAACTCTTCGCCAGATCACGACCCATCAATTTCCGAAGTGATATCGAAATTGAAGAGACAACATGCTTTGGCTTATCCAGGGTGCAAAGTGTGCAAACCACTTCTAAAAGGCAGCTCACGACGGATGGGTTGACCTAGCCTCAACGGTTTTCACTCTAGCATCGACTCCGTCATGTTTGTATGTTTTTTGTACGGTTGTATCTTAGCGTCGAGTGAGTAAATGTTTACGAACACAAGTAAGTTCGATTCTCTCTCTAAAAAGAAGATTTTTCTTACATCCAATCTATCAAGTCTTCATGTTTGACTTTAGCTGGTAAGGTCAACTCCGTCGTTCACTTCTCGAAAATAACGGCTGGTTCTAGCAAACAAACTCCACTTCCCTTAGAAGAAACCTCCATTTCAATTAAAACTCTCTACACATTGAATGAGCAACAGAACCAATCACAGAAAACTCCAAAATATATATTTTGCTGAACATTTTGTCAATTTAATTTGCGCAATCAATTTGATTCATCGTTAATGAATTATAAGCAAAAAGCTGGAAAATTGTACCTTTCCAACCCCCTCCCCGGCAAACCAGACGCACAAGTGGTGTCACTTCATACTAAACTATAGGCAGAATGTATAGTTGGATGGAAACTTTTACTTTGGATCTGAGGGTTTGACCGTTTTTGTCTCATTGCACGGTACTACTGGACACATTAGAAGTATTATTGTTTTTTGAAAAGAGTTTTCCAATGAAGTGCCTCAAGAGATAGCTTTTGTAAACAATTCAGAATAGCAATTGTACAAATAGCAAACAAATTTTAGCAATTCTACAAATAGCAAACAAATTTTAGCTCTCGGTTTTGATGAAATAGAAACTTTGTATCGCATTCAAATTTAATTCATTGCCTCTAGTGTGAGATATTTGTTGCTGTAACGTTAATTTATTTAACTTTTTGTTGTAAATTTAACAACTTGCAGTGAGTTTTATATTGTGATATAATAAATGTACTTACGAACGTTTTCGAGGTATTGAATCTCATCTTCAAGGCATCATCTTGAAGATGAGATTCAATACCTCGAAAACGTTTGGCCGAATGTGAGTACATTTATTATATATTCACAATATAAACTGACTGCGAGTCGTTAAATTTACAACAAAAATTTAATATTAACAACGGAGATCGTTATGGAACAAGAAATCCAAAAATGTAATTTATTTGTTTGTTTAAATTTCCATTTTTATTTGTTTTTATTTTTTCCCTGTACACGATGTGTTCTTCTATATGATACCTTTTGTACATTGGAAAATATTATGTTTATTCTCTTGATACTCTTGTGCGTGGCCGGAAATTCATTTTTTTGCGCACAGTAAAGTTTGTTATATTACTCTGCTTTCCAGTTAATTCATTATGTCATCAAACAGAACCTTTGTTTGAGTGCTGTTATATTTTTTTTTGTACTGTTTATTTATTTTCATGGCAAAAAAGAATTTCTCCAACACCAAGCTATCCAGTTTCCACGTGATTATGATTATTTACTTGCCGGTTTGTCAGTTCACCCGAGCTTCGCTACGAGTTCAGATATCACATAGATATTGCCTTTGATGATTCTGTTGATAATCACGTTGACTACATAAATACAAAAAAATAAAAAGAAGAATATTCTACAAGAATATTTCTCCATTAATCTGGTAATTCATCTATGATTAGGAAGACTACTTGTCCGAAACATTTTTTCTCTGCTTGTGAAGAAACAAACTTTAATGTTGCTTTGTTCCTTGTGTACATCTAGAGCTTGCATATTCTTTTGAAAGATATACGAGAAAGATATAAAGATATACGTATGATCCATCAAGAGGAAGCATATCATTTAAATTTGACAAAAAATAATAAACTAAACTTTGTAAATTCATACTCAGCTACGGCTATTCAGTATTTTATAAGCTTGTTTGTGAAATCGTTGTGAAAATGGGGTAGCATGGTCTACCTTAAAATTCACAGAATTATCAGAAAAACCTCTTTTGGGGTAATTTTTAAATATTCAGAAGCATTTAATAAAGTAAAACAAATACCGGATTCGATTTCCATCTATCACACATTATGGTCATTGCTGATATCATGCAGAATGAGATTTCTTTTAGTTTGACCAGAGCTGTTATAATAATAATTGTAATATCAACAAAGTGGCAAAAATTTAGTACACATTTGGTTATTCGATTACTTCGATATCAAATTTTTTTAAATAAAGATTCATTCCAACACAAAGCGAATAAGAAGGCCTAATTAGCATAAAGAATTTAGAGTTCTTATTAGAATAAGAGCTATTAGCATAAATTAAGGGAAAGGTCATATATTACCTAATCAGCTGTTTCCTACTCCTAAGCTACAGCGATGAAGACCTAAGTGCTCATACCTTAAAATGTCTTCAGCTTAAACGCGAAATATCAATAAAATATTTCTAAGTGAGCATTTTTATAACCTATAGCCTAAGGAAACTACATTCCGAATTATTGCGATCCGTCCAGTAAATGTTGAGAAATCGTTATCAGTTAGTTATTGGTATTAGAATTATAATAATATTATTATTAAAGTATAGATTGAAGTTCCTATTCTATTATTCTGTTTTCCGGGAATAGAATAATATCTCTTATTCTGAAACAGTATCCAGAATACTGTTGTAGATTATAATATCTAATAATATACGATAGTATCAATTTTGAAAGTTTCTATCTAACGAGACCGAGTTACAACTTTCTAATAGAACCTGACTGTATTCGGTAGATTGATTAGGCATATGAAGCAGTCTGTGTCTTGTTAAAGTTGGCAATTGAATTTCGACCAATAGAAGCGGAACTTCATGAGATAAGGTAAAAGAAGAAAAAGAAGAACGAAGAATGATGAGGAGGTGAGGTGGAGGTGGAGAAGGAGGAGGAGGCGGTGGATGAGGGAAAGGAAGAAAATATAAAGATGGAGAAGAAGAAGAAAAAGAAAAAGTGATAGAAAAAATCAAGGAGATAAGTAGAAGGAATACGAAAAAAAGAAAAGAGACGGGATGACGGAAAGAAAGAATGAAGAAGAAGGTGGGAAAGAGGAAGAATGCAGTGATGGAGAAAAAGGAGGAGAAGGCGAAGAAGAAGAAGAAGAAGAAGAAGAAGAAGAAGAAGAAAAAGAAGAAGAAGAAGAAGATCAAATAAAGAAGGATAAATTTGAAAAGAAAGAGAATAAAGACGAAAAGAAAGAGAAGAAAGAGGAAAATGAAAAGAAAATGAAGGAAATATAGAGATGGAAGACGCAAAGAAAGACAGAAAAGACGAAAAGAAAGATAAAAGGAGGAGTGGGTGGAAAAGAAGACGGATGAAGAGATTGTGTAGAGGGCGGAGAAGGGAAAGCAGGGGGAAAAGAAAATTGAGAGAAGAAGTTTGAGGAAAAGCGAAGAAAAAGGGGAAGTATGATAAGAAAAAGTCTTCCAAATTTAATTCGTGAAACACGTTTTAGATACCCTGGTTCAATTAATCGGGTAACGAATAGAATAAAAAGCGTGAGATGCTCACCAGAAACTTTGAGAAAGACTTGCTTGACGAGGGGAGGATGAGTGGCCACCTGGCATTCGTAGAGGCCGTCGTCTCTCCGGTTCACGAACAGAATCTCCAGGCGCCAGTTGCTCGGGTAGCGAAAGCTAAGAGTGATGCGCTGGTCAGAGCTGTAGGCCAGTCTGCCGACAGTCAGCAGGTGGATGGAGTCTGTTCTGCGACGCAGCCAAGATACCTGCAACACAAATTCATATTCAGCGGTGAATAACTCAGCCTATTTTATTAATCAGTTCATAAATTACTAGTAGTTCTGTGAACAGTAGACCTCACGCCAAAGAATAAGGGTGCTTGCACAGAGTAACATACTCGATGTTCTCAATGATAACCACAAACGAAAAATTGAACACAAGCATCAAAAATCGAAGTTCTATCAAAATATGAGATAAGTGTTCCAGTAATAACAAATAAGACGTCTATTTGAATTATTATACATTTATCAATTATTAATTATCATTTACATGAATAATTTATTCAAAATTGGAAGTGCTGTTAGTCAAATATAATCCTAATAAATTTATTGATCATTAGGATAATGAAATTCATTGTACCATTCCACATAGGACATTTATCTTCATCAAGTAATTAGGAATCCTTCAATAGATCATAGATTATAAGTCCACTACTATGACTAAATGGGTTTGACATAGCGTTTTCAACGTATTTAAGAGGCTGAAAATATAACAAGAGTTTCCCATTATTAGAGATAGAAAATGCATAGTATTTTAGGCTGTAAAATCACTTCCTGGTGGTTCGGAACCCACCTTAAACTGTAGGTCTAACTCATCAATCACCATCATCCAATTTATTACCTACGCACAGGTCTCAGACCTATGTGGGCTTCATCCTCCGAAAAAAAATTATGAATCATAGCTGATAATTGAATTTGTCTAAGAGTGTAATAATTATTATCGATACATTTCTCAAATTGATTTTGATTGACATGAAAAACATTCCCAGTTATTTTGAGCGAATCTAAATATGAAGTGCGTAGCACTTGAACGTCTTATCTTGAGTGAGAAAGTACAGTTTTCCGGTTGATGTTATTTCTGAATGATAGTAATTTGCATAAGTAGAGAATAATTATTGCAATTGAATCAATAGTCTTTGAGCTGTACTTGTATCAACAAGAAGAATATTGTGTTCTGCACTATTCAAACTTTGAACATTTCAACTAAGAGCAGTCCGATTTTAAGGTACAGTAGGCCTAAAATTAAAATATCTCTTCACAGTTTTTTCATTATGTATTGAGAGTGTTAGTAATGTAACTACTTTTATTGATGGCTAGAGCCTTACGGATAATTTTAAAGCTACTAGTAAACTCAAGTCTTGACGCCTACTACTCAGTTATGGAAAGGGCAACTACCCATACAATCCAACGTTCATATTAATGGAATGTCTATCTATAATCACCTTTTATTGACTACAGATTATAGGTCTTCTTGCCAAAAATGTACTTGAACAATATTTTATTTTTCTATAAAATTTTATCTTGAATCTTTATTTTAATTTTGTAGCTTTGTTTTGTTCAATGTTTTTTAAAATACTATCTACATGTTGCGTTGTAGCCTGTAGACTACGTAGTATTTCAGTTTCAAAACTCCTAATAGCATTGTTGAGCAGCAAAGGGATAGGCCGAGGTAAATTCTTATTGTTATTGGTTTCAGTAGATAAAAACACAAAGCTATAAAGCCGAAACTATGGAAAAATGAAAAGCGTTGTACATAAGCAATAGTAGAATGGCAATAATTAATTACTTTACTTTAATATTTTGATTTCATTGTAAAAGAAAAATTGCTATAACCAACTTTTTTTTGAGGATGAAGCCTCAACATTATTGTCTAATACGAAGTGATGAATAGTAAGACGAAGTTATCACAACCACATTTATTAAAAATATAGAGATACTAATTTCAGATGTTACTCCAATATCAATCTCAAACATACTGTTTTTTTGAGATTGATAATGGAGTAACATCCGAAACTAGTATCTCTATATTTTTAATAAATGTGGTTGTGACAATTTAGTCTTATTATTCATTATGGATATCTTCCACAGTTTACTTTCACCACTATAAATCGAATACTAAGAGAAGATTATTCTATTTTCGGCTGACTTGTACTGTATTACATTGAACTAAGCTGCTCTATTCATCCTTTTGTCTGTTTTTTTTTTCAGTAGATGTCATTTCGACACAGAAACAGTTTCATGTTAAGTGTTTTGGTCACACTAACCCCAGTAATTCTGGTCTATGGTATGACTGACAACGATGGTACACACATTGGCAAACTCAATATTAATTATTTCAACGAGGTCGATGAGCTCAGCTCCAATGAAATAAAGTTGACCAAGTCAGGCAATGAGAAGGATAATTCAATAATTGCTGCATCTAATAGCATTCACGATCTAGTTTCAGGTTCAATAGGTATCTATGATAGGTGAGTTGGTCAACTATATCTTTTGTACTTCTTGTTATCTATGCGCATGCCGAGTTTTTGCAGAAGAATTCATATCCGTTCATTAAATATATATATATATATATAGATTAATTTAAAAAAAGATAAGGAATGTCAACATCTTTTTACAGTAGAAAACAGTGTCCTTGTTTTCAAGTCTCATAGCTTCGATTTTTATTCCTTAGAATCTACCGATTTACCAGTATTTACCGGATAATACACATCATTTTTTTCAATATTTCTATTCCTCAAAGATAGTAAAGTTACTTCAACTTCTTCTAATAGGTTTATCAAGATGAATAAGTACTTGATTTCAATTGAGTCAACATCGACTTTGAATAAATCAAATATCTTGATCATAAATATTAGAACCTTCAAATTTTGAAATGTTCAATTTATCATTTTTTACACTTAACTTTAATCTAATATTTTATTCACTTAACTATACAATCCTTCAATTATTGAGACAATCCTACAATTATTGGTGAGAAGATAAAAACAACCTTATCATCCAATTTTAATGAAGTAAAAAACGCCTACAAGAAATCTAGTCCACTTCAATGTAAAAAAGTTTAAAAGACATTTTCTCTCATTGCTCATCTACATTACAGAAGAGGGTGAGTTACAAGCTCAATCGCTATAGGGAATCAAACGGATTTTAACTCTAGAGTCTGGAACGACAGCAGGAGATACTCGCTACCCCAAACTAGAATATATTCTAAAATGTAAATTTAAGAAAAAAAGTTTTACCACTTATAATCAGGAAATCGTCATTGCTATTCACTTTATTTAATTTTTTTTTGAGGATGAAGCTCACAAAGGTCTGAGACCTGTGCGTGGGTATTTTCTTTTTGTAGATTACGTCTTGGAGACTCCAGTTGAGGAACTTTGTATAAGACAAGTCAGATCAACAATTGTACTCTTATGCACTAGTTACCATATTGCTATATCAATTAGTTAGGGTGAGGCTTGATTTTGATGTGAAAGGAACTCTTGTACACTATAAAAAGCTCTATGAACTAAATATTTTTTCTATTGTTTTTTAAATATCTCTATATTTTCAAGACTCTTAAAAAACTGTGTTAGCTTGTTGTAAATTTTCCTACCAATATAACTAGGTTATTGTTTGAATAAGCTACTATTGTGACTCAACAAGATAATCTCCTCGGCTTCTTGTATTATAATCGTTTACGTCAAGATTTTGGTTGATATCATTCGTTTTTACATATAAAGTAGCTTCATACACATGTAAGAAAGGTACAGTTAGGAAACCAAGTCTCTTGAACAACGGCCTACATGAATCTAATCTATTTAATCTTTTTACTCTATTTACTGTAATGAGTTGGATGATGGTGATGATGAGCTGGACGTACAGTTTTAGGTGGGTTTCGAACCACCTAGAAGTGATTTTACAGCAGAGAACAGTGTCTTTTTTGCTGGCCAATCTAATCGGTCACTCTTACATAGAGTGCCCAGGAGAACGCAGCTTATCTCTATCTGATTTAACAGATACCTGCTGCGGCTCACGGCTATCACGGCTTTTATTATTCATCTTTGTTTCAGACTACTTTTAGATGTGACTCTATACGCCCCCGGAAGAAGATTCTGGAAAGTTACAAAAACTATTCGCTATCCTGATTACTCGTCACCACATAGGGCAAATATCACTGCCATAAGCGTCATAGACTTGAGTCGTAATGGCACAGGCGGTTATCCTAGAATATCAGGTGGAGGTATCAGACAAAAGTTCGTTTTTTTAACAATTACCTCACAGCGTAGTCAGGGATTGTTTTACCGTATTCGAATTTGGGGACGTTGAATTGATAAAATACATCATGTGATGTCGTATTACATTGATATTGATATTTATATGAATATTATGCCATTGAGTCTATGTAAACCAATATATGAATGAAAAATTGTAATGAAAGCAATAATAAATAATGTTGCCTACGTTGATTCCAATGTGGGTTCCTATTTATACAACCTCTAATCCTTCAATAATCATGTTTGAAAGTAGAATAATTTATATGCCGTATTCGCACAACTTGAGAGACCTCTCCTCTGAACAGTGTGTTGTACTCGAAAAGTATAATCATGGTGAAGTGATAACCGCAAGCCGTAACAAGTACCTGTTACGTATTTAGTCAGCTAAGTCATGAGCGTCTTTCTGTGTAAGGGTGACCCACGGTATATGAAAGAAAAATTAGTCTTCTTCCATATGCCGTGGGGTGACCGATTAGTTTATCCAGCAAAGAAGACTGCTATCTGCTGTAAAATCACTTCCAAGTGTTTCGGAACCCACCCAAAACTGTAGGTTTAACTCATCAACCATCATCATCCAACTCATTACCCACCCACAGATCTCAGACTATAAGGGACTTCATCCTCCAACAAAGTTTGTCCATCAAAACAAGCATCGGAGAGTGTGTCTTCATCAAACGTCTATTGATTTATTAAATTACTAGTTAATTTAATAAACTATAAGTAGGACTATTGCATTGGATAATCTATTCATTCATCTACGGTTCTCTTCAATCTAAATCACTAAATAAGAAGAATTATGCGTAATATATATATTTATTTTGGAAAATGAGTAGTATTGAAAAGGAAAAAATGAAGAAAAGTTATGGGGTTATGTGAAAATTTCACTGAAATAAAAGTTCTATTAGGAAATAATTTATGTTTCTAATACAAATTCTCTTTTCCTCATCACCTGTCCTATCACATATGAAACCATAGTTAGACAGGTTTTCTCATCTCTCCTCATTTTCATGTCTCCAACAACCCCACCACTATGTATAACAAACTATTTATAATTTGGTTCTGTATTCTGTTGAATGAATTTGAATTTGAAGAAATGTTGGCACAGAAAACTCAAGTACTGAGCTTTGTTTACTATAGCCTATACTAAGATTTTAGACAACACAACTCTTAATATAATTGCAATTGCTTGTACCAATACCAATACACAATAGGTGGAAAAATACATAGGGAGCAGTGAGTATCTCCTCGTTTGATTAATAATGGTTGTCGAAGTGCCATCCAGCATGCAACAATCAATCTCGACAAGATGCTCTGTTCATTGGGCCAGAAGCTTTCTCGCAGCCACCAAATCCGTCAGCGAGGTATCACGTAATACATTATCAGGATAAGCTTCTGTTGACGAATGGAATACTGAAACACGAATAAGCACTTTTCTCAAGATAAAGCCCACAGCAGCACTGCAACGCACTGTCGTGATGTTTATCTAGCGACAACAGCGTCGTTATCTCCTTGCTCTATCATTATAAGAACGTCTTCCTCTAACATATTATGAATGAGTGCTCGTCTTCCGACGAAAAACATTCCAGATCAATGAGAAATACATCATTGTCAGGTATTCAGTATAGGAACCTTCTATAGTAGAAACCTTCCTGCACTCTCAGGCCTAAATTCAATCTTACTACATATTTACATAAATATGCTTACATAATTCATTATAGAATTTCATGGAAACTATTCTCTCGGAAAAAAATCAGTCAAATTCTGGTATGATATTATGGGCTTGTCTCCCAGGAGACTAAACTAGCCGGTAGGCTACGATTATACTAGGATGCTGGCGTCCGGGATGCTAGCATTTGGGAGGTTAGCGGGGCATTAAATCAAATGGGAGCGATTAGACTAGGGATGCCAGCGTCGGATGCTAAAACAGCCACCGGATGCTCGATTTTGTGCAGAAATTCGAGCAGCCGGTCGCTTTTTGCCTCCCGGGATGCACAAAACCGGTTTTGTGGCATTGGTTCAAATGCGGCGCATTATACTAGGTAACTAGGCTGCTAGGATCCGAAACGCTCTCTTTTGACATGTGCGCGGTACGGTCTATGCAACTGTAAAAAGAGTCATTGTGTTATAACTCTAGTTATGACTAGTTTCTCTTCGGGTGAAATTGTTCTGAGGAATCTTGTATCTTGTTTAAAGATGTCGCTTTGGATGTAGCCTAGAAGCTCTTTGAAAGAAGGAGGTGGCAATCTAAAGTAAAAAATCTTGTATCACTATTGCAAAGTTCATCAAACAATGTAAAATACAGAATTTTAACACGACGAACAGCTAAAAAGGGGTCTACACTGGACTTTTTTTTTGCATGACACCTTTTCTTAATTAGTAGCATCAGCAGCATCTCTTCATTCGTCGGGGCCATATTGACGACTGACAAAACATTGAAATAAAATAGCAGTCCGAGAGGCTAGCATCCCAACACAAATAACGTCATTTTCGACTCGAAGTGGGATGCTAGCAACCTGGACGCCAACATCCTAGTATAATCGTGGCCGTAGGCTTGCTTCGCTGGACTCGATCTGCAGAATTTCTGTTTGCTGATCAGCTATTGTCATGGCTACAGGCATAGTTAATCAATTTATTATTCACATCTCTATGTCAATAGCTCATAGACAGTTTCTAAGAATCGTCAATTTTTAGAATATTTTCGCAACTTTTTTCTAACTCGCGGTTCAAATCTGAACTAGATATCATGTCCAGTAGCAAATTTCAATTTGTTTGGACACTTGGTTCTGTTGTAGACAGATACAGTACTGTTTTTAACTTCACCATATAATTAGGGCTCATATACTTGTAGAAGGACTTCATTATATTTTTCTTTTTCCCCTTATTGTTGTCACGTATATACACTATTAGGAAATAGATTATGTTTCTTATACAAATTCTCTTTTCTTCATCTATCACATGGGAAACCATAGTAAGACAGGATTTCTCACCTCTCCTAATTTACATGACACCGACTCACCTCACCACTATGTATAATAAACTATGTATAGTAATACACTATTACATTTTTTATTATTCTATTAGTGATCAACTTTTGTCAATTGCACTAATTTCAAAGAAAAAGGTCTTCGATTGAGAAGATAATAAATAAATTTCGACCATTTTTCTAATAAGAATTAATAGCAATTTATAGCCACCAGTGACTATTCGACGGTTTGCAAGATGTTCAGGGTCAATAAAACTGTAGGTCCAACTCATCAATCACAATCATCCAATTCATTACCCACGCACACGTCTCAGACCTATGTGTTCTTCATCCTTCAAAAAGAAAATAAAATAAAATGTCAAATGAACTCTTTTCGATAATGCGTTTCAAGAAAACTGATTCATCTACAATAACTTTTTTGATAAGTGTTTTGTGTATTCCATGATCTTTACAATCTGATTCATTTCAACTTCCCTTTCAAAATTTTTTCTCAGTTTAAAAATGAAGATTCATTATCTTTCAACAAAAATACACCGATCAATAAATAAAATACCGTTAAAGAAAAATAATTCCAAGACTAAATTTTCTGTTCAACGAAATATTACAGAACTCAAGAGTTTAAACGCTGTGGTTTTGTAGTGAACCAGTAAACTCTCCAAGTAATCCAACTGAAGCTGTTATTCACTTGTTCACGAGTTCTTGTTGTTGTTGTTGTTCCACAGAGTGTAATAATGTGCAATGTTTTACAGATTTAACTAACAGAGTTCGGGTGAGAACTTGTCCAATACAACTGGCCGTCCAACTTACCGCAATAATAGCTCTAGGAACAGGCCCCCCAACCTTTTAGGCCCCCTCCTTCCATTGTAAGCTAGATTCGTGTGTTGCCCACCCCCCTCCTAACCTAGAAGTCACTTTCAGAAATAGCGACATGAATTGTCACCAGCGTTCATTAGTGCTGTAAGTGGATTATTGTGCATTCTCATACTCGAGAAGTTTCTGCACAAGCCATTTACCGCCTTACTTGATTATGTACATTGATAATCGGATAGAAGGCAAGCAGAGGATTTAATTTAAAGTGAGAGAATGCTCTGAGAGAAGTATCTGATCGATCAGCGGGTCTAGCCATGAAACAATTACAAAACTTGTTTTTTTTTATTGTTGAATAGTACAAAACTTTTTTTGCCTATCCTTTAGAACGTCCTTATCCCCTTTGTTCTTCTATCACCTATCCTTTGAATAGCACCCCCTCCAAAAAATTGTTTTCTCCTCCGAATTGGCATCTCCTTTAACTCTTCTTCGGTTTAAAATAAAATTGTATCCCAAGTGGAAATAAGCACTCATATTTTGTGTGACATCAATTTGCTCTATTGAAGAGCACTTCAGTTTGGTTGTCACAAGTTATATGAAGATGCTTGTACATTAGAGCGAAAACATCGCACACATGATATGTGTCTATTTTTCTAGTGTCTAGTTTAATGATACCAGGGGAAGAACATGAAGCTACATAAGAAGAAAAAACATATAATTCAACTGTGCCTTTCCTAGGTTCTACTGAATTGATCATCTTTTTATGAATGTCTTTACAAGGAACAGCTGAATAGTTGATAATTTCAAAATATACGTCATAGTCGATATCCCGTCATAATCAGAATGTGAAAGAGTTAAAACTATCGTCGTTCACACGATACACACTTTCAACGATATTGTCAGTGGAAATTCTAATATTCTGGATTCAAAATTTTCCATTTAAGGACCACTCTGAATCACTTCAAATTAGCATCGATAACACAGGAACATAGGCTTAGAACCAAACTGACATAACTACAAGAACCCTTTTTTCGAGGAGAGCAAAAAAACCAGAAATTTTCAAGTCAATCACATTATTTCAAGTATTTACAATGCTTTTTCTATTGAAAAATATTTTTCTTAGAATCTTTGTGCATTTGTCTTGTAAACTCTTGGTTTATTTATAGTTTTATCATAACTTTAAATGCTGAAAAAAATATTTGAAAAATACCTTGAGTAGATACGTCAGTTTGCCAGTAGGTTTTAAAGTCAATAGATCGTTGTTGGCTTGGAACTCAACTGACATAACTACAATAGATAGAATACTATTTTGTTCTATGCATTCGAATTTTCATACTCTATTAAGCAAATCTGAACTAATTTTGATGCAATTTAACTCGGATTAGAATGATAGAGATAATACTGAAAAAAGTTTATGAATAGGTCTGTTATGTTGTAATATGAACTAATGTTACTCAGAAACAATAATTTTATTCTGAGTGAAGCTTCATTACACTATGGTTGGAAAACATGCATGTTATTTTCATTCAATATTCTCTTCAATGACGTCCATAGCATTAGAACTACATTTCAAAGCCTGGTAGAATGGATGATATGTTGGCCTTATAATACCACTTTTACAGAGGTCCATTAAATCAGCATATTTTTCACTTTGGATTGGCATAATTTCTCTATATGCTGGTTCAAGTACTGCATGGCAATTTGAGTTCAAAGACTTCCGACCTCTGCGAATAACTTTCATTTTGATGAATAGAGGATCATCCAATGAATATTTGAAGTAGATGTGTTGCAAATCTTCTTTTCTAAACTGTATCCACTTCATTTTCATCCAACTCACATAATTGCCTTCTGTGTCGACTTTTTTATTTTTGATAAGATCAGTTTTGATTTTGTTGAAATCTTTGAAGTCTGACTGGTCCATTTCAACAACCTTGTATGGATTCCTTTTACATGCCATTCTTATTACTGTGTAGAATCCAGATGGGTCGAATATTTCAACATTTTTCTTAGATTTCTCTATCATCCCATGAACACTGTCTACTTCCATTTGGGAGTGACCTGGTTCAAAGAATACTTGGTTTATGACTGGAATATCAAATTTTTCCACACTATACAAGCAAAAGGCCGCAACATTGACTGACGTTCCTATTCTGTCCACCACATGTATCTGACATGAGATGGATTTCTTTCCCGTCAGCTATTTTTTGGAAATAATTAAACAGACATGAGGAAATTTCGATTGAGCCTCGTTTTGCTATTCCCTCATGCCAACAATAACACAGTGCTCTGTTGAGCCCAATATCTAAAACAGTCAAATTATACAGAGCAAGCCTACGCTTATAGAATATTGCTTTGGAGTTTACACTTGGGCAATAACACACTGCTTCCAGGTCAAATTCAATGAAGTTTATTTCAGCAGCTTCTGCTTTCAACTTTTGCATGTTTCTATACTCACGAGCAAGCATTTTATTTTTCAAATGCAAGTTTTGGTTTGGTTCCATGTCTATTTTCTCTTTCTCTGTCATCTTACTAAACACAAAACATTTGTCACACCAATCCTTACGAGGTTTATGAAAACTAAGATTTAATGAATTGAATACATTGTCATAGAGCCAAAATTTCTCTGGATGTACCGGTATTGCTTTCTCCTTGCACCAACCTTTATACAGATCATACATAATGTTTTTTGATAATTCTTGGCTCAAATACTGTTTACTCGAATCCTTTCTACAATAGTGTGATGGGACACAGGGAAATGAATTGATGTGCTCTTCAATTTGTTTTCTGTAATTTTCAGACTTTTTATTTGATGGAGTGTGTTTTCCTCGTTGGTCTGTTTCAACAATTTTTTGTGAATTGCATTTCTTCAATGCTGTTCTCACAAATGTTTCGGATACTGCAGGTATGGAACAAAAAAATCCCTTGCAAACTTGCTTTTTAATATTATTGTTTATAATGCTGTACTTCAAAGTTTTACTTCGTCGTGAAATCTGAGCACTAGTGCGCTTGGACTCAGTCAACCCTTCATCAATCAGATCCACAACATATTGTCTTTGCCTATCTAAACTACCCATTTTCCAGAATGCAGAAAACAATTCAGAGCATTGTGCCTCATCAAAGTTTCCATTGCATTTATATGGACATTTATAACAATTTCTCATCTTCATTACTCTGCCTGCTTTATGTGAACCTTTCACTGTATTGTGAGGTTCTCCCCTTAAACATCTTCCTTTTTCAATATTTTTCTTCCAAATTGAAGGATTGGATTTCTTGCTACGTTTTCGGATGGATGGTTCTGGCAAATCTGAATTTCTAGCAATCAGATAATCACGATTATCCACATCTTCCTCATTGGCTCCATTTATACTGGGAATTAATTCAACTGTGTAACCTTCAACGTGTGAATCTCCAGCAATGGATTTCTTGGAACTAGTAGCTTGTTCGTTGTCAACATTATTTCCAGTTGAATCTATTTCAATTGTTGAAAATTTTGTTGGTGAATTTTGAAAGTAGTCACTGTCATCTTCTGTGATCACTGGATGCTCCTCATCACTATAATTACTTATATTGGACAAATTCGAAGATGTATTTTCTTCATCATCACCAGTAAGTTTAACATGATTATGATGCACTCTTCTGCGTTTGCTTCATTGATACCCTTGCAGCTGCAACTCATCATCAACAAATACTGAAGAAGTAGTGGGCAAAGATGTTTCAGGAAATTCACCACCATATACATTTTTCAATGTAGTGAGCACAGTACTTTGTTCTTCATTGATTTCAGATTCAGTATCTTCAAATACTTCAGTGCTATCTGAAACAGATAAAATGAAACAAAACTAAGAAAAGAATTGAAAAATAAAAAGATTGTTTTAACAAACAAAATATACTATTCTATACTGTGGATAATTGGATACTTACTTGATAACTAACTTTTCCATCAACATGTACCTGCCTATATTCAATGTTATTATAAGATGCACTGAATTATCATACTTTAACTTCAACTTGCTTTTGGGTTGAGAAAAAGAGACTGTGAAGTGGAGAGTCGAATATCATGAGAAATCATTGAATAAGTTGAGCTTGAAAAATTATAAACAATTTTTTATCGCTTTAACATCTTCTATCAGTGCTCTATGAATCATCATTTGAAGGGAAAATCAACAGAGACAGACGTTCACTTGTATATAGCCTACTGATTATTTAAATTCCTGGATTTCTTGTTCCACAATGAACTGCGTTGTTAATATTAATTTTTTAAGTCAATTCAACGACTTGCAGTCAAATTTTCATTAAGAATAAGTGGAATTTACTTACTCTGTAGACCGAACGTTTTTGAGGTACTGAATCTCATCATCAAGGCATTCTAGATCGGCGATGTTGGTTTGTTGGTTAGAAGAAATGTGGTTTTTGTAGAATGTGATCAAAAATACAACAGAGTAAGTAAATTCTACTTATTCTTAATGAAAATTTGACTGCAAGTCGTTGAATTCACTTAAAAAGTTGAGATTATTTAAATATTGTTGAATATAATACATTAGAGCTTACCTGTGTTAGAACATTTTGATACTTCAACTTGAGTAACACGTTCCTCATTAAGCTCATATCCGTGATATTTAAATAATCCAGGGCTATCTGAAACACATGGAATAAAACAGAATGTAAAATTTAATGCACTGTAATTTTTCTAGAATATTGTAGTAGATAATCAGGAATGCATCAGGGAAAAATCACTTTCTACCTTCTAGTAGATAGTAAGTTCAACTCCAATGGGAGTATTGAACTGAAGCATTTAGTAGTAGAAATAGTCAAAAAATGACTGTAGTCATCTGCTGTATAATCAATCACTTTTGGTGGTTCAGAATCCACTTAAAACTGTAGGTCTAGCTTATTACCAATGCACAGGTATAAGACCCAAATGGGATTCATTGTCAATAAAAAAAAAGAATATGAAAACTCATTGACAAGATGTTGAATACAGCTCCAATAGAGAAAAACTATCTCCTAACCTAACATAGAATAGGCCTTAAAGTTGCAAATAAAGTCATCAAGCAACAAACTTTAACATATTGAAACAAAAAATTCAGAGAATCACGATGTGTGCACACTGCTGAAGAAATTATAAAGTACCTATACCATGATCTATGTACACATATTTGAATAGGGTAACATTGAAATTGCTATGAGACAGAGATTGTGAGAAAAACGAAGAAGATTTTTATGAGAAAAATCCTATTTAATGAGCACACAAAGAAATTGTCAACAATATATTGTTTTAAAATTTGATTCCAGTCTTCTAAAAATTGTCATCACAAAATTTCTAAATCGAATGTAGAATTTGTGAAGTTCTAGATTGAGGTTATGGCATACTATATTGCCTACCCTTTAAATGATAAAATACTGTTGAATATTGGAACTTACCTCTTGTAGAACATTTTGAAGCTAGAGATCTTATCCATTCAGCTCTTAATGAAGCCATTTTTCTTGTTAATAGATCGTAATCATATAATGTAGAATGTAGAACAATATAAAAACAGAGGCCACCACCATTCACTCAACAATTCTGATATGGCAATGAGCGACGGGAGCCTCGTAACTATTTCATAGAGCAAAACAAACAGAACAGTCGATTCGTCACTTTGCCATTAGCAGATCGTTCAGAAACAAATCCCTATCGCCTGATATGTTACTTTGGCATTTAACAGAAATTAAAAAAATGTAGATAGGCAATTCTTATCTTTTAAACAGCTGAACTGAGAGATACGACAGTTTGGCATTAGAAGTATTGATGTTAAATGAATCTAATGCACCAAACAACTCATTTTCGGGATTTTTGTAGTTACGTCAGTTTGGCTCTAAGCCATCGATAGGAGATTCACGATTCATGATTTAACGATATGTTATTGTTGTATTTTTCATTTTATCATAATTCGCACACAGGGCCGCTATCTTTGTTCTTGAGAAGAGAGAAATGACCCCAAAGAGTCAGGGCTAGTTGCCAATCTATCACTGATGAACCAACGTTTAAATAGACCACTAACAATAAGCAACTACTTCATCTTCGTAAGCATAACATGAGAGTTCATTTTGCCAAGATTGTGTATATTGAACCCACATTTAGTTCATAATCTTTTAATTACATGTGCTAGAAATAGACTATCTACTGAAGTATTATTGGTTCTTATTCAATTCCAAGTTCCCATAATGAGAATATTATCTCCCAAAATCATGTCAGAATGAGAATTATCAATAAATTACCATTTTTAACGAATTTAAGTGACATATCATTTGGATTAAATTTTCACTCTTGACTTATAGTATTTGGGCCATAATATACCCAAGACATGAACCACTAGTCATAACATCATAAAAATGATATTATCAAACTAACTACAAACAGTAATAATGAACCTTTTTTAGTAAAGTGGCTTAGAACCGGGAAGGGAAACTAGTTTCAAACAATCAATTGTATTAAAATACGTTAATCGTTGAAAAAATCAGGATAGCATTAGTGGAAGGAACTCTTGTAACAATCTGACAGGCTCCCAAGATTTTAAGAGTTCAAGTAAATCTAGTTCAATATACAAAAGAAACAATAAAGTAGTGAGGAATGACAGAGAAGTATTCACTGTGTTCCATAAGAATATTCAATATATTCGTAAAATAGATAGAATCGAAGTATTCTTGAAACAAGAGGCTCCTGACATAGCTATTTTCACAGAGCACGGCTTAAAAGTAGATCAATTAATTATTTAGGTAAACGGTTGACATATAAAAAGAAACAATGGACGTAGTATTGAACCCTGAGGCTCTTCAGCTTGGACCTCCAATTTATTAGATTTATTCTTTACTATAAGTTACTATTCCCAACAACTGTAGTTAATTTTACACATTGATTCTCTCAATAAGATATGATTCAAACCATTTCAGTTCAATCCCATTTACATTTTGCAGTATTTCCAATATAATACAGTTTTATGTGATGTTGAAGATCCATCTTTATATAAAATAGGCGAACATGTTTATTTGTGATGTCAACTCCTCCGTGGTTTCTCGACCGATTTTGTTCGTTCACGTCTCATTTGAAAGATCTCATCGAGTAGATGTTTGATAAGGTCTTATATTTTGAAAAAAGTCATCGCGGACATGGGGAATGAACGATCAAAGTTTCAATTTTTGCCATTGCTTTAACATAGGGATCGGTGAGCTGAAAATTTTCACATTTCAACATATGATTTGATGATCAGTTGTTTTGAAACAAAAAGTTTATTTTTCATTGTTCATTCAGAGAGAGGGGTGGGAGGATAGGATAAAGAGGAAGAGAGACAAAAGAAGAAGAAAAGGAAGAAGAAAGAGAAGGAAGAGGAGAAGATGAAGAAGACATAGGAGAAGAAGAAAGAGGAGAAAAAGAAGAAGAAGGGGAAGAAGGAGAAGTGAAGGAAGAGGAAGAAAAAGCAAAAGAAGAAGAAGAAGAGAGAGAAGAAAACGGAGAAAAAGAAAAAGAAGAGGAATAGAAGAAGAAGAAGAAAAAGAGGAAGAAGAAGAAGAAGAAAAAGAAAAAGAAGAAGAAGAAGAAGAAAATTAAGAAAAAGAAGTAGACAAAGAAGAAAATGATGAAGAAGAAAAAGATGAGGAAGAAGAAAAAGGAGAAAAAGAAGAAAAAGAAGAGGAAGAAGAAAAAGAAGAAGAAAACCAAGAAGAGGGAGAAAAAGAATAAGAAGAAAAAGAAGAAGGAGAAAAAGAAGAAAAATAAGAAGAAGAAGAAAAAGAAAAAGAAGAAGAAGAAAAAGAAGAAGGAGAAAAGAAGAAGGAAAAGAAGAAGAAGAAAAAGAAGGAGAAATAGAAAAAGAAGAAGAAAAAGAAGAAGGGGAAGAAGAAAAAGAAAAAGAAGAAGTGGAAGAAGCAGAAGAAAAAGAAGAAGAGGAAGAAGTGGAAGAAGTGGAAGAAGAAGAAGAAGAAGAAATAGATGAGGAAGAATAAAAAGGAGAAAAAGAAAAGGAAGAAGAAAATAGAAAAAGACGAAGAAAATGAAGATGGTGAAGTAGAAAAAGAAGAAGTTGTGAAAAAGAAGGAGGAGGAGAAGAAGAAGAAGAATTAAAAAATTTCTTCAGCACAGATGTGTTAAGAAAATTTTATATTTATCAGCTGATAATGAATTGAAAAATGAAATTTTTGCCAGCACAGGTATGTTAGGTTGCAATCAAGCTGCCTATAAAGATAACTCAAACATCAACTTCGGGAATGGCAGGATACAGTGCTAAAGCTCAACATTACTCATCCACCAATCTTCACTCATAATTATTCATGAAGTATCAATGTGTCCACTTCCCACTTTAAAAGTTATTGACCGCTTCCTGAAGGATGTTGCAAGGCAAGAGGACAAAGAAAAGTTATTTGGTGGCAAAACGGTTCTGATGTGTGGTGACTTCTGTCACACCTTGCCTGTTGTTCCTCATGCAGGACGAGCCACAACAATTGAGATCTGTATAAAGTCACATCCACAATGGCAAAATATTTGTCAGCTCTCTCTCACAAAAAACATGAGAGCATTGGAAACAGAGGTAGCATTTGCTGAATTCCTAAAACATATTGGAAATGGCACATATCCATTATCCAGTAGAACACAATCTTGGACCATATTCAATTGAGCTACCACAGCAGTTAATTGGTACATTGCCTGTTGTTGAAGAGATTTATGGCGATCTAGAAAAGTGTTGTAATGACTAAGGAAATAGTTGATCAGGCAATATTGACCCCAAAGAATGAAGATTGCCTGAAGATGAATGAGAAAATCATGGACTTGCTTCCAGGTAACTACAAAACATACTTCAGCTATGACAAAATTTTTACTGAAAGTGATGTAGAGCAGATGAATTACCCTACAGAATTTTTAAACAGTTTGACTGTTAGCGGACTGCCACCACATGAGTTGAAATTAAAGCATAATTCTGTGGTGATGTTTGTTCGCAACTTAAATACATCAAAAGCATTGATTAATGGAACACGACTGCGTGTTAAAGGATTGCTTCGAAATTCTATTGATTGCGAGGTTTTAACTGAAACTTCAACTGGACTCCGTGTACTTATTCAACGGATTATTTTGCGACCTTCTGATACTGTGCTCCCTTTTGCATTAGAACGGACACAATTTCCTATAATACCAGCTTTTGCTATGACCATCAACAAGGCACAAGGCCAGTCAATTGGCAAAGTTGGAGTATTTCTCCCAGAGCCCGTGTTTGGACACGGCCAGCTCTATGTTGCTACCAGTAGAGCAAGATCTATTGCTGGGCTGCGCTTTTTTGTGGAAGATACTTCAGAGCAAGGTCACCTGAGGAAAGATTATCGTATCTACACAAAGAATATTGTTTATCATGAACTGATTTGAGAAACAAATGAAATTATTGAAAATATAAAAGTGTACTTATTTAACCAGAGTGTTCAAGCATTTATTCCAGATTCAATGCAAAATAAAAAGCATTGATGTTTACTGAGAAATGGAGAAAATTAAGGAACTCATAGCATCATAGGTATCTTTGATACCCACTTCGAAATGGAGCAACTCATACTGTGCTTAAACTTATCATCATAGGCAATGCTGTCGTTCAGTATGTAGAAAATCTACATTTGGAATGTATTTTACAAAGTTTAATAAAGTCGCACATTCGTGCGACCCGGGATAACCATGTTTTGTTTAAACTAATGTATAATAAAAACTTAATAAACACTTTCAAGTGGAAATTAACTCACGTTATGGCGTGACGGCCGTTTCACTCTGTTGTCAAGAGCATTGTCAGACGACCCACAGAACCTGGGCACTGTGGGTAATCTGACGATGCTCTTGGCAACAGAGTGAAACGGCCATCACGCCATAAAGTGAGTTAATCTCCACTTGAAAGTGTTTTTCAAGTTTTTATTATAGTTCCATGATTAACACAATCAAATAATGCCTTCTATAGATCTAAGAAGATTGTAGTGGGATCAGGAAAGATCATAAACAACAACAATGTAACATAACCTGATCACTATCAACATGTTCACTGATCCACAGCCTTAGAAATTATAAATACTTTTAAACCACGCATTATTATGGTAAATTTAATAAAAATTATTTGCTAAAAAAAACTTTTTATTGAGTGTTCAAGAATAAGTCATAATAATGTGAAAAGTATGATAATTATTATTATGTCATGATGTTATAATCATAATAAATATGGTCACAATAGTATTCGTCTGCTAGTCACCTCGTCATCTGCTATGGCTCTACTAGTATAAGTCAACTTGTGTTCCTTTACCCGAACATGTGCACAAGTTTAAAAATTTTTTCAGCGTTTTATTCAACATTATCAAGAACTGCGTGGCCGAAAAAGTTAAACTTAAGTATAAATGTTCAGTTTCGGCCATAGATTCATACTAAGAATAGTTTGGATAGTTAGTTGGATAGTTTGAATAGTTCTCTAGAACATGCCTAAATTTATTTAACGGTCGAGATATTTTTAGCGTTCCCATGTATTATTTTGCCGAAGAAAATAAGAGTCTAAATTCTCCCAAGTCCTCGACAAGATAGTGAAGCGAACCTGCTGGTTTTGTATGAATTTATATTTATATTTGGTCTCCCCCTGGAGACCGGAAGGCGGAGTCCCCATGACTAGTCGGTTTTAAGGTGAGAAAAACGAGCCTGCCGGCTAGTTTGGAATAAAATAAAAAAATAAAGCAATGGCAAATCGAACGATCAGTTTTTTCATCTAAAAAATTATAGCATTTCGTCACTGAGTACAATGTATCCGATACTGTAATATGGAATAATTAAGCAGAGAGAAAATAGCTGCTGCCATTTGCATGTTGATGGAGAAGCGAGAACGTGACGACACACTTACCAGCAAACTTTTCAGCAGTGCTGTTATATTTTTAGGATGCGAAATATTTTCTGTCAAACTGCGGAATGGATGTCACTGCAACTCCACTGCGAGGAGTGGAAATGAAAAGCGGAGACACATTTGACCAGCGGTAAATTGAAATAAAATATTCGAAGCACTATGACAGCGGTGACCCGTTCTCATACCACACCTTGTCAAGCCCAAATGCAGTACGTATTTTTAGGGTTATGCTGAATTATATGAGGTAAAAAAGAAAGAGAGATGGGTGAGAGAGTGTGACAGTGAGTGATTGAGAGTGAGCGAGAATGAGAGAGAGAAAGGGTGAGAGAGTGAGTGAAAGAGCGGTGAGAGGCAATGAGTAAGAGAGAGCGGTGAGAGACAGGGAGTAAGAGAGAGCGTTCCAGAGGGAAGCATCTCTTTGAGACCTGTCCCTTTGCTATCGGCTACAGTTCTCTGCCCTGGAGCTAATTCCCGGAATCTACATTACCCTCTGTTTAGAATCCATCTTGGTTTGCGTGCTACCTATGAACTAACCACTTACTATGGAGTGCTTGTGAGTAGTATGCATTATAATACTCCATGAATATTGATACTGCATTCCGTAACTTTGCAGTGTATTGTATCTTTGTAAACATTATTTGGAGAGGTATATCATATCATAATATAAGTACGACAGTATACGCGGTTGATCATTACAGGGTTTTACGGGTTTTGATCATTTCAGATAAAATATGTGACGAAAAGGCTTACTTAGTAATCAAGGTATTAAACTACAAGCTTAGGAATTGATTAACTCCCTAGTAACTATTATTCGACTCATACTCCAACTGATTGACAATTTAAAAATCCCTAAAGATATTGTTTATTCTTATCTTTCCTACGTTTCGTGTGAAAAGAAGAATCCATCAATAAATATAACAAATACTTATTCTTTAAATGCAGGGAATTGTTCAGGATTCAGTATTCTGGCTCCACCTTCCACAAAGCGTTTCTGGTCAACCAATAGCAGTACTTGCTTTTTAATTCTGGAAACCAATCATAAATCAGAATGCAGGGTCAACCTTATAATTAAAAAACGTTTCTTGTGAAGCAATAGGAGCACCAGCTTTAAGAACCAGGCAACCAATAAAATGCAGCATTCTGGGTTCACCTTCCAAACAATTACAAGTTGTTCCTTGTCAATCAATAGTAGCACTTTTTCAAATATTGTAATTTAATCTAAGAATCTAATACTATGATAATCATAATGCAGCATGTCAAGTCTATCTTCCAACGAATCACAAAGCGCTTCTGGCCAATCAATAGAAGCAATCAGTTGATTTGAAACTTGGGATTTTATAATTAGTTAACTTTAAATTTTGGCAACCAATCATGATTAAGCATGCCAGGTCTACCTTACAACCAGTTACAATCCTTCTCTTGTCAACTAGTAGACGCATTTGCTTTGAATGCTGGCAGTCAATTCCAATGCAGTATGATGTGTCCATCTTTACTTCCAACCAGTTACAAGGCTTTTCTAGTCAATCACAACAGCGAGTGAACCAATATGAAAATTTACTCATAGTGCTGGCAGCCAATGATAATACAGTTTCCTAAGTCCACCTCCCAACCACTTCGTTACTTTTCAACCAATAGAAGAACTTGCTTATAATATTCACAGTCAATCAATGTAGCATGCTGAATACACCTTAAATCAATCACAAGACATTTTTTGTCTACCAATAGGAGCACGCCCTTAAAATCCTGGCTGCCAATCATAATGCAGCATGCTTAATCAGCATACCACCTTTTCCTAGATATCAATCTGTCTTTTGAAAAGGAAAATAAATACATTTTTTAAAGTATTATAATTCGTGCAGATGAATTCCACCTGAGTCATTTACAGATTCATATCACATATTGTAAGCTATAATAACCCCATTCATCATAAGAAAGATGAATGAGACCTATCTAGAGTAGTTCAATTTTGCTTAACAATCTTCAACTACTTGAAATAATTTTCCTACTTGATCAATCTAAGGAGGGAGACAGAAATGAAAAGCGAAGTTATGGTGAAAGCAGATGGCTTGAGGCAAGCCTAGTAGTAGTTCCATTGTGAATAAGAATTCCTAGCCACACTCGAAATAATTCTGAACAGCTTGCTCAGAACGAATTTAAATTGAATCTTGAATCTCTATGAAGAAGCCCAAGAGAATCTTATGAGTTGTTTCGCGCGTACAGTAGGCTAGCCGGACTGAATGTGCAAAGTTTTATTGTATCTGTTGTTTGCGGCGGGGCTGTGTTGATCCACGTACAGGATTATAGAAGCACTCTCTATACACAGCGATTGCCAGCCACATCAAGTTGTTCTGTGGTATAGTAAGTTTCTCTATCGGCAAAGTGGAGAGGATGTTACAGAAGCGTCGAATTTAATAACAAGCGACGAAGATAGGAATTTGACATGAATACAAACAAGATTTGAATAAGACACTTGCAAATCTTGCTGGCAACTAAAGCTTACCACATCTCTCTGCTTTCCTTACGTTGATTGCGAATTTCAGCTGAAGCAATGCTTGCTTCACTGCCTCTGTTAATTGGCTCCAGTTCAATTAATTTATCTTTATTTCCCAAGATTTGAAGAGACGGGGCTAAATTATTGGATACTGCATTCAATAAGATAATAACGATACAAATATAGATCTTCAATAAGAAAATGATGTTCGTTATTAAATTTTCAAGGAGACAAGATCTTTCCAATTTCAATGAAATAAATAGGTTGACTCAACCCCTTATTATGGAAACGATATGCTGTGTTGGATTCCGAAAAAGTATGACATGATTCGATGAACTAGATAGATCAACCTCAATACAAAATTGATGCACTTTATTAAATTCCGAAAGATGAAGACAATAACTTATTTATTATAATTTGAAGCAAAAATAATGAACAAGGATGAACTAATATGCTTGATCTTTATTCAGAAATTCAACTTCAATATTTTTGAGCTCATTATATTGTTTATATTCGTGTTTGGTCACCTGTTTTCTACTTGTTTTTAATCGTTGTTGGCGATTTCATATTACTAATGAGCGTACCTAGTATCAGCCAATGATAAGCCTCCAGAGTGGATTTCAATCTACGCCTATGAGAGGCTCCCAGTCTATAAACCAATAGCATTCGTCTGAAAAGGGTATAAGGCTTCTCCCAGTCTAACTTATTTATTTTTCAACCCCGAAAGGTATGGTACCTACTTTCTTCCTCACTCCCACCACTACAGTTTAATTAGGTAAGACGAATAATAAATTGTCTAGCATCTGTCCTTTCATATTACTAATGGGCGTGCCTAGTATCAGCCAATGATAAGCCTCCAAAGTGGGTTTCAATCTACGCCTATCACCTAATAGGTTCACGGGGTTCAACAATAAATAAATTAGACTAAGAGTACGTTATGCTTATCAAAAGTGTGTGACATTTCCTGAACAAAATTAACATCATTGGATGCATGTTATTTTTGGTTTGGTTCCAAACTGACTGTACCTTTCATATTACTACTTACATAATTTTTTTAATAATATTCTAGTTCTTTACTTGAAGAGGCTATTGTGTCGTCATTTCCACTCCAATCACTATTCAATAGAAACAAGAGATAAAAGAAATAACGAAAACTGAAAAATTATTTTTACTGACCGTTTTGTCATGTAGCATGCCAAGCTTGCAGTCCATGCGAATGGTGGATCCGACTGTAGCTGTGATGTTGACGGGATCGGGACCGTCTTCGAAGTAAGGTCCCCATCGCGAGTTGTGAGGCCGCGGTGGCAGAATAAAAGTGGGCCTTGGAACTCGTGTCGTCACCACAGTGGTTGTTGTCATTGTTGTTGTGGTAGTCGATGTGGTGGTCATAGTCGTGGTTGTGGTGGTCGTCGTTGTGGTGGAGCTTGTCGTCGGTGGCGACCTCGCCGTCGACAGCGCTGACGACAACTCCTGCTCCCATTCTTCTGTGTCGTTAATGTTACTCAACAATGTCGTCACATCGTACACTATCGTATCGTTCTCTGGAAAAAAATTGTCCTACATTAGATTCTCATCAGAATCATCATGAATATATAATATTTTTACATCCTATTTATGTGGGTGGTAATTTCTCACGCAGTAAGTGTGGTGTTCAAGCAATCGTGAAGCTTAGTCACGAGCACTAATGACTGCGCTTGGATGAGTGACCGTGCTTCAGTGACTTGATATCATAAGCATCCTTATTACTTTACTCAGTGGTTCGGAATCCAACAGAAAATTAAGGCCCACTATGTTCTCCATAAAATGACTTGAACCGCGAGGTTTACGAAGACCCGTTAGGCATTGGTGATGGTGGGGGGGGGGAAGGGGGAAATCCCCCCCCCCCCCCAAACGCAGAAGAAGAAAAAGAAGAGGAAGGAAAAAATAGAGAAGAAGAAGAAAAAGGAGAAGAAGAAGAAATGAAAACGAAGAAAAATGGAAATGATAGAAAACAGTGAAAAAGAGATGAAAATGAAAAAATACGAAAAACGGTAAAAAAAAGAGGGAAAAATAAGGATAAAATGAGAGTTTTCAAAGTTGCTGACAAGGGAGAAAATTGAGACAATTAAATTTCTATTGAAAATATTGTGTACTTGGTCTGAAAATGATGCCAGTTCTGAAAGGTTTTTCTAGATTACTATTTTCTGTTTTTTTCTGGCTGAGAACTACTATGGCAGAAAAAGCTGACTTGTTTCACTAGCACTGCTTTACATTCACTCAGATAATCACCCTATATCCTGGACCCTGAATCTTCAAAAAATTGTTGGGATATTTTGGCTGAATGAATAGTTTTTCAATTGCAAATAATGTATGTAATTTTTCTTGTAAATTTCATTTTTCGTTAACAGTTTGTGCCAGTGGCGTAACTATGGGGAGGAATCAGGGGGACACCCCCTAGACAAAGGAAATTTGGAATTTTAGCAGGCCATTGTGAGACAATTTGACGTTAAAAATGTAGTTTTGTAGGAATTTTATTTAAAAAACGTTTCCAAGGAGTACCCCTTAATTTTATTAAAATATATTTTCAAGTAGCCTGCGGTACTGTATTGTGCCCAAATCAGGAGCAGTGAGGGATCAAATATAGAAAAGTGGAAGCTTAAAGTAAGGTCTGGATCTTCTATTGAGAATAACACAAGAACTAGATAAAATTTACTTAGACACATTACGTGGGTTGAAGTGTTATGTTGGAAGAATTAATGCCTAGAATCACTTAAACTGTGGTGTATTAGAGAGGTGATTTTTTTCTTGGGGAGTACCCCGAACCACCCTTTTGGAATAAAAAGCCATGTATATGCATATTGCTTTAATTTATCGTTAGAGGTATACTACTCCAAATTACAATTACTATTGTAATTATTATACCGAGAGTCTAACCCTCCCAGCAACATCATTAATCATCCCCCCCCCCCCCTAGACTGACCCTGTAGCTATGGCACTGCTTTGTGTGATGTAACGATACACATTAAAAGGTTATTAAAAATTGTTTTGCATTATTTTCATACTTTCTAGAAACCAATAGTTTTATAGCAGACAGTAGACAGTTAAAAGTAGACAGTTAAGAGTAGATATTTGGGTGAATGTAAAGCAGGGCTAAAAGGGAACAATAGTTCTCCCTGGAAACAAGAACTCTGCCCAAAGATAAGTTTAAAAAGAGGATGATGGGATATTTAGAAATAATTCTTTTGTGTGAAATCTAGTCAGCTTCCTGGATTCATATTATCTATTTAAAAAATATCTTTTAATTCAATTGATAGCTGCTGTCTTAACCAATAACATTTTTTTGTAGTTAAGTTCATATTATGAACATTTCAATGTGATATTCCTACTTGATGTTTATGTGAGATACAAACATTAAATAATTATGGGTTGAACTTAAATTTTTTGCTATATCAATTATTATTCTATTAACACTCAGAAATTATATTCTATTTACACCCATTAGTTAAAGTTTCGGGTTGCTTGGCATTTCATAATTTTATCATTTCGTATTAACAGTATAATATTACATCATCACAGGCAAATAGGCGAAAAATTAAATTTGGAAAGTTGGTTTCATTCCAATTGAAAATAACCTTAAATTGCTTGAAAATTTCACGATTTTAGGTCTTTTAAACGTGCCGGGCCACCCCCTTCCCCTCTCACGGGTGATACCCATAACCACTCAGGTATCGAGTGGTATCCCCCCCCCCCACTCAGGTATCGAGGGGTATCCCCCCCCCCAAAATCTGCTGCTGGATCCGTCCCTGCCGTCAGGGTCTCCCCACCATTTAAAGTCATGATATTCAGATGATGTAAAAAGAATGCTGAAACCATAAGAACTCATTCAAAACATAAATTAGTTCAATGCTTATTATTTCGGAAATGCCTTACAATTTTTCTTTTGCCTGTGCAGAGAAGACTATAGGAATATATAAATTTATATTTTGACCTTTCATGTTTTTCCGCATTAACTGTAGCATATATAATTTGCTGTCAAAATGTTCGAATAAATGAATCAAATTTAAACTTCAATAATCAGGTTTGTAGTCATTAATAAGGCCTGAAAGTAAGTAATTACTCATAGAATATGAAGCCAATTAATATAAAATATAGTACTACTACTGCATTCCTACATTATGGCGACGTCAGTTTCACTTTTCAACCGATTACCAAACTGGAGGAGGTTCTCAGTTCAATCTGTTTTTCTGGTTTGTACATCAATTATTCGAACACTATTAAACCGATTTCGATCATTTGTTTTAATGAAAGCATCATTTAGCGGTGGTCCCATGCAAGTTTCGCAAGGATCGGCCCAAGACTTAGCCCAATATTTCAATTTTGTTAATTTCTTAATTTTAATTGAGAATAAGAAGAATATAATGTTTCTGTTCATATGTACATTGTAGATAATTTAGTTGATGTTATGACGTTGTGGGAATAAGGTTAATATAGTTTCAAAATTATGGGTACAAAATGTTTTTGAGATCGTTAATTTCAAAAAATAATACAACAATATTCTTCAAAATTATTAATTTTCCAGTCTAGGTATATTCTGGAAAGGACCGCATTAAAATAACGAATCAAAGCTATTTTACTTTATGAAGCCTTTGACTATTATAATAATTTCGTTAATACAATATTCTAGATTGAATAAAGAGTTTTAGAATTTTACTTATTTTATGAACTTTTCTTATAGGTAGTGTAAGGTATCTCTTTAGTCACGACGTGGAGTGAAAACACAAAAGAGTCCCACAACAAAATTGAACCAGAACACTCTTCCACAACTGACTATCGTGAGAAGAATCCCCTGATTCGAGTTCACTGATATTCTTCCCCCATTGTGTGGGCTTATCCTACGCTGGGTTCAGCTCCTCAAAGTTCGCCACAGAAGAAGAAATGACAATAAACACACAAGAGCGACCTCAATCGGAGGCGCTACACCAAATATTTATGTAAATTGGGAGTGCTGATTGGCCGCACAGGTGCAAAGTACCAGTGAAGTTTATTGGTGAACTGTTCACAAAGTATACGATGAGTTCACTGAAAAATGTGATTATCCTCCACTGTCCAACTATTTAATGTCCACCTTGGGGCATTTAGTATCAGGCACAGTGGTAGGATTCCACCATACAATGAAGCTCGTTACCTAAACTATGCTGTAGCAAATGTGCAAGACTCCATACAACCCCTAGTCTCTAAACAGGACTATAACATCCATGCAAGGCACACCGATGACAGTTCAACTTATTGATCACAAGTAAGAACAGTCACCCGTGAGTCTGGAGTGATGAAATGATCCTTATACAAAAGAAAAAACTAACAAATCACAGACTTGCCGAGTGGAAGGGGATTGACGAATTAACAGCTGGGTAACAGTAATACAATGGACATTTATTGTTCCCTTTAAAAAAATATTAAGAGGTGGGCTAATATTTTTAGCCGTTATGAAATGAGGTATTTGACTACTCTGATCAAAAGTTTATAAATTTACATAATTATGACAAAAATTCAAGTTATTATCTTCCAAAAGTTGACAAAGTAATTTTTTATTGTAAATGGATATAGACTAGCAGAAAACGACTTGCTTAAGGGCCGTTTATGGAACTTTTAGACTGCCTTGTACACGTGGTGTGCTATCACAAGTATTAATAAATTTTGACCTCTTTTTTTATGCAAAATATTCACTTTTGCGCACTAGCGCTGGCCAGGCTTATAGTAGATTATGAGTTACTCACAGTACAGTCGGCGATTTTTTCCTTTTAGAATAAAGGGTTTATTCTGTCCTTGGCGTCGACTGGATACTTGGTCATCAAATTCTATCAGCTTTCAACTATTAGCGGCGCATTAATTTAATACTTTTGCAAATTGCAATGGTACAAAACGGATGGTGAAACTCTACATGAAATTTAAGACAGTTCAAAAGAAAAGGGAACTTTACATTTAACACCAAAATTACAATTAACAGAGAAAGGAGACAAATACGTCCATTTGCCTTGCCTACAAACCAGAAGTGTGTACCTTCCTGGTATTTCAGAAAAGAATATCCGTTTATGCAAATCAGGCAGCATTAAAATTAATTCACCACTGCTAATTTGCATAAAGTATGCGATTTCAAAAGCAAATTTTACAATTGTTTAAAATTGGTAAAGGTTCAAACTTTTAATTTGAACAATGGGATTATTGAGCATTTCCATGGAACATTTTTTCTTACAGAATTAATAAAATAATATTTTAATAAATTCATGATCAAGTGATTTGTTTACATTTTTACGCTTCATTACACCCACGTTGACACAGTTTTGTCTTATTTCAATTTCTGGGCATAAGTATGAGTTTTAGACCCTTACAAATCATTCTTTGAGCGAAAAAAACGGTATGTGTGCTTCAATTTCATATGTGAAGTGTTATCAGTTTGTGATAATAGAGTTTGATGTCTAGGCTAACCAACGTGATAGTGTACATACAATATATATCATTTATTAATGATTGGATAATACAAATATGAAACCTAGGTGAGTACAGTTCTATTTTATTTGATTCTTTTGGAATTTGCCCTTTAGTTCGCCATTAGCCTTCTCATAAAATACTATAATGGCTCGTAACAGTTTCAAGTTCTAGGTTACCCAAATCAAAATAGGTCAGATTTTGTTAGGCGATTTATAATGTTTACATACTGTTCTGGCCTTGTTTATCACTCACTTATACAATAGTTTATGACAATATATCTATTAGTTGACATAATTATGCCGTGAACATATTTTAACAAATACATTCCAGTTGATCAACTTTGAATCACGTAGTACTTCGTCACAAACTTGACTGTAGGTTAGGCGGGCTGTTTGAAATATTTATGACAGCTTGGGTTTTCTTCAATTTCTTTAAAGTTTGACCAGTTTCGAGGCAGATTAAAACTGAATCGTGACAGTAGATATTTAGCTACTCTAGTTTATTATGTTATATTGATTTGCTAATTTGATTAATATTTTTCCATAATGTAGGCTATAAAAAATTTCACATGCTTTCAAAGTTTAAAAATTCAACTAAAAATCTTGAAAAACGAATTTCAAAACAAAAAATAAACCGACATCAATAGAATAATTATATGCCTACTCGAAAATAAAATACTCACGTACTAAAAAGTTTGAAGTAAAGTATTTACTTTAAAGTGAGAAAATTATAAATTCAATACATGTAACCTTTTAAAATCGGCACCAAATTTTCCCAAAACTCCCAAAAGATAACATAGAATTTCTTATCAACTACATGAAATATTTGGCGCCGACTTCAAAAGATTAATTGTATTAAATTTAAAATTTTCTCTATTTGAAGTACGGTAAAAACTTTAATTTAAATTTCTAAGTACCGTACGTGAGTATTCAATTTTCAAGTAGGCCATCATTTCATTGTAGTCGGTTTCTTTTTAACCGACTTCTAAAAAGGAGGAGGTTCTCAGAATTCAATCTGTTTTTTTTTTTAATTTGTTTTATTTTTGCATGTCAGTTCAAGTCCTAATTAAACGTTATAAGAGAGTGTACGAGCGAGTGGTCGAGGCCGGTTCCCACCAGGGGTTCTCATACACAATTAAAGGCCGTCAGCTGTTTACTGTTTATGAATGACAATGTAGACCTGGCTTTCAGAAAAATGTACCACTTGCTCGCACATTCTCTCGCAACGTGTAGCCTAATTTTAATTGAGACATGAGACTGGCCAATTTGGAGGATTGGCTTTAAACTTTCTTTGTAGTGGCGAAGGTGATATTATTGTGAAAGATATCAGTTTGGGCGTAATGCCTGTAGACTTTCTTGAAATTGCAATAAATTAATAATGAATAAAAAGACCCACCTTGTAGGAGAAGTAGGAAGGAATGATTATATCTATATCTCTATAAAATTGTTAAATAAGTACATCCACTATAAAAGAGAGTTTAGATTTTTAAGAACGCCTGTGTATTATTTTTTCAAATTAAAAACATCATGATGTCTGGTGTTGTCAAGACGACCTTGGAGAGGCAAATTTTTATGCAGCTATACACCCAAATCGTTCTACTCTTCATATTATCTGGAACAGTGTTATCTTCTGCGAGCTGTCAAGTGTGGATGAGTTGGGAAAGATAGCTGCGGCTGTAGTATGGTGTGAGTGGGATGACTGGCTGAGGTTTCGGCGTTCGGCGTATCTTTGCTTACAGTATTTTCACTCTTTCTGCTCAAGATTCGAGTGGTAGAGAGAAGAGAGAAAAGAGAGTAGAGAGACGGCCGACGTTCCACTCTCCAAACCTCCTTGTCAAACGCTCCTCACTTGAGTTGAACCGAGCTTCTTCTTCATATCTGACATCTACCTTTATCCTCAATGGCAATGAATAAAGCCAAATGGCTTTCATACCAAGATAAGCTTCACGCTGGTGCTTTGCAGAGGCAACCGCTCTTGGCTTATCATTATTTTTCCACTGAAAAACTCCCGGCAAAATATTCTTTCCTCGTTGCGAACGAAAATACCGCACAAGAATGAGCAGTGAATTCATGATTTGCACAAAAACCACATACATTTCAACACTGAAATTACTTTGTTTGTATATATTTTCTAGAGTTATCCATCTCTTACTGTAGAGAAAAAATTCCAAATTGAATAATAATTCGCTCTTATTCCTTTCAAGAAAGCGTGATTTTGTAACTAATACTGATTCAGTCTTAAGCTATTCTTGATTGATTGAAACCAAGTAAATGAAACAAGAACTGCACTTCCATAATGTAGTACAACGAAATAATCGACTGAAGAATCGATAGTCGATCTTGAATAAAAAGCTTCAGTAATAAAGCTTTAGAATAAAAAGCGATTGAATAAAAGGTTTAGCTTTGGGTTTGGTACCGATATCAATTATCGACTAACGATTTTCTCAGTCGATTATTTTGTTGGACAAGTGTATTATGAAATAAATTCTAATTTAGTTCGAAAGATATAATTCTACTATCAAGATAATATTGATATTATAATTTAAAAAAATTATGTTCATATGTAATCTTATAATAAAATAGCAGAAAGTGAAAGCTAAAACAAAACCTAACGAAAACATTTTTGCCAGGAATGCTTTTTGTTTGTTTCAATTCTACGGTGGTTGAATTGAATGTAAGCTTTCGCATAACCTACTGTGCACATGCTGTACGTATATATTCATGTATTCTATCTTCCTATATTTTTTATTATTTTAAAATGAATCTCACCTGCCGCAACAAGAACCAGGAATACGAATAGAAGGCAAAAGGTGGCAGCCATTTTGCCTGCTACCCTTCTCATCCCCCAGCCATTGTTTCTGGAATAGAAAAATAAAACAATCAGTCCATTTGATATCAATACGATGAGCAAATACGAGAAACATCCCCAATTTGTTGAATCGTAATCAATTATCAGTCACCCTGAAATTTTCGAAGTAAATACGTTCTTGGAAAATTAAATGGACGAATACACAAAATCCAGCTGTCATTCGTATGGAAATACAGTTCAAGCTTCAGTAAAACAACTACCTCTTTCGTGGGAAGACCTTTACGAGTTGTTCCACCTCGCAGTTTGAACCGCTATTGCTGAAAATGTGTTTTGTAATTACATTGGTTTCAGCCATGTGATGTCGAACTTAATGGACAAACAATAATTAATTTGAGATAGGTTCCGAATCCATACCTCAGTTCCGAGAGTGAATTCTCATGAACAGCAATAAAAATGGAAGCCATTTTCTCACAACCCCATAAAGGCCTACTTCGTATAGCTGAACAGCTCTCTTCAATTACAAGCTTTTGAAGGCATTCTTCCATTACGAGATTTTTATTTCCTTCCCATTTTATTTATGCACGCTATAGATTCTACCAAACCCTACTCAGGTTCTATTTTCCTACTCCTGAGGTCAGTAGAAAATGCTGTCATTACAATATAATTACTAGTAGAGTTTCTAAGGGTAAACTCTAGTACAGGGTATAACTTGTTGGCTACGGTGGCTGTCAGTTGAGTCGCTTGACTATGATTAGATGAGAATCAGGCTGAATGCTGTTCCTCGAGGTCTCGAGTACGAATCTTCTTTAGACCTATCCACCTCATTACCCACGCACAAGTCTCAATACACATGTGTGCATCATCCGGCAAAAAATCTTGGAAAGAAGCAAGATAAAATAACTCAAAGATTAAAGATCATTCGGATTATTATTTGGAAACACGAGCAAATTCAAAAAAATATATTTCGATTGGGGGGAGGTCTTTTAAATGAGAAAAATTTTTCGAGGGGATATCACCTTGAAAAGAAATCTTCATCCCCATAAAAGACACAAATGGGTCGTTTTCTCCGAAATATGTTGAGAATTTCGGTGAGATATAACCCCTTCATCCCTTGATTCGCGCCCGTTTGGAGCTCAACGGACACTACCCTTCTAGTACAAATTAGAATACTAATTTCCTAGCTCATCTAGAACAGATTAAGTTTTTAATTTTATAGCTAATTCCACATGAGTGAGACTCATTTGAGGGTAACAAAGTGAATTATGATACATGAATGTCAGGTTGGAACGGGAATTGAACCCAGTATTTTAAATCTAAAGAGCCCATATTTAGCAAACTACATAACCACCTCACTACGAGGGATGTCATTTTAAAAAATAAATCAATAGAAGTGAAAGAGAGAGCATCAAGAAGATGGATATAGGTCGAAGTATGCGGGTTTCATGTCTCAAGATCAATCGGTTGATCAATCGCCTGTCACCCCTCCTGATTGATCATATGCCCTATAAATGCGGGCTTTCAGCAAATGAGCCCCTCTTTTTTGCAATTACAGAAGGAAATCTCCGAGTTTCAACATGACAATTACGTCATAGCCCGCATACTAAGAGCATTCTGTTCGTTGAATCTTCAGTCTCTCCAACTAAATTATTCAATGATTGGATGAAAATCGTCCATTTTATTATTATTTTTGAGATTTTATGTAGCTTGAGCTATTCTTCTCCCTTGATTTACTACTTAGTTTCTCTTGAGACCTCCTATCAAACTACTAGATTAGATTAATCATATTCAATAATCATGTGAAATGGCAAATTTAACAACTATTATCTTATGAGTGAGAATATCTATTTAATAATTTAATTATTCATGCGTTAATCCACTGAGAAATTGGAAGTGAACAACAAGATTTTTGCCTTAGCAGACCCTTCCACAAAATTTCAACTTTCAACACAAAATTGAACAAAATTTCAAAAGCCCATCAAAGACTCCAAAAGGTCGCACACTTGTCCCACTGATGGTTTCCACTTTAAAAAATTCTTATAAATCTTTTATTGAATCCTGAAAATCAATTGAAAGAAACCAATCAAAAATATTCACTGCACATTGCTTCAGTGACATTGTAAGAGGCTTGAGAGCCGAAAAAACACAAAATTATCGCACCATTGGATAGTGTAACAAAAATTTAGACTGATCGTATAAGATTGATTACTTATAAAAATTTATGAAGAAACTTGTAATGATGAATTAATTTTTGAATTCACGTGGAAAAGTTTTTGATGTTTCATATGAATATTGGGATAAAAGCCCTGTCCTATACTCAAATCAGAAGTAGATCTATGAAATGCAAAGAGTATTATATCATGCTCGATTATTATATTTACAGAACTAATTAATTGTTTCCGAAAAAACACTCATTTGTACAAAAGCCAATCATGAACAAATCAATCAACATAATGCAGTTCAATTGTAAAACAATTCAAGTGGAAACCGAACGGGGAAAGTTTTTGAAAATGGAAAAGTTTTTTCCAGGAAAAACGGAAAATTCATTAATGTGAATTCATTGCTTATGAGAGAGCTACAAACACTTTTTTATTTCATTCTACATAATTATTATTATGATTTCGTTGTCCCATAGATAACACCAAGTTGAACCGATTTGATTTCTGAAGGATGAAAATAGATCATGGAATATCACGTACAACCAAGATTATAGCCAAGTGGTGGATGAAGTCGATTTTCAAGAATGAACTTGATCGAAAACCTTAATCCTGCGTTGAACATACAATCTGATAGCTCAAGACTCTTTTTTCCTGAAAACGAATATTATTAGTGAGAGGAGCTCCGGCTGGAACAGGATCTATTCGACAATGATGAACATATAGAATCATCATCTCTCAAGTCACTTCTATATAAGTTGTCACCGACTCTCATAAATTGGGGAGGTTATAAAAATAAGATCTCTCTCGCTCTCCCATCTCCATTCCCTATCCTTGTTCATGCACTTAGGGCGAGTTTTTTATTCATTGTATTCACGTTCCCGCAGGATGTCCATTCCCACTATGCTCGTAAACCCGAGGTAGGTCAGCTTGATTTCCATTTATAGACAAGATGAAGAGGGAAATGCCATCGCTTTTATGAGCAGGAGATGCTAAGAATTTTGATTCGAAAATATGAAACGTGTATCCCACTCGACGGATATAGTATCTTCGTATTCCATTCGTATGAAAACGTTACTGACTGTTGTTAAAATGAGGATAGGTTCTATTCGAGCCCAGAAAAGACAATATATTACATTATTCGTAATTGGTAAACTTATAGGATGTTATTAAATTCACCTTGGAACGTTGCTCAAAATGAAAGCAACCGATGAAATCATTTCCAGGCATGTATTTTTACATCCAAATAGCTTACATAATTTTTTTCAGTAATATCAGCCGAGTGATATTGACATGAGCTGAAATATATTTTAAGATACAGGCTTATTGAGAATTTCATTTATCAAAATGATGAGAATATGCAGTAATATAAATACCTATACATATGAGATATATATTGTCATAAATGACAAAACTGATATTACAAAATTTAATAGTCACAGCTACAAAACATAAAAAGACGTTTGAATCGAGAAGTCACACTCTTTCTTCCTTAACTTGTACGTAGGAGAAAGAGCCGTGAATCTAACAATCAGATCGAGTAGTCAGCATTTAAAAAAATTCTATTCTCAATTTCCTAATGGCTGGAACAAGGAGATTTTTCACTTCTCATCCAGACCTAGTTCCTGACGGAGCGAGCGGTCAACGATGGTCTGAGATTTCCCGATTTCTCCATTGGTAATCAGGTATTATAACACATTTTATATTATACAGTATTTGTAATGTAAACCAAAAATCTTTTGATCCTTATAAAAAAAAATAAATAAAAATGTTAGTCGGAAGAATAATTTAAAACTACATAACGTCACTTTCCTCACTTTTTGTTTTCATTTTAAATTGGAATTTCTGTCTCATCACCATTAATAGTATATTAAAAATAAATAAAATAAAAAAAATAATAAATAAATAATGTTGATTCGATAAAAGAGGGAGATTAATTAAAAATTGATTCTGTTCACTATTAGAAAATAAATTAAACTTCTGTATTTTATTTGATTTACAAAAATCTTTCATAAGTTAAAATAAAAATCAAATATTTATAAATATAAGTTCTACCATCAAATTGAGGGTAATTGAGGTAATTGAGGGGGGGGATAGGTGCAATAATAATATTACACCAAAATCATTCATGCAGAATCCTTACCTGGTGGAGGCTACAAATGGTAAAGGCGCCGTCCTTTAACTAAATTTAATAATAATTACAAATAGTGGAGGATCACCACAAAAGATAGTGATGCTATCATTACAAATGGTGGATGATTACATTACAATATGTAATCATTGCAATAGTAAAATAAATAAGTTCAATGTACAAAGTACTCTCTCCGGGTGAAATTGAACCATGCTGCGAAATTAAAATTATCAGCGAATTTCGGATAATACTCTAGCATTAATTTCTTGACTGAGCAATGAAAAAATGGAGATTAGTATTCTGCTGAATGCAAATTGTAATTAACTAAAATGTTTCTGTTTTTGTTTTCTTGTGAACCGCAATAGTGTAATTCTCATTAGGAAATAATATTGAAAACGATCGTGGAACTAGGACACGCTATTGTCATCGTTAAAATAGCATCCCAATAAAAATCCTCTTTGCACGGTGAGTGATTTTTTTGAATTTCTGGAATTCTATTGTGATGAATTGACGTGGAAGAGTTAGTTATTCTATGACTTTTCCGGAAATTGAATGATAATCCACCAGCTGAGATTGACAGAACAAGACTTCAACAGTTTTCAAAAACGACATGTAATAAAGAACCTTCGATCTTAAAAAAATCTAGAACTTCTTCTTTCAAATGGATGTTAACTCCGAATCAGATACGTTGGATTCAGTGGCGCAGCGATGTATTGTGGGCGGGGGGGGGGGGGGTTAAGGGGATGGATCCCACTCAGAGACAGAAATTTTGAAGTTTTACCAAGTCTTTAGAGACAATTTTCGCCAAAAGACCTAAAGAAGATGTCTGGAATTGCTAAAAATGTGGACTTGAAGGGATTATCTTAAAACATTGACGGGGGAGTACTCCCAATTTTCAAGTATGGTGGTGTACTTAATCCTAATTAGGTAAGGTGGGGGATCAATAAAGCTAAACATAGTTTCCAATTTATTTGTTTATAGTATCTGTTTTATAGTTATTTATTTTGTCTACTTAAAATGAGAAATAAATTTCTGGCACGAAAGTCCGGACATCCCATTGAGAATGATGCAAAAACTGGATAAAAATCGAAAACCAGTAGGATAAATTTATCGGGAAATCTATTTCTAAACTCAATATGGCGATAAAAAATGATCCAGTTTAAGCTGATAAGTGCAATGCTGAAATCGTTCAGCCTGTTATGCGGCAACTTCCAAAGTGAGGGATTGGCGCAGAATTTATGACTGTAGAAACTTTGTCGCTTATTCTGGTCTACTTGAGCCAACTTTCAATCCTCGTTGGAAAATTTCTCATACGGCTAAGTCAAGGCCAGAAAAGTTCATGTTTTGGTTTAGACCATCTTGAGTCCTAGGCTCAATAGGATGAGCCCGTAATGAGGATGTATACGTCTCGGGAAAGCATCATCTTTCCTTGAGGATAGAGTAAGATGCAACTCAACAAATAAGAACATACCGATTGATAAAGAATAGCTTACACGAGTCCAATCACTCTCATCACATTTCAGTACTCTGAGGAAATTTAAGGCACATTACATTCATTCATTGCAAAACTTTCAAGTTATTTGTCACCCTACCAAATCTTTATCAATGGGTTCTCATATGTGTCTTCTTATACCAGAAAGCAAATTTCTGTAGTTCAATTAAATCTCAACAAATTTTATTTAGTTATGCCTTCTGGTCGTGGGGGGGGGGGATAGATGGATAGATCCCCATCACTACTTGGATATTCTCCCCTAAATGTTAATAAGCTTTATACTCCCTCACCTGTCACTACTCCAATTAAGACACAAATTTAACATTCATATCTTTTTAACCCGCTAGTTCTTTACTGCTGATTGACCATATAATGTTATTTTCCCGTCTCTAGTCTCTACTACTTCCATTTGCACTCCAATAGAATTTTCGATGGAATTATTTGTGATTTTATGAAACAAAATGCTGCAAACACGTATGAATGGAGACTTTATTGCACTTTGACAGAACTAAACAATGTGCTTTCCAAGAGAAAGATGTTATTGTTGATAGGAGGAGCAAGGTGAAATCTTTGCCATCGTCAGATTTAATAGAGCACCGTCGACTAGCAAAGAGCACTTGCCAAGCAGTAGCAGCAGTAGCACCTCTCAACGAATTTACCACTTCAACAATTCCTACTTCCTTGTAGAGCTTTTCGACGGCCAGGTCTTCGTGCTGCAAGCAGGAAGAAATTCCACGAGAGGTGTGCATGTGCGAGCGTGTGTGAGCGTACGAGCATATGTGAGCATGCGAGAGCGTGCTATGGTCGTCGTTTTCTGCGTGCCTGCCAGAGCTGAACGTGCTTGCTCCATTTCTCCGCCGACTTTTTGAGATGGGGCTTCTCACCCACAAGCCGAACAATGGGTCACACCACTTCCACGCAGAGAATAATGGGGCTCTCATCAAATTAAACGAAAACGCCTCGCGCAATCTTTTCCTCAACGCGTTTGCACATATTTTCACACAATATTGAAGGGTGATTTTTCCAGAGGCCTGTTGCATAATAATTCGCAACAATTACAAATAGATAAGTGATCGAGGTATTGACTATAATAATTATCATTAAAAAAATTATAATATAGCTATTCAGATACGTTTATTCAATAATTACTAGAAATCAATAAATTAGCAGGAATGTCAATCGAATACAATAACAAACTAATCGAGTCAGTGGCAATAATTATTGTTATCATCCAAATAGTATAGACAAGATTTTTTAATAATAAAATAGCCATTAAATAAATATTATTAACTCATCTATTGAAAATCATCTTTACAAGGATCTCTATAAGTCCTGTTGCAAAGCACGCTGATTATTTCTGATGTAATTAGGGACTATAGACATGGATATTATTATTGTAACCCTCCACCATTCGGAATCTTAATACTACATGAAATTTATCTGTTAATTTGGAGGAGTTACAATTATATTTATAGAACGGTGACCTGGCGTAGAATAGCAATAAATTGAATAGGCTATATATTATCCACTCATCTATTATAATTCACTTTCACAAGGATCTTTAACAATCTTGTAGTGGAACTCGCCGATATTATTTCTGATATAAATAGGGGCTATATCGAATAAATATTATTGTGACATTCCTCCTTTCATCGAAATCTTAATACCGTACTTCATTTATCTGTTGATTTGAAGGAGTCAGAACCATATTTATAGAACGGGGATTTGGCCATATTTGACTGAGATAAATCATGTTGGTACTTTGCTATTGGTTGAGAGCTGAAAGTTGATAAAATGCATACCTACTAATGAGAGTAGGAGCCTTCCTATAGCAAATAGCAACATTCTGTGTGTGTTTATTTATATATAGCTGCTCTGTATTTCAGTTTAGGTTTGAAGATCGCAATCTCCATATTTATAATGCTAAGAACGCTTGCTTATTTCTCAACTGCTATTGAATGCTTATTAAACATCTTCTAATAAATGCCTGTTAAGAGGGATATGATCAAATAATTTATTTACTTGTTGAAACTCACATACAATTGAACATGGAATTGCAATAGGCTATTGGCCTAAAACTGTTTTTTCTAAGATTTCAACTCGAGAATCCAAATTTTAGGTTGGGTACAAGTCTCACTGGAACAATTACTGATTTTTTTCAGTTGAAGAATGTTGATTTGAAAGATCATCTGAGGGTTGAGCACTAAAAAATTCAAAGATACACAGAGGTGAATTCTTAAGGTTCGATCAATACTGTTTTTTTTTTTTTTTTTTGTAGATTACGTCTTGGAGGCTCCAAGAGTATAAGGCAAGTCAGATTAACACTTGTCATATACACTAGATACCATAATTGCTATATCAATTAGTTGAGGTGAGGCTTAATTTTGATGTGAAAGGAACTCTTGTGCACTATAAAAAGCTTTATCAACTAAATATTCTTTAATATAATTAAAATAATGACGTTGACTTTGAATTTTTGTTACGAAATTTTGATAATTCACCAATTTACCCCTGTATTCACTTTGGAGGTCGATATTCTGTTCAATGAAGTAGGATAATGATATAGTTTTAAATGTTGTTTCAGACGAAAATATACAATTAAAATTCCATGTATGATAGTGATATGTATTCGCATTGATGATTTTAAAGGAGCTCAGATTAAATAAAAGGATGAGTCCAGAGAGTGTGGAACTATGATTGCATGTGTTTGTCAGGAGTTTTTAAGCCAAAAAGGTTTGTCAGCCGAAAAACCATCCAGCTGAAAATGGCTCTAATTCTGGAGTACTAGTTTTCCCAATGGTGATGAATCAGTATACTTTTCACTCTGATTTATGCATTGAATCCTCAATCAGCTAGACGGCTTCTATTCGGTGCAGATTCATATTGAAAGCGTTGATTTACGATCGACAGTTTTTTACGGGCAACAGAAGACCCGGATATGGTTAGCCTCCCCTTCCGCTGGAGATAATGTCAAATATTTGCTGGTCGAAGCTTTGTTTCCGAATTGAGCCAGCAAACAACGTGTAGTAGCTTGCTTAGTTGCTGCCAGCCTTGGTTAGGGGATTGAGGGATGAAGAGTGGTTTGTGGGAAGGGGAATGGCGTGGCAAGAACAATTAGCTCTGTTTCCAGTCGACGTTTTGACTCATCACTCCGATACCACCCCCACACGCCCCTCCACCACCATCGAGCCCCTTGGATTCGAAGCACAACCATCGAGAAAAAATACAGCCAATTGTTTGCAGTTCGCAACAAATGCACCGCGTTTTCGCAGATCCCTGTCACTTCTTTTACTCTGCTACTATGTTTTACTTCTACTGTCACTGTCACTGTTACTATGTGACAGTTTGAGATCAGTGCAACGGCATGCTACTAAACAATGCAACAGTGGAGTGCTCTGGCTCTCAACTCCTCTCACAATACACACCACTTGATTGATACACGCTTTCCGGATCAATAGATTGCAATTTGTAACACAATAACTGTTCCACTGCTGCTCATTAACCGTGAATTGTTCATTACCTCGTCCAAATTGACGTGAAATAAAATCAATTCAATCGAATCATGAATCATGATAGAATATGGCAAAGGCGAACCCAGATAATACAACAAAATATTTCGGTTTCCAAATTGCCAATATATTCATATTTAAAATCATTTCCATACTTGAAAGGTATTTATTTTCAACTTGAAGCTATTCTATTAGAATCTCTCTTTTTTTAAGTTCTCTCCGTCATCTTATAAATTAATATATATGTTTCGGATAATCCGAGAACAGATCTCGGTGTCAATTAGAACAGATTATTGGATTTCTACTGTACATAGACCGTGTAATTAGGACCGTGATACTTTGGTATGGCTCTACTTCAGAGACTATGTTATTGAAATGAGATTCATGGAATTTCATCACACAAACACTGATCATGTCAGCTTACTCTCTCACAGCTCACTTCTAAATCAGGATTATTAGGCTCTTGCACTTTGAATTTAGTACAACAACGTAGCAAACATGCATACTATTTGCGAATAATTTTCTTGTCAGTAGTTCATGATACAGGATTATAGCACATCTCAGAAGACATTAAACAAGGAATGACATCTATAAACTTCCCAGTTTACAGTTGATACTATTACAACGATGTCGTTAAACCAGTAATGATCCCGGGAGTCCCTAAGACTAGGACATTGCCTTCATAATTCGGTCCTTTAGGATTGGTTCTTAAGAAATAATTACGAAGTTGTATTATTCTAATTTGAATTAAGATTATTCATAATAATAGTTTATGCAAATGAACCGATCATATTATGACTGCCTTTAAGCTACAAGTGAGATGTAAGTTTGAACACGAGTGAAACGTGTGTCATATGTATCTCACGAGCGACTTACAGGCGGTATAAGATTGTTGAATACTATATGTTGTCAAGGATTATCAATATAGGGCCAATATATTATGTATATTTATGTTTAATCAAACATGTTTAGTCAATCGGATAAGTTACCCACACTAGCATAACCTAGAATGTATGATTGTTTTTGATCGGCTTTGAATAATTGATTTTGAAATGTTTAAATCAGCTGATGTGACTATTGCATAATGTTAATTTCGATACGGTTTTGTATAAATCCTGAGCACTGATTTGGTCTGAAGCTAATGTCGTAGTCTTGAAATAGCTTCATTAAGCAGTTTCTATATAGACTACATGCATGAATAAAGTAAGCTGTTTTGGCATAAATTTCTAACTTCTAATATGTTCTTTATAACGTAGTCGCAGATCAACATCCTTATTCTTACACTACTTATAAACAGAAGAGAACAAGTTTCTACAAAAGTAACAATTCGCTTTTCAAGGTAAAATAAGGAATGAATAACAACACAACTTTCTTGACAAAATGATTACATTGCTAGCATACTGACATATATCATAGCCTATTCAATTTCAAATGATATTGATTTTAAAATGAATTATTTGACCAAGTACTATCACATTTTCTTATTATTTTCTTTTAGTTTTTTCAATAGTTCTTTTTTCTTTCCATATTTTATTCAAAAGGACCGCAGAAGTAAATTAATTCAAGGGAATTTGACCAAGATGTGATCATAGACAATAAAATTATGTGTGACAGTCGAATTGAAGCAATTTTTAATGATTTTCACAAATATAAATATATATAGAGAGAGTAGATTTTAAAGGCCAATTTTTAGCACAGTTGGCAAACTTTGCCTTGTATAGTTGACAAGAGATAGTCCGATATGAACTCTCAATTGAACAGTCATTTTAGAAATTGAAATTCCAGTACATTACAACCGATCCACGTAAATTGATTCAGTATAGGCATTGATCGAATACATTGCACTGAAAGGCTACACTATTCAGTGAGGGAGATTTGTAACTGTGATGGGAACAATTCGATGGGCGGGAATTGAACGTCACTGATTATCATAAGTTTCGATTTCTGTTTCAATACTAAATAAATACGCGCAAAAACATATGAAATGAACGAGTAATTAATAAGAAATAAAAATAAATATGATTTGGACTTTATTAATTATTGTCATGTGTTCCGATTTTGAATTGGAATATTATGAACTAGCATTTTCCCCAGTTTTCCCCGGGAATCCAGTTTAAATATTTTCTTTTCTGGTAAATATCTTATGGTAGTGATCACAAATTGAGAAGGGTGAGTGAAATACCACACAGTATTTATACCATACCGTTTATCCGTTTGAAGAGTTTTTCTGCACTGATGATGTGAATTTATTGTAAGTGTTTTTTTATAAGTTTTACCTTTTTATCAACTTTGCGGCTCTACCCACATGCATAATTCTGTGTTTAGTTTTCTAGATTAATGTATTACAGGAAAAGCTCAAGACATACAGTAAGTAAGCTCGCATGATGCTGGGTAATTAGCAGCTGTAATATTGAAACAGAGCTAAGTCATATCGGCGTAACATCTATTACATTATCATCATAGTGACGTATTATGTTTTCAGCTGATACATGAGCTTCCTACATCTAGACAAATTTTTAAACAGTAATAGTGCCCATAAGTGAGTTTTGAACATTATTTTTGAAAAGACTGAAAGTAAAATAGAAAATCGGGCTTCGAGGTGCACTGAATCGAGTTTAGAGGAAGTGTTCCAAATCGCTGCCGTTTTTGTGAAATCCGTAAGACAAAAAATATAATCTAATATCAAAACTGACACTGTATTTCAATTAAATATATGATTTTCACTCACTTTTACTTGAGATACTGGAGGAATGCATTTCACTTCTTAAGAGAAGCATCATCAGCCTCTTACCTAACCTAACCTGACGAAGCTTTTTTTTAGAAGTAAAATGCCTTTCTCCAATATCTCCAGTAAAAGTGAGTGGAAATCATATATTTAATTGAAATACAGTGTCAGTTTTGATATTAGATTGTGTATATTGATTGGAAAACATCACATACAAAAAATACACACACACACACACACACACACACACACACACACACACACACACACACCTACTATCTCTTTTTTTGTTGAAGATTAATACTGTATGAACAAAATAAATTCATACCCGACAATAAGCATAGCTTGAATGAGCTCTCAAACGAATTGTAGTATGTGTATAAATAGAAGCTAGCATAAATATTTATCTTATTCATCGACTCAATTTGAGAAGGCAGCTTGAAATTGAAATGAGGAAATTATTTGATTCTTCACTACATTCAAAAACATTTTGAAGCAAAAATCCATTATTCGCAGAAACTCTGGAGCAGGGAGCGATATGAAATCTTTGGAAATGTGGCAACTTATTCGCTTTCAAGGCACACTCACACGATTTGCACACGTTGAGAGCAGCCAGAGTTATGGCTGAGATTTTGTGAATGATTTTGCTATTCACAAAGGAGAGCCGTAATTCTATTAATGTGCTAGTTTTCGCGATTCGCACTCGTGTGCAAGCGAATGAGAAATGCACACGCACGTGCACGAGCGGCACACACAATTCAATTTCCAATTCTCTTTGAACTGAGCCACCAAAGAAGGAAATGATTTCTTTCCGATTATTCGTACTATTTTGAAATACTGCGGTGAAGTAGTTGGCCAAATTTTAAATCATTTTTGTGCAGAAAAGTGGTTGGAGATGCCAACAGCTATTACTTTTGAAATTTATATTATAGTCTCTCACTTTATAAGAAATATTTGGAATAACACACTGAGTTGTAAATTTTGTTTGTGCAGGGTTGGAAGTCCTTTGCACTTGTTGAGAATAGTAACAGTTCGTTGAAGAGGCATGTATAGAAGTTTTAATAAGGAGGTTAGATAAAGAGATAGACAGAATAGTATGTTAGGTCGAGCATCATCGAATGATTATATCCATACCAATATACATTCATAATTCATATTCATAGTAAACCAATAACCAATAATTTATAATAGCCAATAAATCAAAGCATTTCAACTAATACTTAACTAAAGAATTTTGTACACGCATTCATGAATAGGTTTTCATAGAAAAACCCATTTCAAAACAGTTTGGATGTTGTGAGGCTCAGTGAGAGGTGACACTCACTCTTTAGCCGAGTTTTCTTAATGCCGCCTAATTAAGACTTTTTCTTCTCATTACATTTTTAGGTTTTAATGATAATTGAAGTTTAATCAAAAATGCCACTCGAGTTGGAATTCGTACTTCAATTCATACTTTGGAACCCACCGAAAACTGTTTGTCCAACGCAACAATCATAATCATCCAATTTTCATTACCCACGCACAGGTCTCAGACCTATGTGGGCATCATCCTCCAAAAAAAAAATATCGAATACATGATCCATTACCAAGCGGTGTAAATGTGTTCTAGTGGTTACTTGACTGAATATTATAAGTCGTTATTTTTATCAGAAGACCTATTGAAACAATAAATTTATTGCTTTAAATCATCACTTTTTAATGTTACAACAGCTCATAGATCAAGCAAGCGCAATTGTTACAAGTACAATCCAGAAATTTGATTATCGCAGCTCTTGTTATGACTCAAGAAAGTCGAGGAATACTTCCAAGTTTACCGTATAGATGTGGGTCTGACTTTTGTCTTAGACCACATCTTTCACAGACATTGCATGGTTCGTCAGAGGATGCACTTTCACTGCAGCAAAAAGCTGCCGCTGATAACGAACCCTTGAGCGGCCGAGTCTCCGCATCTTCTTCACCATAAGTGGGACATACACAACATAGTGGGGAGCAGCAAATGCATACACGTAGAATTATATACAATATTGCCATAAGTAAAAGCATTGAAAGAATAGGCCGTATAAATTTTCTATACAGACTATTTGATTTCACCTCAGAAGGTGTATCTTTTGTAGCCGTTTGTCCTTGTGAAACCGTTTCTCCGAAACATATATCCATGTTTACTCGCCTTACAATCTGCAGAACTCCTCCAAAAGCCGGATACAACACCTCATCATCCAAATGTCCGATAAAAGTCTTTTCCAGCCAGTTCTTGAAGCATTTGTTCCACGTTTCTGTTTCGTTTCTACAGCCAAACTCGGTCTTTGATGAGATTTCCCTAATACAACACTTGCTAGCCACGTAGTAATCTACCACTGCGCCGTCTGAAGAAGCCCCTGACAGACTGCACATTGTCATATTCTTGATAGGAAAAGCAACTACCTGTGGGTTCGTTTTGATGTCCACCATCGGCATTGGAATCCTTGAGATTAATTGACAACTATCCGTATCATTTTTATCGCAAATTTCATCATTCATGTAAATTTGATCACAATAGCTCACTTCATTTTTACATTGAAGATCAAACGCCTTCGATGGGCATACATCGTTCTTGATTTTGATTGGCTCTGACCATCCTCGACCATCTGTGTTCAAAGATTCTTTTATGTCCTCCTGGAACTGGAAGGCATCCATAGCTGTGCCCACACTGATATTTCCCTCGTAGAACAGCTTCTTAGTCAGTGGTAAACCATACACTTCCATGTAGCCTCCAAATGCATCCGACAATGCGTCTATGATGAACATAAAAGTTGACTTTGAACTAACCAGACTTTGTGTGGTCTCGAAACACATTACCAGGTAATCGATTGTATCCTCAACTGATGCAATCATACGATTGGGCAGAAGCGTCTGAGCTCTATTCCTTGCATAGAGGACAGCTACTTCTTCTCTACTCCAGCACTTGGCGCCATTCAAGTCTTTTTTACTAAACATTACAGTGCCCACATTGGGCGAAGCACATTTCCACGATTCATCGCAGCTTACAAGAAATTTCAACAACATAACCATCAGCGAAATACCATATTCATAAATTAGCATACTCCTTTTCACCAAACCTCACAAAACTTTCAATCACATACTAATAAGCTGAATTAAAAACTGGATTAGAATGTCTAAACGATTAATTTCAAAATAATGGCAGTTCAGGTTTTTGAATGTTTTTTAGAACTTTGAAAATAAAAATAGTGACTTATGATTGAAGGCTGTAATGAGAGCATTCATACAAGGGAAATGAAAACATATGTTTTTATCACAACAAACTTCGCTAAGAAGTCAAGATTGATGAAGAAGAAAGTAGCAAATACTAATAATAATCTATGAGTAGGCCAGTTAAGTATTCTATAAACCTTGCTATGTTCGGTCATAAAATTATAATGCTTCGGACGAAATAATTCAAAGGGCTTGACATGCAAATAGAGGTCATACACTCAAAAAAACCAGAAAACTTGAACTCATTCCCTGCCAAAAAGCACTAGCCCTAGAGGCATTGGCCCAAAATACCTAGCTAAACAAGCACAGAATAAATCTTGAACAGAAGAGAAACTCTCTCGAAATCTTTGCGCCAATATATCATTTTGAAACTAAATGCCCAGTTTCCTAGTCGTGCAGTGATTCATTAAGAAGCTATTGATTCAATAGCGGCCATAAGGCTTGTTTCACACATACCCGGCAGTTATGTAGCCGTTGTCGTTTACCCGACTGTAATGGGATTGAGCCAAATGCAGCGTTTCACACCGATTTTTGAAATATTAATTATGATAAAATATAATTATGCTAGGTGAACGACACCGATCACCCGACTGCAGGTTATGTGTAAAACACACCCAAGGGCCGCTATTGAATCAAAAGCTATTGAAAGATTTACTGAGCAACTGAGAAACCGTATCAGTCAATCAAATCATTGCAGTGTACATTATGTTCTTCATATTACGATTTTCAGTTTTCGTAGAAGATTTGCTAGACATGCACTCATACGAAAGGCTGAGCAATAAGGCGGAAGGGGTTTTTCTTATTGAGCGTTTGGAAGATGGAGGCTTGTATGAGGTTCGTCCCAGCATGTGTCTAAGCTACTCTGTTGTTAAAAGGTAACTGGATAACTCTAACTCAAGAGAAATTCGAAGAACGCTGGACAAAATGAGAACTGAACTGAAGGGTCCTTATTTATGACCAAAGTGGGCTGACTTGAGCTGATATTCTGTGAGAGAATTCAGTAGGCAGAGTTCTTATTTTTTTCAGCATGCTTTTTCAATTGAGAATATGAAAATTCTAAATCCATCATAAGATAGTCAAGATATTATTCCATTGTTCTATTCTAAAAATAGTATAATAATCTTATAATTATAATATCTTATGCATATAATTTACCATGCAAAGCATTATTATTATTATTAGATGATTTTGAGGTATTATCAATAAATAGACAAAAATAAACGTAATTTTCGTCTAAATCAGCCTATCAACTTCACTTGCGAATAATTTATTATTTATGTTAATCATTCGAATCCCAAGCTCATAAGTCCACAAAATTAATGTAATCATACTATATCGTTGTGGGAATGCAATCAAACGATTTGTAGCAATTAGAGGATAATAATTATTCTAAATTGATGTTGAAATTAATCTCAATTTGATCACAGCCCAAAAGTTTGCAAGATTGTCATGCGAACGCTGCAGGATGTAGGAAGGGGCTTAGTTTAGGGAGAGCTGTTATCATTTTACTACATATTACATCCTCTGAAGTTAATGATTCGTGCCAGGGCCGTTAAGTGGATCTTTCAAGCAAATAACGTTGAGTTTAAACTGTTCTGGAGATATTCCGTTCCATATATTACTAATGCTTTTATGCTTATCTGGTAGGGAACGTATCGTACGGTTTATTATTCGTGGAGTGGCTAGCGTGGTGTATGAGAAAACGCGGGGAAGAGTAAGTTGGCGGGTAAGAGCGAGTTGGCGGGGAAGAGATTTGGCGGGAAAATGTGTACCGCGCAAATGATATCATCTATAAAAGAAGGCCGTGTGAAGTCGGGAATCTTTTTTATTTCGCTTAGAATGTATTTGCTTCATGATACTTCTCTTTGTCGCTCCCCCTCACAACACCCATCACTCCGTCACCCGTTACCTCATACAAGCACAGCGTTGTGCAGCAATACTTTCTTAACGGCCGGGCAAAAGTTCCAGCACAGGAAATTGGACATCAAAAGCAAAACAAAGTGGATACGAGAAAATCCTCCAAGAGCTGAGCGGGCTTCCCACCTGACCACTCACGATTCTCCAACGTAATCGCGAGAGTTTTTCACACGGTAAAAACGTCTCCAACAATATCAAAGTGACATTGCAAACTTTTTAAACATGAGCGGCAATATGTGAATTGTGGGCAGCTATGCTGAGTCAAATACTAAATACACTATTCTAAGCCGTATTAAGACCAATATTATTTGTTCTCACATTATTATTGGTGGCAAAAATCTTAGTTCTAGAAGCTTCTCCTAAAGGTTCAGTTACACCAGAGCGAACAGGAGCGAACCGAACGTTCACTGGTGTTCGCTGTGGTTCGCTAGCATTCGCGAACACCTGAGAATGGGAGTAGTCACACCAGAGTGAACACACATGAATAGTCTTGATTGATTCATGATCGTCGTGTCGTTCGCTTGTGCTCCATCCACCACAAGAACTCCACGGTGACCATAGCCTTATCATGGACGAGTGCAATGGTGATGGTTTCCTTGCTCCATTCTCGCCTGAACGAAGCAAGTAATGAAGTAATTTTCTTCTTAATTTCTCCAACATCAGTTTTCATCACAGCTGCCAGCGATCTCCAACTGTCATTTTTTTTATTTAACAGTTTATAATCAGGACTACTAGGATCCCATAGCCCTGGCCTTGCTTTGTACTCTTCTATCAGATCCAACACTTTGTCATCAGTCCACTCCATAGTTAATAGGAATAATAATTTAGTACAACAAACTACAAAATAACAAACCACCAAACAAACAACAACAAACAACTCTGTTGATAGCAGTAACAAGGTTAAGTAGGTTATGTTGACAAGGACCAGACTGGAGTCACTCCGACTTGGTCACACTGAAGCGAGCACCGAACTCGAGTGAACGCGAATTTCCTTTGATCATTCGCTACAAAACCGACAATGGATGGAGCAGGCGCGAACACGAATATGCGACTACCGAGCACTATCGAACACGGCCGATTGGTGTTCGCTGCCGCTCGAGGCGCCGGTCACACCAAAGTGAATTTCGCATTCGTTACTGCTCGTTCGCTCCTGTTCGCTCTGGTGTAACCGTACCTTAATGCGCACACAGCTCATTTCACTAAGGCGGCGTTCACACCGGCACGATATGCGACATGCGATATATCTTAGTGAAAATATCGTTGAGATATATCGCAAGGAAGGTTCACACTGCAGGCGATAAATCGACGCCACCTCTGCGATAAGAATGTGAAGGGGGACAATGAGTCATCATTTATTTCTAAATTCAGAACAATTCAAAACAACGAGACTTCTTTAGTCACAAATATGAGCTCAAGTGAGGAGGATGTTGTAGTGGCTCATTGGTTCCTCAGGCGTAGGATGAGGAAAAAAAGGAAGTACTGGGTCATTCCAGATGCACTGACGAGATTTGACTAAATTAATAAAATGAAATACAGCCTTGTCTTCTCTTCCCGACATGTTGACTACTCGAAGTCAATACCGGTATGCAACTAATCGTAAAAACCAATAGCATGAAGTAGAGAGGATATTGGAGTACTATATTGTAGGCTCAGTATGACGCAATGTCTGTTTACTTAACAAATTCCGTCCTAGTATCGTATGCAACTAATCGCAAAGACCGATAGCATGCAGCACTTGGTGTGATTCATCGCTTACGATATATTGCACAATCGCCTCGGTGTGAACCATTTTTATCGCCTCCCTCTACATTTCAAGTATCTGTCCATGCGTGTCGCGTCTCACGTATCGTTTAAGATAAATCGCATATCGCATATCGTGCCGGTGTGAACGCCGCCTAATGTCTCCCTTCAAATCGCAGGAAGCCTTACTTAAAGAGTGATTATATGGAAGAGTTCCATAATAATTATTTAGCTAATTCATGGAATTCAGCATCGTACGCCTACAGCTCGATATTCATCATAATCAACATCATTATCATCATCATCATTTTCTTCTTCTTCTTCTTCTTCTTTCTCTTCTTCTCTTCGCCATTTTTTGTGCATGCATTATTCATGCGTTGAAATACTATTTGCCTGCAAAACATCCATATTCTACAATCTATAGTAGTTTAATATTCATAATAATAATTAGTAAAACATTAAATTTGAAAAAATTTGTATTAATAGTGTAGTGTCTTATCAGTCTAATCTCCCATATTATTCCTTTTTTATTTTCAACTAGAGGTTTCTATTGTAATAATTTTTGGAATATCAAAAATGAAAACCAGTAATGAGCAATATTGGTGTAACGGACATGCCCATTGTCTCGTCGTAGAAGAAATTCTCAAGCTCAAATTGAAATTATTTGAAAACGTTGAGCATGACATAAAAAAGCTGCCCGGCTCGTCTGTGCGAACGGCTGTGATGAACATCCACAGCTCTATTATTCCAAGGCTTTGAAAGAGAAAAATATGAGTTCAATTTCCGCTGCTTTTTTCACATGAAGCTCAACGTTTTCATAGCAGTGGTTTTAGCCATCTCATTCCAATATCAGGTGATTTCAAACCCCGACTTTTTCAGATCGTTTCTGGAACGGCGGAACTCATTACAAAAAAAATAATAATTGAAATAGGGACTGGTTCTATTACACATCATTTTGATGTACCATCGACCCTTGTATTAAAATGCGTAGTGGTTCGATGTACCATAGACCCAGTGTCAGTTTATTTTAGTATTTAATGTAAAATGGCTCGATGGTCCATCGAACCACTTTCACACAAATGTAAAACTATTAAAACTTGGTCCCATGGTACATCGAACCTGTATTTAAAAATAATGCTATTTAAAGCACGGTGGTTCCTTTTTATGGGTTCCTTTTTATGGGTTCCTTTCAACAACAAAAGTACTATCCAATAGCTGTTGATTAGATTTAATCAGGTTCCAACCATAATTGATTCCAATTATGGTTCCCAAAAAAATTCACTGACTTCTTGTAGAGGTTGGAATATTCAATTTACAACACAACAGTACACATGATAAGGATTTCTGGAATAGAATGAGAATTTCATATTAATAATAATAATAATAAATTACTATTAATAAATTGCGACAATTGAACTCAAGGAGAATTTTTCCAATGTCTAGAATTATTTTCCTCCATTCCTTTTTCTGAAGAGATATTAGAGGTTATCTCTGAAATACAAATAGCCAATATGACATACTTGGCTCTTTCATTTATGAATTTCCTTTCTAATTCACCGTGAATACAAATATGTTATTATGTTCTATGTTCATTTTGAAATAGAAAATAGCTTCAAGGTATATAAATTGAAATTTGGCTTCTTATTCTGGAAATTGGATTCATGTCTTATTACTATTTATCATATCATAATAATGTAAAAAGATTATGATGATTATGATACCAGAATGTCAAGTGCTACATTTCAATATTCATTCCCTGAGAAACTGTTAATCATTATATTTTGTTCCAAATGCATTGATTTCAAATCAACCACCAGTAGTTCATTTTGAACCAACTACCTCAAATGTTTACTAACTTGCCCGTTTCTTGCTTTCTTCTCCTAGCTCTTTTTTGGTTTTGTATTGTCATCACCATTTGGAAATATTTCTACATCGTGACCTGTTTAGTTTTCTAAGCGTAATTGTTATTTCATCACCGCTATAGCTCAATTTAGTATTGTAACAAGAACTTCACTATCATAGTTACTTTTTTTGGTTATTTTGTTTGCCAGTTTTTTGGTTCGGGATTAGGGCGTCTCCTTGCGACACAGCTACCAGGGAAATGGCTGCTCCATCTCTCAAAAATCGAACTCTTGGGGTGGAAACAGATCTTTCTCTTGAACTTTCATCATGATTCCTCTGATTTTGGTATCAAGATAAGACCTTTCATACCAAACTTCAACACAACACACGAATCCTCTGACTCGTGGTGCGATGAAACAATAAATCTTTCATTCAACTTGCACATTGGAACTTAAGCTAAACAAAGTCTCATCTTTTCAACTGCATTCAAAGTAACTTCCATTCCAATCTTTGTCACGAAACTTCTAATCAATTGAAAATGAAACAAATCTTTGACTTCAACTCTCATAATACCATAATCCAGTCTCATAAACTGTTCAACTACATTCAAAGTACTGGGAACTTACCTAACCTTCACGAATTATTTGCTACCTGTCAAATCACATTTTCTATTATCAAGAGTCTAAATTCAAAAGCAACTTGCACTTGAACTGAAGCCGTAACATTACTTAGTGATATCAATCTGATATAAGCAGTAAAAGCAATTCAAAACAGTCAATTAGGCACTAAGAGCCGTACGTTTTTGATCTCACTAATAACTCCAAAACTTACTGAAGTCGATTGAGTTTGAGGAAAACTTCTTTCAATATTCAGCAACATATTATAAAAATATACAGCATTCATAAACATAAATAATAGGCAAAAATAGACTTTAATCAGTCAGTATGTATTCTGATTTTGGTTTATTTTTTAGTATGGCTTGTATTTAGGCCTACTTTTTTTCTGGAACTCTTGCAATAAAAACAGTTTTTTGAGGTTTACTATATACTTCCCATTGCTTCACTTCAACGTCATGTCAAAGAACTTGAGAGGTTAGCTGAGAAAATTTACTGTTAAAGAAAAATTGGAGTCCTGTTTTTAAATTTTTGATATATTTCTGGTTTCATGAATATATGAGACAATATGTATTGTAGTTGGATTTTTATGTTTTCACAATTAGACAAGTATATTGTTGTGAACATAGAAAGAAGGATTTACAGCATTATTGCTTGTGTCAACAAGTCTTGGTCAAAGCAATTAATTACTCTTCTTTTGACACTTTTATGATATTTACTTGGAACTTTGTAGAATATTTAATTAGAATTACTGTAATCTTATCGAATATTGTGAAAAATGCCAGAATTTCTTATTTGTTTGTTTAGAGTTTCATGGAACAGTTTGGAAGGGTCTCCGCCAGATTAAATTAAACCTATTTAAAGCGAGCAGGTAGGCAAATTCTGTTCAGTCTTCTTTGAAATTTGTCAAGATAACAAGTGTCAGTAGTGATCATTAATCACCGTATATTGTTCCTTAATTATAATTATTATTTTACCGGTTAAATTTATATGAGTGGACTACTCATAGCTATTATTGTATTACAGACTTGTGCTACGTGAGTTAATTGTTCTTTTTCGACGTTCTTCTTGAATTATTGAACAGTTGTTATTTAATATTAGATCGGCCTTTTAACATTTAGTGATTGATTTTTTACAGTAATTTTGCGAACTCTTTATAAGTTGAACAATATCGATTTATCTGTTTTTGATTGCTTATTTTTGTGTAAGACATTACTGGTCAGTGCATGTTGTGGATTATTTGTGTAAATAAAGTGCGAGTGATAAATTTAAGTGTAGCCAGCGTTATTTTAGGCTTAGAACCCGTAACAATATGTAAAAACCTTATTTTAAATTTAATAAAAAATAACAGTTTTCTTGAATTGAATAAAAATTTCCATTATTTTAGGCCAAATACCACAGTAAAATTACAAATTTATCAAACTGAACTTACTTTTATCAGAATACAACTGTATTACACAAGTAGTAGATTAATAAATATTATTCCTTTTAATATAAGCTACAAATTTTCGGAGAAAGACATAACGGAGTGGATTAGAAGTGAAATTTTTTATACACTTTTTTTTGAACACTATGATTTGTTCAGTTTAAAATTAAATTAAAGATAGCATACACTTCGTTTTTATTGTTTATGTGATAGCAAATACTTTTTTGTAATTGTTTATTCGTACAGAACCTCATTTATATTTCAATTTTACAATTTAAGTATATAATATTATGATAAATATCAATTGGCAACTCCCACCAGCGGTCAAGGTTTATTTTCTTTTTGCTGGTGGTGCCAAGTTTTTCCATCTTTTTATTATTTGATAGTAAATTTTGTTTTTTAACTGTTTCAAGATAATATTTCATGCAATGTTATATACATTACATTTAATTATGGAAATATAATATTCCCCATATATTATTATGGGAAGTGATAGCCGAGTGCCGTAGCAGGTATCTGTTCAGTAAGAGGTAAGCTACGAAACTCCTGGACCATCTTTGTAAGGGTGACCGGTTGACCAGCAAAATCGACTCTGTTCTCTGCTGTAAAATCACTTCCCGGTGGTTCGGAACCCACCTAGAACTGTAGGTCCTACTCATCAATACAATCTTGCAATTCATTACCCACGCACAGATCTCAGGCCTGTGTGAGCTTCATCCTCTGTAAAAAGAGAAAATAATTTTTTTTTATTAAAGTCAAATAAAAGATTTGTATAGGAATTGGATTCTACCCTGAACCTCACCAAAATGTATAAGATTTGACAAATTCTCATGCATCAGATTTAACATAAAAGAATATTTTTTCAGTTGTTGCTAAGTGCTAAGTCACTTTTAAGATATTTTATCAGTGGCCCACAATAGGTCTTGGCGCCCCCATGCAATTTTGGTCTGGGCAGCTATTAAGTAGCAAAACTCACTACCAAAGGCCCGTGAAACACATCGATTTCATCTGTTTGGTAAAATCTCGAACGGTCCACATTCCAACAGTGGCGTGAACAAATAAATGAGGCTCTTCCAATGAGGCAGCCGTCCAATGTCTTGATATGTCTATGAACAGGACGGCCGCCGTTTGGTAAGCAATGGTTAGAGGTATAGAAAACTTGTGGGCATTTTCAAACACATCGAATTTGACCGAACGATAATTTGTATAGTTTATTCAATAATTATCTATGTTGATTGCTTTTCCTCTTCAGAGACTTCTCTGCCTCTGTATATATAAATAAAGTCATTTTATTTTTATCTTATCTTCATACCCATAAAACCGTTCGGAGTTCAAAATTTGTTCACTTTTGTCCATTCCGTTCGAGATCAACCAAACGGCTGAAATCGTACGGCCGATATCGATGTGTGAAACGGCCCAAAGACAGGAAAAAGTATGGAATGAGTTGCTTGACGGCACACTCTCATGTAAAATTTAAATAGAGACATTTTTACCTAATTATTTGTACAATTTATTGAAATTGCAAGGTTTGTATGTAAGCAATTCTATAATTCAATGATTATCGGTTCACTTTTTTGCAAACTTACGATAGCTTGATTCACAAATATTTTGTAGTTGCACAAACGAAAATTTCATGTGGTTGCCTAAGCTTGTAGTGTACCATGGTTAGATATTGCTTGCGATTCACACACTATTCAATCCAGGCTGCCAATCAATCATGATAGGCTTGTGTGATGTGATCAGTGTGATGGGAAATGGCTGAAAAATGTTTAGCAGAGATGTGTTGCCGGGTCCCAAGGCGCTCCAGTTTCGCATCAACTGCTGGCTGGCAATGTTCACCAGGCTGTAATGCAAAGCCGCTGCACTGCGCTGTGTATGAGTTGACCTCGCTGTTTTGTTGGATCTAATGCAGTGGAGCGTTACCTAAGCGACTTGAAGCCCAACACTGGCTCGAATAGTAGGGAATTGGCTGCCCACCATATTCTAGGTCACTAAAAGCTCCACCAAAATGAACCATTCGGCAAAGCTTCAAAGCTTAGGCTACTAAGCTCCAATGACGTCATTGCTTGACATTATTTTATGCGACTACAAAATTATATATTAAATAAACGTCTTCATGCTGTCATTTGTCGACGAAGCTCCAACGCAGGAGGATAAAAATTGAAGGTGGAGGAGACGAAGAAAAATTAAGGAGAAGATGAAACAGATCAATAAATAGGAGAAAAAAGAAGATGGAGAAGAAGAAGAAGAAGAAGAAGAAGAAGAAAAAGAAGAAGAAGAAGGAGAAGAAAAATAAGAAAAAGAATGAGACGAAAAATTAATTAGACACAAATCAATAATTTGATAAACGCAAAGAATATTGACGGTCAATGAATATAAAACAACCGAAGACATAGTAAATGAGTAACAGACATGATAGCCCATTAACTAAAGAAAAGTTAAGCATTACAACACTCTTGTTTTAGAAAAAAATTGAAAGAGTAGGTCAATGTCAATTTATTATTATTAAATTATTTTAAAATAGGATTGCTTAAATCAAGTTTGAGCTAGTTAGCATTCAGTTGTAGGTAGTATAATAATTGTATTAGTCTTAAAGGTGCAATTTGTAACAGTTGTAATATAACCTGATTCTGTTTCCTTCTGCTCTCTGATAACAAGGAATAATTTCCAATATATAATTTCAATGGAAAGAATGGCTAGATACTACCGAGATAACAGCATTGCATATCAACCGTTTTTAGGCTACAATCTTTCAATGATAACTTAATTTGTCTTGTTCTGCTAGGAAGATTCCCCTCGTTCCTCATAAGTTCCAAAATTCATTATCGTTGTAATTACTAAGAGTTGATCAATAATTCTGTCAGAAGACAGAACATCATTACAGGTACTTTATTCGTAAAAAGAATCTTACGAACTTTCTCAAAAAAGTTAAAACGTCTTAGTTCACTTCATATTTCACCAGAATAGAAAAAATGCAATATTCTATTTGATATATATGTGAAAAACTAAGATAGAATTTTTTAGTCAACGAAGAAACACATAAGTTGACTATCTTCTTCACTTTATATTGAATCAAATTGATCTGAAACTTCATCTGTCTTATTCGGAGAAAAAACTTAAATCTATTTCTCAGAAAAGTGGAATAAAAGCGTTTACTTCACTTTATACTAATTAAAATTTAAATTCGAATTATTTATTGGTTTGAAGTACATTTAGAAAATAAATAACAATTGCACAATGCGAAAAAAGTTTTATTACTCAGGTACCAACAGCAATAAGATAGAAACAAATATATTTGCCAACTGATGGAGTTGCACAGAAATCGCCAATTTAGAAGGCTGAAAATATTATTTATTGTGTTGATCTTAAAGTTCATCAGTCTTAAAATTCTCATAACACTCGTTTTCAAGTGATCTTATTAAAGTCAAGCCGGGAACCATCTCTCTGGGGATGAAGAATTGTTTATCATTTCAGCTGCGAACTTGTATTTTAATAACAACGCGCCAAACTTTCGTCCTGCAATTAAACAGGAGAGAGCAGCGGGGCTTCCCGGAGGCCTTGTTCTAGCGCGCACACCTTTATCGCCAGCGTTACGTTGCGTAAACTGTTGGCACCCGCTGGTAAATAAGTTCTGCTCGCTACAATTAATCATTCCTTACAACCAATCCGCGACAGACTTGTTGAAAGCCTCGGTCTCCACGCCTTCTCCGCTGAAAATCACGTGACTACTCGGCCAGAAACATCTCAAACCAACATCCATCTTCTAGAAGCTGAAATTACAATGTTTCGCCCATTTTTCACGCACCCATCGATGCGTCGGCTGACCGAATGATTAACTGTTTACAAGAGCTACCTACCTCTGTGCTTTGATGTCAGAATGCATTATTATAGATTATTGATTAGTCAATACTGGTTTTGTAATGATTTATTTTGTGGTACAACATAATATCAGAAGTTATTTTGAAGTAACTGAAAATTTAACAAACTGACAAATATACAGAAACAGAATTTATTAATTTCAAATTGCTTATGATTCTTGGAAAATTGAATACACCAACTTTTCTTTAACAGCTGAAGAGTGTTTGTAGAAAATTGTTAAAGGGAAATATTCCTATCGACAATTTTCTATTAGATGAAATGAATGGTCTGTTTGTAGAAAAAAGTGTAAATGCCAAAATGAAAAACCGATATTGTTTAAAATATTCTGTTACTATGCCTTTACAGTAAAAGTGACAAAAATCATTGCAATTAGTTACAATTAAGTGCCGCGTTGAGCGCAGTATAGAAAACGACATAACTAATTATGTACAGTGTTTCACATACAGTTATCAATTCTCCGTAAGCTTGTTGTACTCAGTAAAGTAATGAAAAATGTTCATATTGTTACGAGTTCTATCTCTAAAATAATGCTGGCAACACTTAAAATTAACACTGCCACTTTATATACACAAATTACTTACAGCATGAACTAATCAGCTATGTCACAAAAAATGTATCAATCAAAAACGAATAAATCAATAATGTTCAGCTAATAATGAATATGCTATATTGCAGTTTCACAATTAATCACTAAATGTTAATAGACCGATCAAATATTTAACAACTAACTGTTCAATAATTCATAAAGAAACGTCTAAAACATAACACTTACGAAGCAAAGTCTTTTTGTTCTTTCTTCCAGATGATGAAGACCACATAGGTCTGAGACCTGTGCGTGAGTAATGAATTGCATGATGGTGATTGATGAGTGGGACCTACAATTTTAGGTGGGTTTCGAACCACTCGGAAGTGATTTTACAGCAAAGCTGTAAAATATTTATAGATACTTGTCTTTTTTTGCTGGCCAATCCAATCGGCCACCCTTACAAAGAGCGCCCAGGAATATCGTAGCTTAAGTCTGATTGAACAGATACCTGCTACGGCACTCGGCTATCACTTCCCAAACATGCGTCTGTCACTCTATAAACTGTTGAAGAAGGCTGAATAATAAAGTATCACAATATCACAACACGTTAAATGTTCGTATAACACAGTCTGTAATAGCGCTCACCGGAAACAGTCTTTATTGTCTGCCACGGGACACTGCCACTCGTTACGAATATAGAACAACAACTTAACTGTCACATGAGCATTCGCTTTATATAAGTTTTTGACATTCCAGAAAGAACTTGAGAAAATTAAATTTCTTTCGAGATTATTCTATAAAAATCTCTGTACACAGAAAAGAGTTTATTAGAGCATTCCAGAAGACTGTGTAATGATTTTTAACATTTGAGCATAAATTTTGACTCTTATATTATGATAACTTTGTAAATAGACTCAGATTATTAAAGTTTTTGGATTACCAATTTTGCAAATGAAGTTGATTGAGTATTTTCCACAGTCATTGACTTGGAATACAAAGATGCATAGACTAAATAAGATAAGATGATAAGATAATTATAGACTAAATAGTGGATTTTTGCCATTAATTTATTGATAGAGGGATGAACAGGATGTTGCGGACTTCATACCAAATTTCAGACCGCTTGTGGTTCAATGAAGACAATTTGTCACAATTATCATGAGAGAACCGAAGTGTAGGGACGAGCCCGATAATATTCTCAAGCAATTTAATCAGGCTAGGTTGAGAAATTTCATTGGAGCTCGCCCAATGAAAGCCATGGTGATCTGCGTCAATTATGTCTGCACGTTGTCGTTCAAAGCCAAAGTTGAGCTGCTGTTGAAAGCAGTGTGGCATTGTGAGTGCTCTAGTAGCGGAAAGGGCAAACAACAGATATTCACAATCTGTCCCCGGCTCGTCCGACTTGCTGCTATCGAAAAGCACTTAAACTCTCGACCTTTTTGTTTTCACCTTCAGCGGCAGCAATCGAAACTTTACGTTCCAGTGCATGTCGGTGCACTCAAAGGGCGAATCAAGCCAACTTAAATTGTCTTTCTTTATTCCCTGCTGAAAAGCGCTTTTTAAAGCATCGTTCGGCGAGCGATTTACTCATGCTTCGCGTGTTCACAGCGCTCAATTCACAACAGCTCTATTGCTTTTCAGAGAAACCCATTTCGAAACATGGGTGACATTATATAAACTCAATAACAAGCTAATCTTTGTTGAAGTTGGCGCAGCAAGTCGGAGTAAACGGTACTCGAATTGTGTCTTATTACTATCACTCCATCACTATTATAACTCTTCAAAATTTAAGCGCAATAAATGTTTCAATTCAACATCCCAGGTCTACTGATTATCACACTTTTTTCTAGGTCTGGTCTTGGAAATCCCCAATAAAAAAAACCTGATGACTTGCTTGTCAGTCGTTTAGTAAATCATTCAGTAGCTATTATATGTAGCCCCACGGCTTGTTTCGCACATACCCGGCACGTTTTTCTTTACAATCCTATTTATAATGCTTTTAGTGCTTCGCTCTTACCAAATTTTCAAAATCATATGGTGCAATTTGATCATGCTGAACAAACAACACAGGTGACCTGACTGCCGGATATGTGTGAAACATATTGAATCAATAACTACCGATGAACGACTAAGAAACCGGACATTAAAATTTTAAGAATACTAATATCTCTGAAAATTTATGATTTTTTAAAGAATTATGAGATTTCTTTGTTTTTGGTAGTGGAAGGAGAAAGGAACTACATGAAACAAATTGAAAGCATATTTTTTAGCAGAACAGCAATATTTTTCATTGCAGCATAAACTGTTGTAAATGCAGAAAAGTTGTAAATTCAATATTATGTCAAATAGATTGTGAAAAATTAAATAAGTCACTTTAAAGATTGGCCTTAAGTCGGAGTTTGAGTGTTCGAAACATAGACTTAATATTGTTGGTATAAAGTGAGAGGTGAGACAAAATGGAAGAATAGGAAGAAAGTTGAAAATATTCTATATTATAATTTTATTAGAATATTCATCACTTATAAGCTCCAAAACAGAATTCACTTCTTGAAGTCGCACCATCATATGGAAAATGCTAGCTTTCAATCTGTAGAAATGATTCTCAATTCATTATATTTAGAAAGACATTAAACTCAATAGCAAAATAAACTCTTACTACGACTACGTTATAAAATAGTTATCGAATTTTAAAACGTAGTGTCATAATAAAGCACTCAATGCATGCCCTATCAGAACCTTTGCATAATGAAGCTCTTATGAACAGGAGTCACTATTCGATATGGGCTCTGTACCATGGGCTTATGTTTCAGCATTAGTCTGCAGCAGTATTTTAATAGGAATTATAAAATAGTCACATTAGCTGCTCTGAACATTTTGAAATAAAATTCAGTTTAAATGTTTCAAACCCACAACGATATTCAAAAATAATTCAGCGTTCTAGTCTATTTTAGCTTGATTAAGTGATTGGTGATTGAATGTGAAATTAATTTATTGGTTGCCGTAAATAAAAGCGTATGCAACAATCGTATTCAGACTTTAAGACATTCGCTTTTCTCTTGCCCTAGCTTCTATGGCACTTATGGCCAGTGGCAGTCATAATACAATAGTTGCATAAACTGCTATATTGAAGTGAATATTCATTTATTTTGATATCATTGATTTATCCAATTCAATATTTTAAGACTCATTTTATGAATAAGACAGAATATTTATTACGTTAGAAGCCTTCAACTTGAGAAAACAAACAGGCTCAAGGGTGTGTAAAATTTAAAATTATCTATTTCTGTGTAGAACTATTTTGAGCAAAATAATCTCATTATCCGACTCAATTCAAATAAACAGTGATTGAATTTAATAGCATGAGTATTTTAGAATTATTTCATAAGACGCAAAGCTGATATCAAAAATATCTATGAGAAACAATGGGGACTCTCACAGCGAAGTTTCCGGTTGATGCATGGTACAATCTCAGTGGGACACATTTTCCAGATGAAAAATCTTTTCACGTGTCGTTGGTATTAATTTTCCTGGAAAAATTTTTCAGGTGGTCTCTTGGGTGGAGCGACATTATTGAGTGGAAATAATTCAGACACTTTCAAAGCGACCATTTTTAAAAGCTAATTTATTCTGTTTCAGCGTCGGTGCTGTGAATATTGATAGCTTTTTCTCTCTTGACTTTCTAAAAAACCGCCAATTGATTTTTTATACAATAGCTTATTTGATGTATCCTCTAATGATTTCAGGAAAATTCTGAAAAAACATGTACCAGTATTTTATTCCATCGAAAACAATCATTTGTTTCACTAAATAGCATGCAAATGAATATGGAGAGTGTTATGGAGTTATCCTTTTTAATTTGAATATCGATACTGCATAATAATGTTTGAGGCGAAGATTTATTCCATAAATAATAATTGAATCGTTGTAATAATTATTAGTGAAGCCATGAAATGTTATTAGAAGCGAGATAGATTTATTTCTTTGGTTTACCATTCTCAGACGAAATAGAGTAATAACAGTAATTTGGTATTTATAACAGCTATTTTGGTATTTCATTGTTTAAAGATAATAAATATTCAAGATTATTTTTATTTATGCTTTTATTTCATGCCGTACTCTTATTGTATGTATTTTGACTTATTTCTTTGTTAGCTTACCGTTTAAATTTTTGTTTTGTGATTTCCTTGTTTGTTTTTAGTTAATCTAATGTATTCAATGAGGTTTGTTTTGGCATTTTCTGTAAGCCTCTATTATTTGTAACTTTTAATTATTGTGACCGCACGTTAGCAAGTCACGTTATGTGAGGTTTATTTTTACTTGAAATATGGCCAACAGGGTGAAATAGGAACAAATACTTTGTTGTTTCTAAAATAGAAACAAAAATAGCAATAATAAAGGGAAATCCCTGATCCCGGATCGTTCTTCACGACTCTCGGCTAGATCAGTTGTCTTTCCACAATATTAATTGAATTAGAGCTCCTAAAATACATCGAAGGACCAAAAATACAAGCCTCACTAAATGAAATATATTTCAATAATATTCGCTGAAGTTGTGTCCGCAACAATGGTGCATCTCAGGCTTGCCTTGCAGTGGAAAGGGACGTATAATGGAAAATGGCTTAGAATTTGGATGTAAATTTTCCCAATCAACAAATTCCAATCACCTATTCCCAAATACTCTCCGCTTTATATTATATTTCTGGCATAAATAATACTCCTAGCCAGTCCGACGAGATTTGCTGCTCTAAAATTGAGGTTTTCAACATGGCCAACACTCCACAAGACTATCAAGCTGAGGAAATAAATAATAACCAAGAAAAAGATAATATGACTGATTATATTGGCAATAGCCGAAAAACACAAAGACAGAGAATTTGAAATGAGAGCTATTATTTTGGAACAGTTAGCTCTACAATGAAATAAAAAATTAAATTTAATTTAAATGATAAAATTCAGATAAATAATATGATTTTCAAAATCATAGTAAAGTTTTTATGAATTGAGAGCATAGAGCTCAGGGTGCTTGCGTGGCAAATTGAAGGGTTTGAGACATGTGAATAGAAATATTAAATCTAAGTAAAACTATATTCGAACCTTATATCAGAATTTCGTCGGTAGGCTTGCCTTACTTAACTTTACTCTTTCTGCGCACTATCATGAGCTCATGAATTAGATATTTTTAATCACTCACTTTTTGGTATTTGAGGATGATAATTCCTGGCTTCATAGACACGAGGCTGCGACAGCTATTAAGTTTATGTTGGCGAATCCTTCTTTCTCGATATGTTATTTCGTCGAGTCTTCTGACACTAGTTGCGTTGTATTGATTTTAATTATATCACTGTTTAAAATAATCTGATGCCGACTTTGCTCACACTTAATACTTCACGTTTAACATTAAACGAAAATTGGACGTTCAGGACCTGGTCATCTCTCGTCTCTTGTTCTTCCGGAAGTCTCTTAAATTTCCTTTTTTTCAGAAGGGTCAAGCCTTCAATCGAATGTCTTAGAACTTTTTTCTAAACGGTACAATTTGATTGGCTGAAAATTAATTATCATTATCAAAATAATGACATCAGGATTCGTCACGAAAAATAGTTCGCAAAATAACAGATTAACTTATAATGACAAACACATAAAGAAGCTAGTGGGACGAATTATGCAAACATAAAGTGCAATCCCCTTCTAACTCTAAAGAGCGCATATTCAAAAAATTTGCATGTGAGTCGTATGTGTTAGATACGAGTACATTCTCACTAGGGTAGATGGTTGTGTGTAATAGTGCGCATCTTGTAATACTATGTTCTAATTACTAATTTGACAAAAATATTACTTATAATAAATTATAAAGAAATAAATCTGCGAAGTACGAAAATAATTTAACAGTGCTATATCTTGTCGTAATCTGACCAAAGAGATAAACAATAAGTGAATCGAGAGGCTCGAAATGGGATTCTGTTGATACAATTCCTCGGTATTATTTCGGCGAGTACTTTAATTTTATTTCTGCATGAGAATACTTTTTTACATAAATTTATTTTGATAATTTATAATAATAATAATATGCTCCTAATACTAAATTGTGCTAATTTATTTGAGGTATACAATATGATTACGAAGGCTGTCTGATTAGGTTCTGCTCTAGACATTTGTTGAACTTTCGACTTTTAGAATATTTTTTTTAGGAGTTACATCACCCAACAAATAAACAAATATTTGATTATTGAAATTTTTTACATAAATCTACGTGCCAATAACGTATAACAATAATAATAATATGATATGAGTAAGTGAATGCTTTTAGCCAATGTTTGCTGAAAATTTTGTCTTAAAAAATATTATTTTTCTCTGCTTCGGAAAAATTGTAGGTATTATATTCTTTCATCCTTTATTTACTTAAATTTAGGCTCAAAATTCTTGATCCATGACAGTATGTATTATAAATAAATGAATAAATAATTGCAACAAGTATGCCTACCAAGAATTGTACATCAAGTAGTATTTAACAAGTATTGTAACAGGTAGAAATGACGATTGGTAGCAGAAACCCGAGATAGTGTTGAACAAAAATGTTTTATTACATTTGAATCCATTGCAAAATCCATTGTGAAGAACAACTTTACTATAAAACAAGTATTGTAAAATATTTTTATTAAGTATTGTGCATCAAATACTATCAAAAAAGTATCTTAGCATGTGAAAACGACTATAACTAGGAGAATCCCGGACTAATGTTGCATTTCATTAAAAATCGGGCTAAACGTTTTATTTCTTTTCACTAACAATCCATAAAAAATGTACTTTATTAATAGTTGCTTAACATTGGTCAATTTTCCATCTTCCAAACCCAATAAAATTGTCAAATTTACTTTCCATTTACAGAGTAAATATTACACGCTCGAGTATCACTTTATAACCTGAAAATTCTTTATAACCTTTATAACCTGGAGTCGGCGTAGCCGAGTTGGCTTATCGCTGGTCTGATAAGCCAAAGGTCCTGGGTTCGATCCCAGTTGAGTACAAGATATTTTTCTCGAGCCACTCCCGTGTATCGGAGGACACGTTAAGCCGTCGGTCCCGGTTGCATATAAAAAAAAAGCAGTCGTTAAAAAAACGGCGAGGGTCTCCCCACCACGAAAAGCCATACGAATTTACTCTACTTTTTACCTGAAAATTACATTTACTTACAATAACGGACGAATCCAAGAGGGGGGGGGGGAGTCAGGGATGCTTCCCCCCACCAAATACTTTCGATACTAAAAAAATCTTTGTTCGTGCCCCTCATGATGATAATGACGTTTTCTCATCGTCCCTGACATATTTTCTCATTTGGTGTACCCCCTACCACCGAAAAAAATCTGAATCAGCATCTGCCCCGAATGGACTTGACAATAACGACGAAAAACTTCATTCACTCTTTTCCAATTTAGAAGCACACCAAGCTTTGAACAATAGCATAATATTATTTTAAATAACGAAAAGTGTTTATAGCTCTATAGTAGATTTCAGAGCTACCAAATTTGTGAACAAAATTTACATGTGATGTAGCATTAACTCTTGCCCAGCGTTAACCCGCTCTCCAATAATACTGTACGCTACGCCATGAAAAATTCATATACTTGAAACAATGTTCTTGCTTTAGTTATTTGAGCTATCTTGTATAAGCTTTCTCAATTTTCCTGAAAACAATGTATGATGAGGTAAAAACAAAAAAAGGGAGAGTTTCCATTATAGTACCAACATTTATGTCAAATTTTAAATATATAGAATTAATAAAAGAACTTGATCCAAGAGATTCCCTGATAAATTTTTCTCCATTTTTTCAGCACTTGGAATAAACTTTATATTGTTATTCATGGAATATTATTTCTGATTGACATAATTATTTATTCAATATATAAGTTCATTCATTTGATGTAATAAACAACTTTAGAGAACAAAGTCATGGATGGCATCGAATAAGTGGAAAGTCTTATGAACAAGGTTTGACTTTTTTTTTAAATGTTTAAAATGAACAATTTTGTTTGTCTGTTTTTCTTAAGGTATTGCTAAGCTCTTGGAACGCCAATGAACTCTCTTCAAAAACAGCAGCAGTGTATTCGTGTAGATGTTTACTTGTGCTTGAAAAGCTTGAGTAACTGACAGAACTCCATTTGATCATGAGCGAAAGCGAGAAATTAACAAGAGTGAAAACGGGTGGTGAGACAGAGGTGAGTGGAGGCTGAATTCTAAGTAGCAAAACTTCAAAGAAAATAAGCCTTAAAAGAAGATGGAACGTCCGATTTCATAATCCCTTTCACCAGCTGAAAACGAGAGGAGAAATTAGCATAGACGTCGATGGAACAGGCAGGGCCAGTGTCGGCTTTGTCGTTATTATTCTTATCATCACTCTTGACTTCATCATGCTGTCACCATCTTCCACCTTCATTTTCATCTTCAATGTTACTTTCCGCCCTTTTAAATGAAGTAGATATAAGAAGAAAATTATTTCTCTTTTAATAAGCATCAGAGTTGATTACAAAAGTATCCTACAAACTTATTCCATAACCTTCCATGAAATTACAAAAAGGTATCCCTGATGTTAAGAGATTTTCCGAGGATGATATTCCATCATTCAGCACAGTATTCCAGTAGCTTTATTCCACAACTACTGTTTCGCAGGTTACTGAATATCATTTTCCTTTTTACTTCGTTTGACTAGTTGATTAATAGTGAATCTGGAGTAGCGGTCAAGTTATATAAGTCGGGTGTTCAAAATTGCAATAATATCAATAGTTGTTCAGCCAACTTTGTAGTGAGCAGTGTCCAATTCACTGATCACAAAGTGCTCAAAATAATCTTGATATTGAATTATCTATGAGGCGATATTGATGTTTGTTCAGAAAAAAGAAATAAAAATGATTTTTTTTCCAAGATTGTTTTCTTTTTCCACCTGTTGAATGACCTAGAGAGATTCCCCATTCTTTAAGCCGAGAATTTCATCGAACGATTTGTCCAGATGCACTAGAAGTATTCCTTTCATCTGTAACAATTCGATCGCTGGAGCATTTTCAGGAAAAACCCATTTGTGTATTAACAAAGTAGTTTGTTGAAAAAACATCATTAAAAATTCGTAAGACCCTGTTCAGTTGTTTGGACTCGTAGTCTTGTTTCTTGCTTTCTCGATTGAATCAGTCTCCCTTGAGTTCTGGTTGATATTTGCAAAGCACTTAAGAGGAATTTCGTCAAGGGAGCACCAAGTTGTTCTGCTCCAATTTAGAAACTTTGCTCTTTATTTCACTCGGATTCAATCTCTCTTTACACTCCACCGTGAAGTGAATTCAGCGCGAGAAACTTCCTCAAAGTCGTTTCATGGTATCGCCTCGGTTTTATTCTAATGGCGTCAAGAAATAAATGCTCAAAACCAATTGAAAATTCAAGGTATGAATGTTGGGAATTCTACGGCAAGGAAGAATTGTTCATTTACAAACTTCGGAAATACGATATAAGTGCCATGAAGGAAGGGAAGTACAGTGCGATTAAATGGAGTTCTAGATCAAGGGCGGAAAGTATTAGGTTTTAACAGATTCAAATGAAATTTGAGGGTTATTTATACTCAATTAGAGCCCACAAGTTTTCGATTCGTGTAAATAGAAAGTTTTCCAATACAAGAGTTATATGAAAATATGGAAGTACATAATATGAATTTATCAATCATTAGATTTGTGTTGTCAATTATTGATTAAAATGTATTTTTCGCTTTTTTTCTCAGAAAAGAGTCAATGAGGAGGAAAATAGAGAAAAGTAGAAGAAGAAAAAGTAGAATTGGAGGGAGAAAAAGAAAAAAGTTAAAAAGAGGGTGGAAAGAAGACGAATAAAGTGAGAAGAAAGACTTCTAAATGAAATTTGCGAAAAGGTTACGTTACTCTCTAGATATCCCAATGCAATTGCATCGGGCGACCTGCTCGTTTGTTATAATAAAACCGAGTTTAGTACAGTATAATAAATAAAATTTGAATTCTTCATTACCTATAGTTCAATATCACTTGAGTTCAATATCACCGAAGTACCGAAAATAATTCATTTCTTTTTTTTAGTACAAAGTTGATTGACGCAGTACCAGTATTGGCTACTTAGAATGACGCACTGAAAGTAGCCTAATAGGTTTAGAAAACCTCTAGAATTACAAAGATGAAAGATCATGTTCATCAGTTAATGAGAAAAACTACTGCACAAGGAAGAAAACGTACTTTGTTTTCCGACTGGGGTTTACTGGCGTTTTCGTAGAATTTCAATTAAGAGAAGAAATTGAATATTCTCCTCAAGGAGCATTTGGAGATGAATTCTGGTTAAATGTTCATTTTTCAGAAAGTCATGATCAAATCTAGGGAAAAAAGACAAATTAATTATAGGGGCTACAAATTTATAAAATTTAGGATTTGAATACTAAAAATCAATCGTCAATAGATCTAAAGATAGGTTTCAAAGACTGAATTCCACTGTAGAAATCTTGCTTTTCAAACTCTTACACCAAAACTTTTTCGTGAAACTCAGTCTTTTTTTATAATACCTCGTTTACATTTTTTTAATTGCTGCATCTTCACATACAATTGAAAGAGAACAATCGCAGTCATATGATAGTGATAGATACAGTTGAATCAAATTTAAATTAGTTTTTTTTAGTGTATTTACAATATATGGCACTACCATAATCCTGATCAGCAAAACAAAGATCGAAGTGAAATCTTTTTCTTAGTGTTAGCTACTATTATTGTTCAATTATTTAGGTCGGCTAGATAACACATACTATTATTATGATAAAAATTTTGATGAATTGTACTACGGAAGTTGTTGCTGCAATTAACTATCAAGATGACAACATGGATATCTGTAAAAAAAAGCCTTTTGATAAAAGTTAAACCTTTTAGACCTTTCTATTTCTATACGTGACAACAAAAGGCAAAGAAGAAATCAGGCGAATCTATGCTAGAAGTCTTTTTGATCTCTTGAATACATCCTGTATTATGAGGAATGCGAATGTATGACTTACAAAAGTTCTTGATAAAATTAATTTCCAAGAATGAATTAAAAATTTAGAGTAATAAAGTCAAAGTTGAGTCATTTAGACCTTCAATAAAAGACAATAATTTAGACAATAGAATACGAAAGAAATCTTAGTCTTCCAAGTTAGAAATCGTATTGGTTTCTTGGAGACCTATATCATGTGGATGTGTGTGACATACGAAATAGATACGTTTGGAATGATCGAGTAGTGTTCCACGTAATGTAATCGGGTACTGGCCGATAATTCTAAATGAGTCCCTTTCCGATAGATGGATGTTCTGTCTCTAAATGTGCTATTGATTCTGGAAACAGTCCAAGTGTTTTTACTGTAGGCGCCAAGAGGTCTCTGGTCCAAGTTGGAAACATTTTATTGCAACCACAATAGCTGTGGACTAGAGCTCCCGGGTCTGCAGAATCAAGTTAGGGCTGAAAAGTCAGTAGCAAAGTCTTTTTTTGAAACACTCCTTTTTATCTCAATTAAATCCTCCATCACAAGTTACATACCACAGTTTTGTTGCGTATCAGCATAATATACGCTTGCTTTCTACAAAACTAACACTCGAGAAGATGTGTTCTACACTAAAGATTAGTGTTGTGAAAAGGCAATTCCATTCATTCCTCCGAATACAGCTCTTGAATTCAAAAAATTCTAAAATTTTAGCAAGGTATCTTTGACAGTGAAATGTTCAGCATTTTTAAAATAAATTAATACCAGAGCCCATATAGAAAAACAACAATGTTTTTGAAATTTCAGAAATAACGAAAAGTTAGCTTGTAATTGGATTCTATTGAAATACAAACATTATCACTACACCATACACACACTATATGTATGCACCGGCAATCGCAGTGGTGTAATCGGTTTGGGCGCATATCTCTGACTGACTGCTACCAGATTCATCAAGTTGGATAGTCAAGTTGGACATCTCCTAAGGGATATGAATCACCCTTCTAAAAGTACTGTATCAACTTTTAACGTCCATATACCATAATAAATATACTAATGTCATGTTATTATTCGAATTTATCATTGATATTTTAGAAATATATTCACGTTTTGCTCTAAGCTGCTGAGAATAGTATTTAAGGAGTGTTTGTAGAGGACCATAAGGCCCGTTTCACAAACATCGATTCCAGCCGTTCGGCTGATCTCGAACGGTATGAACAAATTTTGAAAGATAAAACTCCGAACGGTTTTATGGAGATGGACAGAGACAGAGAAGGACACAGACACAGACACGTTTCAAGGCTCCACTACTTGTTCCAATCGCTTCACCTGCGCTTTGCATGATCTGGGGTATTTTTCCTGTGACAGCTAGCTAGATTAAATGACAAAAAGTTACTTTTTACAGCTTATCATGGGCTCTTACTGTCACACATCAGGTATCTTAGTATGGAGTAACTCATCAAAACAAAACCTTGATAGGGTGTTTAAGATCCAAGAAAACTGTTAAGTGTAAAGAGTGAATAGATAAGATTAGTTTAGGCCGTTGTTCAAGAGACTTGTACTCCTAAATGTACCCTGCTTATAAGTGTATGAAGCTAATTTATATGCAAAAAAGAGTGATAATAACCAAAATTTTGACATACACGATAATAATACAAGAAGCCGAGGAGATTATCATTTGGTGAGTTACAATAATAGCTTATTCAAACAAAAACCTAGTTATATTGGTAGGAAACGCTACATCAAGCTACCGTAGTTTTCAAAGACTTGAAAATATAGAAATATTTTAAAAACATATTAAAAAAATATTTAGTCGATAAAGCTTTTTACCTCAAACAATTTATATAGTAATTATGATAACTAGGGTGTAAGGTTTTATAATTATTGTTGATCTGATTTTTCTTTAAAAATAATTCTTTGGTGATGGAGGAATCTCAAAAATTCTAGATTCTTATTGTCGAAATCCATAATGAAAATAAAAACGGTTGACATTTTTGTCAATTTCACTTATTCAATTGAGCACTGAATTTTATATTACAAGAAAGAAAGTCAGATGCAGGGATCTTGTGCACTTGACTTGATGTCGGAATGACAGGCTAAAATACCACGTGTATGGTGACCGAGTCTAGCTGTGAGGGGGTTAGGTCTATGACCTCTAGTTGTGCAATGTCACTTTCCATATGGCCAAATTCGATTAGTATGAAATGGCCCAAAAGATAACATAAACCCGTGGCCTACCGAACGGCGGTCATCCTGGTCGAGACAAGGGACGGCTGCTTCACGGCAGGCGGACGTCTGTCATTACCGTTCGGCATAATATCGATGTGTGTGAAGAGCATCATTTATTTCTTCACGCTACTATTGGAATGTGGACCGTTCGAGATTTTACCAAACGGATGAAATCGATGTGTGTAACGGCCCTAAAAGTGATAAACCGTAATGTTTCAACAGAGAAAAATCTTTTTTACGAAATTCTATAAAAAACTGCTAAATCTCTATAGTCACTGTAATGCTGAGTTATTTGGGCTACGATTCATAGTTACTATAGATCTAACGGCTTTTGACACTTGATTTACTGTATAGGAATTGTAGCACAAAATATTTTCAGTAAAATCGTTTCTTATATACTTTTGACAGTTCAACGGTTTTTCACAAACACTCCTCATTCTTGCTTCTCTCAAAGTTTTGTCATTATCTATTCTACTTAAATGGAAAAATAAATAAATGGAAGAATTTTTCAAATATTGAGTTTTCTAGTATATAACTATTAAACGGAAATCAATTAGAAATATAAAATCTTTTTTTTCTTTTCTGAAGATGAACCCAACATAGATCTGAGTGCGTTGCTAATGAGCTGGATGAAGATGATGGTGATTGATGAGTAGGACCTACAGTTTAACGTGGGTTCCGAACCATTGGGAAGTGATTTTACTGCGGAGAACAGAGTTATTTTTGTTGGCCAATCATTCGGTCACCCTTACAAAAAAAAGTCCAAGAGTTTGTAAAGCCCAGGATCTAGCTGAACTTTCCATGGCTCGCGGCTTTTACTTCAGTGGTTAAATCAGAAAATCAGGAATTAGTAAATCAGTAGATCAGGAAATCAGTAGAGGAAATCTGAAAGCCTAGTTTTCCACTAGGTTGAATATGATACAAGCGATTTGATTATGAGTTGTATTGTAGTTTTGATTTCAGAATGTAGTTTTTCATTTAACAACTTTCCACCCCAATACATAAATTTTTATTTTTAGTGAGTTTTTCAGTTTTGCTAAAATTTATTAGGTTTCCCCTTTGATCTGTATTTTTCTATTTGTTATGAATAAACTCTGAATACTGTTACTTTTTCAAATAAAAACTGAATTAGATTGAGTCTTGATTATACAGATGTTCATTTTTACTATAAAGAGAATTTCATCTCTAAGTTAGAGTCTTGCAAGTTGCCTAACTGACAACTCAGAGAATGGATTTCATAGGTTAACTAGGTATCTAAGTGATACTGAGTGTTATGAATAGAATGTATAAATCAAAGTAAGGTTAATATTTCCATTTTTTCATCAAGCAGTTATAATTTCCGCTCTTGTTCAGATAACTCACTATAATGGTAATAAACAATACGTGAATTTGATGTGTACAATAATCCATCACACACATTCATAGAAGTGGAACTACGCAACCTGGACAGAGAATAATCAGCCAATAACTCATGAACTTATTTATCATCGGCTATAAATAATTGTGAGCATAATTTAACAGGAGCACAGTTGGCCTGCCACGCCTAGTATGTGAATTTGATGTGTACAATAATCCAACAACTGTTGAGCCCCCTCTATTGAATTTATAGCGGGCCGCAGCACAAGCATTTGTGCATTATAGCCGTAATTTGTCCCTTTGTTGACAATTATCATCAATATTGATCAACCGACTGTTGCAGAACAATGTGCATCATATACGCAATTGAATTTGTGGAATGTTAGTGTAGCTCTGGGGGAGGAGAGGAAGTAACCTCCTTGGGAATTGATATTGGTCTACCATGCTGTGGCCACATGGAGTGAGGAGGCTACTGCATTCACACCGCCTCTCAATGTAGCCTACTCTCTCAGCCAAAGAGATCAGGGTCCAGTTTTACTATAATACTTGACAAACACAAGAAGTTCACAAAATAAATGAGAATGATGACCAAACCAGAGAATGATGACCAAGTTATTATGACAAAAACGAGGTACTATAGTTTCGGCAATATGAAGTAACGCTATTCTCAATTTCAATAGAAAAAGAATGCAGGGACCCTACAAGGATGAATCCTATTTGCTTACAGAATGGAAGCATCTGATAGGCTGAACACCGAATCGTAATAATCGTAATCGTAATAGGTGTAGAAAGCAGATAATCGAAAAATATGAAATAATAACTTTAAATTGTCATTGTAAAACAGGCACTCAAACTCGAATTAAGGTATCGGAGAAAATATTGTAGGACAATAAATCAAACTAGGTCAGGTGACATAAAAAAATAAATAAGTCAATAGTTTGATAAATTAATATAATGCTATTAGTAAGTAGGAATAGGTGATAATTATTATGAGTAAATAAATACTTCAGGGCAATCGTGATGTTCAGTAATGAACTGTACTTGGAAGAGTAATGATATAGCGTTATCAGCTTTATTAACACTTACCAGGTAGTTTGAAACCCACCTAGAACTGTAAAAGCATCATTCACCTCATTGCCCACGCAAAAATCTCAAAGTTATGTCGGCTAAATCAGCAAGAAAAAAGTAATAGACAAAAGGAAGACGAATCACTAAACTCACAAATAAATACCGAAGTTGGGATAGTTTTGCCTACCAAAGGCTCCTACTCATAAGCCAATAGTTTTCCGCCCTGTAGGGTATTTATGAAGCTACACTGTTTTGCAGCCTCAGATTGATTGAGATTGAGAATGGCGCTAGTCATAAAACTATAGTATCTTATCACATAAATAATGAAAAATATGGTTTATAACATAAATGATAAATATGGTTTATCTCATAAATTATAAATATGTTTTATCACATAAATGATAAATAATATGGTTTATCACAAAAATAATGAATAGTCATGATAAATATGGTTTTGACACATAATTAGGGTTCTACTATTTATGATAAACGGAGAAAATATTTTAGGTCAATAAAAATCAAGCTAGGTCAGGAATCAAAAATAGGAATAAATTAGTCAATAATTTGTTAAATATAGAGCAATTAGAAAGTAAATAAGTCAGGGCAATCGTGATGTTCAGTCTGCTCAGTCAGGAAGGGTGACTGGTTCTCTAATTAGGAGAAGGTTCAATTAGAAACAGTAGAATATCAATTGCAATCGTATTACTATAGAACCGCATAGTGTTTACTGTATCACAATACTACGTATTCTACTATAAAGTGGGATTATTATGATTTTATAGTGAAATACTGACATTGAACATAAGACAATTAGGTTTAGAAACAATAACGCTGGCTATTATGGTAGCATTGCTTTTAAGAAGACTGGGTAGATAATCTTCAAATCTAAATTCTCGACAACCGTTCAGCTTGTGGCTGGCTAAGAGGCTGGATATTTATCCGAGGGAAGTGCGGGGAAAGCAACCCGACCGGTCGTTTGGATCGCTTCCCTGCCGGCATTCAAGAAAACAGTTCCAAACTCGATTTTCCAATAATCCCCGAGCTTTTGCACACAGGGCACATCCAATTAGTGGCGGTGAAACTCATCCCTCGGCCGCAGGGGCTGGTTGGTCACCAGCAGACCTCAATGCCATGCGATGCAATGCAAAGCAAAGGCCGCACAATCAACTCCTCACGCCAGTACAGCCTATCCCGACTATGTGACCTCCGTTTCGATTAAACAATTTGACAACATGCATGTCGCTAGCTATTCAACCCTCGTCTACGAGTCTCTCGTTTGAAAAGCTATCAAATCAGCCTATCTTATATTTTATAAGTCTCTTTCTTCCCTTTTATAAATCATATTTTATTTTTATGAATTGGTTATTAACCATTTTACAGCCAGACTGACAGTAAACTAAGCAAGACAGAACTATGCATCATAATATGATGAAATTCGTTTGTTTTGACCTGTATTTTAACTTGATAAAATCTTAGTTATCAAATACGAGACACTCTGTATATTGCATACTAGCTGGTCGAGGATATTTTTCTGAAGATGAAGTAGTAGCAGACAAAGAAGGAGACAAAAAGGAACAAAAATAATTTCTAAAAACTTTTGAAACAAGAAAACTTTAAAATTAAATAGGTTCTTACGTTACATTCTGAATCAGGCAACCTGCTATCATGATGATATAGTAGGATTTTAATAAATTTGTCTCCAAACTATAACTACCCTATTCTCGACCCTTCTTATCCCTATATCAAGGGATATGTCCCTGATCAATAAAATCAATCTATTGTTACGGGTTCTAATAGCTAAAATAAGGCTGGCAACACTAAAGTTCACACTTGCACTTTATTTACACAAATTAGTCTATTTACACAAATTAATTGTAAGTTCAATTAATGAAATAAAAACAGATCATCAAATGACAAGCTAATACTTATTTTCAGTAATTATTTACAAGAATTGATAAATAAGTAATTACAGACTAATCAATAATGAAATAAACAAGAGTCCAATAAACTGTACAAATGAATAATTAATTACAGGCTGATCAATAATAAAAGAAACAAGAGTCCAATAAACTGTACAATAATGCAGAAAGAGATGATAAAAAGAGCCACTAATCACTTACAAAACACAGTCCAATTCGTTATTTGACAGTCCCAAATAATATCACTTAACACAACGTCTTTAAACTATTAGTAAGCTGCATAAACAGTAAACATTTGTCTCTGCGCTTGACACTGTCTAAAGACTGAATAAAGCACTGTTTACTCCACTGGCACGAGATCTGTAATACAATCTGTCACGCTAGTTTGTAGAACATAACTGTCACGCAAGCTTTTGTAAAACTGACTGTCTGGTTCATGTGGACTTCTATATATAGCTGTTGTAGTTGTATAATTCCAAGAATTGGAGCTCACCAGACACTTCGAGAATCCTCAAGAAGCATGATCTCGATTGTTCAAGAAATCTGAAGAAATCACGAGAAGTCTCGAGAAATCAATTGAGTGAGAGAGTTGAAGACTTGGAGAATAGGAGTGACAAATACATGTGAGGAGAGAGAATTAGAAGATCGGATGAAGATCAGTCCAAGTCACGTCCAACCATGAAAACAATAGAATGACATAAATAGAACAAGTGCGTGATTAACTGCTTGTTTGCTCTCGTAACACTATAAATAGAACACATTCTACCTTCTAGCATTCCAGTTTCGAAAGCTTTTACTGCGAAGTAATAAATAGACAGCTTCTGCAAATGTGAATAAGAGATGAGAACGGAAAGAATAAGAGAAAAAAATTATAATTCTTTATTAGAGAAAAGAGTGCTTTACTAAAAAATTCACCACTAAACAGGGAGACTCACCGTTTACTGGGAATGAATAGAATAAGAATAAAGCGTTTGAAAAATCTTTATCTAAAAAACTGGAATATTGTGTGGGTCTTTTCAGTGTGTAGGCTGGATGTAAGCCTTTACTAAGAATAAACGAATGACGTTCTCTGACTAAGAAGATTACTTTGAAACACCATGGCAAATAAGCGGTAACCTACTCTGATAGTAAAATATATTTTCTCAACATTTGTATTTTCCTAATAACATTCTATTTTTTGGCATTTCCTTTGATTGAAAGATGAAGGAAAACGTGTCTCTGAAATAGCCTATACAAATTTGATAGATCGATAAAGTCGATACTGTGATAAATTCGCAGTATCACAAAGATTGATGAATATGAGAATTGCTATAATATTATAATTTTGCAACCATAGAGTTCATAGCCAAACTATGAACTAGAACAGTTCTATGTTAGTTACTAACTAAGCGGTGAATTTATATGATGGTAAAGAAGATGTCTGATCCTGTCAGGTTATGTTTTTCCTTGCTGATGCAGCCCTTATGAGTCTGAGACTTGTGCGGGGGTAATGATGATACAATTATGTTATGAATGGTAGACCTACAGGTGAATAATAAAGCAATTAAAATTGTGTTATTTTTGCCGTTCACCCTTCCAAGCTCAGTCCTGAGCGCTCGTTACTGAACATTACGACCGCCCCGACACCACAACCCGCACTACTCCCCTTGGGCTTAGATTATAACCTCGCTAAAGGATTAATACCTATGCCAATTATAGAAATATATCCGGACATTTTGATTCTATTTATCTATTCTGTTCAGAAATTTTCAATCAAATTCCACGATTCCAATTCAATAGACCAAATAAAGGTGAATTGAAGGTAAATTGTCCAGGGCTGGAATGCTGAGTAGTCTTCAAAAACTAAGAGAATGATACTTCAAAGAATAGAAAATAGAGAGTTCTGGTGAGAGCTGACGACTGGTTGGAAATTGCCTCCAGCCCTCGCTATCAACAATCGCTGCCGCTGCGTCTTCTTCTTCTTCTCTTTCTCCTCCTTCACTTTGTCATTCTTTTTCTCTGTCTCTCACATTTCAATTCCAAGCTTCGTTCAATTCAGCTGTCTACAACTCGTCCTCAAAATGAAATCAGTGGAAAGAAATTCAATATTCTTGCAACATCTCTGATGTCTGATCCTCTACAACCGAAGGATGTCGTGCGATTCGCAACCGAAACGATACCAAGTTCGATAAGATTCGAGAATGATGGACTTTCGTGTCAATTTTGCTTGGCTATTTTCGGTTTTAACTGTGCTTGGTTTATCTCTCTACTCTGTAGTATTGTTTGTATAAGTGCTTATGTGCATGACAACAAAATTTTGAATAGAAACACTTGGCTTGAAAACTGCTAAATCGTGAATCTGAATCATTGTTCGATTTCCTCATGTTCTTTCCCGATCAAGGTATGATACCGATAGGATACGAAAAAACGTGAATAACTCCAAGTTGTGTAAACCTCACAATAAACCTCTAATAATGTGACGTGAATCATCTATACAGCCTGTTGGTTAATACGAAAAAACTAGAATATTATAATTCAGTGCCAAAAAGTGGAAGCTGTACATATATTATTGGATGCATTAAACCTCTTGAAAAATACTATCAATATCACTAACACTTTCTATCAAAAAGCTTCCAAATGAGTGCTTTATAATATTCGAATTGCTTAGTTCCTAGATCAGTGGAAAAGTACAAAAATGAAAAAGTTAATTTATCAACGAATTTATCTAATAGATTAAAGACTCCTAAGGAAAATTGATCCATAGAAATTTTAGAAAATACTTATATCTAATAACATAAGATATCAATTTATTTCGATATTCCTTTTTATTCTATAAATTATGCCAAAGAATTCCGCTACTGCGGACATGGACAACTACATTAGATAGCCAACGGAAAATGAAAAATCGATAAATCGGCATAATTTATAGCATCAAAAGAGATATCGAAATTAATACACATGAATTTGATCAAATTCAGCATCTTTCTAATAACTCGTAGCTAATAAAATACTTTCATGAACCATTTGATTGCAAACTTATTTTTGAAAATTATATATATTGCTTTCATAGTAACTTTATATTGCTTCCATAATTATATTCACACTATTATATTCACCATATCCAGAAATCGTAACACAGAATAGAGAAAGAGAAATAGAATAATAGGAGGTGTTCAATTGTTTGCTAATCCATACAAACAGAATGGCCAACTATTAGTGATGGTTATGTATTATTAGTTAATCGTATAGTATCAAGCCAAGCTCGAATATGTGGTTTAGGCCTAATTAATTGAGTAGTGCCTCGCGAGATCAGAAGATTTAAGAGATCTATTCAACTGGATTTGCTATTCCTATTGGATCATCGCTTATTATTTAAGTCATGAATGAAAACACTAGAACAGCTCTCAACACAGAAATAAATCTCATAACAGAAGAAAAATCATAGATCTTATTCATATCTGGTGAAAAACAGAACCTTAATTGTGCGAATTGGACTGGTGCGAGCTCATTTCAATTCTTTCCTGAAACAAGAGGAATATTTTTTTTCATTTTTCAGGGGATAGTGAGACTTGAATTTTTGCAGCAGGTCTGAGATTGGGGTATTAAGAGGTTTAGTGCAATACTTACGCAGAAAAGAATCTTTGGCACGGGAATAAGTTCATACAATCTACGGAGCTATTTGCATTTTCAGTGAGTGCAAGCCTGGAGTAAGCTAACAAACTCCCTGGCAATATCATAATAGTGGCCTGTGTTATTGTATTGTATGAAGGACGAAATTAACACATCGGTCTCTCTGAGGTCAAGCCTGTTGTTCCAGCACTAAATATTCTCTCGGATCCAGTTCCCACTCATTTTCCTTCAAATATGAGTAGCTGTAATAAAGAAAATAGCTCCATTTAGAGATAGAGCGAATAACAATAATTACGGAAAGTTGTAGCTGAGTGCTGAGACCAGATTAATATGAAAGTATTATGAAAATGACGATTAGTGTGTTTTTATTTATCCAATACTTCGCAAAAATAGCAAAAATTAATTACCCACCTTCCAATGTTTATCTTACAGGTGCAGTGAAGCTCAATATCTGAAATCGTCTAAGAACCGAAGAACCAAACGATAGGTAGAAACTGTAGACATTGTAGTATCCTATCGATTTCCTGTCAACAGACATGATAACCACCTCAAATTATTGAGCGATATCTTACATGTTTCAAGAGAGTTAGAATGATTATTACTAAATTTGTTCCAAAATTAGTTATTGCGAATCAATAGAGCGACAACATACGAAAATGTCGGGAACATCATTGTTCAAAATAAGATTTTTTAATATTAATTTTAAATGTACTAAATACAATCAAATCAAATCAATTGAGTGAGCGATAAAATACCAAAATGTCGGGAACATTATTTTTCGAATTAAGATTTTATTACCGAACGAAGAGAGGTCTCCGATTCTACTCGAGCGATCGGCATTTGGTTTGTGTGAGTGTTCCGCAGTTTAAAAGCTGAACGGATCTACCGATTTTCTTGAATTTGGTATGAAGATACTTTGTTCAATAGCCGAGCGACTTATATAAATGGAATTTTGAAATTCGTTCCCATTTCAAGATGGCGGCCCTTTATTCGGAAATGTTACCCCTAAAATCACCCTGACTTTTCAACACTCAATTAGATCAGAATGAAATTGGGCTCATTCTTCTTAGCGCTCCAAAGCGGTCTTATTTCATATATCACATATTCAAAACTTTGAAATGTTTGGAATTCGATAATTTTTTTCAGTTTCATTTTTTCAAGCGTGCTTCCTATCTTAAGTCTTAATATGTGTGTAACGCATTCACAGCTAAACACGAGTACCAAATTCAATGAAACTTTGCATGGATGTTCCTTTAAGGAATGACCAGCGATGTATGTGTAAGGATTTTTCGAAATATGCTTGCATTTTAAGGATATTTAAAAGGAAAACAGTAAGGCTATTAGGCCTACTTCTATAGGAGTTATTAGTTTTAAAATGAGATTTTCCATCATGTGCAATTGGAATCAGAAAACATGAGAAATCTCATTTGTTTGGACTATCAGCTGTATGAAAAATAGAAGAACAGCGATGATGATTATCATTGAGTACATCGAACAAGTTCCTCTGTGCAACAAGCACCCTTATTCTTGTGCGTGAAGTCTACTGATCACAGATATACTAGTTTATATAGATAGAATACAGTTACTTTAATCCATGAAAAAAGTGTGAAGGCTACTACGATGAAACTCAATTTTCTTTCACTTGCTGAAACTGATAGCAACTACTCAAATGGATGTCATACGATTTTTCCCCCATTTTCCGATAAAATATGATATTAAGAGCTTAATATGCATCATTCCTGAAAGAAAGTCAAATCAATTCGTCAAACAATTCAAACACTCATTTATTAATCACAATCTTGTGAAATGTTTGAGTCCTCAAGATAGTTAATTCACGCAATGATCTAATTGGTTGGAGGTAAACAGTTAACCACCAATGTAGTGGAAGTGACATCAGCCAATAGGTGACTATACTCTGTTCACGCAAACGAGAGACAAATCAAAACAAACGTTTGCGTTTATGTGAGTGAAAAAGTGATGACTCATATCAGCTGTAGACCGATCGATTAATTTCTACCAGTTTACACTGAGTTCAGTATGACATTTGCTGTCACAGTTACCAGTTCACTTATATATGGGGCGTCAATTATTGTATTTCAGTTGTAAAATTGTGAATCTCGCACGCGCATCGTTGTTCATAGTGCTTACTTGTAGTGTTTACTGCTTAGTGCTCAGTGCTACGGTTCATCATAATCTTTGTTTGATCGCATTTTGTAAGTTCACAGTGTTATAAAAGGCATTTCCTCACTTCATCAGTTTAAGTTATCCAAGAAAGGATTACAGATGTCGAATAGACACTCAGTAAGCTCGTTTGTAAACTTGATCTTTGGGAACATTATTATTATTGATAATGAAAAAAATACAGTTTCAAAGAGAATATTCGTCTGCTATTCATTGCACAAATTGAAAATGAAATTGGATGAGGCCGAGCGTTTACAGAGGAAGCTTAGCCTTCTCCAAGATGGAATGTAAACAGTCTGCCGCCGCCTTCAAAGTCCCCACTGCAGCAGTGCTAGTAGATTGAGTCAGAATGGGAAAATATACGGCCACTACAGCTGCTCTGAACAAATTACGCCATTTATCCAGAATATAAAAGGTTACTCATATTTTCAGGACCTGCAAGGCCGTTATCCGCCAGTACGTCTTTGAAGAGTCACTTGGAAGGAAGATCCTAGACTTTGAAAACTTGTTATATTCTAGTTTCCACGAAGTTAAATTCCAAGTTAGGTCCATATTGATCTTGAATTTTGGGGTCGAATATAAAAATAATAATTATGATGTAGACAGATCGACACTACAGTATCTAGGTTATCTTGGCTAGATAAAATCCAAACTTTACCTGCTGGTTTACCCAGAATTTCAAGCATACAGAGCTCAGTACCACAATCGTTCACCTTATTTTTACAGTGGGAACGTGACCGTTTTTTCATTTTTGTTAAATTAAATTTTTTTAATAGTCAAATTGTCATTGAATTGAAAAAAATATTGGGGAATCCTCTACAAAAGCCGTATCATGCAGAGCCAATGCAGTCACGGTGCAATTACGGCTCAATTATATTATACAGCTAAGCGTGTGACCGAGTTCAAAAATTATTTCAAAGTACACGAAGGCATACAACCGTTTGAATCCCTCAGCTAAGAACTAAATAAACCCTGCTAATTTTTGATCAATCTTTACCGGCTGGTGTAATTTAGACTGGATGATAATCATTTGTAAGAGATGTCACGTGTGCAGTAGCTGTGTATAGTGGGGCTTTATAGATCTGTGGATCAAAAAGAAGAAAAAAGATATTGTGAAAACTGCCGCTGTGTAAATCTATATAAATAAAATTAGAGTTTTATCTGTACATTTATCAGAATTGTATATTGTTTGGTTATTTTTACGTTTTATACATCAAACTAGCTATTGTGCCCGTCCTTCGTACGGATTATGTTTAGAAATAAGACTAAATATGTTTCGGCTTTTTTGATAGCAACGATCATGAAGTTGTTAGCAGCTTAGGCCCCCCCGTTCAAATGATACAGTTTTTTTGCGGTACGGTTTTTTTACTGTACGGCGTCAACTGTACTGTGATGTTCACACGGTCCGGCTTTGCTGCTTATTGCTGTGCTCTCCTCCTTCTTCCATTGAGCTTCCAGTTCAGATTTATTTATTCCAGTCTAGGATTTTTTTTATTTGTGTAAGATTTTTTCAAATAAGTTTCTTACTGAAGGTTTTTCTTAAATTTTGATCAAAGTACGCAAATTCTGGTTTCAATATTCCACACATTTTTCTCTCTTTATTTTTATATTAATCTTAAGTCTTGTCCCACAAGGCGGGTCTCTCATATATTAGAGAAATTAAATTTTCACAATTTATATCTTCCACTTCTGGACACTGGAATTCACTAATAAGAAGATCAATGCTGAAGAATATCAATGAAGGAGATCGATCAATGCTGACGATCTGAAGACTGCTTCCAGCATAATAAGCGTATCGTTTGAACATATCCATTACCGGTACAATACATGTGCCACCGGATACGGATAGTTATTTTGCGGTACAGCTGATTTTAGCGATACAGTTTTTGAAGACAAAACCGAATGTAGAAATCGGCTAGAACAGCTTTTTTACTGGATCCAGTCGAAACAGTATTGTGTGAACATACAATATGAAATGTACATGCAAACGAAAGCACTGCAAAATAACTGATACAGCAAATTTACTGTACCGCACAAAAACTGTATCGTGTGAACGGGCCGGGACCTTAGTAAACAACTTAGAACGTAAACAATTCAGTGATAGGTATCGGAGAGAATATTTTTTGAGAACAGCTGATTGATATATCATGATAAATTACGTGATTTTTTCTTATGTGGTAATAATAGTGCTACCTGGCGAATTCCCAAGAGCCTAGCACAAACCGCACCTTCCTAAAATGTTAATTTTTGTTTTGATAAATTGAAATTATAAATTTTTTTTTTCAGCAAAGAAATAATTGATGAAACATAACATGAGCTTTGATTCACCAGTCATATGTTTCCTAAAAGAATGCAATGCTCCGACTATGCAAGTCTGCAGACAGCGTAAATAACGCCGCGAAGGGCCCACCATTTATATTTGAGAACAGCTGATTGATATATCATGATAAATTACGTGATTTGTTCTTATTCTTATGTGGTAATAAAACTTGGAAGAAATGTATCCAAAATCGCACAATACTTGGTTTTTAAACTTTTATTATTCTATTGAAAAAAAAGTTAATTTAGTTTTTTATAGCTAAAGACATTGTCAATAATGTTTTCAATACTGTTCAATAACTAAAATCCCGATCGATGCTCTCGTTTTTCAGGAGAAGGCCGCGTAAAATGTATCCAAAATCGCACAGTACTTGGTTTTTAAACGTTTATTACTCTGTTAAAAAAAAAGTTAATTTAGTTTTTTATAGCTAAAGACATTGTCAATAATGTTTTCAATACTGTTCAATAACTAAAATCCCGATCGATGCTCTCGTTTTTGAGGAGAAGGCCGCGAAAAATACCTTTGCGGCCGTGACAGACAGACAGACAGACAGACAGACAGACAGACAGACAGACAGACAGAAAGTGAGATAAGACTATTTTCGGCTTATTTAAAGTATAAAACGTAAAAATAACCAAAAAATATACAATTCTGATAAATGTACAGACAAAACTCTAATTTTATTTATATAGATAAGCCGAAAATAGTCTAATCTCACTTTCTGTCTGTCTGTCTGTCTGTCTGTCTGTCTGTCACGGCCCCAAAGGCATTTTACGCGGCCTTCTCCTCAAAAACGAGAGCATCGATCGGGATTTTAGTTATTGAACAGTATTGAACAGTTTATTGACAATGTCTTTACCTATAAAAATCTAAATTAACTTTTTTTTTAACAGAGTAATAAACGTTTAAAAACCAAGTGTTTTGCGATTTTGGATACATTTTACGCGGCCTTCTCCTGAAAAACGAGAGCATCGATCGGGATTTAAGCTATTTATGAGTATTGAAAACCTTTTTGACAATGTCTTTAGCTATAACAAACTAAATTAACTTTTTTTTTAACAGAATAATAAACGTTTAAAAACCAAGTATTGTGCGATTTTGGATACATTTCTTCCAAGTTTTATTACCACATAAGAATAAGAACAAATCACGTAATTTATCATGATATATCAATCAGCTGTTCTCAAATAATATAAATGATGGGCCCTTCGCGGCGTTATTTACGCTGTCTGAAGACTTGTGTAGTTGAAGCATTGCAGTCTTTTAGGAAACATATGTCTGGTGAATCAAAGCTCATCTTATGTTTTATCAATTATTTCTTTGTTGAAAACAAACAAAATTTACTAATTTAAATTTATCAAAACAAAAATTAACATTTTAGGAAGGTGCGGTTTGTGCTAGGCTCTTGGGAATTCGCCAGGTAGCACTATTATTACCACATAAGAACAAATCACGTAATTTATCATGATATATTAATCAGCTGTTCTCAAAAAATATTCTCTGATACCAGTCACTGAATTGCTGACGTTCTAAGTTGTTTACTAAGGGCCCGTTCACACGATACAGTTTTTGTGCGGTACAGTAAATTTGCTGTATCAGTTATTTTGCAGTGCTTTCGTTTGCATGTACATTTCATATTGTATGTTCACACAATACTGTTTCGACTGGATCCAGTAAAAAAGCTGTTCTAGCCGATTTCTACATTCGGTTTTGTCTTCGAAAACTGTATCACTAAAATCAGCTGTACCGCAAAATAACTATCCGTATCCGGTGGCACATGTATTGTACCGGTAATGGATATGTTCAAACGATACGCTTATTATGCTGGAAGCAGTCTTCAGATCGTCAGCATTGATCGATCTCCTTCATTGATATTCTTACTACCCGTAAGGGTCTCCCCACCACGAAAAGCCATACGAATTTACTATTGATATTCTTCAGCATTGATCTTCTTATTAGTGAATTCCAGTGTCCAGAAGTGGAAGATATTAATTGTGAAAATTTAATTTCTCTAATATATGAGAGACCCGCCTTGTGGGACAAGACTTAAGATTAATATAAAAATAAAGAGAGAAAAATGTGTGGAATATTGAAACCAGAATTTGCGTACTTTGATCAAAATTTAAGAAAAACCTTCAGTAAGAAACTTATTTGAAAAAATCTTACACAAATAAAAAAAATCCTAGACTGGAATAAATAAATCTGAACTGGAAGCTCAATGGAAGAAGGAGGAGAGCACAGCAATAAGCAGCAAAGCCGGACCGTGTGAACATCACAGTACAGTTGACGCCGTACAGTAAAAAAACCATACCGCAAAAAAACTGTATCGTTTGAACGGGGGGGCCTAAGCTGCTAACAACTTCATGATCGTTGCTATCAAAAAAGCCGAAACATATTTAGTCTTATTTCTAAACATAATCCGTACGAAGGACGGGCACAATAGCTAGTTTGAGAATAAAATTATTATAAACCGTATGATGTTCAAAGAAATCATAGAAATTGAATCGTGTACAGGCATATCAGCACAATTAATTAAAGTCGGGTCCTTAGAATACTCCGTTGAATTAATTATTATTAATATTCATTCATTCATTTATTTATAACACAAAACACAATTCTGTAAGGATACAGCAAGCATAGCCCACTACTGCTTTCTTAGCAAATTTTAAATGAAAAATTCAAGTTTTAGGTTTTATTGAAGTTGAACTAGGAATTTTGCTCAGGATACAATCAATTACTTATTCTTTCCAAAACAGAAATATCACTTTAGGAGCTCAATTTAAAAAAGTAGCACTAACACAGTTCAATATTCCAGAGAAATTAGACATAATTTTGATTTTTTTAGATTTAAGAGCCAAAATAAAGAAGTCATAGCATTTTCATTTTAGCTGTTTTTCTATGATTTTGAGGCCACATAGGACCACTTCAGTCAATATTTCAGTCTCTTCTGCCTCATCGCATCAGCATTAGATTCTAACTTCTTTATCCAATATTCATCCATCCTATAAGATGGTTGCTTCCTTATCTCATCTGTAGCCTTCATTTTCCTTTGTCTTTCTAATCTTTAAATGTTAAACTTATTTGTTTGTAAAATTTTGTTAATGTTTATTTTATCTGGAGCTTTTTCGATTTTCAGACCAATTTCTTGAAGATCCTTTAAAGTTTGCAAATCATAAATTCCTTGGGTTCCTCATGACTAATTGTTTGAAGGTACTGTTATCGGGCATCCTGAGTATATGGAAGAAATTGGAAATTCTTCGTTTACATGACGCTGATGATAATTGACTCTTATATTACTGTAAACTGTTTCATTTGTAGCGATTCTCCATGTCCCGTCTTTTTTGTAACTTTTTTTTATGTATGTCCCAATGATACTTCTTTAGATTTTTAGTAGTTTGTCAGTTTCGGTATTATTTTTAATCTGGAAAAGGGTCTCGCAGGCATAGAATGCTTCTGGGAGAACTACAGCATTGTAATGTCTGATTTTGGATTTTATTGAGAGACACCTTTTCTGTAGGTTGATCATATTATAATTTGTGCTTTTTTTAGTTTGTTTGTTCTTTTTTATAACGTGGGACTTAAAATATTCCACTGGATTATGTTACCCAACTATGCAAATTTTGTAGTTTAATATTAACGTTTAATATGTAGTTTAGAATTATCTGAAAAACTAACGCGAAGATTAATTCAAGAATGATGATATCAGATGTTAATCCAGATTTTGTAGCTTATGATACTTTAAAGAGTTAATTAATTGAATTAGTATGTGAAAGTTTGTTGTAGCTCGATATGAGCTGAAATTCGCAGGAGAGCAGAAATACCAAACTAATTAGTGTAAGAACAATGAGATGAGTATACAGTATCAGTTTACATCAAACTTCCACATTTCATCATAAATACAACGCACCAAAGTTCTTGACTGTTGAATTGACAAGCGTCCCTGGAGAGATACGTTTGGACGTTTATTCAAACACCTGAATCATCCTCATTAATTAGATTTTGTGAAAATGCATTTAAAATCTGTCAGGACAATCTGGGGAGATAGAATTTAATTTCTATCCATGAAATGCTCCACCGAAGTGTGTTACCCGAGTATGCAAATTTTGTAGTTTAATGTTAACTATTCTTTTTGAGTACTTGTTTATGAATATATGGATCTTTGAATATTTGTTATAGATTATGTTTTCATTTCTCAATGCCTGCTCTCTTTGGCCGAACTTTTCTCATTCACAATACTCATATCAATAGCATTTTAAACTCTAGCATTGAACTATGAAAAACTATTAAGAATAAACAATAACTAGCATTGAAAATTTCAGATAAATTTTGGTTTAAAGACTATCAATGGAAATTAGCCTAAAGTTTGTTCATAGCTCATATTTAGCTTATTCTAAAGCTCATAGATTATGCTTATGCTAATAAATTATAGTAATTCTTTATTCAAAGCTTTAAAACAATTTACTAAGATCATTCATATCATTAATTACAAGCTGACACAATATACCATTAGCATTTAAAATTCCACATTTAGGCCTAATAGTGAGCTAATGTTTTCATTGGAAGATTCAAGCATTGAAAAATAAATTTTAGTTTTCAAGATTTTAAAATAGAACTATTAATTAGTCCAGGTAACTAGTTTTAATTGACCGAACGGAGTGAGGTCTATCCTTTAAGACGAACGGAATTCTCACTGTCTGTCTCACATTTACGGCTGAATGCGTGAACCGATTTTTTTTTAAATTTGTTATGTATGTTCCTTTTAGTAATGACTAGCGATGTATGTGTGAGAATTTTCGAAATTTTGTTGCATTTAAAGGATAATTCTAAGGAAAAAAAGGAAAGGCAACCAAGCCTTCTTCTATAGAAACATATGTTTTTTTTAAATGAGCTTCTCCATCTTAAATGCAATTGGAATCAGATCCCTAGATCAGGAATCAGGCCATAGGGCCGTAACACCTGGTTAATCATTTGGTTGAGCCTTATTCATATGAATAAAGTTATCATTCATATTCGTTTGTTTCATTTCTAATATTTTAATTAAGTATAATAACAAGTGATTATTAAAGCTGGGCATTCACGTTCCAACTTGCAGTACCATTTGCAGTACTGCTAGTAGTACTGCTAGATGGATAGTCGACTCCACTCACGCTCCTACTTGAAATCCAACTTTATTCCTAATCAGCTGTGAACGTCGTTCTCGAGCCGAAAAATGTAACCGATGTTTCCCGAACTTGCCCGAAGGTCATGCACTGATTGAGATAGGTTGGACGACTTTGATCCAACGCCCCCACACACGTTCCAACACCGTCGACATTCGGAAGTTGTCCTTCAAGTCGTCCATCTAGTCGTCCATCTAGTCGTCCATCTAGTCGTCCATCTAGTCGTCCATCTAGTCGTCCATCTTTAATTCCAACCATCCAACAAGCCCATTCACGTTCCGTTTTCGGATCCAACCTTGGTGGTTGGACTGCAAATCGAAACGTGAATGCCCAGCTTAAGTAAATTATATACAAATTTAATTAATATTGTTTTATAAATTCATTCATAGCACATATTAAATCTAATTTTTCGTGCAATCAGTTGTCTCGCAAATAGAAAACACAGCCTTGTTAATGTGATACAGAGTGACCTTTTGTTGAAACCAGACATAAAAATAATAGACTACACGAGTTGAATCAAGGGTTGGTCTGATGACCGTGTTTAATTTTGCGATGGTGATTATCATTGAGTACATCGAGTATGTTCCACTGGGCAAGCACCCTTGGGCGAGTGAGGTCTACTGTTCACAGAACTACTAGTAAATATACAAAAAATATAGGCCTAGTTTTAGATAAAAACATGTGTATTGAGAGCTTTTTGGGACCAGTATAGATAGTATGAGAGAACTTAGATTAACTTGAATTAGCCTATATATATTTTTTTAGGATGAAGCCCACATATGTCTGAGACCTGTGCGTGGGTAATGCGTTGGATGATGGTGATTGATGAGCAGGACCTGCAGTTTTAGGTGGATTCCAAACCACCATATGAATATGGTGTCATATCTCAATTATATTAATATGCTTTATTGGTCATAACTTTGGTCTATGAACATTTTTTCCAGTAAAGTCATATTTGTTTCATTCATTTCCCATTTAAATTTGCTATTTGCAGATGAAGAGAATCCAAAATGCACTATAGGCAACAAAGGTTACATTAATTGGATGCCAAACAGAAGTGAATGAGATGCAGATTCTTCAGAGTAGATTGTTATGAACAGTAGGAATCGTATTCATTACACATGGAGATATTATTATAATTTAATCATAAACATATTGAAATTGAAAAAAAGTTGAAAATAGCTTCTAGCTTTTCAGCTAGTTGAAGCTGGAAATTTAAGTAGAAGTTTATGTCCAGGCACAGAGACGCAGTATTCTCAGCCTGCGCTGCTTCTGTTTTTGTGACCATGAAACGTGATGAAATTGGAAATCAATAAAATAAAATAACTGAATTTTCAAATAATTTCAATTTTGCGCCTTCATTAGATTTAGTATGACAGAAGCTAACGCAGCTTAGGCTGCAAAGCCTGCGTTTCTATTATTGTGCCCAGCTTAAGGATGTTTGAGAAAGAATTTGATCGCGAGTAAGAACGATGAATGTGACGATGAATGAATAAATAAATAAATAAATAAAAATTAATAGTGAAGAGCAGTTGATTGAAAGAAGATGCACAAGAGCTGAGAATCCAAAATTAAAACAAAATAACGAAGAATGTGAAAGAGAAATGATTTACTACATTCTTTGAGAGGGACAAAAAATACTAGCACGGTAAGATTTGAAACGAGTTTGGTGGTTTCGCGCTTGCTTTACATCAATCTATTGAAATTTCGTGGTCGGAATACAACTTCGTCCTGAAAATTGCTAAATTCAAACTTCAGAGCTGTCAGCTACAAGCAAAAGAGCTGGCTGCAACGAAATGATTAATGACTTCAGCCTCTCTAGTATTGAATACGAGCCAAACCTCATATGAAAACCATAACTGGGACAAAAAGCAATGAATTAAAGACCGGCCCTAATTCAGTTTTATTCTATGTGTATTAGTATGAGGTTATGAGAAATATTGAAGACTGTACTTGGGTGTGTTAACTTGTGTGCAATAATAGACCAAGTCGAATGAGTAATGGTTGAATGTTTTTCGACTTGATTACAATACTAAAACAAATTTATATCAATTTCAAAGCCTAGTGGAATGAATAACAGTTGAATGTTTTCCAAGTAGAAAATAATACTAAGCCGCGTCTCCACCAACCGAACATGCTCGGCGAACATTGTTCACTGGAATCAGCTGATGTCGCCGAACATTTTTTGGAGTAGGTTTGGTGTGGTCGCCTTCTCGAACATTATGATCGGTGTGGTGAGGTTAGTGGCGGGAACCTGTTGTTGGTCGTCACTGTTCGCTCACAGACCGAACATTTCAATTGAACTCACGAACATGTTCGGTGACCCATATGTTTAATGTTTGCCCGTTTTTTGTATTCGCCAACAATGTTCGGCAGACATGTTCGGTTGGTGGAGACGCGGCTTTACAACGAATAAATATGAACTTCTGCATGTTCAATGGGAGTCCCTGTTCAATATGAATTTACTTTTATTTATTTTCAGAATTCCATTGACTTATTAACTTTTCTATGATTGAATTACTCTTTTTATTTTGATTATTTATTCCATCACATAACCCCCAACCTGCAAGCATTGCAGCAGTGAGCTTGTTATATTTATATTGAAGAATTTGAGCTACCAATTACTAAACAATATCGATTAATCAATGTTTTCGACGTTGATAAAAAATTTGTTGAAAACAATCAATTTTATAACTTTCTTAGTAATGGCGAAGGTGATATTGTGGAAGGTATTGTGGAAGGTGGTGGGTTTTCCAATCCCTGATATGTTCATTCACCCAAAAAGGAGATTCAAATTTTGCAGAACATCTCATTAATAATGGACACAAGTTCAAGGCTGAAGAAAATGTTGAATTTCTGCATTTGATTGGCAAAGGCAGACAATTGAACATTTTAGAAGCTTTGGAGATAACTAAGTTGGTAAGAAACGATTCCATAACTAATTTAAATGTCCAAATTTATTTTAACCAATTCAATACAACTAACTTGGTTTCATTATAATTCCAGTCTATTTTTAAAAAGCAATTCTTATGTGTATTTCTCAGTTGACCTTGATTGCATTTCAGTGAGCTTCTAATTTTTTAAAAAAATTTTAATTTTAATTTGGTTAAATTCTAGCCTTAATACAAAAAATTTTTATTACTTTCTTGATGTTCACAGTGTTTAGTTATTGATTTGACTCGTATTTTTGCTTGTTACTCCTCCCACCAGGGGGCGTGACTTGACAACCAATCACAACGTCCGATTAAGGTCAGCCTCTTTCCCTCTTAGCCAATAGTATCATTTCATGTATAGTATATATAAGGCTTCTCTTTACTCCAGTTTTCAGTTTGATTGAGATTGATAATGGTGTAACAACCGAAACTAGTTTCTCGAAGTTTTAATAAATGTGGTTGTGACAATTTCGTCTTATTTTTCATAATCAATTTTTTGTAGTTCGTTAAACAGAGTCAATCGTGCTGAAAGTTCCACACTTTTGAGGTAAATGATCTCACAGAAAATGCAAGACTAAACAGAAATCGAATCCGTTACCGTAGGTCTAGCAGTCCGTCAGTTTCCTACGAGATAAAAACGTTCTGACCGATCACACCACTGCTGCTGCAATATGGAATCATCATCGGTAAGACTGCTACCAGCGATCAAAAAAAAAATCAGTAGCCTATAGAAGTTCAGTTGTTGTGTCATCACGGGAGGTACAGATAAACGATTGAGGAGTACCCTCAAAATAGGTCCAATATAATATATTTTCAAACAACTATCAATAGTTTGTATCAGTTTTTCCTTTGGCTAAGCTGCATCATCCACACTTTTTCCAGGAATTTTTAAACTGGAATTTTGAATCTTTGGATCAATCTTTTTGAATTTTTTTACTAGCATTATTGTGCTCTCAACTTTCTTAACTCTAAAATGACTGTACTCGAATCCAAGCCATGTTAATTAATCAAATTTTCTCGTAGAATTCCTCTATCACGAAACCTTCAGCTGATTTAAATCTTATATTGAACGAAGATCCTTAGCCTTGGGGCTTTCTCAATTCAAGAGGCACCCAACAACATTCACTCATTTTCAAGTCTCCCTTGAGTTAAAAAAAGCCTAAAGGTAAGTTCATGAATACAGCCCTTCTCTTGTAGATCTATGCTTAACCGTTTTCCTAATAGACAATTTCTTCAATTTCAATATTAAAATAATGAGTATAAATAGCATATAATATATAATAGGTTGAAGACTTTCTAGCAGTTCATGGAATTGGAATGTTGAAGACATGGCAAGTAACTTTCAGAATCGTTCTGGAATACCAGACCAAGGTACTGGCACGAAGACCAAGAAATTTGTCGAAGGTGCGATTCTTTCAGAGCACGTTTCCTCCTGTCTGTAAAATGCGAACTGGAATCATGTCAGTTTCCATGAGAGCTTATTGTGTTCCCTGAGCTCCTCTGTCTAGAATGGCTGTTCACATAATCCTATCAGGGGCGCGGAACCCTTCTCCTGGGAATGTTGCAGTTCGAGTTGTAATGTTACAACAGTTGGTGCTAAAAGAAAGCAGCAACTCGGATCGATTCGAGCAACTTAAATCGATCCAGGAGTCGAAAGTCTGCTGCGAACACATGATTTCGATTCATCATTCCCCCGAGCGCCGTGCCTAATGTAAGAAAGATGAGAGCTCCTTAATTCGAGCTCCAATCAAGAAACAAGCAACGCGGGCGGCCCTAACCCCCGACCCACCATTCTAAGTTTCTTTTCTTGGCGGCTGCTCCTTCCCATTCCACTAAATATAGAAGTAGAACTAGTTGATCAAGGAATCGTTAAAAAGTTCGCTTATCTTGCAAATCACTTCGGGAATTGTGAAGACCACGCTTGCAGTCTACCTCAATTCAAAAGAGAACAAATTTATTCAACTTTCTGGTAAACTTTAACTTGACTGATGACTTTGATTAACAACATAGTAATTACTGTTGTAATAATTGTCGTAGTTAAATACATAACTCTTTGCTGTGTTCTTAAACAACTGAATCAGCTCAGTGAGATGCAATCATTGCTGAGTTTTTTTCCATAGGTTATCATGGTTTAGATAGAACTTTAATTTCATTGCTGTGAACTCATTTCTTTGCTAAAATTTTATTGCTGATGAATTTCAATAATCTCTTTTGTTTGTACGCGTCATTGGTTCATAAGAAACACAGATAAATAATTTAGTAACTTCCACAATATCTCAGCTTCTCAATCAGGAGAGCTAACCAATGTTTCAAAGTTATTATCGTAGTTCATTTGATTAGAAGATGTACCAGCAAGATGACTGATTCGTATCAGGATCGAAAAAAGGCTAGGAAGGAAAAAAGGTTTGAGTTATATTTCTGTTCAAAAATTTGTTTTATTAGTAGTTTGTTATGATAGTGGAATCATATTTCTGTAATTGTTATAGTTTTTTGGTTACACTTCAAGCGTGATTTTTAGGATTTCCAGTAATCGTCAAATTAATGATTCTGAGGTCAACTTGAAACGGAAAAATAGAGATTTCAAAGAATGAATTCCCATAACTATCCTAGCATGATTTTTGATATTATAATGATTTCTCTTTCATAGACATGGAGTGTTTAATTATAAAATTATTTCATCATAGATCAACTTTCAAACTCAAATAGAACTCTATGTTCTATTGAATCATTGTGTGATATTAACTATTGGAGAATTCGTTTAGTATTTTATTAACATCCAGAAAAATGAACAGTTTTTTTGACAATATTATCAATGACTATTACCAGGCTACTACCCTTGAAACATATGATCTTGTGAATCAACAATCTCAATTTTCATGTTTTTGGTACTTAAAATCTTCACAATTCACACTCCTCGACTCCCACACTTATCAATCAACCCATCAATCGTTTATATCGCTCACGAATGAGCTGTAATCTGAATTTCTCACCCTCAAAAGAGGATTTGATCAATAGGAAATATATTTGTCATAGTCACTTCTTTGAGAATGATTACGCAATACTTGATAAATAGAATCTAATTTTTCTTGAAAAAACAAACTGTCTTGTGTCCAACAGATATAACCAACTAATCAAAATATTATTCGGTCCTACTGTGAAGGTGGATTAAATATTTTGACAACAAGATAATAATTTCAAATCATTACTACATCATTTGTTAGATTCTTGTGTGAAACAAAATACAAATTGATCTAACCTCCCATTTACGAAATCTCTTTACTGCTATTTTTAAAGTTCATCAATCGATTAATCTATTTATTATTCTCTCACTTTAGGTCATTTTGGATTATCATCCTGCATCGAATAACATTAAATTATTCATCAACATGTACATTAAACTAATTAATTATTACAAAGCTCATTTGTGAGCTCAACACTTACCTGGAATCAGTTTCAATTTTGTAAAAGCAGTCACAGCAGGACGATGAATTAAAGTTGGCTATCATGATAAGCAACAGGCAGCTTCCATTGTCTCTCAAATAGTTTTTACGCTGTAATTTCATACTATTGTTAAGTGTTAATAATTGACCTTCAAAAGCCTTGTCATATTACTGTAAAATTATGGAGAATGGAAATAGCATATCTATGATAGAGGCTACTATTAGGTATGATATGCTAATGGGAGTATGTTATGAGTACGATAAATTAAGTATCATCATGATAGCTGTGAAGCCTCGGTTTCCAATTACGCGGATACGGGCAAACGGACAGCCGACAGGGCAGAAATACACTACAATTGACGCGTATATTATGATAATCTATTTAAAGTATTGTTGTAGTGTATTCCTACCCTGTTCGTTGTCTATTTGTCCGAATCCGCGATGTTGGAAACCGAGGCTTAATATACAAAGATAATTTAACATGCATTTTGTGAAGATCTTCATTAAAATAGCATTCATGAACTGATTCATTAAAACTTCTAATAACATCAATGAAACATCAATGCATCTATTCCGAAAGGTTCGAGAGGTTGAGTTTAGAAGCATAGTTTTAAATTTCATCGATTCTTCAGTTACAAATGATGGAGTGTGGGAAACTGATATCTTTCAAATAATCAAATCCCTGATAATTTGTTCAAAAAATTATCGAAAAATGGGAGCAGGAAACTTAAACAATACTTTCCATTGGATCGTGTACGAAAAATTACAATTCGTGATCATTTTCACCAATTAAAGCTCCTCTGACTTTTTCATAAATGCGAAAATTCCTCTGCACTCTTTCCAACAACTCTTTGCCATTTGATAGGAAATAAAGCTAGTAACAGAACTACACATAGCTGTAAGAGCTATGTAGCAGCTTCATGGTTCTCAAGTTATATAGGCCTAGTGTAAGCGCAGTTTAAGGTTTTCACTGATTTTGTCATCAATTATTATATTACGGTACAAAACTAAGAGAAATACAATGGAAAATAGGAATAGGAATTAGTTGTTTTTTCGTTATCCAATCGAAATAGCATTTTTAATAAATTGTAATAAGTATTATGTTAATTAGATTTAATGAAGTAATTAACAGAACGTAGACATAAGTAATTTAGATAGCTTTCCCATTAAATAGAAATTTAATCAATTTTGATAAGTGATTTATTTCAGAAATCTCTTGTGTCATGAGGTATCTCAGACACAACAACTAATCCCGAATTACCTCTCGACGCAAATGCGATGATCCAATTGTTCATGTTGTGATTGAGGTTAAGTTTACTCCATCAAAACCACCTGAGCTCCAGCCACATCTATACAACGACGAGCTAAGAGTATTGCATCTATTGAACAGTGAGTGAGCTACAATATTCTAACTATCTATTCAAGTTAGTTGCTTAGTTGACATTGGGTCCCGGGTGAAACATTGAGTGGTGTCAAGAGGGTGATGTAGGAATCTTCGAGAAGGTACGCTTTGGCATTCAGATGGATGTTGGGGAAGTGGTCAGAAGGGGGGTCAGAAGTTTGTGTTGCAGTCCGATACAATATTCATGAGAGAGACAAGCATTGGCGGGTCGGGCTTTGCTATCGGCACTCAGTGTTTGTTGAACTCGTCGCCTTCCTGCTTATTTGCGTTGTTTATTTGTCGATGTGCTTTTTTCCCATCGAACCCGAAACTCAGCTCGAGCAAGCGTCTCATTACATGGCGCATTTATGATGAGCTACGAACCATCATTACATAGCCGTTGAGGATCATTGAGCGTTTGTTTGCCTGAGTTGCTGTTGAATTTATCGGTCTCTGCAAATGCAATCGATCATTGCCGGCAATTCTGCTTCAAACCACCGACCATCCTGTTGACAATCATATTTTATTCTGGCATCCGTATGAATGGGTGCCGAAAATTGCCGAAACGAATGCTGCTTTTTAGTAGCGTGAAAACATCTTCCACGCCCTGAATAAATTGATGTTTGCTATGAATATAATATCTACATTCCAGAATATTATGGATACATACGAATATCATGTAATTTTACATTCAGGATTTAGTTAGATTTGAATTGTTCACTAGTAGTTGAATCCTTGAATAATATAGTTGATAATAATGATTATCGATACTCGATAGTGGTAGGAATTAATGAGTCTAGCAATCACCAAGTCTCACTCTTTCAACCTTTTTTCCTGATTTACGATTTCTTTGCCTTCTACCTGCCGGCAGGCTTGCTTCGCTCTCCTTCAACGTCTAGCCACAGGAGACAAATACAATAAGAATGCTAAATAATAAAATACATAAGAACGCTAAAAAAGACACTAGGGAAACGTCAAATTAGGTATATTTTTACTCTATAAATCCTGTTTTTACAGTTTATTTTAATTTTTATCTTGTTGCCTGTTGGCGGTTCCTTGGGCTGCCAGCCAAATATACCAATGTTTTTAAAATAATTATAATACAGTTTCTGGAAAACATTATCAGGGGGGGGGGGGGGTTCGGTAAAGCAATGGAGCCGGAGCGTGACGTGAAGACGACTCGGTCAAATCTGGTACTGAAGTTGTGGAAGTTTATACCAGTAGTAGTTCACTGTACAGTAGTGAATAATATGCGAAGTAAAACAGTAGTAAAACTCGTAGTAGAACAGTAGTATTAGAGTAGTAACAGGGGCGTAGTCAGCGGGACAGGTAAGGGCGTTCACCCTCCCCTGGCCGATTTAGAACAACATTAGTTTTTTTTAAATAATTGCACTAGTAGAGTTTTTGGAGGATCTGTCAATTATGAATTAATGTTATGTACCTATAAGTGAGAAACTAGACAATAAATATTTTATGTTGTTTTTCGTGAAAATAATCAAGTACCATACTAACTGTTCCCTATACCAGTTCTTCAGTTGCATTATTCTCCCGTTGCGACGATTAGGAGAAGTGGCAATTGTGCCTTCACTTTCAGGAAAAATAAACAAAAACATCCAATTTTTCCTTCTACTAGCTCGTTTGATTTTCAATTTTGCCCTCTCACTTTATCAAACATGCCAGCCTCACTAATCCTGACAGTCAATCGCCATTATTGTTACTGCTAAACTTACAATTTCAAAATTACTTTGAACATTTTCTATCAAAAACAATGGGATTAGAAACATGGTCCTTCAATACACTGTCTCGGTGAATTAAATATAAAACATATTTTGATAAATGATATCTACATCTAAGAAGTTCTTCTCGTAATAGGCTTACTAGACAACCATAATTTATATGCTCGACTCCATTGGCCCATGGGGATTTAGCCCCCTCCCAATGTCACAACCAAATGGGGAAGAAGCTTTGGCTCTAAATCCAAAGAGGAAAAATGTTCTAATCGCTTATTGATTTAATTTGATATTTTTCAAAATAATTTTTATGGATTTTGTTTTATTTGGAAAAATGTGGAAAATTTAAAGCTGCATGGTAAAAAGAGAGATTGACTATATTGTATTTTGATTTGGATTTTAGCGTATCTTGCTCATACGAGTCCTTATTTGCTGTGTGCACCATTGATTGCAAAGAGGGGGTTTGTTTAGAAGATTGTTTAGTCTTAGCTCTGATATATTAGGCTGAATCACATAGGAAATTGCTGTCTAAAAAGAGCTGAAAAACATAAATATTCTCAACAATTGACATTTTCAATTTTCCTCGGAAGGGGAACTCCCGGACCCCCTTCTATACTTTTCATTATCAATACAAACTATGATCATATTGAAAAAAACTGTTTTTCTAGTTTAAAACAAATTGAATTTCATGTAAGGTTAATCATCATTTCAAGTGATACAAATAATAGCAATAATTTTGCCTTTGTTCAAAATGTTTTGCACCCGCATCGCTGCATAAAATGTTGAAGGTAAAATGCATTCTAATTTACAATATTTGAATCATACCTATAGAACACACTGCAGTACATATATTTTTTCATTACTAGAAATTAGCACAAATAACCATTTTTGAGAGGCTAAAATGAAATAATGTTTCCAAAATAGATGAACATCAATTAAAAGTGTAGAGAGTGGAAACATTTTGGCAAATACCTGTTTTTGAAATAGCCAAAATGTTCTTATTTTTATAGCCTAGAAGGCTTCTAATTATAATTATTTGAAAAAACTAATTATCTAATTTTAACCCTGGCTACGCTCTTGGTAATACAGTGAAAGAGTAGTGGTACAGTAATACGGTATGATGAATGGGGATTAAAAAATCAATAAAGCGTGTTGCCCTTCTAGATTGTGATGATAAATTAGCAAACATTTTGCCTAACCAACTCTTACAATATAAGAATACAGAATTTCGTATTTTATTGAATTTTACTGACCAATACCAATACCAATAGCACCTTACTTTAAACTGTACTTGTTTGTGTAATGTATGGATGGCGTCAATTCACAATATTCATTGCAAATTAAAATTTATCCATGTACAATAAAAATTTGTTTTTATTCGTTATCGTCTTTTCAAAGTCTTTGTAAAGTTCATCTTAGAACGTTTGGAGAACAATGATTGGCTTTAAAAATGACTATCATCTGACCACAGTATTTTTTAGAATTTGTGTTAACATGCTATTCTAATAAATTATATCTAGATGAGAGTTTTCCGAAACCATTGCAAAATTAAATAAATGATTAAGTCACAAGAAAATTCAGTATTTGAGCTTCCAGTGCTACTGTTCCCTATGTTCATATTCCTTTTTATATTATTTTTTATGAATGAACTGGAGAAAAATGTAATACATATCTTAATATCTACATCGACAATGAATGTGTCTTAGATAATGAAGTAATCCCATACGAAGCTGATCGTATATGAGAACTAAGTTTAGAAGACTTTGAAAAGTGGTTCACTAGCCTAGCATGGATATTATGAAAGTTAATTTAAACACGTGCATCATTCCAACTGAAAAGATATAATATTTTCGACTTTGTAATCGAATCAGAGAAATGTCTGCCGAAAGTTGTAATTTGACGTAGAAGTATATATAATTATGTATTGTCACAAACATAGTGACTCAAACCTATCTTCTCGATAGGGGAACGATAGGGAATCTATGATTCAGCTTTATAATTGGTTTTTTTCTATTCTCTTACCATACACTTGATTATCTTTCACCTAGGATATTTCATTATAGATTTCATCAACTTTTAAAAAACGTGGATCTTTTAATAACTTAGTTTGACATCCGTTGCAACTGGTTCCTGATACTTATAATAATGGGATAATGTTTGAGGAAACAGAGTTAGGCTTCTGATTTCCTAGATAGCTGAGCCTCTTCTCTTGTAGTAACTAGGCACTTGGGCTCAATCTGTAAAGTTTTGTGGCTTAGCAGCTTAGAATCAAGTTTGGCGTCATCTCAGGCTTATTTCCCCGAAGAGTGCCCTTTTGCCTTACTAGAGCTACGATAAGAGTTGTACAAGGGGGCCAAATGTCCCAAACAAGAATAGAATGGAAAATTCCATATTACTGAGAAAGAACTTGAACAGAGCAATAATCAGTGCTAGTTTCTGACATTGAATGTATATTTTTAAGATTCGAGATAGCCTTTACTTTATAAGATTTCACCTTGATTACCTTACAAAAATTATTACTAATGGAGAATGATAAGTGGGTCATAGTTATTTATATTTGTTTTCAACAGCTACTAAACACAAATTGGTTCTTAAACAAACAATGTTGGGAAAATCAGAAATAGAAAAGAAAAGAAATAGAATGCAAAATAAAAATTCAGGAACTATTGTCAATGTCATTGGAAATTTCACATACTTAGCTATATATAGGAAACAGAAGTAGGAATTTTGCGCACACTGCCCATCGAACATAAGTTTCTTTTGTTTATTAGATAAAAATATATTTATCTGTTATGTAATTCATCAAATAAAAAATTTGTAAAAAATTTAATTTTGTAATAATAATAATTTGACAACTCAATTAAAAATCAAAACTCCAAAGCAGAGAAATTACAACATCACAGATGAGCAGAGACTTCAGAGATCCGAGAGAATGAAGACATATTGGGCACAGAAGAAACGTTTCCGAAAATGATCTTACCAATTTCGACTAGATGTGCTCCAATGAGGGCTTAAAAAATAAAAATTATAATTTAATTTTCTTATTGTTCGGTTTAATTCCCACACCCTGCAGGCTACAAGAATTATCAATAGCAATGTGGCCAGCGAATATTTAACTAGGCTTATGTCATTGTGAAACTGATCAATATAGAATAGCAAAACAAATTCTAATAAAATAATAAACTAATTGTGAAATAGAAGTTGAATACTCATTTCACTTAATGTAACACTTTAAATAACTATTGGACGTTCATGTCCTCGTAATGCCAGGACCTGATCAATGGAACATTACATATTTTCAGAAAAGCTAGGAAAGCTGAAGCTTATAAAAGCCAGAACCTCTTTTTGTAGAGGTATGAGGCTGCAGCATTCTCTCAAAATAATGTGAGGAATTTCACACTTTCGGCTGAACGTGGTTTGGTTAACACTTTACGAGCTGAACGGAATAAATTTCCCTCGCCTCATCTCGGTTCGGTGGAAGAAGCAGTGTATCCAACTAAAATAACGTGTGTGAATCAGCTGAGAATGATAGAGCCATTAAGTTGACAAGAATCTCAAACATTGTTGTATTAGGATCGAGAAAGTGGAATATGTATACGCTGGATTCTCTAGCTGCCATTTTCTTTCCTAAATCTTTTATTTTTGTTCCATTTTCGATCCATTATTCTGTTCTTCTGTCTCTACTTGTCACCCCATCATGATTCTTCCTATTGAGATTCAGCCCGAATTCCTAACGCTTTTCCATCGAGTTAGAAGTTCTGAAATTCCTTTTCATTTTCTCAATATTATTGACCACAATTCATAACCGTAGAAAATCAATAAGAAAACTTGAGTATTTTTCTCTGCAATGATGTGTAATAATAATCTAGGAATCATTGTTGTGATGCCTCTTCTACAAAAACAATCTTAGGACGAAATATTCAGGACGTAAAATTATTTCTTTGCTGCAGCTCCGTATCCGTTAATTTCTTTTCTTTTACTGTGTGTTGAGTGGTAGAGACGGCTTGTTTGCCTCAACTCCGCCCACAGCACTAATTCTATAAAGTGCGAAAAATAAAGACATTAACTAACTATCTATCTATCCGTCCGCCGAAACAGCTGAATGAAAATTGTTATATCAGAATAATCTATATCTGTACTACATCCAAAGCCAAAGCTTTCCTTTAATATCGACTCTTTCATTCAATTGTTTCATGGACACTTATGGAGCTGCATTCATATTTCTTTCTTTGAAACTTTGTCAATTAATAGTCTTTCTTTCAATTCTGAATACAAAATGTGAACAATAAAACGTGTCTGAGAACCAAATGAGAACTATGCAGGTTCATTGAAATAGTAAAACTGCATATCACTCTTTCCCAGATAATTTAGCACTTGATAACTTCTCTTACTAGAGAATTTTACTGGATAAAAATGTTCCTAATTTTTCGATATGATGATACAGCAAATCACACTTTTTAAGTAATCGTACACCCTCCATAATTTCACTCACTAAACAATTTTACACACTAGATTATTTTATCGACTAACCCAATGCAATTATACTGATTTAGTTCTTGTTGAACTCTGACAATATTTCATAGATATCAGGAGGAGAGCAGGCCCTTAGCTGAACTAGCGCACTTCTCAATGGACTGAAATTTTCAGAAAATAGGTCATACACTTTAATTCCTGCCGCAGGGCTTCCAGATCCTAGCTACAAGCCTGAACGGAAGAGAATTACATCAATGGAGAATTTTAATACCCGTTGTACATATTTGTCAATTCTGATCACATATGAAGGGCACAGGGGAAAAACGATCAAAGTCCAAAAAAACTGAATTCTGAAAAAAAAATTCCTGATGAAGCTTGTTTTGAGCTCTACAAGATAGCACATCAAAAACCTGGAAATAATGATCATAGTCCCCACAACAAATCGAAGAAAATAACAAGAGCTGGGGAAAAACGATCACAGTCCACTCCAACATCTGGAAGTATGATCAGAGTCCACTTCAACATGAGGAAGAACGATCAGGATCCATTTCACATTCCCACAGCTGATTTGATATTGTTCAGTATCACACACATTTCACATGTATAATTTGAGGTTATCTATCAGTTTCTCAACATTCGTTATTCAATTTTTGTTTTTTAAGTCATTATTAATTCATCTTTATTTTTTTTAAATATTATTAAACTTATTAATATCGTTTTTTCATACAGGTTAGTATAGTTTAACAATAAAAATGATTTTTTTTGTTCATTGAATCAGGCAATTTCAATAATTTCTCAAAAATTTTGACTTTTCATTAATCTAAGTTATTTGGGTGTATTCCAAGTACTGAAGAAAAATATTGACAAGGAATTATTGATTCATAAACTTTATTTTTCGATTTTCTCAAAAAAGTGATTTTGTGACTATGATCGTTTTTCCCCTGCACCCTTCATATGGTAACCGAGGCAAAATAATAATACTAATGGGTTAGACTACAGAACTCCAATAATTCTGGGTGATACTACTAAGACTACTAAGACAAAGTAATCAAAAATCTCTCGGAATTTTTCTATCAGTCTCCATGTTGCTGTGCGCTGTATATATGGCGAACTCATACAATTCAGAGTGACATCGCGTATTCTAAACTCATTTTAAGTGGAGACAAATAAGAATCGAATAATTACAAAGTATGGGCCAGAACTTTATCGGTTTCTGTACTGGTTGCGACATGTGAGCCATTTCGATGGAAGCTATTCATGTTAGTTACATGCTCGAGTAATGCGAGCCTCCATGATGCTGGCGTATATTGGTTTTTGCGGAAGTTCAGAATGTTTTTGCCCTGCAGTTAAAGGCTTATCGCAGCTCCAAAGTACCTAAACGTGAATGTACTGAATGCAAATCGTTCTACTCTATCTTCGAATTCATCTGATTTCCTGTGACACCACTCCCTTGACACCGCCCGTTTGCTTAACCACATCATAGATGTTGATAAAACTTCTGAAATTATGGGATCGCTCTCAGCAATATAGATGATTTCCCAACAGAGTCTGACAAACTCAATGATAATCCACACTCGTATCGAGTCACATCCTATTCCGCCCAAGAAGTATCATAGACCTGCCACTTTATCGTCACATTTTCAGCAATAAATTGAATGAGTTCATAGAAAACATCTATTTCAACCAATAACCACAATCTTATCAGTCTTTTGAACTGATAATTCTTGATAAACTCGAATAGATCCATCCAATTTAAATGGGAGACACTTGAATTTCAGAAGTTTATACACTATTATAGTGTATAAAACTATAAATCAGAAGGGCCATATCTTAATAAGTTAGTTTAGGTTACGTTATGTACCCCTAATTTTGATTAAAGTTAAATGTCTTTTGGGCCATATCATATTAGGTTAGTTTAGGTAAGGTTATATATCCTCTAATATTGATTAAAGTTATTGTTTTTTGGTGGCATAACCAAATGTCATCAAAAGAGAAGACTATCAAGTTATATCTAGAATGTTCTGTCCATTTCATCAATATTATTCCATCACTATCATCAAATGGAATGCAAACAATATTATTTGTATAGAAATACAATAGAATGTTTTGGAATTTAATTTTCAATATAAGTATTCAAATATTTATTTTACCTTTCAATAATTATTCATGAAAGCTTTTTGAGTCGACCTACCCTCATCAATAAATTGAATAAATATGAAATCATATTGATTGAATTTCTTTCCAATCAATATAATTGAATATAATACAAACAATGCAGTAATTCAATCCATTGTAGGACTTCAGATAACATACGCCTGTTATTTGGTAGTCTGCTATGTTGAATGAGAATTGAGATTGGAGAGATAAATATCACCGATGAGAGTTTTTGATATATCGCAGATATTGAATCATTTATGATTGTACAATCAATAATAATTATCATTGAATCGTCCAGCGGAACGAATTGGAGTACACTTTATTTCTGATGAATATGACACTCGTCAAATCATCAAGGTGAAATATCAATGTAATTGAAAGCACAGCTTTCATTTTATTTTGCTGTGGCGAATAAGTGGAACAGAATGGTTCGGTCATTCCAGTTTTATTTTCATGATATTCTGTGTCGACATGGTCATCAAAATTTGAGCTTGTGCGCACTGCTATCGGAATGAAATTTCCACTCACTAAAAAAAATGGAAATATCTTCAAATTCAATCACACAAGAATACAATGACTGGTTTGACATCATTTGTGCTCGTTCCATTTTTGACTATTTACCTCCAATTTTCAATAATTTATTTTAAATGCTCATATTACATTGCCCCTATCATTAGTACAAGAGCAATAACTTTAAACGATGTTTTATTAGGCCAGATTCATTTCGGAAATATTAGTAGGAAATACTTATTTGTGCAACTATCATTATATTCGGTTCATTTTGAGTCATTTCAATATATTCAGAAATAGACAGCATTGATATGAAGTATCATTACATTACATTTATTGCATAGAATTCTTCCCTTTACATAATATTAATTATATTACATTATATTTGGCCTAATTAAGAACCAAACTTGAATGAGTGATGTATTATCAACATATTTATTTATCATTTCATTTTTTATTATATAAACAATTTTTCATCATTTTTTTACTATTGTAATTTTACTGAGAGTAAGCTTATCATACTAATAATTCTGTTCTGAGCAATATTTCTGCTTTTATTTTTATTTTTAAGTACCTATTGTTTATCACTTGCTTACTCTTTATTCTTTATACTTACAATAATTCTTATAATCATGTCTTATTTTCATTTATCTATGTGTCATGGAAGCAAAATGGATCGATCAATCTGTTGCTTCCACATGAATGTAACTTTAAATAAAAAAAAAAATATTTATCAACTTGAATTGCATATATACTTTTTTCAGATAATAAGGCCTGATCATGATTGAAAACTTTATGAAAAAAACCTTCATACCATACTCAAACTTGCGAAAAAAAGGTCGAATTCTAAAATAAGTTCAGAGGTCAGTTACCTACCGAAAACACGTTCTCATTATCATAGCCAATGAATACAGATACTATAGTATCATAGCCAATGAATACAGATAGATAGTATCTGTATTCATTGTCATAGCTCTAATTGAATATTTATTTTTATAGCTCTTTTTCATTTATATTTACATTGGAAGCTTACACGCGTTTGTGTTGTGACGTGACTTGACAGAAGACTGAATACTTGAAGGAAGCAAAATCAATATTTTGCAATGTGCTCAAATATTTATGTTATTTTATTATAAACCTTTTCCTACCGCCATTATTTTTTTAAACTTTGAACTTTTGGCAACCGCATTGTTGTAATCGGTTAGAGCGCTTATCCCTGACTAGTTGCTATACATGCGGTCACGAGTTATATTTTGTGTAGGCTAATCATCCACATTACTCATGAAACTCATGTGAACATTACCAGCAAAACAATAACTCGACTCGAAAGTATCAAAAAAGTTTTTATATCTTTTTTCGTCTTTTGCATCGATTCACATGTGTTTTGCATGAATGTCAATAGTTAGACTTACAATTTTATAATGAAGCATATTTCATGAATAAGACCGGCACAACATTCATCATGGAAGGTTTTACTTTTACGCTAAAATACATAGAGGGAACAAAAATAAATAACATAAGAATTTTCTCATGTAAAGATTGCATACCAGTCATAACAAAACACTAACAGATTTCGAATTGTTCACCATACAATAAAAATTGTAGGAAAAGTCGGGTTACTTAATGACTCTTCAAATACTTTGGCTCTCATTTGAATAACCTTTTAAACGTCAACCATGTGAAAATTCATCGAGAAGTTAAAATTTCTTTAAAAATCAGTCAATGCCATTTAAAGCTTCCAGATCGATAGAACTGAAAATGGGAAACCAACAAGGGAAGGCATTTGACAGGCAAAAAAAAAGCTTTTCTGGTCTGGAATACCAATTACATTATTTTAGTATTTGGATTTTCTAATCCACTCTAGGCATATAATAGATGTCTAGATTTTTTCTATTCATAGAGTTTGCCGTAAAGTCGTTACTCTAGCGCTACCAACATTTAACATGCCAGAACGAATAAAAAGTGTCCCTAATTTATAGTTATTTCCTGTTATTGATTTTGTATTTGTTGAATATCGAAGTAAATCACTCAATTGTCTACATTATCACATTTCACATACCAATCAGTGAAAGGGAAATTAAAAATAAAAAAATACCCTCAAGACGAGGAATTTGACTTTCCAGCTCGCCAGAACTACAAAACTCTTATCAAAAGAGAATCGCTACAACATAGCAGTTTTCGAAGAACGTCTTAAAAAGAAAGCTATCACGTAATATTTCGACGAAGAAGGTATTTTTATCCAGGATGAATTCATTTCTTGATCAGAATGTTGAAGAGGAAGGTATCCTGCATTGATTCGTGTTGTTAGCGATACTTTGACGGACGTAAAACGTTGTGATAACATGAAATACCACTCTTCAACAGAAAGCCTGAGCTATTCACGTCTAGTATCGACTCTAGCACACTCTCATAAACATTTTTATGAGTTTTCCACACTTTTCCGCATCTGTTTCTCACTCGTAAATCTCAACTCTCTATAAGTAATGGGCTGACTGGCAGACTAGTTTTGCACCATATTGTAGCTCCCTAGGTAATGGATTGTTCCTCCCAAAATAGTATTGATTTAGCTGTCTTCATTTTTTTGAAACGTGGGTTTAACATGCGATGCAGATATGCTTAGTCAACTAATACTCCCGATATTGAAATCAAAGCACATTTTTTGAATTGGATGGAATTTGCTGCTTGGAATATCGCCATAGATAAGCAATTGGTGTTGTTACATTTGAATACAACTTTATCAAATCCTCCCACTTCACAAGAATTATTTTTCGGAAAGAACCAATAATTTTGTTATAATCTGTATCCATTTAGTTCAAATGCTCTATTTTGATAAGTAGAATTCATTTTTTCAAAATGGCATTCAAATAAAATTTTCATACATGTTTAGCCCAAACCTATTATTTTTATCGAAATCATTTATCAAATAAAATTTTTGAGCAGCTTACCACAAACAAGATGATACTACATTCTTGAAAAGCGAATCATAAATAACTGAGATAATAGACCGATAGCAAGATAAATGTGATCTTTGTCCATTCCACCGTTTGCATATTTTCATCGAGAGTGATATGGCTGTAGAAAATCAGAATTTAAGGCCATATTTTAGAGCTAGTGCTGGAACCACACTTTAACGGGACATTCTATTATTATTCGTTTTATTTTTATCATCTGTATGTTTTTATCATTTCATTTTCTTTGTTTACAGTACTTTATGCACGATGGAGAAAAGCAGAGAACAGATAATATCCCATTAATGAACCAAGATTGTTGAGAGTGGAATCAATGATTCTATTACTGAAATGTTACTGAGAAACGATACATTCCTCTGACATGAATCTTCTTTTGGAAATATACAGACTTAGTCTCTGGTTTATACAAATGTAATGAGTTTCAGGCTAAATAACAAATAACAATAATAAGTGTACAAATGTTATTGGTAGTTCCACCTCGCCGTTTATACATGTTATTGGAGATCATGGTAAACATTTTATATGGGTTCTAAATCACCAGTTGAGTGATGTTGAAGCCGATAACATCAAATTATAGCAGCTTGGTCACCCATCCAAGCGCAGGCTGAATGATTTAAAGCCAGAGAAAGCCAACAGATTTTGAGTAGTATAATGTTATCGATCCGATGTCGTAGTATTCTGGAAACCCGAGAAAGCGGCATGTAATAACCCCAATTTAAATCATGTTGGGAGGGAGATATCGATGTACATCCACCAGTGTTGTCTTTCTGTGGAAATGTACTCTGTCCGATTAATTGCTGGACTGTCCGTCTGCTTGTTCGAGACCACGAACAACTTGAGGACCATGTTAGACAAACCTCAGTATTCAACTTGCCTGTGCTCAAATAGAACTAGCTGGATTTGGATGGTTTATCCAAATTTGGATCGATTTGTCTCTAGGGCAATTCATTTCTCTAGCTTGCCAGTGATACCAAACACTCGGACGGAAATCCATTTGATTCAAATTCTCCGCAAGATGATATTAATGTAACAGTAGTCTGTACTTGTATTAAGTTTGATGTGCAATTTTGTACAGTAGTTCATCATATCATGTGATATGCTTCCATTTTTAAAACAGCTAGCATCTGTTGTTTACACAGAATAAACAGTTTAACATCTTAAAATTAACACTTGATTCCGAAATGTTGTGATACTTCTCCATATCAAGGTGAATGAATAAAACAGATGATGTCCATTCCACATTACAGATTTTTATTATTTAAAAAAATCAAACTCGAGTTTTATTCATTCACCTTAGTTTAACATCTAGTAATACAGGTGATACAAAATTTCGGAGACGATATTTTTGGCAACGTTCCACGACACGACACGCCAAAAATTTCATAGGCCGATGCCATATAGAATTTTTTTAAATTCTATAATCATTCTACGAGTTTCTATTTTATTCTTCTTCTCCTTCTTTCTCTTCTTCTTATTCTTCATTTTTATTCTCTTCAATAATTAAAATTATAATTTATATTCTTATTTGAATGTTAGCTTTATCATCCAGTCAATGAGGAATGATATCATGACTAACTACTCTATGAGTGGTTGCATTAATTATTCGGATTATTTGGAGATATATGGTAGAATGGAAAATGGAATCCCTAACTATGTAAGCGGAGTCCCACCCCCCCCAAGATTTCAATCGATGACACGCCAGTATCATAGTTTAGCATTACTAATAATAACTCATTTTTCCAAAAACACCCAAGTCCCCAGATTTTTCTAATTTATACTGCGTAGTAATCATAGATCTCTGGGCACAATCCATGCATTATATTGGAAGTAACGATCAACAATGAATAATGAAAGGTCACATTAAAAAAAATCAAGGGATTACAGTGAAAGAAAGATGAAGTTGTTTATAATACTGAAACTATCCCTAGCTCGTAGCCGATGTGGAAATGAGCCTTCTGGGAATCATACAGAATAATCTCAGAGAGTCGTTAATAAAATGATTTGTGTGAATCATGAGACAAAGAACGTGCAGCGAGGAAAACACTGACCCGTCAAGAAGAAATACTCGCTAACGAGATGAAAAACTCTACTCATTCGTTTATTCCATGAATTGTGTTAAATGAAAAGTCTCCCAGGAAATATTAAGAATTCTCTTTTATACTGCAGCCAGGAAGCACCAGAGAGGGTCTCGGTAGAGCTTTGAAATAAACCTGAATTTAATAACACTGAATCTCCCTCCTCCCACAGCTATGATAAATTGGAACTGCAATTTTCAAGAAACCAAATATTATGACACAAGAAGAATAAAATTATTATACAAATAAACACCAACCATAGATTTAATAACCGAAATGAAACGTATGAAGTCTCATTTGATTTCCAATGAAGATAAAATAAATGGGATGGGATGTTTAGCAGAAGTCAATAGATACTGAATATCATTTCAATAACTGGCATCATATTTTATGAAGTATTTCAATGTGTGTACTTCTAGTCTCAAAATACTCATTACAAGAAGGCTGTATTCCACTCAATTTCAATGTAGCAAGTTCAGTTGGATGGAGATGCTTCATCATTGAACAATATTTTTTAATTCTAAATAATTTTACTTGATCAGTTTAGCAATAGTAAGGTTTAAATGATAGTAAGGGGATAGATCAGTGAATATATTTAAGCGTTGTCATTTTAAATATGATATCATTATTTTGGCTGTTTTAATAAAACGAACTTCTCCATTAAGGGTATTTTTTAATTTACTTGGGTATAAGTTGTTATCAGTGAACACTAAACAGTCTATCAATATTAACATTCTTAAAGTACAGATAGTTCTCTATGTACAGATGAGCCGCATGCTCATAATACGTGATGTGTAATGTGTAGAAATAATGTACAGTTCAGCAGAGACAGAGATCGGCTATTAAAGCGTACTAAATTGGAAACTGTTTTCCAAAGTGGAGATAAGATTAGTAATGGAGAATAGCTAGCTACAAACTCTAATGTACTAACCGTGTACACTCCTAAATAGGTCAGATTGTAACGGTACGTGCATATATGAAAGTTTGTTCGAGTGGAACAATGAGATCTTGAAGATCTGGATCGAATCTCGTAGCACAGTGATAGATGAATCCAGACTTAGGCCTACAGGTGAATACAAAATTGTTATAGCTATTGCAAAATTCATGTTGTTAAAGATTATTTAAAATAAAATTTTTGTTGGTTTTGTTGGTATGGCTGTGTTTCACATAAAAGAGAAATTTTCGAAAATGAAATGAACTTTGAGTGGGAATTGGCTACTTAGATTTCATTTTTTTCTAAGGTACAGTATTTTTACAAATTGAAAATCAAAACAAGGCAAATTGCACATCTTTTCACATTATATTCAATGTATTTCATTTTTAAATGGCATGATAATGCTGCTAATGAGAAATGAGGTGAATATATATTGTCTTATCAAACCCCTTTTCCGAAATTTTCCACTCCTACTTCAACGGTGGTTCGGAACCCACCTAAAACTGTAGGTCCAATTTCATCAATCACCATCATCCAACTCATTACCCACGCACAGGTCTCAGACCTATGTGGGTTTCATCCTCAAAAAAAAAACAATTGTTCAGTATCCACTACTTAAATCAGCTTAAACCTTTTATTCTGTTTCAGTATTCACTGCTTTACGACTTTAACCCTTGACCTTGACTGCATAACTAGCGTAATGGCTCATACTTTTGATCAAGAATGAATATTAAATTATGAATTCTCTTCAACGTAACAGTTTAGTGTTTCGTTTCGACTGAACTTCCAAATTAATAGCCTGTAAGTGATTATAAATTATTATTTTAGTAGTTTTATTGAATCTATATTTTCCTTGTCCGTCGAAAACTTGCCTCGAAGTTTTGATAACGTAGCCAAGTCAAAATTTGCGAAGAGAGCAGTTTTGGACTCTAAATATGTTGCATCTTTGCACTCATTGTAGTTTTGAGTCGATAAATAAAGGAATAATGTATCTTGAACAGAGTTTGAAAGTTTTGTGTGGAATGAAGCTTGGTTAATGTTTATAAGTATATACGAAAATTATTCAATTTACAGAACACCGTGGTTATTTAAATAACAATGATCACGTTCACAACAATAACGTTTTATTAAGGGCCCGACAGGGTTTTCTTGCAGGGTATCGTGCCGTTGTCCGTCCGCCCATCCATGAGATAACATGAGTTACTCTTGGAAGGAAGATTCTTTACACTTGGAACTTGGTGTACAGCATTACAATGATTTATTTAGGAGGATGAAGCCCACATAGGTCTGAGACCTGTGCGTGGGTTATGAATTGGATGGTGATGATTGATGAGTTGGATCTACAGTTTTAAGGTGGGTTCCGAACACCGGGAAGTGATTTTACAGCAGAGAACAGTCTTTTTTGCTGGTCAATCCAATCGGTCTCCCTTAAAAAGAGCGCCCAGGAGTTTCGTAGCTTATCTTTGATTGTCGACACTCATCAAATTACTATAAACAAAGAGAAAATACATTGGAGAATTTATAAGGGCTTTGAATTTAGAAGTGGGAACAAAACGTAATAAACTGCTGCTGTGTATATTTGTGAATTGGAAATTATTATATGATTCAAATAATTCAATTGAGTTTCAATTGGAGTTATTATATGATTCAAATAATTCAATTGAGTTTCAATTGGAAAAAATTCAATATTTCCTAAGAGTTCCAGCGGAATTGAATTCCCGATTTCTCTATGATTTCAATTATTTATCTTGCTCGTTGACTATTAATTTCCATTCAATTGGGAGACGTTGAGTTATCTCGTTGAATTTCGATAACCTATATAATGTATACATTTACCAGGCCTATATGATGCATACAACGTACTGAGCAAAAAAAAAAAGATGAAAGGGGAAACGGAGCAAAGTTTGTTTCGGAAAGAAAATGAGCTTTGTTTAGACAGGGTCGTTCCAGGAAGCTTAAGCAATTTTCCGAAATAAATATGCAGTCACTAGCGAACGCTCCGAAGTGTATTAATTTAGCAACAAGCCTATCTATACGTAAGAGGTGTGCCTGAGCATTAAAAAGGTTAGCTGAGTGAGTGGACGACGGGAATTTTTCGCAGACGAGACGAACACCACTCGCAAACCGCCGCGGTTATCGCTCTTTGTACGTCGACCGAGAATTCAGAGCGGGCCTTCATAAACATTTTATAGGCTCTTTAGCCTCTCGACTGGAGGGAGCCCACTTTTATTAGGATTTGACACGCCCCGGCTCAGGCACTTATTATTGAGCTGGTCTTAGTTGCTGCCAACGTGACAACTTTACCCCCTTTCCATCTCCCTCCCCCCCGTAACACCATCACCATCATCGTCAAGTGTTGTAATTAAGTTCTATTGCCAAGTGACAAACTCCACGCCAACACTAGTAGTCACCTGTTCCCCTCTTACCACAGTTATTGACATTATTCCATTAGTCGCTCAATTCCCTATTAGCTCGATGAGAATTAACTTATTTCACTAGTAGCTTTCGAAAATACAGCGGGGATCTTGGTTTCATAATTATCTGCTTGCTTCTTTCATTCAGAAACCGTGAAAAATATTAGGATACTAATGATAAAATTTCAACTGGAATATTTCACGTTTTATTCCGTTTCATAGAATGTATTCAGCTATTGAAAATTATTTGATTTCACAGTATACAGTATAGGCCAATATGCAAACTCTACTTAGAAGTGAAATATAACTGGTTTACTGACTGACTCACTCACTTACAGACTGACTCATTTATCACCGTTACTCGAGAACTACAAGTCTAAAATTATCTTATATCATGTAAAATACATCAAACAGATGTAGAGTATTGATTAAAGTAATGACATTCACTATCAAAGAATGCACAATTTTTGGAAACCTCTGTATTCAATTCCCAGATTTGAGTACTACACAGTTATCTGACAGAAACAGCTATGCCTCCCATGGATGATTGAAAACTATTCTTTCAATAAGCACAATATAAAATGTTTTACCAGTTTTCTTCTACTCCAAAACGGGCATTTATATGATTTTTTTCATCTCTGTTAAAAACTCACAACATTGTTTTTCTATTCTACACTATTCGTTTGTCAGACACTGCGAATAGCATAATTTTTCAAGTAAATAAGTAAGTAAGTGAATTTCTTTATTTCCATTAAAGTTTTACAAATAATGAGATATAGTATAAAGAATATCATGGAACTTCTAGCCATCTGAACCAGTAGTGATGGCTGGCACAATTTTATAAACAAAATAAAAAACTTTTCAGTCAAAATAAACTCATGCATTCGGCGATTTACCACAGCGCCTGCTATACATATTTAAGCCAAAATAAAGTAAAAATTTCAACTACTTCATAATTATTACGTTACTAGCCCGGATAGGACTGTTTTGCCGGATGAGCATGATAGTTCACGCGAGAGGCGTAGAGTCATCTTGAGTGGCTATCCGGTGACTTCCGGCGGCTATACTCCACCATAGATTTATATCAATATTGTTGCAGTTGTTTTATATATATATATTATATGAACTTGTTCATGGCTATCTTTAAAGATGGCCGCCACTCTGCATTTCATTGTAGGTTAAAGGCATAATAAAATTAGCTATGAAGTGATCTAAATATTGATAAATGTTCTAAAAAAATAATTTTTCCAAGCGTATCGTTCTACATGTGTTAAGCGTAGTTTAAGCATTTAAACTGACATGAAAGTGAAATCTTGTTAAAGTGACCAATTTGTTTGAAATTCGCGGTTATGTAGCCGAAAATGACGCCAGATCACATGCAGTAGGGGTTGCTTGCTTCTTACAGGTTTTACCGCTTACGTTTTTAACATTATACGTTGGCGGTATACGTTAAGCTCTCCCACTTTCTTATGCATTCATGCTTTAATCAATTATCAGAGAATTCTCCATCCACTTACTGCAAAGAGTCACTTTCTATCCCACAAAATGAAACGAAAAATAGCTGTTTCTGTGCAGTATGACAAAAAATGATTTCCAATTACTTTAATAATCATTTTCAATTATTTTTTTCATTTCCAATTATTTTCTCCAAATTGTGAATTCACATTATTCACAATTACTTTCGGCATCTCGTAAATCCAGATCACTTCAAATAATTACTCTCTTTGTACTGTACATTCATATACTGTATTCCCAATTGATTTTTGCATATCGAAACGTCATATATTCCCAATAACTTTATACATAATTTTATATTGGAGAAACAAACATTTCCAATAACTTTTTTATTATCGTGAATTGAGCTACAAAGTCTGGAAATCATTTTTTTAGAATAATTAAAAACGGCAAATAAATTGTTTCTATACGTCTATTCACTAGTTAAATTAGACATGGTTGTACATCTGAACTGTAGAACTGTTGCAGAGTTTGTTCTGATAAAATTGTAGGCTATGTAATTAACTTTGCCCGCTTGCCGAACATGTGTGCTTGATGTTGTTGCTTGGGTGTGCACTGTGCAGTGCATGTATGTGTGAGCGGTATGATGCTTTTGCTTGTGACTAGATTCTGTGTGAGTGTATGATGACGAGCCTTGTGGCCACAGTTTAATTAAAGAACGGGGTCACCGATGTCAAGGATTCGCAAACGGAAGGAACTGTGTATAAACATAATGGAGCATTGTCGGCTTCTATAGTGTCGTTACGGGCAGCGTGTTAAGCTCGGCTCGGCTCGACTCGACTCGACTAGACTTGCTCCCGCTGCACTTATTGTTCGGCGAGAACTTTCGGCTCGAATGTGCAATGCAGTGTTCACCTTTGAATTGCTGTTTTCGGGTTATATTATGCTCGATATTCCCCGGCAAAATTGGTGTTGCTGAGTTTAGAAATTGTCTCGAAATAGCGCTTCACAAAACAGAAGGGAGAAGCGTTCGGAATCGATTGCAAAACCGAACTTTGTGCTCATTCTGGAATAAGAAGGGTCTAACATAAATACTTAGATTATATTCATAAAGCTTCATAGCCATCCTTATAAAAAGTGATACGAGTATTTATGGCTCAGAACATGTTTGAACTTTGCTTGACCAATGCAGTCGAATATATAGTTTGGAAGCATTGGAATCCGAGAAATTTCAAATACTAATCGCGATTAGTGTTTCGGATCTATAAAGTGAGCAAAATTATAAAGAGGCCAAAATTGATCAAGAATATTAAAAAATGTGTATAATGGAATATTACACATCCATCAACTTTTATTTCTTCCGATGACATTCTAAAATATTGTTGCAATATATTTCTTCTTCTGGGATGACAAATAAAAAATATCGAAATGAAGTTTTGATACAAGCAATGAAAATACAGACTGCTCTCATATTAGCATATTATATCCTATCACACGTGTCATACCCTATTCATATCAACAATAATACGCTATGCAGGATGTAATATTGAAAGCTTTCTGTATTTATAAACGACCTGAATTGAATTCCATATTTTCAAGATTACTTCAGATTTTCATTGAAAGAAATAATATTTGATGGGAAATTATCAATGATATTGGGTGGAACCTTTGAGCCCTCCAGTTATTCTCATTATTATTACTATTGCTGATTTTTATTTTATTTGTATTTCCATTTAGTGTAATATGACAACAGGTCACATTTAATGTGCGTCTCTTGATATTATATTGGAAGGTCAAAAGAACTTACCCAAGAACTTACCCGTATACTTAACCATGTTTCCAAAATCGATAGCAAAATATAAGTCCTAGGTCGGATCGTTGCAGTAGCAAAATAGCTACGACAATATAACGGCTCCTTCACTGCCCGAGCCATTTGAAATTATTGTGGTATTTGTTATTATTTTTGCTAATAAATTTATTCTATAGTCAACCGTAACTTTCCGTGCATTTATTAACAACAAATTATAACTTCTTTCAAATCTGTTTACAGTAGAAAAAGTCTGGCATCCTGTTGATCAACTACTGTAGCTTAAAAGACCGATTCTAACTAGTATTTCAAATAATTTATAATTATTTCATCTCTCAGTTATCAATGCAGTACTTGTTAACAAGCGCTCGAATACAGAAGACGCTTTAAAAACCAAGGGATACGGTGGCTGAGAATCGTTATTCAACAGTTTTGCCTTGAGGGGGGCAATTATTTTCATACACTGCTTATTCAAAGTAATGAGGAGTGATAATGATGGGTACTTGAACATTTTTCCACCTTTATAGTCCGTGTAACAGACCTGGCTCAGATTTGAGGTGATTAAACACTGAGGCTCATTTTCAATGGGCATTCTTCTGAAAGAGAAAAGCCGAGTGGAATGATCTCCTTGACCTAAGAAGCAGTGACAGGAAAAACGGCCAGGGAATGTTGGAAAGTTGTAAATCATAAATTAAGAAGCAAGAAAAGTGCTTTGCTTAATTACGCGAACAAAAGAAAGCCTTCGAGGGTGCTCTCATTTTTCACTTCCCAGGATTCTTATGAAGACTTAAGTTTTAGAGTTGGTTCTCAGAATAGCTTGTAGGCCTAATGGACCACTGAAAATTGGAAATTTTTCTCTGATGCCTGCTGAAATCATGTAAAGCCAGAATTTTCTGTAAAAATTGCAACCTTCTATCAGGAAAAGAGCAACAAATTTCCTTTGAAGAACCTGGAGAAGATCTAAAAAGTAATCGGAATACGTTATATGAAAAGTATTTCTAATTTTCTGTTAAAATTGAAACTAACCTGAGCTCAGTTCTTCGGCAATGAAGCAAATCTCATTTATTATCAAACTCCTGCAACAAACAAAAATGATTTCAGCATTTTGATATTTCTCATAATAAATTGAATGTTGGTATATTTAGAAAGCCACTTTCAAAACTCGACTTTACAGTTATCTTTATCTTTTATCAACTTTGGTATATCATAAGTTCCATGAATCATAAACAGAATTTTTGTATGCTCCAGTCGAGAATCATTCTGATGTGAAATGACTGTATTGGGCCGTAAACCGTTGCAGGTATCTGTTCAATCAGATTAGAAAAGCAACGCTCTCCTGGGTCCTCTCTGTCCTCTGTGGCGTGGTCGCAGTTTTTTCTAAAAGTTGTTTTATAAAAAAAAAAAAAAAAAAACTCCGCTTACTCACCGCCAAAAATCAATTTTCTTTGCACAATTTACTGAAGTTGATTGCTTTATCTAAAAATCTACTTTGCGGCCTTACTGCTTAATTCCTAAAAATTTAGAACAGAAACTAGAAATTAGAAATCTATACATGTTATAAGTGGGATACAACCTGACAGAAATATAACCTCCAGAATCCGTTAAGCATAGCCTAGTTTTGAATTCAGTATCCCGGTATCTACGTCTGCAAATTACAAACACATAATTGACGCTCTGTGTCACTCATAATTCATTCTAATTGATTGATTGATCTATGTAATTCATTACACATCATAATTATTGATACTTTTCGTTTATTTACCTCATCTGACGATTCGTCTCCAACCGTTTTATTATTTCTAATGCTCTCAATTTTCACACTGTATCAATGTGCACAGATTATTAATGACTCCGATGTCTCGCCTTAGTAACAATGTGCGATAAAATGCCTGTGTAACTGTGCAATGAGAGTGATCTTAGCTTGTATTCTCATTACATCTCGCATCATTTAGGAGAAAAAATCAATATCATTTATTAACGCATTCAAATTTAATCTCTCTCTCTCTCTCTCTCTCTCTCGATATTATCCTATCTCCACTCTTGTCACCTTTCTCTCTTCGTCTAATCGGTACAACTTTCTCTTTCTTGTCGATGCCAAGTGATTCCTTACAAACTTCCTTACCTACCATTCCTTCCAGCCTAATACATATGATATCAAAATACATCCATGTCAAAAATATTTCTCATGCTAGCTCTGTCACACTTTCTCACACTTCACCATCCGTCCTAATCATTCCTTTTTCTCGCCATGAGTCTTGAACTTTTTTCTTCTCTCTTTCACTCCATCTATTCCGTCTGCCTTATCTATATTTCCGTCTGCCTCTATTTGAACCTAATATTATCTGTACTTGCATCTTTGCGGTCTGTCTTTGCTGGCTCTTTTCTTTATTGTTGCAGTTTTATGGCAACACTCCTAACAACCTGGAGCACTACATCTTCCTTGATGAAACGATTCATGGCCTGCTTATACCTTGGGCTGCATCTATTCTATTCGGCTGCTACTGGGCATCTTATTCTCGGCTACGCTTGTTCCTCCCTTAAAACTGAACACTGAATGATTTAAACTAAGGAACTTTCTTGCTCGGAGCTGATACTGCTACGCTATCACCATGCGGACAAACGAGTTTAATTTTAATTTTCTTAAGTTAAGTTATTCTAGTTTTAATTTGATATTAGTGATCATGCTTTGCTTCTGGGTTGGGTCGATGCAGGTCGGCAGTCCTCTAGATGTCGCTTCTTAACACACCAGCTCGCTCGGCCTCAACCTCTTCCATTACTAACAGTTCAATCGGTACTGGGCTCATATTATCGAATGATCTTTTGCCTTATGATAAACATTGTTTTTGGGCTTGTCACTTGAACGCACAATCTCTACGATGTCACATAGACGAACTCAGAGCAATCTTCCAATTCAACAACTTCGATGTAATGGGAATTTCTGAATCTTTTTTAAAACCAAGTATTCCATCATCTCAAGTAGCTATATCAGGATATAATCTTTTTCGTAACGATAGGTTGAATAGAGCGTGTGGAGGCGTTGCAGTGTATGTTAAAAACGGTATCAAGACAAAAATACTTACTGTGTCCGAATCCTTACTAGGTGAAGCTAGGCCAGAATACATGTTATTGGAGTTGACTTTGTCTAGGTCTGATAAATTGTTACTTGGGGTCTGTTATCGGCCTCCAAAGATTGGTTATTTTACTGACTTTGAAAATGCTTTACTGTCTTTCATGCCTAATTACAGTCGTATCCTACTAATGGGAGATATGAATACGGACCTCAACATGGCCCATCATAACTTCGACTACACCCAACTCACTACTATTTTTGAATGTCTCAATCTGACCATACTGCCACTAAATCCCACTCATCATACAAATGTATCAGACACTTTTATTGACTTATTAATTGTTAGCGACCCTGATGAGGTGATTCACAAGAACCAAATCTCAGTTCCAGCTATTTCTGGTCATGATCTGATTTACTGTGTACTCTCCTATAAAGCTCCCAAGCCTGTACCAAAGTTTATAACCTTCAGAGATTTCAAACATATGGACGAAGAAGCATTTATGACTGACGTAGCTCAAACAGCATGGAACGAAATATTAACTTTGTCTTCGGTTGATGCAATGGCAACTACTCTAGAAAACAAGATTTTGAATCTATATGACAAGCATGCACCAACTGTGACTAAACGAATTAATAGCAAACGACCTGTTAAATGGATAACTGATGAAATATTGCAGCTCATGGCACAAAGGGACTCAGCTCATAGGAAGGCTAAAAGAACAGGTGACATTGACAATTGGACCACTTACAGACGCTTACGTAACAAAGTAAAACAAGAACTTCGTAACTCTAAGATTAGGTACATGAACTCTTTTTTGACTGAAAACCGACTTAATTCATCATCGTTATGGCGTGGAATCAAACAGTTTGGAATTGGGAAACAAAAATCACCTACCCAAATCGACCTTTCACTTGATTATATTAATGAACATTTTGTATCCCAATCTTCTCAACGTGATGAGACAGTAATTGAAAACCATCTAGAAAGCCTAATTGATCAAGTTTCCAACTCTCCTATTCCACCAGCCTTCCAGTTTCAATTTCGTCCAATTTCTGAGCATGAGGCTCTCAAAGCTATCCAGCATATTCATAGCAATGCGATGGGAGCAGATAAAATTCCTATCAAATTTATCAAGAGAATTCTCTTTGCAATTCTTCCTGTCATAACTTACATTTTTAATGCTTCCCTTCAAAGTGGTCTCTTTCCTAAAAATTGGAAATATGCTCATGTTCGCCCACTTAACAAAGTTTCATGTCCAACTAAAGTTGAAGACTTCAGGCCTATAAGTATTCTGCCAGCAATTTCCAAAGCACTTGAAAGACTTGTTCATTCACAAGTAGTCGAATTTCTTGAAAATAATAGCAAACTTCATAACTTCCAGTCTGGTTTTAGAAAATTCCATTCTACTGAAACAGCTCTACTGCGTGTTACTGAAGATATAAGGTCGTCCATGGATCACAGAAAGTGTACCATACTGTGTCTGTTTGATTTTTCCAAAGCTTTTGATACTGTTGACCACCAGATCCTTCTCAACAAATTACTCCTCCTTGGTTTCAGTCACAAAGCTGTAAAATGGTTTCATTCTTATCTTGTAGACAGAAAGCAGTGTGTCACTGATGGTGAATTGCAATCAGAGTGGAAAAATGTAATTCATGGCGTCCCCCAAGGTTCAATTCTTGGCCCCCTTCTATTCACACTGTATGCAAATGATCTTTCTTCCATAATTAGGTTTTCCAAATTCCACACCTATGCTGACGATCTTCAAATTTATTCTAGTTGCTCTGTTAGAGACCTTCACCAAACCATCCATAATATGAATGAAGAAATAGTGAAAATCACTGATTGGACTAAAAAGAATGGCCTCAAACTTAATCCACTTAAAACTCAACCTATAATAATTGGCTGCTCTCGTTTAATCAATGGCATAGACTTCCAATCAATTCCAAAAATCACTGTCGATGGGACTAGTATTTCCTATTGCAAATCAGTAAAAAACTTAGGAATCATAATGAATACTTCTCTTGACTGGACTGAACATGTTGTCGGCACCTGCAAAAGAGTTTTCTCTGCCATGCACTCTTTGAAGAAAATGCAAGACATCCTTCCTAGGCATATCAGACTATTACTTGTCAAAACTCTCATTTTCCCATACTTCATGTACTGCAATTCAGTTATAAACGATATGACAGTAACACTCAATGAAAGGTTGCAACGTAGTCAGAACTACTGCATGCGTTTTGTTTACTCCCTACAGCGTCATGAGCATATAACCCAATCCTACATCCATAGTAGCACCTTAAAATTACCTGATCAGAGGCTTATCAGAATACTTAAACTTCTAAAAAGCATTCTCAATAGTGGAACTCCTAAATATTTTAAAAATGATTTTAAGTTTGTGTCTGAAGGTCGGAGAAACAACGTTACCCACACCAGAAATGGTGACAGAACTCTTAGGATGCCAAATCACCGGACGACGCTTTATACTAAGTCTTTTGTTGTTAGCGCTTGTCGTGCTTGGAATCTACTCCCACTTTCAATTAGGAATCATGAGAGCCGAGTGGGCTTCTCCCTGTCTCTGAGGAGACATCTATTGGAGAAAATGGCAGCGTCTGTCCGGCCTTGAGGCAACTGCATGATCAATGATACTATAATCCTTTAAGTTAGGTTAGGTTATTATCTATAAACTAAATTATTTATCTATTCATTTTTATAATACTTTTTTTAATCCACAAATTATTTTCAATATGCTTTCATTTTATGTTCTAATGTATAAATTTAAAATTGTTTAAATTTAAATTTACCTCATTTGAATTGATTTATCTTACTTAGATAACCCATATCAGACGATTTCATCTAAATCAATTTAAACTAGTAGGACATGTTGAGGTAAAAGGTTAAGTGTAAGAATGGCCTCAATGGCCAAGACTTCGCCTCTTTGTGTAATTCATCTCTCAGATCCAAGCTCTATTTTCATTATGTTTTTTTATTTTTTTATTTTTTTTATCAATTTCTGCTGTACTATACCTCTGAATATATATTTGTTGTATTTATAAACTTTTCTACTCAAACTATTCAACCATTATGTTTACGATTCAAAATCAACTGTACTTAACTTCAACTAGTGGATCTGAGAGTTGCTAATATTAATAATACTTTATCATTCAAATACATTGTAAATTTACACAAATAAAGTCATCTGAATCTGAATCTGAATCTGTAAAGGTGACCAATCCGATTGGCTAACAAAAAAGAGACAGTTCACTGTTGTAAAATCACTTCCCGGTGGTTCGGAACCCAACAAAATCTGAAGGTCCAACTCATCAATGACCATCAACCAACTCATTAACCACGCACAGGTATCAGACCTATCATGACGTATGGGCTTCATCCTTAAAAAAAATTATGTTTATTGATTATTATTAAGGAAAATTTATCATTAAGAGATAAAGTTTAACTTCATGTTGAAAAACGTACAAGGACAAAGCAGTTTTTCAAAGATAGATTTCAAAGCTATTAGTTCACGATGATTCAAATTAATTAATTAATTAATTACAATTTACTTTAAAGGAATAAGATTGATGGGGCAGATTTATTCAAGTCAAGGCAACTATAGAGAGCATCTTTTCATAGTATTAATTTCTTGGATCATTCTTAATACCTTCGTAATTAGGAATTTCTCGCAGCATGCTTATAATCCCCAGCACTGAATTGCTTTCTTTTCGGGCTATGTTCACGACTAAGCCTGAGCTGAATAGAAGAGATTATACTCAAAAAATATGAACAATTTGATCTCCTTCAATTTGTGTAACAAAACGATTATATTCTGTTCTAGCGTGTGGCTCTAATTGGTAGGGATGCTAATTGAGTCGCTTTGTAAAGAACATGGTGAAGCTGAACTTTAAAGTACCAAATCGGATTTTAAACCACCGGATCAATCATGTTAGAGCTGAGAACATGTAATCAGATTTACCTAGGTCAATCATTCAAGTGCAGACATGAACACAAGAACATTAATTCTCCAAAGGTCATTATTGCTTAGAGACTCAACATTCAGAATTTATTCTAGTTCCTGGAAATCAATATTTTTACCATCTCGAATCAGGAGAAGCAAGCTAGTTAGTTCCTTTCATCACAAAGAATGAAAGAATTATAGCAGACTATCTTCTCAATAGATCTAGTTCTTTCATTCTCTCAGTTCTTCCATTACCAATTCATTAAGATTATACTGAACAGTTTAAGGAGTAATGTTTTCAAATATAAGTGGTATTGACAACATCACTTTTTTTTCTTTTATTTGTTTAAGGAGTATTGTATCAAGTGATTTTAAACATGGGAACCTATTTCTAAACAAGTCACTTTGTTGTATGCGTCCCATAGAGTCAATGAAAACTAACTTGCTTAATCTTTTTGCTTACTGCTCTACAACGTTTCATACATGGTTCTAACGGTGAAACTACTCATAAAGTTTTCTCAAGAAATAAAAATATCATTTATCAATTAAATTAACCTGTTTATTGGTCCACATAGAATGGCTTGAACGGTAATACAACCAATAAGGATTACTCTACAAATAAAAGCTTCATTTATTTATCCACAAAACATGACTTGAACGGTAGAACTTCCCTTAATTAAACTTCCTGCTCATGGAAAATCATTTTTCCTCTATTAACGAATTTCATTTTACTCATTCTTTTCTACCATTGAACTTCAACAAACAGAAATGAACGCGCATTGGAGTTGGTATTTGCAGAATGGAAGCGAGATCTGTGAGTCTTTTAATTTTAAATGATGTGTGAAGATGGATTTCGGATGGATCGAAAATGATTTGAAACTGTGGAACGCAGCTGACGAAGATTGCCAGTACATGATGTGGCGGCCTTTCTCAGTCATTTGTCGTTGCTCATTGTGTGAGCCTCCTCTGCTCAAGGGAGCGGGACGTTTGAAGAAAGGAACAACTCGCTCTCCTTGGCGAATTGATGGGCGCACAGGGCTGCAGTCCTTTCCCAGCCTGTCCTAATTGAAACTCGTCCCTTCAGCCGCTAGGGAGTGAGATACGCTTCTCCATCTACCCCTTTCGTACCCTCCTTCATCCCTCTCATTCCCTCCCACACGATCTCACACCTTCTCCCTTCTTCGCCGACGAATTCAATTGGTCAAAGTTCGCCACAGCTTCTGCTTCTGTTGTCTTTAATCACGCTTCGCTCCTTCCACTTATTGTACTTTGGCCAAATATTTCTTCACCTGATGACAAAGTTGACGTGACTTGACGTCAACGTTAGAGTGACGAAGTATCACTTTATTAAATGGTCGTTAATGACCAGTAGATAGCCTTCGTCATCAGCAGGATATTATTAAGTGGCTTCTGTCATACAGTATCTACAGAACATGGAGACCTTCTTGTATTAAAGCAAATAATCTAGGAACAGATGTTAACAATACATACCGATGCATATGATTTTATTTGTATAAATTAACAATAAATCAGAAAAAGTTATCACGTAATAAGTTGATAATATTCACAATACTAAATCTAAGAATGATGCCTGAATATTTCTCAAATACGGAACGATTTTCTTGGTATTAGTGATGGTGATATTCTAGTAGATATCCATAGTAAATAGCACTTAATGTTTTTCCATTTACTATTATCAACAAACGAGATATCGAAGATTCGACTGTTATGTCATTTTTAATCTGAATTGAATTCTAACAAAAATACTTGGTAGTTTGATTAACCTTCCTGAACGAATACTATTGATTTATAGACTGTGAACTTCCAATGGGTGGCCTGACATCGGCTGGCACTAGACTCCTTCATTAGTATCAAAAAACAGCCTACAAGCCCGATACACAATAATAAACAAGTAGAAAACAGGCGGCCAAGCGACTAAACACAAGCCAATAATTAAAAATATTGAAGTTCAATAGTTCAATAAAGGTCAAGTAACCGGAAAATAACATATGAATAACAGACATTAAACAAACGAAAAAATTAGCCAATATACAGCAATACTTTCATATTTTCATATTTTCATACTTTCATATTTTATTGATATATTAACACTGACCTATTTTATTATAGAACAATATTAGTGACCTGTGAGTATTTTATTAATGTCTAACTAAACTTCTGCTTGAAAAACAATTTCAAATACATGCAAACAATATGAGTTTTCAGAGAGAGAATGCAAGCAAAACCGGCAATAAAAACTAGCCATGTGACTGATAAATGGAAGCTATCAAACTGCCATGGTCGCCATAACAATGAAGTAATAAAGTTCAAGTTTTCGAAGTCATAACATTTTTATTCCTGCCGTGACTAGTAAATCCTGTTAATAACTCAAGTCTCCCACTTTTTTTATCTCCAATTGTTTTAGATATTCATAAATTTATGGCATTTTTTCTATCAATTGAAGTCAATTAGTACTGTGAAATTTACTCCTTGCATGATGAGAATTTTTTAAGAAGATTGGATTAAACTTGTTAGTACAGTATAAAAAGAGCTCAAAAGATATTTTTAATATTATATAATATTGAAATGCATAATTCATAAATATATTACAGTGATATTATATATTTTTAAGTAATAATAATTATGCTTGACGATTACTGCAGCAAAAAACTAGTGTTGGGAAGAGGGTGCCCGACTGACATTTTTTCAATAATAGCTAATAAACCAATCAATCTATAATTATAATATCCTTTACGTGGTAGAATGGGAACACTGTCTTACTCCAACATTTTTCTTGCTGGAAAAAACAAATCTTCGTGAGTCTGAGACTTGTGTATGGGTGATGCGGTTAGTGATGCTATACAATGATGTTACGAATGGTGAACCTACAGTTTTAGATTGGGTTAGTGATAATAAAGCTGGTAACGCCATGTCATCGCAGCCTATTTTGTTCAAAGCGCATTCCCGTGCTTCAGAAAACAAGTTATATTTCTGTTTTAAATGCATTAGACAATGATAAGAATGAATCGATTGATTGAGTCTGGAATCTAAGAACTAGGTTACTGGTCTCCAATAATAGCTTTCGAGATGACGAGTCTTAAAGCTGATATAAACCTCTCAATTTATGATTTCAAATAATAATAATCATATGATATCCAAAGAAAGCTATTCCAGCCCTGCTTCAATAGCGAATAAAGTAAGAACCAGGGTAACAACAGTGCTCAAATTCCAGCTAAATTTGAATGCACTTGGCTTCGTATAATGAGAGAATGCAGCTCTGTATGAACTGGACCATGAAAAGCAATCTTCTAGCACAGTTTTCAGCTTCAACTGTGCAAATAAGAATAATAGAGTCTTTTTTTGTGAAGGAAATCGCCAGACTTATTCAATTTCAGAAAACAGTTTTTTACAGCTCTGATGTCTATATTCAATACTTTATAGTTATTATAGGGTACGTTTCTTTTTCCAGAGTCCTTGTTTCGTCATCCTATCCTTGTTTGGTCTCATATGATTGGAACCGAGAAAGACATACAATATTGAATGAATAAAATTGAAAAGATATTTTTTTTTATTTTTTTTAAATAAGCATAATAAACCTACTTTTGTTGAACAATCCATTTCAAAACTAAGGAAATGAACTATTCAACATGAGTCAAAAACTAGCATGAATTGAAAATATTAGATATACAACAAACTTTACGATGAACTTATTTAACATGAATTTATTGAATAACATGAATTTTAATAACTAACTTTAATTAAAAACAGAAAAATATACAACAAACATAGAAAAACAACATCAATACAATAATTAATCAAACCTAACATGAAAGAATCGACTAACATAAATTAATATTAACCACCATTAATTAACTATCTCGAGTAAGAAAATCAAGCCATGAAAATGTTTAAAGCTTTGGTCTCATAATAAAGGTGAAATAATGTAGAGCTTCTATCACTCTGTCATAAAATTCATGGCAGAGTGAACTTTTTTGCACTTTTTGTAAAAGAGAATACTCTTTAAAATCCTTTAAAAAGAGAATATGAGCTCAGACCTCCCTTTTGTTTGTCTATGGAATAAGCATCCTGACAAACAAAAGACATGAAAGAGTTGAAAAAGTACAAAAAAATCTAACAGCGAGTATCAAGGTTGCATTTTCGTCTGGATTTTTATCACAAGAAGAGCGTCTGTTTATTGATCGCGCTAGAGTGGACTGAGTACATGGGCTATTCAGCCGGAAATGGTAATATTGCAGGTGAGAGCAGGTTTATACGACCTCGTCATCTAAGAAACAGCTCATTACTGTGTGTGATGGTTGGCAACAATTTTGTTCTAAGTAGCTGCTGCGTCAAGGCATGTTATGACGTCACAGGGCAATCGGCTAGAGTTGATGGATAATCTGAACTAAGCGAGCTTTCATGTCTGCAGATGAGGGAATCAGCCCTTGCTAATTACTCCTACGTTATTGAACGCGTCACGTCAGGGTCAGATGGTCGGATGGATGGATAGATGATGCCTGCCTCTCTCTGTTACATGATTTCCCTTTTTTCATACATTTTTACCCTACAGGTTAAACTCACTCTCCATTTTCAACTAAAAAATACTGTATAAAATAGAACAGAGTTTCAAAATGGTTGTACTTTTTTCGGGCTGATGATGCCCACATGAGTGTGAGACTTGTGCACGGGTGATGAGTGGATTATAATGATGAATGATGAGCCTACAGTTTCAGGTGGTTTCTGAGTCGTACATATATTTTTGTTCGTGTAATCGTTTGCAGATGCTCAAAAATAACTGAAATAATTTCAAAAACGTAAGGAACTGGAATTTTTAAAATATAAAAGATTTCATATTCTAATCCCCGTATTTGTCAATCTATCTAGAGATTTCCTTGAATTAAGGTAGACTTAAAAAGACTGCAGAGAGAGAGGCTTTTATCCCGTTCCAAATTCATACTATAAAAATATTTATGGACTGTTACATGTATATTATATGTGTTACATGTATACTGTTACATGTATATACAGGACTGTAGTCCTGTGTAATTGGCGTCAATTTTAGGCGAGAAAGGAGAAATTTCAACACGGCTGAATATATGCCTAGAAAAACATACTGTTCTATCACTAAAATAATGCTGGAAATACTTTAAATCAACACTCGCACTTTACGCAAACATTCTTACAACATGCACCAATGACAAGAGAAAACCAATAAGAAAATAATCAATAACGATCAGCTAATAATAAATTTTCGGTATCACTGTACAAAAATTAATTTCTAACTGTGACTAGGCCGATCGATTATTTAATAAACAACTATCCAAAAAACTGTTCAATGAAGTAAAAAGAAACGTTAAACACTCAATAAATAAATGGATCACTTACAAAGTACAGTCTGTTACGATATTTGATAATGCCAATAATAGTAATGAGTATTGTTGAAGAATTTACCACATGAACTGATCATGAGCACTTGATATGATTGTGTAAACACAATGTCTATAAAAAATTTTACTAAACTGGCACTGGATATGAACGTTGTGAAGGCAAATGACAACTGGCCTACGGCTCAAGGAGAACCCCATTTATACAAATACATTTATACCATTTTTTAATAATACTCTATTGATAGAGTATGGTGTATGATATATATGAGTTATTGAGCCTCATATCAGTCACTGATCTCTCTAATCACTAACCAGAATCATTGAAAACAATCGCTCAGATCTGAACCAAGTTCAAAAACTGATGTGATCAATCTGATATTAAAGAAATACATGTATTTTTAAGAAAAAATACAGTGAGAAACCTTTTTAGTCAGCGACTAGTCGACTAGTAATGCTCTAGCCCTAACCATAAAAATTGTAGTGTCATCAGACATTAGATCTGGTATTGCCAGTAGGCTACAAAATAATGGCTTGGCTACTTAAACATAATTTATTTTTCACTACACATTGGATTAGAAGAGATCTACTACTACTGTAAGTTGATAGAAGATTTCAAAATGTAGCCCTTCAAAATGAAGTATACACAAATCACGAAATCATGATTCAGCTTCTAAGACTTCATATTAATTGTGCACTACAACTTCTGCAACGGATCGTGATGATATCTGCTCCCATTTAATTATGGAATGAGACAAAGCTCAGTAATTGGAGTAGGAATGCTATCATTAGATGAGTGAGAGCTAGAGAGATACATAACATTATCTAAATAGATCAGTTGGAACAGATGAGAACGATAGGATTAGGATGCGACAGTTTCAAATAGTGCTTGTAACTGGAGTGGATACCATCTTAGTAACGAATAATGCAGTTCCAGTCATCCACGAATTGCTCTGCTGCGTTAGAAGTGCTTGAATTATATTACCGTAAATACTTGGAAGAAAGAGAGGGCTAAGGATCGGGACAGAAGAGAAGACCGGGGCAGAAGTCCTTGTTTGCTACTGCACGTTCAAGTGGCGCAGAACAGATTAAGCTCTGGAAAAGCCGGCTGGAACGAAGATGCTTGAGATGAGTCACAGAACACTGACAGATAACTCCACGACGGTAACACGCCCAGCAATTTTCCTCAGGATATTGCAATTGTGTTTTTTCCCCTCAAAACGACATCAAGTTATATCCTAAAATGTCTGACTCGCTGACAAAAAAAAACCTGACAGTCATCTCCAATACTTTCCCAAGCAACTCTGAAATTCATCAGAAAGGATTTCTTAACGAAATGGTTTAAATTATACAGTTTCATTTTCATATTTACCTTGTTTCTACTCCATAGGATTGTTTATAAAGTTGAATCTCGACTTACTCTGCTTTAGTCAAGTTAAAGATTGTTCTAGCATTGCAAATTAAATTGAATAATAATTTGATAATTATCAATGTTCTAGCATTGTTTATTGATTAATGATTTGTAGCAATAAATCACTTTCTAGGAGAATATAACACAGAAAAATACAGACAATTTTTAACACAGTGAAACAACAGATAAATGTGGAATTGATTAGATGAAGTGCAGTTGAATGTTAGGTAATTAACAGTATTGACTTTATAATGAATTGGAGAAAGTACTGCTAATTAATAAGAAAACATATGTTTATAAAATTGTTACAATGATTCCATTGTTACTTTGCGATAAGTTCGGAATATTTTTTTTTCTGATGATAGATTACAAAAGTCGGAGAATTGTGCGTGGGTATGAGGTGAATAATGCCAGGCTGAACAAATGGAATCGAACCCGTGACCGCAGAAGCAGCAGTCAATTGGAATCTTATCAGTGATAATGCCTCAACCGAAACAATACTGAGGTTCTCAGTTAGAACGAATAAATAGAATATGGATTCAGCCGAAGTTCATATTATGTTTCCTAACAACAAAGATGTTTTCTTTGCAGAAAATTGGTAAGGAGCCCCAATATATTCTATAAGTCTTCCAAATGTCCTTGTAATTTGAATGGAGTTTATTTTCAATGAATCTATGTGCCTTGTATTGATCACTTTTTCTTTACAAACAAAAAGAGTCCCAAATATCTTATGTCAAAGCTTGTGAACGAGATTTAATGTAATTGTGAAGGGTATGAAAGAAAATTCTTGTTTTTCCGGCACCCATGAGAGCTCGCCTTTGCCGCTTCTGTCAACAGAGCTGTGAAAAGCACTTCTCAGGAAAAGTGACAGGAGATGGAATAAGGGAGATGCATAACACCGAAATTCATTCAGAGTAATGGCTGTTTCCACTTTTTCTAGCTCGTTCCAGGAATGACAAAACTAAACTAGAGATTTTAGACATATTCTTTATCCGTTTTTTCAAGTTCTCGTTTTCTGTTACTGGACAATAAACATAAACAAAAATCATACTAGAACGAATGAATAATGATAAATATAATTCTTCTTAGTAAAAAAAGATAAGTGTTCACCAGTTTTCAATATTTCAAAGTGATTAGAAATCTTTTCTAATAACCTTGTCTTACTGGCCGGCCAATAATTAATTATTATAAAAATCATCATCCCCCTACTCAACTTGATTTATATAATTATTCTGCTGAACTAAAAACCGTCAGTGTTCATAAGATTTCAAAGCTCATTTTTCGAAGACACTTAGAAATATTGTATATGAGTCTAGATGTAATTATTTGTAAGTAATCGTGTAATTATATAAATCTATTGGAATAATGTTCTCAACATCCCTGCTAGATGCAACCATCTTTGAAAGTTTTGGCATCTGATTCATCGCGAATCTTTGGATATTCGCGAGTGATTTTGAGAAAAACTTTGATAATATTGCTATCCCTATCCCACTCTCCCGTCTTATTCTAGTGACCTCTATTGTAGTATCACTGTGTAAGAATTGAAGGACCCCATATCATGAAACTTCACTATGAAGCACTTCTAGTTTTCACGGGCAAAAAATATTTCTATAGAAAAATCACCCTTACTTTACTAATCAGTTCTAATTATAGCTTTTCTTGTACTCCTTTCTTTACCCGTTTTCAAAATAATTATGTCAAACCCATTATTGAAAAAGCGAAAACAGCTTGACGATCGTTGCATCATTACAATGCTTTTTTCAACTCATAAAGCACTAAAAACTATCATGAATCATTAAAAATCTAGATAGTTGATAAGAATTCAATGTGAAAATGCGGCGATTAAAAACAAAGTCATGAGAACCTACAGATTTATCTCGTTGGACTTCTCTGTTTGGCTCATTAATTGCAGCCTACAATGCGCAGTAATGCCCCCTCTGATGCACAATGGTGTCGTTGTTAGGGAGAGAGAAACAGGGATGACAATGAGAAGAAGGGTAGAAGCAATTCCTACGCCTCTGTAAAGATTATATGCTTCGAGCACTACAAGGCTCGACCACTTTACTTTACTATTTTGTTCGACCACTTTACTAGGTGCAGGTCTGCCAGAATCACCAAAGTGATGATTTGTAATGATTATCCTTTTCACTTGTACCTTCAACAAGTAATCATATTTGAAACTTTTTCACAAGTTATGAGTTAAAATGATTAGGTGGTATCAGTCGTTATTAATTGATTATTGTTAAATGAATTTTTTCTCATCATTCGCTTCATTACCCACTCAAAAGTCCCTGACGAACGTGGGCATCAACAACAGGTAAAGTAATGTTGATCATGATGATCAGAAAGATTATTCTTTGAAATTTTTAAAGAGCGCTACAGGCATCAGGCAGTATAGTAGTAAAAAAACCCTTCAATTACCATCTATTCGATTCTTGGAAATGGTTGCCTTACAATAAAATGAAGATAATATTTTTATCGCTTGTAAGTGGAAACCAAATCTTGTTACCATCCTGTAACTTCCGTCTTCGATTTTTATCTATTTTATGTGTTTTCCGTAGTTTCGATTCTGTACGCAGCTAGCTAAAATACTACCTACTTATTTATGGTCATGGATTTCACAAATTTCAATGTATGCATAATTCTCTAAATTATCACTTCAATTCCAACCTGTTTTCAAATTCAATATCTGTAAGTTAATGATCGCTACCAGTAAAACACCAAAAGAAAACCTTTACACTATTATGATGTATCTCATTTAATATTATATTTTTTATGGAAATAATTATTCAAATATCATTATGGAATTGTATTTTAACTTCATAGTTTGTGATATATTTCAAATGTTATTATCTTTGTCTATAGGAAATAAATGGGATTGGTTTAGAGTGATTTCCAAAATCAATAATTGGAGAGTAAAATCAATAAAAAATGTTGTCTCTGTAGAAGATATTCAAAGTATTTGGTTCTGCGAAACATTGAACATTAGAATTATTCTTTAGAAATGAGCTATCACAAGAGCGAAACTTGTCAATATATGTCGGGATACACATTTATTTCTAGATGGATCGCAATTAAAATGCTGGCCTTTTAAGAATATACAGTTCCAGTACTCAAAGATGAACAATGGAATCGCTCATTGCAAATTAAGCTTTTACATGAGCGAAATTTAAAGTATAGATCGGATACATTGATTCTGAGATGGATCACTCCAAGCTTGTCTTTATAAAATCAATTTTCAGTTAAAAAAAATGTTTTCATGAGAAACAACACATAATGATTTCATTCCTCTTTCCTAAGCTCAAGTTTTTTATCTTCAAGTTCTCTATCGGATAAGGAATATCAAGAAATTTAAGTCACATGTGAGAGTTTGTCCCCTGGAAAGTCCTTCTGATGATGTGGTGAGCTGGTTTACAGTGATGGCATGATGGGAGGGATTAGTGTTTTATTGCGGATGATGCCCACATGAGTCTGAAGACTTGTGCGTGGGTAATAAGGTGAATCGGTGAATGGTCAGATACATTCATGGCTGAATGAGATTCGAACCCAAGGCTACAGGAATCGAAGCCAGCCAGAGCCGTATCTTATCACAGACAAGCGCTCCAACCAACTGTGCTACCAGAGCAGTTGTCTGCAAATTCCAATAATTTTTTATTGTAATTGCTTATGTCCATGTGATCATTGATTCACTTGAAGTTTTGTCTATGTATAATTGTATTTGTATTGTATAAGCAGGTGAAATTAAAATAATCTATTCATGAGAAACAACTTGAAAACAATTCTTGAGATGGATCTCTTCCAACTAACATTTAATTTGACCTGCAGTCTCAGCTTTAAGCACACAAAGGAATTATTCATTGGAAATTAAGCCATTACATCATGAGCGAAATCCGCAAATGTAGGTCGGAATACATTTATTCTGAGATAAATCACGATTGAAATAGAAACCTTTTAAAAAAACAATTCAAGTTCTCAAAGATTTCACCATGGATAAGAGCACACAATGGAATTATTCATAAGAAATTAACCCATTACACGAGCAAAATTAGTAAATATAGGTCGAAGAACATAATGCATTCACTCTGAGACGAATAAAACGAATGTTGTGTTTTATTAGCTGAAGCGCTCGATTGATGAAGTTTGCTTAGAATAATTATGGGGTGTAGTGAGGGTTGCGTTGTAAGGGAGGGGGAGGTTATGGTGGGTTGGTAACCAAGAGGCAGTACGCACGGATTACAGTGCGAATTTAATTCGACCGTGGAAGCTAGCGGCAGTAGTAACAGAGGATGACACCAGTCGTGTTTTTATTTCGAGTCACAAGGCTGGTGATAAAATACGGCCATTAGAGAGACGCTCTTTTTATTTGCGCGGACAAAACAGTCTTGTAGCTTCATAAAACGAGGACGACGAAGACATTATTCCGGACCAAAAAGAGATATTTCGCATGTCTGCTGTGTGTGCGGTAATGGAAAAAGCGAGCTCCATACCAAAAACCAAAACGGGGCCTCTGGTTTCTATGAGAGGGGGGGTGGTGATCGACCAAGCCATGGCTACCCGGGCAGCTGTTCACACCTCATACAATGACGAAACCCCCAACCTCGGAACCCCAACTCCCCAAACCTAGTAGGGCAACCTTTAACTTCCACCCTGCACAAATAATGAACTACCATTACCGTAATTTATAAAATTATGGACTCAATTTCTCGGAAAATAGGCTTCCGCGCCAGCCTCTCGTGCCAAAATTATAACGGGCTTGTCGTACTTTGGTACTAGTTATTACTTTCTACGATTACTGACTTCTTAGACACAGCTGCGACAGAGGACCTTACTAAAAGACTGGTACAATTATTCAACAGAGGAACTTTTACCCAGTTTCAAATCTACGCATTGGATTAAATCAACTTTATTCATGTAAAATAGATGTAATAATATATTACAGAATATCAGTTACAATGGAAGTCATGTAATTTTTTCAGGTAATGTGACTGCTTTCTAGTACTACGACTAATGAACCGTTTAACGTAATTTATTTTAAAAAATCAACTTAAAGAGCATCTGATCATCTGACCAGTTCTTCCTTTCTCTCTTTCTGATTGAGCTATGCTCATTGATTGTTACCTATATACAGTATTTCTCTCGGCATATTCTCTTGACACTTTCAACGTTTCTAACAAACTTTCTTTTATATACACGTTTATATCATATTTATTCTATTCTATCATATTAAGAACAAGAAAGAATAAATAAATATTGTTTGCTACGATTAAAACAGTAGTTTACGACTTGAACAGGATAATCCAAGTGCCGGTTATATTATACATGGATGGTCGAAGCTATAAGTTAAACAGAGTGTAAAAGTGTTACAGTTGTATAGCTAAGTAGACCGAACTGGAGAAAATTGTAACCAAACGTTATAAATGAATGCCAAGGCAGTTCGCACAGATTATTCGGCAAGCGCTCTTATGCGAATTGGTCTGAATAAATGGTTGTGATTGGTTGGATGTCGTTGGCTGTGACTGAAGTCATTCACTTACGAAGATTCCCAGGAGAGATGCTGTCCAAAATATACCCGTGTACCAATGTCCGATGGGACGCACAACATTGATGATCACATGGGACATCCTTACACGATATACAAACCCGTGTGGACTTGTGTATACTTCAACAATGATAAAAACTGCCAATTAGTAATACGTGTAACAGCTTCAATTTATTACCGAAAGATGTGTCTATACTCGTAAAAGAATGGCTCATATAGTCGTATCCAACTTGTAACTTGAAATATTTTAAAGAAAGAAACAATCTCAAAGTAGCCAAACACAGTACGGAATGAATTATCAGGTGTAGGGATGGGCACTCATGATTTGATATAATATTAATTCAAATTTGGGATTGAAATGCAAACGTGGGAGGAATAAGCGAGTAAATATCTATTGCCTAAGAATTCAAAGTATTTGTTCCCCGTCTCTTGGTTTCCCCGTCTCTCATTATTTTAATATTTAAATATTATTGGTTCCAACGGGTTAAACTTCTTTCAAGAGTTTAAACTTCAAACAGGCTTGTATTTGACTATTGAAATAACAGTGAAAGTTTATTTTTTATAAAGTAAACCAGTTAATATTGATGTAGCAAAAACTGGATTGAACAAATCATATTATGGCCGTAATCTCCTTGTAAAATTTCCTTTTCCCTTTCTTTTGCAATTTTAGATACAATCAAGGTCTTCTCTAAAATGGATTTATCCTTCAACTAGGCTTTAAAAGTCCAATAAAATGGGAGAATTGGAAAATTTTCATTAGAGAATTTGAAATTGTTAAGAAGCATAATGCGATCTTTATAATATACATACTCCATATAGCCAAATTATTGCTTCCATTGTTCTTGAAAATTCATATTTTACAGAATTTAGATCGATTTTAATCCAAAACATACAAAACTTCACGGCTTCTCAACACAATATTACCAAGAGTGTTCGAGCTAGGCTTCAAACTTTCATTAGAATGGTGGAATTATGAAAATTCCATTGATTTCTACTTGAGAATTTCTCAATAACTGCTTTGAAGCTTGATGTGATCAGAACTTTCAATACACTCACTTCTTGTAGCTTTCAATAGGAAACTAATCAATTAAGAGTAGTAGCATATGCCACTGTTCAAATGTGATAATTAATTGTCATCTTATTCTGTTACACAATTGAACTTCTACATGTCTTTTTAGATATCCCATTCTCTTCCTACGTGAATTACAATTTCAGTAAAGTGATAAATAGCTAATAAATTTAATTCATTAAGACATTAAATTTATTCAATGGTCAATTAATTTATTCTAGTATACAATAGAATGTGATAAAAACTGATGAAATGATTCTTTATAAGAAAATTATCATTATTACGGATAAGCTACTTTTTTGTGGATAATCATTCTCGATGAATCTTCTGTAATTGAAATAAAAATAAATTCGAATTTGATAGATAAGAATGATAAACTTATCAATTTTACAAGTCTAAAAGTGTAACAAAAAATCACTTATCATTTTTCAAAGAACTTAAGCCGAGTAAATAACTAGTAGAAATCTAGATTGAAACGTTCATCTTCTACTCTCTTGAGCTAATAACGTTAATTACACACTTTGCATACATGAATATTCTCTGGGATCATTTCCATACCACTTTTATATCTCTCTTCTCAGTAATATCTTCTCTATCTAACGTCATATCATTCATTCTTTCCATCTCTCATTGAAACAATAATAATTTTTTTTAGTCAACCTACCGAATCCATTTGAAGGAGTCAGCTAGACAACCTGCGAGGCTATATCTTAGGTTTTCTATTTTCAATTCTCAGTAATATCATTCCCACACACTTTTACACACTCGTTCACGCACTCTCTCTCACTCACTCTATTTCTTACACAATCTTTCACTTGCTCTCTCTCATTCACTCTATATCTCACGTCTTATCATTCATTCTATCCAATCATTCAATCTACTACCATTATAACAATATTAATTTATTTTTAGTTAGCTAACCATCCAAATCCATTCTAAGGAGTTAGTTAGGCAACCTGCAAGACTCTTATACTTGGTGACGACTAAATAATGAAGATGAAAATATAGAAAAATTCTAATCCACATAATCTTTAAAACAATCCAAGTTAAGTTGTTCGTATTACATCTCAGTCAGCAGAAAACTGTTTTCCCCTACTCCTGATTTACAACTGATTTTCCCCATAAATCACTTGACTTAGGTCACTTTAAATCAGTCCGAAGAAATCTTGTCCGTATAGTTGCAGTAAACCATTGGTTCGACCAGTAAAAAAAATTCAATGATCCGAGCAAGTCTCTCAAAATATTTTCAATACTTTATCCAATGTCAATCAATATCAATGATCTCATTACATATTATTTGAATGAATAATATATAATAGGACTTATATAATGAGACTTATTATATAATAAGGCTCTTATATATAATAAGACTTGAAAGTTGTCACAACCACATTTATACAAACAGCAGTTTGTCTGAGATTGATGATGGTGTAACAATCGAAACTAGAATCTCACTGTCTTCAATAAATGTGGTTGTAACAACTTCAAGTCTTATTATTCGTTATGGATATCTTCCACAATATCACCTTCGCCACTGCAGTCATATTATTCGAGCATGAAGCACGTTCTTCACAATCTATCAGGTGATGTGAAGTATTCATAATTAAATTTCCATGAATCCTTTGTAGCAATTTTTCGTATGACCAGTTTTCATTTTCCATTGAACTTTTTTTTCCAAAACAGTCCACTGTTTTTCAAATGATTCAACTGTTGATTTTCTGTCGACTTCATTACGCCAGCAGAAGTCTCGGACTCATATGGGCATAATGAGAGAAAAAACAATTTTTTTTATTATTCAAAGTTTCTCAATTTTTTTTTATTAATTAACGATACATTTTGACGAGATTGACGATATTATTTACAATTGACGATAGTTAAGCCATGAGCACGAACCCATGGAAAAATGGAGAGGCTATGCCTCTCTCTCCAAATATTTTCATCCAGACATGAAGTAAATAAACAAGAGTCAAACCCATTCAAAGTCAAACCCATTCAAAGTCAAACCCATTCAACATAATATATTCTTCTAGTGTTGTAACCCCGGGTAAAATTTGGTTTCGCTCATGTTGTGTCAAACAGTTCAAAAATTGTGTGTGTTTAACTGTCTAACAAATGTCAACAAACAAAACACATCAAGGAAAATCTTATCAGAATGATTAAAATAGAAAAGTTTCTATTTGAAAAAAGATACCTACTTTAGAACATGGCATGCCATGCTGGAGTGGGTCAGTTTCCGGTGTTTGTGAATAGAAAACTTGAAATGAGCTTATTTTGGATTCAATTTTTGTAGTTGATCACATCAAACGTAGTATCAACTTGATATTGCAATAGAATCATCTATCCATTTATTCACTATTCACTACTGCGCTTTTCCACAATCAAAATTATTCTTGCAGGTTAAATTGTAGAATAAAGAATCATGGCGCTTAACTCATACTTGGCAGTGTGCAAAAACACCTTATCTGTTGTCTCACTACGCAAGGGAAAAGAGTGTGGCAAAATAAGTTCATATAGCTTCCAGTAATGCGATGGCAGGCTATAAATGACGCTATAATTCTATATGTATATCAAACGTACTTAATTGAATACGAATTGTACAATATAATAAATTCCATGGTATTCGAGTAGAATTATTGACGTTCGTGCATCCTTGTTCAGGGCAAACCAAGTCTATCAACCACTCGTTTACAATCCCAAGCTGTATTTGTAAATATAGCCTACTGGCTTAAGGTTAGTTGAGTACTAACCTACATCCAGTAGGCTATATTTACAAATTGCGCGTACAATTTACAAGTAACTTCCGAAAGATTTTACAACTACAAAAACAAGTAGTAAGGTAAGCTAGTGAGTGAACTGTTATGCAATAACCCCCTGCCACTGCATGTGTCATTAATGAATGGAAAATGTAGTTCTCTTTTCATCTATGAGAAAACAAGATCCACAATTTCATTACAGATTGGATACCCCTACTTCTAATAGAAGTAGAAACGATTTTTTTGGTTCCCTTCAGGCCCAGTTAAGAAATCAAGGCTTCGGTTCTTTTTGTTTGCCGAAGCGGTTGAAAGGCGCATGCCTGAGAACAAGACACATTCTTCTACCATTCAAATTCAGGTTTATTTCAAACAAATAATAATTTTCACAATAAACTTTCAGTGTGAAATGAATAAATGATCTTTCACATAAAAATAAATGAAAACGACTACCATTTAAAGGTGGAAAAATACGAAATAGATCATTCCTACATAGGCATTACTGCCTGTTCGCGGGGAAGAGCCGACATGAAAGTCATACTTGATCAATAATACACAGTCAATCCCTTGGTGTTATGGAAGCCTGTCAATCAATTCCAAAAATAAGATTTATTAAAGTAACTTACTGTAGCCCACAGAATTCCCCCCCCCCCAAACCGACACTAAACCGATATGACAAAAGACTGGGACCTAAACCATAACGCCTGAACTGAGCCTTAGGAAGACTGTTCTTTCTTTAGCGACGCTGTATTGCAAACATTATGAATTGCAGTGGAGAACGGTGTGCATCGTTTGTTGAAAGAGAGCAGAATGATAAGAGAAGGTCAAAGGAGCACGCGCCATTATTCGACGTTGCCTTAACGCGGGCGCGGATAAAAGTATGGCTTGGGGTTAATTGCGATCCGGCGGCCCTTAATCGGATGGTGTAAGTGTAAGTGTGAATGTGGTAAGTGTGTGTGTGTGTGTAGGTGTGAGTTTAAGTGTGATTTCAAGCCCTAGTTTAGCGGAAAACGCGAATCCTTGTATAAATGTCGGCTGGCCTTTACAGAGGCCGTTTACTCGGGTCTATTCACGACAATTTATCTTCGATAATGGATCAGGACCGCGTAATAGATACGTGATCGAGCAGATCGATTCGGATGCACGTAATACGGTCTGTGCTTAATTGCTCCGTACGGACTTACTTCAGTCGGAATCGGCTTCTTCCTGGCTTTTCACTACCTGATACACAACCGATAACGGTTTTGTTACCTCGTGTACTCTGGGAGTAATAAGAATCTGTTATGGGCTACATTTCTCTAATTCATTGTCACTAATCTTTACAAAAATTGAATATTGAATATTGAAATTGTTTATTGGCAGAAACAAAACTTTTACAAACAATCTTAGAAAATACAAAATGAGCAATATAATAATTATAAATATGACAAGATAAAAAATAATATTACAAAATAAAATGAATTGCCAATTGAGTATTTGCATCTCGAGGTACTAGACCTGTGTGAGATGGTGACTTAATAATAAATCAAATAAATGAATAGATAAAAATAACTAAAAGTAGATATATATATATAAATATGAAAAACGTTGAAAAGTGGTTACTGAGGCCGACAATTGCTTATAGAATGACACATAAAAAATTGTATCGGTGATTTATCAATATTGTAGCCTTGAAATGTAATAAAATATAAAGTAAGGATTTATTACACGAGAACTCTAAAAAAGTTATCTATATTCTCGATTTCCATTAAGAATTTCTTGACATCTCTCAAAAACCTTGATCGCACCTTACACTGTCTTATCTCCAAGGGCAGCAGGTTGAAGAACTTTGGTGCTAGAGAAGAATAAAATTTCATGAAATGACTTTTATTTGGTTTAGGCATGCAAGCTTCAAATTGATTTCTCAAATTATTATTTTTGAAATTAAAGAACTCATTTCCATTAACACTTCTATCAAAGAAGTTTCTGAGTACTTTATAAACATATAAATTGTTCAATGGAAGGATGTTCAACAATTGGAAATTATTGTTTTTTCTATCTGAATCGTCTGATTTCTCGAATCATTTGTTTATTTATTTGCATACAAAATATTACATATGTATAATCAGAACTCAAAAAAAAGTTGATATCGATTCAGTTAAAATAAACATCAATATTATAACAACGTTCACATTAGATAGTAGTTTAAACCAAGAGTTAGAACTGTCAGTGTGCTGGAATCAGTTCAAACGCTCATTTTGCATAATATGGGTCTTAGCCTATCAGAAGTCCCATTCAAAAAGAGTATTTAAAGTTTTAAAATGTATTATAAGGTCTGATTTCTCTAGTCGTTGAACATATCCATTCATATCCATATCCACTCTCTCTTTTACGGTCAAGTATTGATGAGAAGAATATTCTTTAATATCCAATTTCAAGAATGGACATTTATATGCTCAAACTTCGCCGTTTCATGTAGATACATCACAATCATATTATCTTTATCAAATTGCATCTTATATTCATATCTTTGAATAATTCTTTAGTTTAGATTTGTAAAATTCATAGAACAATAATAAAATTACAGTACTTATATATTTTTAACTATCATAATCTAGAATCTAAGATTGTGCATTTTGTAATCTACATTAATAAAGTAAACAATCTAATCTAATCTTATTATAGGAATAAATGAGTAAATGAAAGAATATAATAATTCCAGCAGGGTTCGATTCTGTGAACCCAAAAGTATTCAATGATTACTCTACAAAGAGACTAAGGAGTGTCAAAATTTTACATTTTCAAATAATGAAAATTCAGTTAACAAAGAGTCATTCAACTCATTCAAAATAAGGTTGAAATGATACAATGAGTCACATTGTATCAGATACACTTTGGGAAGCAAGAGCGGCTCAATGGGTTCATGGCCCCCCAAAATAGGGAAACTCTACAGCTACTGAAGAAGGGGCGGGAAGAAGGAGCTATCTCGTCAAAAAAAGGTCAGCAGAAAGCAGAATCCCGATTGTGATCCTAAAAAACTTGCGACCACACTTGTTGGGATGCAGGAATGCTGAATGTCAAGGAATGAATGAACTCATACAAGGGACCACTATTTTCGAAGAGATGGTAGCATACTCAAATCAGACGAAATCGGTTACAAGATATTTCATGAGATGCGTAAGGAATTATATTGCTAAACGTATTCCGTTCTATTGCAGGAAAATAAAACCGGTTCTATGAGAGTTGTGACCTTGTTAAAATTTGACTTTAATTTGCTGTTTCTTTTGATCGTCTTGGTATGGAGAGGATGTAAGATATTGGAGTTTCTCAATTAAAAATTATTCTCAGCAGCAGCATGACTACCAAGCATTCAGACTCTAATTGAAATCTCGTAATAAAAGCAGTATTAGAAGCAGTATTGATGTTTATCCACGTCCATTTGTATTGAGCATATTCTCTTTTATTATAGAAATGAATAGGTATAGTAAATGAAAGAATGAAATAATTCTAGCAGGATTCATTTTGTGAACCCATGAAAATTCAATGATTATTCTACATAAGAATTTTTAAAATTTTACATATGTTATATTCAAATAATAATTCAATAAACAAGTTGTCCTTAAATCAATATTCTCATTATTCTTATTACGCGAGAGAATCAAGTCAAGAATTCCGATCAACTCTTTGTTGCTGCTGTTTCAATTATCGCGAGTGTTTCCAGTTCTATAGGTTTGATGATGTGTAAAATTCAGGTGAGAAACTGAGAAAGAAGTAGTAGCTCATGATTGCTCGAGGCTGATGGTGAAATGGAGCGATTAGAGATTGGAAGAGATGAAGGGAGAAAAAGGGATGGATGAAGAAAACAGAAACACATTTAGCAAGATGAGAGAAGTTAGTCGAAAAAGAAAAAAGAAGTACTGACCAGCGATGTGAGGAAGAAATAGTAATTTCGTAGAAGAAAGAGAGTCCCAAGTCCATAGAGTGTATCAGAGAGTACAATTAAGAAAATTGGAAATGGTCCAGCTTTTTCCAGGAAGTCCCGTATCAACTTTCCTATCTAAAGTACAGGCTCGTCTATGAAGCATTACTTTTCCAAGGATTTCACAAAAGAAGGTTCATTATCTTTTCTCTCAACAGAGAATAGTGTAATCTTCTTAGCAAGATCTTAGAGCTTCCAATAATGAATAATCAGGAAATTGGGAGTTTTAATCTACTTAGAAGGGTTCATGAAAGCAAACAATTTCCAGATTATTGTCTTGATAAGAGTTAAATAAACTCCTTCAGTGATCATACTGTGTACTGCTCCAATTCTAGTTGATACTCGATTATTTCGAAGCTAGAACACAGTACAGCCTCAAAGGGAGAAAACCATAATGAGGGACGCAGATCTCAACTCCTTCCACCCACCCCTCCTGCATATAAGCCTCCCGGCTTTCTACAGAAGAGTCCAATATCTTTTCAAGTAAGTTCAAGAAACATTTAAGTACTTTGCTACTTATCAAAATGGAATGTAAGGAAATTTCAGTAGATCTCAGTAATAGAGATCACCAATAGGTTTCATGATCTTGGAAATGCGACCGCTGCACGCTGTAGTTACAAATTCACATTTCAGTTGTACAGAAAAGCTGGAAAAATGCATTTATGTTTCGTAATATATTTTTTGTTACACTTGATAGAAAGTAGCTACTTTCCATAAATTTGTCACGTATGGAAAGTGCCTCTTTTCCGTACTAGATCGGAAAAATCAGCTGAGAAATAGGGCCTTATAGCCGTACAAGATAGGAAAAAACATATAGTGCGGCAATAGTATATTACGTTACTAGGCTGGAAAGTAACTTTTTGCTGGTCGAGCATATGATAGTTTATGCACGAGGCGCAGCCGAGTGCAGAAACGAGAATATGCAAGAACCGGCAAAAGTTTACAGCCATGTAATGTACGATATTTTTGTTACACTTGATAGAAAGGCATGCTCCAATCAGCTGGATAATATGCGAGACATTCAAAAGTATGCAAGACAATTGAATCAGCTGCTTTATTTAAATTCATAATAATAATTTGATCGGCGAATTCCCAGATATAAACCAAAATAATGATAGCTTAGTGCAATCAGCTGGATAATATTCGAGACATTGAGTCATGGATAATGTAATGAGTTGACTATATCTATACATATAATATATATATGTGAGTCAACGGAAAAATCTTTGCCGCACTCCAAATGTTTTTTCCTATCTTGTCACTCCCGTGTTTCGGAGGACACGTTAAGCTGTCGGTCCCGGCTGCCTAAAAAAACAGTCGTTAAGTCACGTCAGAGGCCCTGAACTTATTCAGGTGCGACCTGATAACTCTGACACCAGACCTGAGCCAGCCAGGTCACACGATATTATTATTATTATTTTTTACGGCTATAAGGCCCTATTTGTCAGCTGATTTTTCCGATCTAGTGCGGAAAAGAGGCACTTTCCACACTTGACAAATCTATGGAAAGTAGCTACTTTCTATAAAGTTTAACAAAATAGTATATTACGTTACAAGTGCGGGAAATGGAGTTTACCGTATGAGTATGATGAGTTAACGCATGAGACGAAGTCGAGTGCGGTATTATCAAACGAATACAGTAAACATCTTCCCGGACGAGTTATGTACGATATTTTTCGTCATACTAGTCTAAAATATATAAAAAAAGATAAACTTTGAGCTACTACAGCAAGCATCATCAAACATAACCTAAAAATCAATCACAGCAGTAGAATATTAAAAATACTTCTGAGATCAGCTGTTTTCCAAATTCTCTAACAGCTAGAATGTGGTAAAATCCATTACCGCACTGAAAAAGGATGTGGTAATGAAAATCAGCTGTTCTTTCTGTAAACAGACGTTTACCGGCTCGATTCAATGCTCGGTAAAGTGGTGAATATGTACAAATATGACGAAATAGTTATTTTCCTCCACCTACTATCAAAAGTCGCATTTTACTCCCTGGAATCGAATACTAAAGTACTGCTTTTTCTCCCTAGGGACTAAAAGTGATTCTAGCGGGACTAAAAGTAATCACTTTTACTCCCTAGGGAGTAAAAGTGATTCCATAAGAATAACCTGGGAAGAAGTCCGACAACGCCGCGATTGAAGAGAAAGGATTGTGGCAACACTGTCGTGGTCGGTAGAGGAAAATATTCAAGAGAGCTGTATTTCGATCTTTGGAATATTTAGATCTAGGAAATAAGTAGCTGTATTTCGATTGTGAGGTTATGTTCAACCGTTGGAGGATATGAAAAAGTACTCACCTCTAACGTCATCGGCATCTCTACGAGAGCGTTCATCTAACAGAGACGACTGAGCGTGTCTGCACAGGAAACAAGATTGCAGGTTATGTTTTTTCTTGGTTACTAAGATCTTCGACATTGTTGAAATCCGCTACCGGTATTGTAGAAGTTATTTTTGTTTTTATAAAATGGAAAGTGAGAGTGATGAGGAGTTTGTTCTAACTCCGCCGAACATTCGACATGAAGCTGAAAATGTAACTGGAAATTTGCTTCCGGAAAAATTGAAGGAACTATACATCAAGTGATATGATTTATTCATTGAATGGTGCAAGAAGAATTGTGGTGGAACTGTAACAATTTCAGTAAACGTAATCCTTGTTTACCTCTCACAACAAGCACAGGTATGTAGCCCAAGTTATTTATGGACCATTTATTCAATGTTGAAAGCAACAATCCTTGTGAAACATAACATAGATATCAGTAATTTTACGAAAGTGGGTGCTTTTCTGAAAAAGAAAAATGTAAGCTATCAACCTAAGAAGTCTAAAACATTCACCAAAGAGGAGGTAAATAAATTCCTGTTAAATGCTCCAGATGAACAATACTTATTGAAAAAAGTAGCCTTGATTTTTGGTATTTGTGGAGCTTGCCGAACGGGTAAATTGTGTAATATGACTGTTAGTGACATTGAGGACAAAGGTTCAATTCTCATAGTTAATGTACCTGATTCTAAAACCAACAAGGGACGTGTTTTTACTGTGATCAATGGCACACAACGAGACATAGACTACTTATATTATTTCAGAAAGTATTAAAATTTAAGACCAAAGACAACAAATTCACCCCGGCTATTTTTAAGTTTTAAAAATGGGAGATGCTATAATCAAGCCATGGGGAAAAATTCCCTGGGAAAAATACCCATGAGTATTGCACAATACTTAGAACTTCCCAATCCTAACTTGTATACTGGACACGCACTAAGGCGGACTTCAGCTACTTTGCTGGTTAATGCTGGAGGAACAATGACCCAGCTTAAAAGACATGGCGGATGGAAGAGTACTACTGTCGCCGAAGGCTATATTGAAGAATCAATTGGAAATAAAATACAAACAGCAAACAGGATTTTGAACCAAACAACAAGCAACATTGATTTAAATCACACTTCATCTGGGCCTATGCCAGTGGCCACAACACACCAGCTTCAATCCAGTTCCAGCGAGGTTGATAAAACTTCAACTAGGCCTATGCCAGTGGCTGCAACGCACCAGTTTCAATCCAGTTCCAGCGAGGTTAATCACACTTCAACTAGGCCTATGCCAGTGGCTGCAATGCACCAGTTTCAATCCAGTTCTGTTGTATCAACCCCGAACACGGTTTTCCAAAATTGTGATGGGTGCGCAATAACTATCAACAATTATTATCAGAAGTAGGCTAAATTTTTACACTATCAACAATTAACTATCAACTATCAACTATAAACTATCAACTATCAACTATCAACTAGCAACTATCAACAAATTATTATCAGAGGTAAGCTAAATTTTGTTTTTAAAAAAATAGTGTGAAAGCGTGAAGGTAAAGTAAAATTATACATTGTTATAGGTATTGGTGTAGGTGGAGGAAAAATGTTGTGTGCATCACGGGACTAAAGTACTTTTTCTCCCTCAGGGAAATTGTCGCCCTCGGCTACGCCATCGGGCGACAACTATTGTGCATCTAGGGACTAAAGTGCAACTTTTTCTCCCTGAGGGAAACTGTTGTCGCCCGATCGCGTAGCCGAGGGCGACAATTTCCCTGAGGGAGAAAAAGTACTTTAGTCCCGTGATGCACACAACATAGTAGGTGGAGGAAATAGCTATTTGTGTAACTAGAGTGCAAAATAGCGTTTTTCTGCATCGAGAGAAACAGTTTTTTTCACAAGCCAAAGGTGAGTGAAAACAGTTTCTCGAGTGCAGAAGCAATACTTTGCACTTGTATTACACATTAAATTTTTCCTACAGTAATGTATAAAGTAATTTAAAGAGAACAAAACAGGACATACATTACCTCACAATTCCTCACATAACCTATCTTCGAATCAAATCGATTTCAATAACAACAACTACAACAACTATTTCACAGCTGAAGCAGAGTAGCCAACCTATTTTTGAATGCAGAATAGGGAACCTGCGTATTACATGCTCACTATTTTGTGTTGTTAGGTTGCAAATTTGGAGTGCGGAAAAGTACATTCCTGCACTGCAATTTACTTTCCCGCACTGGTGCAAGAATAGACTATTTTGCGTGCTACAGTTAGTGCAAAAATAGGCACTTTTTCGGGTCACTGTAGGAAAAGATTTTTCCATTGACTCACATATATATATTATAGTGTATATATATATACAATATAGTCAACTCATTACATTACTCAATACCTATGACTCAATACCTGTCTCAAATATTATCCAGCTGATTGCACTAAGCTATCATTATTTTGGTTTATATCTGGGAATTCGCCCATCAAATTCTGAATCTAAATAAAGCAGCTGATTCACTTGTCTTGAATACTTTTGAATGTCTCGCATATTATCCAGCTGCTTGTATCAAGTGTAACAAAAAATATCGTACATTACACGGCAGTAAACTTTTGCCGGTTCTCGCATATTCACGTTTCTGCACTCGGCTGCGCCTCCTGCATTAACTATCGTTGTTCGACAATGTTATGCTCGACCAGCAAAACGTTATTTTCCAGCCTAGTCTATATAAATAAAATTAGAGTTTTGTCTGTACATTTATCAGAATTGTATATTTTTTGGTTATTTTTACGTTTTATACATTAAATAAGCCGAAAATAGTCTTATCTCACTTTCTGTCTGTCTGTCTGTCTGTCTGTCTGTCTGTCTGTCTGTCTGTCTGTCTGTCTGTCTGTCTGTCTGTCTGTCTGTCTGTCTGTCTGTCTGTCTGTATGTCTGTCTGTCTGTCTGTCTGTCTGTCTGTCACGGCCGCAAAGGTATTTTTCGCGGCCTTCTCCTCAAAAACGAGAGCATCGATCGGGATTTTAGTTATTGAACAGTATTGAAAACATTATTGACAATGTCTTTAGCTATAAAAAACTAAATTAACTTTTTTTTTAACAGAGTAATAAACGTTTAAAAACCAAGTACTGTGCGATTTTGGATACATTTTACGCGGCCTTCTCCTCAAAAACGAGAGCATCGATCGGGATTTTAGTTATTGAACAGTATTGAAAACATTATTGACAATGTCTTTAGCTATAAAAAACTAAATTAACTTTTTTTTCAACAGAATAATAAACGTTTAAAAACCAAGTATTGTGCGATTTTGGATACATTTCTTCCAAGTTTTATTACCACATAAGAATAAGAACAAATCATGTAATTTATCATGATATATCAATCAGCTGTTCTCAAATATAAATGGTGGGCCCTTCGCGGCGTTATTTACGCTGTCTGCAGACTTGTGTAGTCGGAGCATTGCAGTCTTTTAGGAAACATATGTCTGGTGAATTAAAGCTCATCTTATGTTTTATCAATTATTTCTTTGTTGAAAAAAACAAAATTTTCTAATTTCAATTTATCGAAACAAAAATTAACATTTTAGGAAGGTTCGGTTTGTGCCAGGCTCTTGGGAATTCGCCAGGTAGCACTATTATTACCACAATAAAAAATCACGTAATTTATCATGATATATCATCAGCTGTTCTCAAAAAATATTCTCTCTGATGCCTCTCACTAAATTGTTTACATTCTAAGTTGTTTACTAAGGGCCCGTTCACACGATACAGTTCTTGTGCGGTACAGTAAATTTGCTGTATCAGTTATTTTGCAGTCCTTCGTTTGCATGTAAATTTCATATTGTATGTTCACACAATACTGTTTCGACTGGATCCAGTAAAAAAAGCTGTTCTAGCCGATTTCTACATTCGGTTTTGTCTTCGAAAACTGTATCACTAAAATCAGCTGTACCGCAAAATAACTATCCGTATCCGGTGGCACATGTATTGTACCGGTAATGGATATGTTCAAACGATACGCTTATTACACTGGAAGCAGTCTTCAGATCGTCAGCATTGATCTTCTTCATTGATATTCTTCAGCATTGATCTTCTTATTAGTGAATTCCAGTGTCCAGAAGTGGAAGATATTAATTGTGAAAATTTAATTTCTCTAATATATGAGAGACCCGCCTTGTGGGACAAGACTTCAGATTAATATAAAAATAATGAGAGAAAAATGTGTGGAATATTGAAACCAGAATTTGCGTACTTTGATCAAAATTTAAGAGAAACCTTCAGTAAGAAACTTATTTAAAAAAATCTTACACAAATAAAAAAATCCTGGACTGGAATAAATAAAACTGAACTGGAAGCGCAATGGAAGAAGGAGGAGAGCACAGCAATAAGATAAGCAGCAAAGCCGGACCGTGTGAACATCACAGTACAGTTGACGCCGTACAGTAAAAAAACCGTACCGCAAAAAAACTGTATCGTATGAACGGGACCTAAGCTGCTAACAACTTCATGATCGTTGCTATCAAAAAAGCCGAAATTCTTATTTGAAAGTCTTATTTCTAAACATAATCCGTACGAAGGACGGGCACAATAGCTAGTAACGTAATAAATACTATTTCCAGCCTAGTAACGTAATATACTATAAGGTAATAAGGAATGTTTTTTCATCCAAAGAATATTATCAATATTGTTAAAATTATCAAAATATTGTGAAAGATGATGAAAAAAAAACGGAAAGAGACAGAGTGCTTAGGAAGGAAGAAAGTAAGAAAGATGAAAAAAGAGAAATTTGAAATGAAATAATAGGAAGATTAGAAAGAGATAGAGAAAAATAAATAGTAGAGTTGTCTGCACTTGAGTGAGAGGGGGCGGCCTTAGTGTGTGGGGTTGTGAGTGGGTGTCGTAGGTAGTCTGTGAGAGATAATATTATTTATATGAATATCATTTATATTTATATTTATATTTATATTTAAATTTAAATTTATATTTATATTATTTATATTTATATTTTTATTTTTAATATTCATATTTATATTTATATTTATATTTATATTTATATTTATATTTATATTTATATTTATATTTATATTTATATTTATATTTATATTTATATTTATATTTATATTTATAGTTATAGTTATATTTATATTTATATTTATATTTATATTTATATTTATATTTATATTTATATTTATATTTATATTTATATTCATATTTATATTTATATTTATATTTATATTTATATTTATATTTATATTTATATTTATATTTATATTTATATTTATATTTATATTTATATTTATATTTATATTTATATTTATATTTATATTTATATATATATATTTTTTTATAATTTTTTTACTTTCATTTCTATATTTATATTTATATTTTATACTGACGTAAGTTTATTATCCCGCCTTCACATAACAATTCTCTTACAAAAAAATACTTGACTACTATTGAAATCAAGTATACAAAAAAAGCTGATAGAATAAACTATTAAAAGAGACAACAGTTTTTAATGTGAACAATATGTAAACAGAATGAAACTTATAGATTTCACATTGCAATTTTTCATTCGATATTGATGCAGTTACAAATTGAGTTACAATTGACACATTCAGTCTGACTTTAACACCTAAGGGAAAAATCGAGTACGTAATAAGTAATATGTAAACTAAGGTATAAATAAACTACTACTAGAAGAGGCTAATAGGAATAGTAACTAATATTATAACATTATCCTCCTACAAAGCAAAACTTGATGGGTACATGAATGATCACAAATAAGTTTCGATATCTTGAAACTTCTGCCGCAGTGCGATGCAGTTACAAATTTACAAATTCACATCTTGGTTTGAATGAATAAAAACTAATAGAATAGAGTTTTACTAAAAGTAATGAGTGAGCTAATATCAATATTAATGAAATGAACTAATGCGAATAATAAGTGGAAACGCACTATTATTCTGCAAAGCATAACTTTATTGGATAATGAATGAACCAGTAAGTAACCAAATCTTGAAATTTGGGACGTGACTGAAATTTTGATAATCAATAAATTAAAATCATAAAATTGATGAATAATTTAAAAAATCAGTTCAATTGAGAAACAAATGGTGACAATTCTTTTGAGCAAGATTTTTATTGCTCAACTCATTTCTACAGATTGATTTTAGAAAGGGGAAAGTCAACTCGTTTTAATTAGGTGAATATTGAACACTGGAAATACTAATGGAATTAAACACAGTTATTGTTGAACGGCTTTGTCGCCTTTGATTTATTCGCCTGTTTCGACAATGTCTGGCCGAGACTGGCTTGCTCTTCTTTGAGAGTTGCAAAGTTAATTATAAAGAGAACTGCAAAAGTTTTCCGATGCTACAGAGCTTTCACTCGCACCTTGCTCTTTTAAAGCTCACGTTTGTTAAGATAATTAAGTCTCAACTGTTTGTTTTTCTTTTTTGCTTTTACGATTTTTCCGTGGCCTCTTTCATACAAGTGTCAGGAGCAAAGTTAAATGGAAGATTGAGAGTTAATATTGACTCTGACCAAAAAATTGAATAACCAGTAGGCCAGTTTAGCGGGACGCGCGAATTAGTAACATTGAATTCACGGTTGAAGTCACAAGTTACACTTTGGAAACACAAAGTTCACAATAAAATGCTCCAGTGAAATCATTTTACTGGATTTTAAATTTTTGATCATCTTTTATTTTTATGAACATGACAAGAAGTCCTTATTGGATGATATTATTAGAAACTTTATTTCGACTGTTTTATTCTATCTTCATGAATATAACAACCTGTTTTTGTCGAATCCATATTGTAAAATTTAAAAAGGAATTTCACCTTCAAGGTATAATCATTTCTAAAAGATTCTGTTCTATCCTAATCTGATTGGAATCAATGTATAAGGAAAAGAAGTTCCATATGCTTTGTGCTTCACACGTTTTTAAATAGCCAGCTTTCATGAACCTCTCTTATAGGATCACATCAGTCCAAGGATCACTAGCAAATCCGAGCCGACTAGTATAGAATCATGATTCACATAAGACACAAAAGTATAACAAGGATATCGCAGTAAAAGTATTGGATCAATTATTTGTATATTGTAGGATATAACTTACCTATTTTATCAATAAATCAATTTCATGACCATCTGAACATACATGAAACGTTCAGGATTTGAAATATTGGTTAGAAGGATTAAAAAAAACTTTCTAATGGAAAAAGATGATGCAAAAATTGGGGAAAATGTTCTTTGTCAAAAGTTTTCAAATTTTATTCACCAGTGCAGAGAAGACTTGTGGTGAATCAAAGCGGTGATTGAACGTTGAATTTTATACAAGTTGATTTAAACATAGGAAGAAAAATCCATTGATAAATATGTTTCAGATGTTCAACACGGTAAGAGATGGAACATCGTAATAAGATAAAAGAAGTAGATGTTTGAAATTGGGTATGAATAGTTACTCTATAAAGCAATACTTTCAAAGGCCAAAAATCGAAATATTCAGGGAAAGTTCCTCAAATTTAGTCTAAAAAAAGGTGATCAAAAATCAATCTAGCTCCATCTTTTATGGTGATGAAAGTTTTTCGTCTTTGAAAGTCGAAACTGATGTTATCTCGAAATTACTTTCTCTTCTACAATTCTTGGGAATATTTTAAACAATGTCACTTACGTAGCTACAGCGGTTTAAGACGCTCCAAAAAGACGATACTGTTGGTTCACTTTGTGAGATGGGTGGTGCTGATATGGTTACTGCTTAATGGAGACGAAAAGCGCTGATGATAAGTTGTATGCTGGTGCTTGTAGCTCGGTAGGTAGGGCGGGAGGTGCACGAATTAGTAGAAGGAGAACAAGAGCAAGAAGAAGAAAAAGAGAAGGAAGAACTAAAAAGGTTCCCATTAATTTAACGGCAAACGTTGACTTGCATATTAATCCACCCTACCTGTTAGGTTAGTCTAGTCATTACACGACACTCTTGAGTACTCTATGTTGTTCCTTAGACGAGAAACACAAAAAATTGTGATTCTATTCGTAGTTTGCGCTCGCGTAATTTCAAACAGAAGCGCCACGACACCATGCGAAGCTCGCATGTCGGCATTAGTGCAAATTTATACTCGAAACGCATGGAGGGCTCGTGAACAAGAGTGGTAGTCGGACCGCCGCCACGATAGTAATGAACGATGGGCTAAAAAGAGACCGAAACACGGGAAACTGAGACAGAATTAACTAAAACAGCTAGCACAATAAATTCTCGCAGAATTGCTCCTTCTTGGCAAATTTTGTCATAAATAATCGTAACGATATTAATTACTCAGCACACGTGTGTAATCAGTGTATTTCAACTCGTTCTCAAGGCACGTATGCACTCCTGCACTTGACATTTCAGATTCCGTACTAGTATTTCAATGCGAGATATTCAAATGAACACTGCTGAATAATTGAAACACATTTGTGCTCATCTCATCAGTACTATATGTAGGGTACAAAAAAGTTGTTTGTGTGAAAAAATTAAATCGCGTTGTATGACTTTACAAGGAAGAGATCTCGCCGTTTGGGAAGCATAGTGAACCTACAAAGGTTTGTTCCACCGGGAACCACCGGGTAAGACCCACAATAATGAAATGTCTTTGCTTTTTTCCTAGTCATTTTTATTGAGCTATTTATTGAAAATACTTTTTCCTACAGTGAACCGAAAAAGTGCCTATTTTTGCACTAACTGTAGCACGCAAAATAGTCTATTCCTGCACCAGTGCGGGAAAGTAAATTCCAGTGCGCGAAAGTACTTTTCTGCACTCCAGATTTGCAACCTAACAATACAAAATAGTGAGCATGTAATATGCAGGTTGCCTATTCTCCTTAAAAAAAAATAGGTTGGCTACGTAGCCACGAAAACGCAAGCTCACAGTCAGCTGCAGTTGTTGTCGAAATCGATTTGATTCGAAGATAGGTTATGTGAGGTTATGTATGTCCTGTTTTGTTCGGTTTAAATTACTTTATACATTGTTGCAGGAAAAATTTAATGTTTAATTCGAGTGCAAAGTATTGTTTCTGCACTCGAGAAATGTTTTTCACTCGTTTACGGCTCGTGAAAAAAAATGATTCTCTCGGTGCAGAAATGTCCCACTTTTCGCTCTAGTTTCACAAATAGCTATTTCCTTACTGATGAAGTCCACATAAGTCTTATCATGAGTCGTGAAGCTTGTGCGGTAATAATGATACAATGATGTTATAAATGGCGAACCAACAGTTCTAGGTGGGTTCTGAACAACCAGGTACGCATGAGTAATAATGATACAATGACTAATGAATGATGAACTTACAATTTTAGATGGGTATAGTGCAACCAGGTAAAGGATAATAAAGATAGAAAACTGTTAAATTCTTGTCATCGCAGCTGGCCTCCCTTACAATCTCACGCCAGTGCATCCTCACCACGCTCAACGAAGCATACAGTTGATTGAACTGTGCAAGCAAAAGACAATTTGGAAAGCTATTATATTATAATTTCAAACTCGATTTAGCTATTGAAGAAAACTTCTAAATCACAAAATAATGTTTCTCTGCAAACTAGTTGATAAGTTAATAATAATTGTTATTTCACTTGATTCTGCTAGGAATTAATACTTTTGTATCAAACAAATTGACAAAGTACTACTTATGAAAAACCGTTACAGTGGGCGATTGCAGTCGGAATTTGGCTGCACGTTGATTTCCATTTGCGAGGTGCATAGATTGTGAGAGGGGGCGAGGTGTTAAGGGGTTGAGGGTGCAAGGTGAGTGGGCGAGAGGTGCGAGGATTGACTGCTCTATTTATCTGCCTCACTGCTCGCTATCGCAGTGATGAATAGAGCGTGAGACGGTTTCCGCCCGCCTCATAATGATAGTGGTCGACTATTGCTATACTTTTTCAGCTGGTGATGTAGTGTGTGCTTGTGTACTGACGTCTCTATCCCAACACCTACTCCAGTATCTCGCTTTTTAATGTAGTGGTGTCCAAAGATAAAATGAAGCTATAAATCATTAGCTCAACTACCACACTTGCTAGCCCTCACCCTCACTCCATCACCCACCCACGCCAATCGTGTCCATTTCCTTCACTAAATAGACGTGAGGTCTTTTACGTTGTATGTGGTATCTTTTAAGACGTTTCCAGATGGTCACTTTGACTGGGTGAGTTTTCTTGATTTCTTATCTTGTCTATCACAGGTTGTATTTATCAACCCTTTGTTGTACTTTTCTAATTCCAACTTTATACGCCGTTCGAGGGATATGGTAACCGACATGATTTTATAAGAGCCAAATATCACTGATGAATAATAAGATGAAATTGTCACAACCACATCTATTAAAACTTTGAGAAACTAGTTTCGATTGTTACACCTTTATCAATCTCAATCATACAGTTTAGTTACATTAGTTACATCAAAAGAAACAAGTTTATAATACGAATGAACAGGAATATTTTATTGACTAACTCAAATGAATTTCTGATTCCAAATTTGGGTTGGAATACCGTTAACGATCTGAAGCTACTGTTGAGTTTGTGGGCCAATTTAGAACATGGAGAATTAATAAATGACACTACTGGTCTTATCGGAATATTATTCTTGTTGAGTTTGGACTGACCAAATAATCTGGGTGGATATGGGTTCATAACTGTTAAATATTTGATTTCCTGCTTATCAATTAACTTTGTGATACCTGCCAGCTTACTTTTAACTAATTTATTAATGTTGTTGGTTGGATTGGAGTTATTCTTAATGAAATTACTATCTGAAATTAATTTCTTTAACTCTACCTATGTATTCAGTTTTCTCTAATATAACCGTGGTGCCTCCTTTGTCCGCTTTTACAATGATCAAGTCGTTGTCTTTTACTTTCTTCTTAATCTTCTTCACGATGAATAGACCATAGCACAGGAACCCACAATTTCTCTATTTTCAGAAAGGTAACTCATACCGATGTAATCATACCTCATCTCTCATATCATCCTATATCGCACAGACTTGCAGCTTCCAAGAGTATGATTTATAGAGCTTTAACTATTCCAATGAGCAATCATCACATTGAAAAAGAGATTAGTACGATTAAACAGATAGCTATTACAAATGGATATGAGGAAATCATTGTCAATAAAATTTTAAATAAAATAAGTAGGAGACAAGCAATCAGTGCTAGCATTGCTGTAACTGATACTGGGAAAATGTCATGGATAACGGTTCATTACCTTGGCCCAGTTTCTGATAAATTAGGAAAAGAATTGAAAAAGAACGGTTTTGATGTAGCTTTTCAAACCAAATCAATTTTAAAGAGTTTATTTGGGTGTAGTAAAGACAAAATTGATATCAGGGATAAAAGTGGGGTTTATAAATTGAATTGCAGTGATTTTAATGCTTGTTATGTGGGTCAGACTGGTAGAAGTTTCAAATGTAGAATAAATGAACTTATCAGGGATTGGAAAACCCAAAAAGGAGATTCAAATTTTGCAGAACATCTCATTAATAATGGGCACAGGTTCAAGGCTGAAGAAAATGTTGAATTTCTGCATTTGATTGGCAAAGGCAGACAATTGAACATTTTGGGTTGGTAAAAAACGATTCCAATACTAGTTTAAATGACCAAATTTATTTTAACCAATTCAATACAACTAACTTGTTTTCATCATAATTCCAGCCTACATTTAAAAAACAGTTTTTGCGTGTATTTCTCAGTTCACCTTGACTGCATTTCAGTTAGCTTCTATTTTTTTAGTTTTAATTTGATTAAATTCTAGCCTTATTACGTATTTTTCTTCTTTGTTGCTTTCTTGATGTTCACAGTATTCAGTTATTGATTTGACTCGTATTTTTGCTTGTTACTCCTCCCACCATTGGGCGTGACTTGACAGCCAATCATGAAGGTCAGCCTCTTTCCCGCTTAGCCAATAGTATCATTCCATGTTCAGTATATATTAAGCTTCTCTGTAGTTTAGTTTTAGTATGATTGAGATTGATAAAGGTGTAACAACCGGAACTAGTTTCTCAAAGTTTCAATAAATGTGGTTCTGACAATTTCGTCTTATTATTCATTATGGATACCTTCCACAATATCACCTTCGCTACTACAAAGAAAATATCACTGACTTACTGACTCATTCATTACCGTTTCTCAAAAACCACTCGCCCATAAAAGTTGATATTTGCTACACATGTTCAGTCGAGAGACCTTAGATGCGTGTTGAGACCGGGTTTTGAAAACTTTCCAAAAATAGACGTTTTTCTAGCGTTTTCTAGCGTTCTCGAGTACTACTCGGCCAAAGAAGTTGAAATTTGTTATCTACTGGAATGTTGAGTTTCGAATTTGGTAGTTTACTAAGAAATGTTTTTGAAGTTTTCCCAAGAACACGCCCGAGTATAACGTTTTCCCAGCGCTCTTATAGCGTTCGCAAGAGCTACGTGACCGACCGAAGAAATGGAATTTGGTTTATTTTTGGACCTAGACACGTGCTGAAAACTGATTTTTTACATTTTCTCCAAAATACACCTTAATTTGACGTTTTCATAGCGTCTCTAAGTGTTCTCAAGAACTACTCGGCCGAAAAAGTACTCTTCCTGCTTGTTTTGTGTTAATATTATTGGTTTGTACAGTAGTTTGGTATGGAAAAGGTCCCTAGTCACCAAGTCCATCTTTCAAGGTATCTCCAATGAGTTTAATTTTTAGATGATTAAAATTGAAAAAAGTTTATTTTTGTGCTTCAAAATTAAATTTTATGGGAATATTTGAGATTTTCATTATATATCATTTTTCTTCTCAGGTACTTACCCAGTGGATCTATAATACGTACAATTCTGGATAATCTCTATCTCAAAATCAAGAAAATGTCATGGAAAGTTGTATGAAGCCCAAATATAAATCTAAGAATCTATTGTGATCTCAAATCATGTACTTAAAACGTGAACAATACGTATCGAAGAAGAGATTTGAATCATAAAAATGATAATAACAGGAAAATGATAGTTTCGAAAAAAACTAGTTTTGAGAGCCAGTTTCAATAATGATTTTTTATTTTAATCTCTCTCTGTGAAACGTGAAATCCAATACTAATCACGAAGTTACACATCGATTTGTGGAAAGGAGACATACCAAATGTCATCCGTGTCTGAATAAAGCTTTCTATGGCTGGTCAATTCAAGCTCTCTCACACACAATATGTATTCAATCAAGAAAAGAACATTCAAGCAAAATATAACAGTCAACATTTTTGAATGGCTCCAATATCGGATTTATCATTGTCATTGGCAAATAACAGCATTATATGCAGTAAATTCAATAGGATCTCTTAATTAGTATGGATAACATGCAATAACAAGCGTTAGTTTGTGTACTCATCTCGCTATTGGTTTACAGCTATTGAGGAACTCATACTGCATAGCAAAATGTCCACAGCGGACCCATGTGGTTTATAGGTTTCCCATGTAACAAATATGTAGATGACAATGACGAGTTAAGAAGAGAGAGATGGATTGTTAGGGAGAGAGAGAGTGTGTGTGAGAGAGAGTACGAGCGAGAGGGAGAAAGCGAGAAAGATTGAGTGTGACTGTGAAGGAGTGAGAGAGAAAGTGAGTAAGAAAAACGTTAGTTACAAAGTGAGCGTGAAATAGTAGAAAAGAGAGGCAATGATATGGAATACAATGGAGGTTGCAAAGTCAACGGAAAGGGACTGTATAAACTAATAACTTCATTATTTATGAAGTGTCTCAGAAAAAATCTGCCAGACTGCTCAAGCTTATTTCTCTCATCAAAATAATGAAGAAAGATAATGATGAGCATAAGACACGCTTTTTTACATGAATAAATACGGCGGAAGATATTTATCAATTATTTCAACATTTAGAAATCTTCGGAACGCTCTTCTATGTGATGAATTAAATAGATTCTATGTTGTATAATGAAGTAGAGTAGATAATTATTGACCTAATTGTTGAAACGCAGTTAAATTTTATAGAATCAGGTTTTATTGAATAAAACACACAATTATAGTAAGTTGAAAGCAACCACTCATGATCAATAAGTACAATGTACAGGACTTGCTTGAGAAATGAGATGATGATAATGGAGCCTATTTATAAATTAAGGGTTCCGAACCACTGAGTCATTTTTCTAGAAAGTTAGGAGAATGTTTCTACAGTTTCGGAAATTATTGGTTCGATTACTCTGTAAAGCTCATTAAGCTTGTTTTAAGTGTTTGGCCTGGGTATTACTACATCAACTCAATTCGCAGGAAAGCATTTGGAGTGAGTGAACGCGATTCTACTCGAGGCTGAATACAGCACTTTCTTTGACCACGCTTCATAAACTTCCGACAAACTATTCAGCTAGAAATTATAAAAGATCTTTATTAGCAGAAGCACAGATAAGGGAATATTATGAAGAGTGCCTGAATGTATCTTCAGCTCAGTGATACTTATACTTTTAAGGATACTTTAAAAGGATTTTCAACTTAGCTCATGTGATAAAAGTTGAAGGCACAAGATTTTTAACTTTTGTATGAAAAGCTGAAAGTTCATTACTTGGAAGATTCGTGTGAACAACAGGAACTCCTTGACCAATTTCAACTGGAGTGGAATTCATTGGAGAGTATCCAACTGAATCCACCAGCAAATAGAAGTAAGAAGGCTCACGAGAGACGAGAGGTTGAAATAATTCAAAACCCTCGAGAGTTATTTCCTGAATTAGCGTTCTAAACCGAGGCCTGTTTTGTCTGGCAAAAGCACAGAACGAACGTGATGGTGGGTGAAGAAAGTTGGGGTGTTTTCGGGAAGTGCGAATAATCCTTGTAGCCACATGAGCCTCTCCAAGAAATTATGTATTCATTAGTAGCGTGTCACTTCTAGGTCTAATCCAGGCATGCTTTGCTGCTCTTCTATCCTATCCTCTGGTTAGGATGTGCAATTTAGTATCTTTAGTTACTATCTTCTATATTATTTAATTGTATACAACTAATTGTATTATTTTTAGTTTAATAATTATGATCAGTTCTTTTTTTAATGGCCACAGATCCATTAATATTGAACTATTCAAAGACGCGTATGATATAAAAATGAATGAAACCATAGAAATGAGCCAACATTCCAACTACTTTTTAGACTTGGAAGTTTGTACATTTTGTAGAAACTTCGAGTTCAATATCTTATTAGAGGGACGACGCCAAAAGTAGTCGACGACAGAGGTGGTCTATTTCTATCTTACGCTGACGACAGAGTGGGTCGATTCATGGCTTTTATGAGTCTTTGACAATCTTATATAAGGAGTAAGATCAGAGTTCGTTCTAGTATTATAATTATGATTATTATTATTTTGATCAAAATTGTTTAAATTATTTTCAACTGCTATCAAATTATAATAAAATGTGGGTATAACATAATATTAGGAATAACACTGCAATAAAAATCATTTATGAATGGCACAAAGAAGGTAAAAACTGGAACAACCAAACTAACTATCTGGAAATTCACGAAGAATTTTAACCTATGAGAGATACAACATCCACAAAGAAGTTGTATAAAAGAAACACCTTTTTAACACTATGAACAATACGATTCAAATTTCGAGGCAAAGCCAGGTTATACAGCCAATCTTCTGGCTCGCCGAAGTCCATACCATATCGATTAGTTTCAATAAATCGATAGAAGAGAATCGATATAATTACCTCATTCCTCATTCCACTCTGTCGGGTGCGTGCAGCGACAGAGTGGGTCGATTTCTATTTCTTCACCAAACGACAAAGTTGGTCGGCGACAGAGTGGACCACATTCCTGAGAAGACCCACTCTGTCGGGTACGTGCAGCGTCAGATGCGGTCTAAAAATCGTCCGCGTTTGTCGTCGACCATCATTATCGTCGAACACTTCTGGCGCTCTCCCTTATTAGATCGCTTCACTCCCCATGACATTTCATTTCTTACTTCAACTTAAACTCTTTGTAAAGTTAAGAGCTTTAGCATTGAGTTTCGCAATTTTCTATGCTCATATCTTTAATAAATCAATATTTAGCACTCTATATTATCTCCCTTGCTCTATAGATCTCATCTATGCATGAACAGAACTAACCTGATCAAGCGAATGACGGGCGTAAAAAATCTCAGACTCGTTTATAGTATTACAGTATCTAAGTTTGATTTCTTTATATAGTTCTTTGATTCGCTCTGGACTTGTGTTTACATGTGTTGTGTTGTCACCAGTGCATGATGTGTGGATTAATATGATTGAAAGGGTGCAGAAGAAATTGATGCACCTTGTATATTACAAAACTCGAGCAGTGAACCATTCTGGCTCACCCGGTATGCCGAACTTCTGTAATTGTTCAAATTTGAAAAGTTAGAAAAACGTTGGAAAATCATAAAGCCTTCATTTTTACATGGGGTTTTGACTGGCCGTATTGATGACCCAAATACACTGTCTTCAATAGACTGGTATATGCCTGCTTATGGGGGTCGCGCAGTAAGCTTCTGTACCCTGGATTGGCACGCACCGCTTATCATGCAGGTTCCCATTTGATATCCTCTCTTGTACTTTTCAATTCTGTGGCAGATGATGTAGACGTTGTGATGTCACTGGTGTGTTTTAGGCATGCCTGCTCTCGAGCAATACCTGATTAGTTCATGCCTGATTAATTTATTTACTGTTATTTAACTATAATCATATTTCTCAATGAATTCCCATTTTTCATAATGTTTTGCTTCTAACCATGTGACAATGAATTTTATGTGTATGTATTTTGGGACCTTTCAATGTAAATAAGACTGCAATTTTCATTTTCTTTGAATAAGTAACTTAAGCTTTTTTAATTTTTGTGTTTCTTGTACTGTGATGTATGATCCACATTTTTTTCTTCCTAAATTGATATAATAGATATCTATTCATTTATAAATATATTTTTTAAATACTATGTGCGGGTCTATGTTTATGCACTATTCTAGTGGTGTGCTATGGTTTTTATTAGTGATGTTTTCCATGACGAAATACTTAATGAACAATCTAATATTAAAACTGACACTGTATTTCACTTTTAAATAATGTTTTACTCACATATATTGGAGATGCTTGAGAAATGCATTTCACTTCTGAAAAGATGCTTCGTCAGCCTGCCGCCAGGGGTCATGCTTTGTTGAGGTTAGGATGAGCAGCCATTATGTAGTTAAAAATTGCGTTTGATTTGAATTGTATTTGGACATTATTGTACTCTACAATGGAAACCAAAGACAGTGTGAACAACTCCTTACATAATTGAACTAAACCCATAAAAACTTACAATTCACAGCAGAATATGAAACAGACTACACCTTAAACTTCTTAGACCTAACTATCAAAAAGCTAAATAACATGCACAAATTCAAAATCTACAGAAAACAAACTCTCACAGACACACTCATTCACAACTCATCCAACCATCCAAATCAACACAAACTTGCTGCTTTTAACTCCATGATCCATAGACTCCTAAATGTTCCACTATCACAAGCTGACCACCACGAAGAAATCAAAACAATCAAATATTTAGCACAACAAAACGGATACAACACCAATCTAGTAGACAAAATCCTGAATAAAATGTAAAGTAAAAAACCAAAACCTGCAAACCAAAACAGATTTATCACACTCACATATTTCAATAAAAAATCACACAAAATAGCTTACATCTTTCAAAAATCCGGATTTAACACAGCATTCAGAACAACAAACATCCTAAAACACCAGATCCAACAAAAACCACCTTACCTTACAAACAGCACAATTCACAAATTCAACAAACCAGGAATACATAAGCTCAAATAAAACACATGCCCCAAGTACTACATAGGACAAACAGGCAGATCATTCAACACAAGATACAAAGAACAAATCAAAGCACTACATTCCTACACTGACTCAACATTTGCAGATCACTTAATCAACACTGGACACTCACACAATAACATTCAAACGGACTTGGAAATTCTACACACATTCCAAAAAAGCCACAAACTAAATACACTGGAGCAATATGAAATATTCAAACACCATAAACAAGATAGAACCAACGTACTCAATGACCAAATACAATTCAAATCAAACGCAATTTTTAACTACATAATAGCTGCTCATCCTAACCTCAACAAAGCATGACCCCTGGCGGCAGGCTGACGAAGCTTCTTTTCAGAAGTGAAATGCATTCCTCAAGCATCTCCAACATATGTGAGTAAAACATTATTTAAAAGTGAAATACAGTGCCAGTTTTAATATTAGATTGCTTTTATGAGTGTAGCAAGCCCATTAATTGGATTTTTTTAAATCTATTGGGCTTGTTTTCTTTTTACAGAAAAATATTTATTTTTAAGTAAAGCTACGAAAGTTTAATCATTTTATAGTTTTTTTTCAATCGCTCTTGTAACTTGTAAGCTTTTGTGTTGTTTATTTTTTGGTTTTATTCCTGTAAATAAATTTCTTTCTTTATTTCTTTCTAAAATTTAAGCTTCATTCATTTGTAATTTGTTATACTAATTACAATCTCCAATATCCGATTTTGCATCCCCAATTACCAGAAAAGTCGAACAAGTGTTTTTTTATGTCGTTTATGTGGGATAATTTGAAGCATTTTCTACAAAAAGGCCTTGTTTTTAAATTATTATTATTATAAATATTATTCCTAATAATTGATTACTGTCCAAAACTACAGCGACATTGGAAACTACATCATCGCAAATCCGTGGTAAATGTGAAAGGGACTCTATTTGTATTAGCTTTAGCTGCGGAACATATGAAACTGTTTGTCTGATAGCATGATTGATAACTGATTGTGTAGCATAGTTCAATAGAGATTTTGACTATAATCCGAAATTTCCATTAAAATCTGTCAATTGTGTACATTTCATGTGGGATTTGAATGTGAGGACGATAATGCATCAGATATTTCAGTTAGCTTTAGTTGGTAAATACGCGACATAGAATTGTTTACATGTTTGATTAACTGAATATCAAGGAAAGTTTTATTGAAATTCATCAATTCCGTTTATTTGATGGGTAATTCCAGTACAATAACTTATGAGGAATTTCAGAATATTGCGGAAAAGATTATAATAATTATTGTTTTTGTAAGAATAAATTGAGAATAAAACGTTGAATAAATTTCGGAAACAAAACCGTGTAGCAGGATAATAAATCACTTGCCAATGTCAGGGCTTGTAGCAGGTATTTGCGTCGACAATCCTATTTGGAAGGAAGAGTTTATATTATAGGCAACGTGCACACCACTGTTTGAGCTAAAGAATGGGTTTCTTTGCTCCAACGCCAACTGGCTGCTTGATGGAACGACGCTGTTACTCACTGTTGACACGCTGCTTGCGAGGTTTGGCCGCATGTCCACGTGTTTGAACGGCATTTACAATCTTGTTCCACTTCTGGAGGAGTGGATTAAAATAAATATCGGATGAAATTCAATACACATACCAGGCATCTTAACGTGAACACTAATTTGGCAAAAAAAATAACTTCGCTTTTAATAGCGAAGCGTACTGTCGCCGCGTTTATGCAGCGATTGTTCTATGACTGCCTTCAAGCTACGAATGAGATGTGAGATACAGCAGGAATGAAGCGGGACAGTAGCTCAGCAGTGATGAATTTTCAGTATTGTTGAAGTGACAGTAGTGTTGAAACATTTTATTCACTATTTTAAATTACGTTATTATGACACTAGTTTCATATGACGTGGAATAAAATAAGCTGTATTGACATAATGGCATCACTTTTCAGCCTTTTATATCTACTTCATTAAGTAGCCGTAGATAAATATTTGTAGCAATTAATTTATTAATTGCAATAAAAAATTGAGTTCTCTTTCCATTATCATTATTGAACTGTAGGTTTATATTTATTAGTACATTGTTGAATTTGTTGTACATTGTTGTAGAACATTTTGTTTTCCTTATAGTACCACTCCATTTTGTTAGCCAATAGTATCACTCCATTTGACAACCAATGGCACTCAATCATTTGATAATGCAGTATCATGATAACCTTCAACATTACTTCAATTAGCTAATTGAAATACGATTATATTTTGATTATATTGAATGCAATTCCATGTTTTGATTGAAATGTTACACGTGAATGACATCCATCATGGCGGAATCATTTTTTACTCTGTAAATAATTATCGATCGGCTCAGTAGTGAATTCCGATCAGGGCGGTCGCACACAGTATATACTTAGGAATTCATGGGTAACCCAGATTACTCATGGCGTGGGAATATCAGTTGAGAAAATATTTCGGAGGAGTAACACCTACAAAAATTTTCTGAAAAACAAGAATGAGCAATGGTGAAAGTGTTGTGTGGAAGCTTGTTCTTGTAGTGAAAACTGGAAGTGATATGCAGAAAAACCTTAGTTGTTGTTGTTCAATGATTGTTTCAACCAAAAAAATGCGTTCAAAAAGCTCAACAGAATCCGAGGGATACAATAATAAAAAAGTCTGTTAGTTCAACATTGGTAATGAAGAGAAAGATTGAAAACAAAAATATTTCAATCAATACCAGCAGGCCTATTATATCGGAAGCTATTCAAATGTTAAAAAGTTATTGACAAAGCAATTTTTGTCGAATTAGTGTTCACGGTGGATGATCATACAAAACTTCCTGCTGCAAGCAATCTTTCACAGTTTACCTTTCCATTTTCGTACCATCTGGTCGGTAAACCATGCTATTGAGTAACAATAAGATTAAACGCTTCAGTGGATTGAATTTCCAGCGCTTTCGTGGGAAAATCAATGTTCTTCCGAACCTTGCTGAAAGCAGACGAGGCAGGACAAAGCCTCATAAACAAAGCCCATAGGAAACAAAGCCACGCTGGATATAATAGGAGATCTGTTTGAATAGATAGAATAATAATAAAGGGTTCCACTCACATTTGGAATTAAATAGTATATTACTATAATTTGGACTGAAAATTATGAGTTCAACTGAACATCTGTGAAAAGACTAGTTAGGAGTGTTTGGATCTATTATTTGAATCAGATCTACTCTTATCCATATTATAAATTATATATTTGCCAATCTAATGCATTATAATACATCGTTAAATAGTATATTATACAGTATGCCAAATAATATCAAATCGCTATTACTCAACGATAGAATAACCTTCTAAGCACTGTTAAATTAAGTGAATCAATTTTTAATAATCTTGAGTACATTATATTTATACTATGATTTATACTATTTTTTTACTATGACTTATTCTACAACTGCTTATCCTTATTTTGAGAAAGCCCCCAGATTAGGGTAAACCAGAGCTGATTCGCAACATCAAGTGTGATAGATTATTTATTAACATAGAAACTCATCATCAAAAGAGGAAAAGTGATGTTTTAAAGAATACAAAAGATGCATATTTTCAGAGAATATTGAGAAATAGAAGGTTTGTTCTACTTTAAATTTTTATGACTAGAACAGCAGAAACGTGGAAATGTCTGTTAGATCAACAAAATTACAAACGGTACAGAAATCTGATTCAAAAAGAACAGCATGGTAATTATTATTCTCATTATACAGGAATATATAAAAATATTCTTATAAGTTAAAGATTACACAGTAGCATGTAGATTTAACAATTATATCTTCAGCTCCGTGATAAAAACCCAGAATATATTTTTTAGTTTAATTTTTAATTTCTGCTACTTGTAGTATAATGGACACAATTTTCTTTATGTTTGTTGCTTACAACTGACTGGACTACTGAAATTTCCATATAACATGAATTATTCGCATTATCATCATTAACCTCATTTAGATCTCATTTTCAACATGTTTTTTTCAACAATTTATCATGGATATTCGATAATTGAATTGAGTAGAGAGATGTTTATAGCTAAATTGAAGAGACGGAGAGTTTAGAGATGGCGATGGTGATACAAAAGTTTGTCCTCAGAGCCCTTCAAGCTTTGAAATGCAAGCTTATTTAGTATTATAAGTTGTTTTACTAGCCTCAATGTTATTAAAACTGGAAGTATGTAAGAAAGAATAAGAACGAATCTCTACGTTTGAAAATGCAATAATAAAGCTATAAAACATCCACAAGAGAACTATGTTAGTGGATAGTTGGGTTTCAAGTGAGTTTGAAACAAGTAAAAGTTCTTAGCATTGAAAACGTTACGAGTATTGCGTTGAGTATTCAAATTCAACTCATCATTCTTGAACCGTATATAGTATTATTCATTTGAAGTACACTGTTTTCTGTATTTTTCCTTCAGTTTTCCTTTAGTTCAGGGAAATATTTTTCATTACACCGTTGGAAATGTTCACGAACAGTTTCATTACTTTGGAAAAACAAGATATTAGGCTATACAGATACTTTTTAAGAATCCCAGCTCCATCTCTATGGAGTAGAAAAACAATGGATTTGTCTTAAGATTGGATACAAATTTTTAAACAAAGTCCAATCTCATGAAAACTTTATAACCAGTATGAAGGTTTTAGTGGCTAATGTGTACAGTTCCATTCAGATGGAATCAGGCCGCATAAGAAAGTTATGGTTGTTCTGATAGACTGATAGTTCCGATTTCAAAATTATCAATTGTAACAATTAATTCGCGTAAGGATGAGAACCAAAAGGGAAAATCATCATCATGATTATAATAATGATCAGTAGAACATTCTTTATTCACACAATTCACTGTCAGTTGTTCTTTAGCGGTACATAATAGCGAATAGCGATATTGAAGATTATATTTACTGAATAACAGAATTATGTATTAAGATTATTTTTAAAGGCATAGAAATGTCACTCACCTGTTTGTGGAATCGCCTTCAGATCGCAGTACTGTGCTGCAGCCTGTGGAAAACAAACAGAAAATCTTAGAATTTCAATAGAGGATGAATAGTTTGAATTAATATCAAATATTGATTACATTACATATTGATATAACATTGAGCATATTTTGTGAACTGCCATACTGCATTTATTAAGTTGAAACATTTCATATTTTGAATGAACTGGAAATATAGTGCAAGACCTTTGAAAAGAACAGGGAAAGATCTATGATAATAGTATCAAGAACAAGAACAATATCGAGAGCAAGATGAAAATCTATAAAAAGAATAAGACCTTACGCACCGTACGGGATCCGGAGATCATGTAATGCACTTTTAACGTATTGAAAAGATTATAGTACTTTTTTAAAGCTCTAGTCTAAAAGAATAATTATTATTCTCTCAACTATATTAAATTATATTGATATAGTATTTTATTTATAAAATAAAAATGATATTAATTGAATAAATATTACATTAATTCAACAAAAAATATAATTAGCATTAGTATCTTTATAGTGTATTATCCTTAAATTATATTTAGTACAGAAGAATAATACTTGTCTTTCATACATTGACTTTGCTAAGGCCCATTCTTTTTAAAAAAAAGCGTGGCAGAAACGCATAAAACCCAAGTTAACTTATATGCATCTGTCGGCGTCGAATTTCTGTGCATATAATATTACTCCGATAAGGAAACTATAGTTTACGCGTTTTAGCCGCGCCGGTCCAGTATGAAAGGTCTTTCTCTGTCATCAAACAAATTTTCTTCTAATTTGTTCTTTAGTTTTGTACAATGATGTCTTATTATCATTAGAATCAATGACCAAACGAGCTAAAAGTTCTTCACAAACCTATAATGATATAACATAAAAAAATTACCAGTTTTGTTATAATAAAAAATTGCAAATGGGGTAAAAGGTATCCAATATACCAAAGTTATAACAAAAGTTTCGAGTACGCTGGTTTATTTCATGAATCCATGCATTTTTTCCAGGGCAGGGCAGGGTGCCTCCATTAAAGCGGAATGAAATGTTTGGACCGTAATTTTGGAGTTGGAAAATGTAAGCTCAGCACTTCCTATAGTGATGGATGGCTCACGTAAAATGTTCGCTTTCTTTCTCTCTTACACTCTTCCACAAACACTCACTCACTCTCTCTTTATCAACATCCTTCTCGCTCCTATTCATCACTCACTTATCGTTCTTCTCTTCCACTCCCTCTTGCTCCCTCATACATACACCATTTTTCCTACCTCTTACTTTTTCCTGTTTCCTTTTCTAACGCATGCAATATCTTACTATTTCTCTATCAATCCATTGTCTTAGTCCTGTTATCATACACCCGCATATAGAAACATGCCCAAGCAAACACATTGTCTTTGATATCGCAGCCTGAGTTTTCCACTCTCCAATTGCAAGTTTCCTTTTTAGCTATTACTTTTCATCTTTTCTCTGAGACATTCACTACCACATCCCTGCTCATTTCCCGCTCCTTCTACGCCTTCTTCTTCTTCTTCTTCTTTTATTCTTTTCTCCTTCTACTTCTTCATCGTTTCTTTTCTCCCTAGCCTTTTAGCGTAGCGCGCCTCTGGCTCTGTACGCTACACAAACGTGAGAGGTAAAAGAATTCTCTGTGGAACTGCCCCACTGCTCTCTTCATTTTATCGATCGTAAATATTCTTTATGCTTTAATACTGGCTTTAGTTTTTAAAATGAAAAATGCTCTTCGTCAATGCTGTTCCATTATTGCATTCTTATTTCTTGTTACACAGTTCTACAAGAATGACTCATAAATTTTTTAACCGATTTGCCAATTTGTAACCTTGATAATGACTATATGATGACAGTGGAGCAACCAGGATTTGGATTTGGGGGGGGGGGGTGGTTCAGGTATCAATACTTAAGATCTTAGTGAGTACCGATGGCGTAGCGGGGTCGTGGGGGGACCGGACCGGTCCCGTTCGTTCCCCCTCCGTCAATGCGGCCCTGGACGATGATAAATAAACGGAAAGAGATGAAATAGAAGATGAAGAAGAAGATGATGATGATGATGATGATGAAGAAGAAAATGATGATGATGATGATGATGATTATGATGATGATGATGATGAAGGAAAAGAAGAAGAAGAAGAAGAAGGAGGAGGAGGAGGAGGAGGAGGAGGAGGAGGAGGAGGAGGAGGAGGAGGAGGAGGAGGAGAAGAAGAAGAAGAAGAAGAAGAAGAAGAAGAAGAAGAAGAAGAAGAAGAAGAAGAAGAAGAAGAATAAAAACAATAAAAAGATAAAGAAGAAGAAAAAGAAAAATACTTTTAAATTAAATATGTAAATAAGTTATGTAACTTTCTATAAACCCAGATTCAATTGAATCAGGCAACCAGCTAGTTAGATATAAGTCAGCTCTCTCATGCAACTGCACTCTACTTCTTCTATTGAGCTACCCCAGCTGAAGTTCACCGATGTGAGTCGATTCAGTGGATTCAAAATACGGAGAGGCAAGAAATATCACTTGGGAGGGCGAGTGAGTCCCGGTCTGGGTCCCAGTCTCGAGTCCCTTGGGCTGAGCGGCGTAGCTAGAGAAGCAATCACAAGCTTTACAGGCTGCCCCTGAGAACGGTCGCACAAATCTTCTATATCCAGCTGAATTATTGGAAGCGGATGCCTGCAAACTCTACCTAAACAATTCATACTGCTGATTGAAAGCCACAACTGTGGATGAACACAAACTACAGTAGCTCCAATATGGATTATGGTTTATATAGTGTTCAATAAAGAGCAACCCGTAAGGGTCTCCCCACCACGAAAAGCCATACGAATTTACTTTACTTTAATAAAGAGCACAATTCTTCAAGTTTACAAAGTACGTTTCATTCTTGGTCAACAGATTTAGAGTTTTTAATAAAAATATCAATGAGTGGACTATTAATGTGAATAAAAAATTAGCTATTCACATAATTAATAATATCTATTGAAATACACTCCTATGTGCAGCCTATTACATTCAACTTGAAAATGTTATTTATGAGAAATATATTACAAACAGGATTAAAATTTATGAGAAATATACACCTATGTGTAATAAATTTGACTAAAAATCTATATTTGTAAAAATATTATTAGATATAATATTCTTCTTACATCTTCACAGATGTTTATTCAAGCTTGTTTATTTATCACATGCAAACTTTTAATGATGAAGTAATGTTTTACTGAAGGAAGATTGGAATGTTAATTTATATCGTTTACTATTGAGAATTTTGTTATATAATTGACATTAAAATTGATTTTCTTGAGACTTAAATCGTTTTAGTCTTTCAATTCAAGATAATAGTAAACAATATCATATGTTTAAGAAAATAGGATTTAATTTCAAATGGAAAAATCAATGAGTTTTTATCAATATAAATTGAAAATAAGCTATACACAATTAGATAAATTTAATAATTGAATAAATAATTAATAATTGAATAGTTAATAATATCCATGGAACACACACTTCTATGAGCAGCTTATTATAATCAAATTGGAAATTATATTTATGAAAAATATATTTTAAACAGACTTAATATTAATGGAAAATATACGCCAATGTGTATTAAAAATGCATCGACTTTTTAAAGAATGTATCAATTTTTGAAGAAAATTTATTTTTATAGAAATAAATTTATTAAAATTATAAACCTTAATTCAATTAATGAACTAATTAAAATTTTTATGTTTCATTTTTGTTTTCAATACAAAAAAGACCGAAAATTTATATTAAATAAAAATTTTATTTAATATAAATTTTCGGTCGTTTAATCATATATGAAAAATAAAATCATAAATAATATTCACGAAGGATTTAATTCAAATTTTTATATACTATAACTTCAACTAAAACGAGAATAATTTCTATCAGAAAATGTATTTTTTGTAATCAAAAAATATTCATGATAACGCATTTTAGTGATGAAGAATAGAATTTGGCAGTTCCACACTATTTCATGCTTTGAAGCATAGAACTTCATAGATATAACTTCATAGCATAGAACTTCATTATAAGCATAGAACTTCACACATATTTCAATGGTAATTAGACCAAAGTTCCTCGATTTGTATAACCAAAGAAGATAATATAAAAGTGGACATTTTATGATTTTCAATGTGTTGACTGGCTTAGTTGTGCTTGTTCTAACCAAGGCTTCAAAAATAAATACTTATACACCAATTCAGTAGCATAGAATTTTAGAATGTTAGTGATATTTAGATGCATAGCATAAAAGCTCAAAGCATGAGTGGGGGAGAAATCCAAGAGTTTTAATCCGTCCTTGATAGAGAATATTAATCAATCATAATAATACTGTGATAGGAAGATAGGATTCAAGAATAGCCTATTAGGTCTAAAGATTATATTTAGATACTCAACTGACATCCTAATGGTAAATTTTACATGTTAGAATTGAAGTACGCTAAAATTATATTTGGATGCAAAATAACTCTTACCCCAATATACTTCGTGGTACCATAGTATTCTAGTATGATAATGATATTTAGACGAGCGCCTCATTGATTGATGTGAGTAATTCCTTTGAAAAAACTTTGTGCGAGGCCATTTCCAGATTGGAGTTTGTGCAACGAAGAGATACAACAATGCGAACAGAATTGCCGACGGTGAATGGCTCTGAACCTAAACTTTGCCTTTTCGAATGAAGAAAGTGGGAAGAGTACGTGTTCGAGGGGAATCTAGATATAAGCAAACTTTTTTCTCGTGAAATGAAAAGAAAAGAAGCCTGTGGAGTGCGATGTGGAGTGCTAAAAGAGAGAAAGTGATGGTTGGGTGTGGGATTGAAAAGAGAAGGAGCAGCGAGAGAAACGAAAAAGAATAAGGAAGAAACACTCACCCAAAAACGAGCGCTGTGGAGGTAATTACAATGATGAATGATGTCGTTCCGGGCTCAACAAAAAAATAATACGATAGTAGCAAAAAATTACAGCGCAGAATTTTTGACAACCTCAGTAATTACGATCTCTATAGCTAGCTCCAACTCATTATTTCGATAATAATTTTAGATTGATTAATACAAGACCACAAACAGTGAACTTATGAGCCTAATATTGTGACATGAATGGGTGCCTCTGGACTTACATCTCGCTGAATGGAAAATAGAACTCGCCCATCGATCTTGTTTGTGAAACCAAAAGATCCATCAATGCCAAGTCAAGTAAACGAGCGGCATGTGAATAAAGTGAAAGCTACTATTTATTCCGGAAATAAAAAGGTAAAGTGACGAACTGTTCAACTCCATCACATGCTATCAGGATCAGGGTCCATAACGTAGGAAAGTTTTTTCAAACAATTTTAGTAAAATCCTGATGGATGCACATTGACTTCCTGATAAGCGGATGAGCTTCTATCTGTGAGTCAGATAATGTTTAAAATCAGGCACTGATATGTCAGAACTGTTTATCAGATGCGAAGGTAATGCAGCCAATAAAGGTGTGTGGAGAAAATATTTTATTTTAACCTTTACAGCCAATAATATAATTATTCCTATGAATAATTGAATTATGACTTCTGACCCAGACAGTCTAAGGTCAAACATTGTCATCAAAATCTATATTTGTGACGCCTCCCCAAACTTCTTCCCAGCTTGTACTGCCCTTTTCTGAGGATCGTATTAAACTTTGAAATATTAAAAAAAAAACTATTTTACAGCTTTTTAATTAATAATTGAATACATCATAATATTCCCTGTTAGCCTATTTCTATCCATTCCTTGGGACCAAGATGAGAATATTAAAAGCATTATTACAATGTACTGAAACTATAAAAAAACCACTCAACAACAAATCAATAAAAGTAGAGGTTTTAAAGCTACTTCAACATGTAATAAAACATTATATGATCGAGAAATCTACCTAATAAAACTCTGTCAAGCTCAACATGCACTGATGTGAATTATAAAGCACTATTTCTGGCACGCAAGTCAAGATTTTCCACTTACAGCCTTTATCAGAAACTTAGAATTTCTTGTTTGGAACGAGTACAGTAATATTTCTACGGAAAATAGCATTTATGCTTGAAGTAACGGCTGCATACAAACCTTCATAATAGAGTGTCCCTTATTATCATGTCAAAGGAAAGTATAGATCGCTCATATGATCAGTTATCAGTTTATCTGCAAAATAAAACTGTTTGATGTGAGAAAATATTATTTTGGAAATTTATAAGGCTGGGGGGGACAGTTGGCATCTAATCAAAGTTAGTAGATAATCTACTTTTTTCTTTCTTTTTCGGAAGATGAAGCCCACATAGGTCTGAGATTTGTGCGTGGGTAATGAATTGGATGATGGTGATTGATGAGTTGACCTACAGTTTTAGGTGGGTTCCGAACCACCGGTACTAGCCGTGGCATCCAATTACTATATTTACACCCTGTTGCACAAATGTCCTATCATAATGATGGTTATTATCTGTTTCACTTTTATACTAGGATTTATTTTATACTACCACATTTATACTTAACATATCTATACTATCCATCACATCATTCAGTACAAACGTGAGCCATTGTTTGGTATAAAAGAGTTCTGTTATTCGAGCAATGATAGCTAGATTACAATGCAGTCAACTGAGGCAACTGAAAATTTCAAATTTCGAGAACAACTGAGCTTGAAATAAAGTATTTTTCCTACAACTGCTCGTAAAGTAGTTCTTTACGTACTGAAAACTAATTGTAAAATACCTCTTTACTGCTCCGCAAGCGGTAAAGTACTTTACGCTCGCCAGCTGTTTTCTTTACGCTTCTGTATTGATTTTGATGTCTTCTCATTGGTGGATCACTGAATCCGTGAAATTCACATAACCTCAAAAAAGGCAAACGCTAACCAAATCCGCGCATGGTCTGTGATGTTACAAACTACAAGCTTTTATTGTGTTGCAATCCAGAACTGCAGTTTTAGGAAAAATATTGTATGCAATTCGCGCGTGAAGCTTCTTTATCGCTCTCGCAAAATTACTGTTTTGGCTCGAGCGATAAAGTCGCGCTTCACGCTCTTAATACATAAATAACTATTAAGTACCTGTTCAAGATATATAGATCATACGATTTCTAGCATGTACATAGGTATAATCATAAGCTTTCAAATAGCAGCTTGATATAAAAGTGGGAGGGATAATTCATCATTATGATAGAACGTTTGTGCAACCGGGGGTAAAAGAGTCTGTTGCAACATGTTTCTTCTAACTTACTTTTTCATCCAGTTTATTCTCTTTCAACTGTTGTTCAAGTTTTTTGTGGCCCCACCTTTAAGAAAATTAATTTAGGATAACATTAGTGAACATTTTTTGGAGATAAAGCAGAATGTGTTTCTGGGCATTACCAAGAAATAGTTGACAGACTCCACATATAGGCTACAAAATTGAATACATTTTCATGAAATTTCAACTATTCAACGATAAACAGATTCCATTGAGCTGCTTCACACTGATGGAGGTCAGTTGGAGGTGGCTTTTTGGAGTGGTCAGTTGGAGGTTGAGTGGATGCATACATAGCACATCTGACCGACTACTTCCCGGCCGAACTAGAAGTTGTTACAAACCGCACGCTTGTGTATTCGTTTATTGTGGCATGTGAGAGCGATTTCAGTCGTTTGGCTGTGGTTGACGCAGCCAGCTTTGTGTGCAATCGTTGACGTCTGCTAGAATTTGATTCAAAGATAAACAAGCCGACATCTACTTGAACGTGCTTATGCTTTGCTGACACGCACAGTGGCGCACTCTGTTCACTATCGCGTGCGTCGCTTCTAAAATGCCTTCACTTACATGCTGATTCAGTGATTTCTGATCCACTAACGTTGGTTATCACATTTCAAATTATCTCGACATAGGGCCATTATCGTGCAATAAGAAATGATCATTGCTATTCAAATTAGCTGCTGTCAATCTAGAAATTGGATACGGAAATAGCCATTATACTGATTTAGTGATTTTTCAAACAGTTTGTTCTAATTTTGTGAATCACATTTAGCGATTCAGTATTCAGAAAGATATTGTCACAATCATCTTTATAAATGAGTCAACGTGGCCTTACTGTCTGCTCAGGCGATATCGTTTCAAAATGAAAATTCTAGAATTTTGGATCCTCTTTGGGCCGCATTTATGAACGCTCCTTCAGCTTCTCAGGGACTCTTGAGAGGTGATATATTTTTAGGCATTTCATGAGTCCTTCAAGTCAAGAAACACTAAAGGAACGTTCATAAATACGTGCACCAGTCCTAGTAAGATCGCATAATATGAAATTAATATTATAATGATGATAAAAACTATATCGAAACTAAGCCCACAGCATCCTGGTTAGTTGAGGTTAGTTCAATTCATTTGGAATTCCAACAAGTGAGCAAGTAAACATGTTGGTTTGCAGTTCGAACAGCTCGTATAATAGTTTCAAAACAATATGTCCAGATAGGACTTAGGTGAGGAGTTGTTTGAGTCTCGGTAGCAGTAGTATTTTTTACAACAATTCTCCAATTAACTGCAACCAATTAATCTTTTTTTTCGTCGATTTATTATGCTTTTCACATTGCGTACTTCCATACTACGATGCATCAGTTTATTATGAATCAACGTGATCTTGATATTCATAAAATATAGTAACAGATTTGCGGCGGTCACGTCATATTTGATATCAAGCAAACCAAAACTAAAAAGTACTTATGCTGTAGAATAAATGAAACGGGAGGCCTGAAAGATATGTTACGTTGGAGCACTGGAATTCGTTGAGGGCTACACGTGACACATCTCTGGCACAGATGAAGTAGGCAAATAACTGTCAAATACGAAGCAATAAACAAGTAGAAAAAGGTACATTACGTAGTCAGTTTTGACAGTTTGTGGTGCAATCAGTTTTTTGAATGGAATCGTTGATTTCCTCCATGATAAATTACCATTAAAACCCCATTTGACCTAGAATTCAAACAAAATCAAATTGAGGGACAAAGAAAGGGGGGAAATTGAGGAAAGAGTTTATGATTCCGTCTGTGTAAAATCACCATTGAAGTGGTTGACCTGAAATTTCGGACAAAAATCAAATTGAGTGAGGGTTGTGTCTAGTGGTGATGAAGTTAAAATGGGAGCGAATGCTTTGGATGCGAGGTGAGCGAGTGAGTTATCGTCCTAATATATTTGGGCGGGGATCAAGGGCAGCCGAATGGACTGGAAGATATATGCCGTTAGACAATGTAGGCTACACAGAGCACAGGTAGTGCATAGTGGCCCCGCGGGAACTATCGTCAACCGATCAAATTAACCGGTCGCCTCCCAATACATTAAAAATTGAGCCCGGTCTCGCCGTTAAGGGAGCTTTAACGGCTCCCTATTTTCGCATACCGCGCCGACAGATTGTTTTTGCCGCTCGCTTCGAAGACGAACCGATAACAGAGATTGATTACACCTTTAGCCATCAGCCTAGTCACGCTTGTTCAACTTGAACTACCCATTTTATTGCTTGAGTTTTCAGCTGAAAGCATGTTGTATTTTAATACTCGATTATACTAATCAACTGAGACTCATTCTAGAATGTCCACTCATTATATTTCCCACATACTAGAGATTTTCAAGTGGTGTCACCCGCATGTAGGCCTATTAGTTATTTGTGTAGCAAGTGCACAAAGTAGCGCTTTGCTGCACGATAGAAACGAATTCGGCAGGAGCCACAGGCGAGTTTGAAATTGTTTCTCGAGTGCATAAAAGATACTTTAAGCATGGGTTACACACTACACATTACACATCTCCTACAGTTGTTGCACCTGGAGTGCGACAAAGTAAAATGAGTGCGGCAAAGTGAAAAAATGCAGACTTCTGCTGTCTTGCGCATTTTAACGAGTGCATTTTTTCGATAACCCCTGAGGCTTCTGGAAAGCTTTGTATATTGGTCTGATCGAACTCCAATCGAATTGACAATTTGTTTATAAACCTATAGAAAATTATGTCATGAACGCTTGATTACTTGTGAGAATTTTTTCAATAGCCCTAAATTCATTGGAATTGGTTAAACCCGCTGGAATTTATGAGATATAAAATTCTTTTAATCTAAAATGGTTCCATAAGTGTGACAACATAGATTGCAATAGTAGTTGATAATTGCAGAATTTTATGAGATATAGAATGGTTTATTAGCTGCTTCAAATCTAAAACGATTGGTCCATACTAGTGACAATAAATTGAAAGTGGAATGATCAAGAGATCTGGTAGACGGTAATAATGGTTGTAATCAGTTTAATCATGATAAAGTGAATGATTTGTTCGCTATTTATTGGATGGCTGGAGCGGAAGTATCACTTTACATTAGAAAGGGAATTTGAAGACGAATCTATTTTAATCCGCGGCTGTTCAGTGTTCAACAAGAGGATCAGGGATGAATTATTCACTTTCAGGCAGAGTTTACTACTTACTTTGACAGAAGTACTGCGACGCATTTTCAAATGCCTTCTAATCCTGACTGGCGCTTATTCGTGGAGCTTATCCTTCCAGTAAGTGACATTGTCTGCTTGCTTATTTGAGTGACGTGGAAATGTGGCTAACCATGTGATTGCCAACTTGCTGGAAATTTTCAAGAGATGTCACTCGCAGCTACAATGAATTTCTATTTGGGATAACCCCTGAGGCTTCTGGCGAGCTTTGTACATTGGTCTGATCAAAATTCAATTGAGTCCTGAATGTAGGTAAACAAATGGAGAACTTACTCTCTAACCTGGATAGAGTCGAACAGATAAGTTTGATAGAGTCCGTGGCTTGTAAATTAGTTTGTTTTTGTACCCATGTGATTATACAATGGAAAACTAATGTATATTAATCAACACAGTTGTTGAGTACCATGAAACATTATCATAATCAATGTATAAGGTGAAGTGGAAGAAAAGACTTTAAATTTGAATATTACAATAAACATTTGAATCATCTTTAAGAATACTTTAATTATTAATTTTTCATCATGTTACATTTTCATTACAAAATCTAAATCTATTCCACCCTCAGTTCTATGAAATAAATATTAGCAAATAGTTTGTTCATGTGTCATTGTTCGCTAACTATGATGTTCCATTTATTCTATTATTTCAAAGCAATATTGTACTGCTTTTGTTGTTTCAAATGAATAGAATGTATTTCTTTTTAGATATACTTTGAGTAACTCCAACTAAATATCTCTACAGTATACGTTATATTGGTATCACAATCGGCTGTATTGGTATCACAATTTATTAATATTTTCTACTTCAATCAATTATCCATTCTTATCATGTAGAATATAAAAATTCTGCTCTCTATAACAATACAGCGGTCCAACAAAACTTTTATTCTGAACAAAACTGTGCGAATATACTAATTTGGTTGAATAGGTTAAGATTAATGTTTCCTTGATTAATTTTACTATGCACCGTTATTGATAAAGCTTAATTTTACCAAACATTGTTCAGTTTCTGTGTACTTTCTTTACACTGTTTTGTTCAAAATTAACTTTTATACAAGAGTTCGGGTTTTGTTGGAATGATAAATTTATTCAGGCCCAAAAATGAGAAAAATGTGATTTTTCAGTTGACATTGGGTTTCTCAAAAACTAATACAACTTACAGCTTTCGAACCTTATTTATTCAATTTATCAGGCCGAAAAAATAACAATGAACTTACTTTTAATTTAAAACAAGAACAATTAGTTTAATTGATTTTCAATAAGACAATGAACTTTTGCAATAAGACAATGAAATTTTACTCATTCTGAATTTGTATTACGTATTGAGAATACGATGATGCTACTAATGTTTTTAATAATACTGATGACATTAATAATGTTCATTTCTGAGAGAATCTTGTTCTATTGCGCCCAATTTGGTTTAGTTAATGTATGATTCCATAAATTAATTTTAACTGCTGCAATAACTTTTAATTTATAACTTTTTAATTGCAGTACCGATATTTCAGACAGAAAGTCTCAAATTTAAGGGCTCTACCATCCATACAGTACAGATGCAAGCATTTCTAAACAAGCGATGCATGCTGCTACTTCAAATTCAATCGGTCAACAGTTTAGTACATGCTCGATAAATTGGAAATTCGATGCCCATCTCCCGTCGAAAACAAGCTATCCATCATCAAACGGCGACCACTGTGGAGCTAGAGGCTAGAGACCATATCAAATTTCAATACTATTTCAAAGCTTCTCGTACAAGATCAATAGAAAAAGTCAAGTACACTCTAGGCCTTTCTGTAGAGCGGTTAAATCCTTTGCACACGCGAGAAACTCGTTGGGTAGGAGAGAGTAAACTTTTGCATGGATGCTGATAATATTTACTCTGCAAGGCAATTAGTGAAGTCAACTTGAAATATTTGCACCTAGGATTGCATTCAACTAGAAAGTATGAGAATTTAAGTTGGACTTGAAATAAAATTCAATCTGTCTTTTAAAGAAACTTCAGAATTGTTTGTTAATTAGCAGATTCTGCTGGCTACGTAAAAAACACTTCTCTTTATCCTTAGAAGTATAAATACTTCTTTAAGTATAAAATATACTTTTATTTAGAAGTAGGTGTTTGATCGTACTTGATGTTTAGATTTTAGAACAGCAATAAAGGGAGAAAAAACACAGTGGCGTAACTAGAGGATCAATCGGGTGACCAATGATGTTATGTGGTTGCATGGTGGTTGGTGGGGGGGGAGTTAGGCTTCAAACACTGTAATTTTCGATAGGAAATAGGAGAAGAAGGACGGGTTCTCTAACAATAATTTTATTGTATAAAGCTTTTTATCCAAAAGAGGATTCCAGGTACTAGGGAGAAATTTTTGGGAAATAATCCATCTAAAATCACATTTTAAGCGATTCTAGATATGAATTCATCCATCCTAACATTATTTCAACCGACATTGTGTCGAAGTGTTTTTAATCTAGTTTCTGTATCAATGTCAATGGGAGATCTGGACCCTCGTGCTAAAAATGTATTGTTTAAGTAACCAAACCTTGAAGCAGGACTACTTAAAACTATTTCCACTCGATTGATCGCTTACCTCACCTGATTGGGGTACCGTACTGTAACGTACTTGAAAATTTATTTTAAAAGGAAAGTTTAGGAGTACTCCCCCGGAAATTTTTTTAAATAATCTATTTGAAACTACTTTTTATGCCTTTTTCTCTTAAGACTTCAAAAATTCCGAAGTTTATTTTGTTTCTTTGGGGAGGATCTATCCTCCAGTTCCCCCTTCATAGTTACGCCACTGAATAGACAAGATTATTACTATGGTCGTCAAAAAAAATCTAAAAGTGTATGGAAACTTGAGTCTAGGAAAATTGAGTTACAGGATGTATGATGGCGAGAGAGGCAATTTATTTAATCACTCAGAAATTTGTAGTGTCTTGTCTTCAATTGATTCAGGCTCTATGTAGAATGAGCTACAAATTTGGATGAATATACTGTACAGAAATGGCCTAGAAAACGGGTCTAGGACAACTCGCCGTGACAATCTCATAGAAGAAGGACTAATTTTCCCCTATATTTCATTATTACCGCTTTTCAGTGATATTTAGATGCAGTTAATGATTCGACATTATAAATAAATTAATTTGTATTTAACCAATCGAACTTACAATACTACTGTATACAAAAAACACAACGAAAACATGTGCATCGGTAATGGAGGGATGATGATGATGATGAGATATGAATGGCACTACAGTTTCAAGTGGGTTCCGATTCCGAACCGCTGGGAAGTGATTTTGAAAGGACATAATTGAAAAAACTCGAAAACCCAAGTCAATTAAAAAGCCAAATGGACATGAAATGAAATAATATTCAGAATGTAAAAAGCAGAAAAAAGCAAACAATAGAGTCTCTAATTTAAATATGCAAATTTGTAGTTTGTACCCATTAAAATGTTTTAACAAATAATCACATCCAATAAATCTTGTACAATCTTTGATAATACTTTAAAAGTCTTGTCAAATCTTGGACAAGATTTGAAGCAATTTGATGGACTTTGAAGGGATTCAAAGCTGTTTGAAGCTTTCTTATTGTATGAAAAATTTGATCGTGTATAAAATTTGTATCGTGCCTTAACGCACAAAACCATAATGGTTTACATATATGACCACTCATGACACGGATACTGTAGTGTTAATTTTTTTTCGCGGAGTGATGGGTCGCGGCGAGATGGTACGGCGGCGAGTTGACCACGGCGAGATGGCCGCGGCGACTTGTCTCATTCCGCTAGAGAACACATTTTTACACGTTTGAATTGGACCATTATGCTTAATTCTACATTAAACTGGTGGTTTATCTTCAGATGAAACTTAAATCCGATAAATTCAGAAACACACTCCAAGTCCAGCTTTTATTGAAACAAAACACACTAATAGTATTTACAGTAAGTTGATGTAACTGGCCATGCCTATCTGGTTTAATCCACCGGAATGCTACTTCTATGAATTCGGGTAGTTATTGTTATATTTTTATTGTTGATGTATTCATGCGGTTTTATTCATCGGAATCCTACTTTTATGAAGTTGGAATAAAACATAGGCAATATTTATCATTGCTTTGTAAAATATACTCTCCTCTTCAATATAGTTCAGTATTTAAATCAATATAGCAAAACAGAATCTATGTTTGAAATGAGCAACTCAAGTAATTTTGTTTTTTTCTTCACATTCCTTGAGAGAAAAGAATTTCATTTCAATTCAAAAAAAAAACTGCGAAGATATTTGTACATTTAAAACCAATGCAAACCATGTGGGAATATGAAAATCAATAAACGATCAACATTTAGTGGAAAAATTCATGTCTATGAACAATAATATGATATGACAAAGAAAACATAAAATTATTCAATTTAAATAGGCCAACTTGAACTTGAATTGATGTGACTTTTATTACTATATAATATTAATTTGTACATTTAATTGAATACGAAAGATTCTTAGAACTGAGTGTTTGAAATGTATCTGAATCACATAGAAATTCAGTGAAGAATTTCATATTCATGTTCATGGCAAATCCACATTGTGATGGAAATAAACGGAATGAATAAAATCCAAATGGATCGATCTCATGTAACTAGAGGTATATTCCCTTCATTCAGCGGAAGGTTGACATAATAGAAAGCAGGATAAACAGCTGAATAATTTATTCTAGTTTAGAAAAGTTGTGGAAATCCAATTCATCTCGCGTGCTCACTGCAGCAGCATTTTGAATAATAATCGTCAATTGTTGAGTTTGCAACCCATGTTTGCAATGTCAACGTTTATCACAAACTAACGAGACTATTATGTTATGAGCATGAATTTCTTTCACTCACCTTTGTTGGAACACGTCAAAAGCACCAGGAAAGTCCTAGAAATTGAATAATTCAAACTCATGCTTATCATACAGAAGTGCCAACGACTTTAAACCACGTTAATTTTCAGTAATATTTATGAATTACTGGTACTTATTTGCATCTGTATAAATGTTTAGGGATAAATTATACTTCTTAATACTTCTTTGCACAGATAATTTGAGCTTGTTAATAGGATACAACCGCTTTCATAGATATTTTTACAATATTTCTACCTATGAGTATTGTAAATGTGAGTTTCTATCTACTTTTAAAGTTTGAAAGATGAGGTCTATTTTATTGCAAATAATTGTGTAGGCAGGTTTCATTTGTCATTTCAGGACTTAAGCTCTTGGAGGCTTATCTCTTTTATCAAGGGCCTGTTAATAAACTACAAACTATTAGTGTTTTAATGCGGATGAGTTTCCAAAGGTTCTATGGACTTCTTCACTAGTAGATTGTAATATTGTAATTCATATTTTGTTGTTATAAAATAGGCCCCTAGAGGTAGCTTTCACATCCTTCTCATCTTTCATATCAAATTCTTAAAACTAATATTATGAATAATCATTTGATCTTTTTTTCAATCGTACAAAAAAGTATAAAAAGTGTTGTAAGTATCAATTACACAGAGAAATTATTATTAAAATATAATATATTCCAAAATCGGCCTTTAAAACCAATTTCTTTTGGGGTAAAAGAAGTTCACAGAAAGAATTTTCTCTTTGATCGTCACACAGGAATCTTGTCAGAGACTGGTTAGCATTATTTATTCCAATGATATGTTTCAAACAATGAGAAGTCAACGCTTCCTCTCAACCTCCACTTATTGAGGCTCTTATAGAAATATTATATTATCATTAATAATATAATATGGTTATATTACAACCATTTACATACTTTGGTTTATATATTACCAGTTATCTACAAAGAAAAGTTTCAATGATGGGTTTCGTTACAAGTTTTATGTATAAAATTGGCATTACACCCAGTATTCGATGGTTTTCTGTCTGTATAGTTTCTACCGATATATTATACAATAAAGGTTTTATCAGTATAGGAGGTAAATATAATCTTGTCTTTGTCATGGTAGTTATTCAATCAATTCTCATTGTCCAAAGGCTTAAATATCATTTTCACAAAAAAATAAATATTTACATTTCATATTCAGATTATTTTATTCCAATTAGCAAGGATGTGAGACTGAAGCAATGGGTGTACATAGCATTATGGAATGTATAGTCGGGATAATCGAAGGAGCTTAAATTCGAATATATTTGCTTGAGCGGAGATGCATGGTTTTCATGCGATATCGCTCTCCGAAGTATATCCCCCTTCAAGAGCTAGATTTATAAAATTGGAAGACTTCTCATCTGCTGTCTGAATAGCTGCTATTGTGGCTAGTCTGAGCTCACGTTGTATAAAAAGTCAATGTTCCAGTGAAATATGATATAAGCATGTGTGTATCGTTCTCAAATATATTCAAATCAGAAACTTCAGCGAAGAATCTTATAAGCGGCGAATGGAATCTTGTCTACCACCACAATCATCTACATTTTTATTCCTGCTGAAGACAGAGATTACCGTGCGCAGGGTTTTATGTTTTGTCATAAAAACGCAGTCTCTTACTCACAGGCGTGATGAGAAAAAGTTTTTAGAAAATGTAAGGAAGGGATCGCTCTCTCACGAAAAATAAGATACAGATTATTCTGTAGGTTTTACTAAACTGATGATCAATGAACCGTTTTTCAAGCTACTTTGGAATTAAAAGTAGTTTCAATCGATTGTCCAACACCAATTTAAAGAGCACAAAATGCTGTTCATGTTTTTGGATTACTGTACTGTATCCATTTCTTTTTCCATCCAATTCCATTCTTTTTTCGAAAAAAAGTTACACGTTGCTTGTGACTCTTGAATAAGTCTAGTGTTCAATTCTCATAATTCGTTTATTTTAAGGAAAATGTACAAATTTTTCTCCAACAAACTGAACATATTCACCAAATTTCTCCTCTTTGCCGCGAGTTTATTGAAGCACTGTTGTTGAATAAGTGCATGAGTGAGTCAATGGTGTTTGGATTGTGAAATATTTTTCTAATACAATTTTTAGTATCCATTCACGCACAGCCACCACAATCGTATAGCATCAATGATAGGAGAAGAAAATAAGAGGAGAAGAGAAGAAAATAACATACCATTCACCTGATGACGCACATAGTGTTGGCCTGCAATAAGTTTGCAATTTCTTCTTTTCTAATCAATCAAGTTTCGATATAATCCATAGTGCAATTTATGGACTTTTTGGATCTATGTTATCATATTGCAACTTTTAACGTGAAGATTTAAAGAGTTAGAGTAAATACTCTGTATTTAAAAACCCCTTGTTTCCAGTCGAACTGGCTCCGAATTTTTGCCGCAAAAGGCCTCCAAAGATTCAGAAGTTTACCGAGATAGAAAATATTACAGAATTTAATAAAATGGATGTTGGAGCTGAGTGCGGCGATAGCACTCATTGTACGTCGCAGATTTACGGCGCAAAATTAATTTCATCTCATTCTTCCTCACACACCTCTTATCTATTCACTCACTCACTCTTTCTCCCATCAGCGGCTACATCCATAACGCCACTCATATTCACTTTCTTCGTTCAGTTGCTAAAGTAATAATTTTATGATCTATTATTACAGCACTAGGAGAATGCCCGATTCAATTGACTCGTGATACATCTAGGATGTGACGTAACCTGGAACACGTGCAAGCTCTTTTCTCCTTCTTCTTCTCTCGCTCATTCTCCTTCTTCACAACAGTCTTCTCCCACTCTTTCTTCTCCTTTATCTGCGCTTGCTTCTCTTTTCTTTTTTCTTCTTAAATCTATTTATTTCTTATTTTCTCCTTTTTGTAATCCTTCGTCGCCATCTCATTGTTCACATCATTTTTCTTTTTATCCTTCTACTACTTCTTTCTTTCTTCTTCTGCTTCTTTGTTGTTCTCTTCTTCTTTCCTTTTCCTCTTTCCTCTTTCCTTCTCCTCTTTTCTTCTCCTCTCTCTATCCCATCCTTCCTTCACCTCTTTCTTGTTCTTCTAGTCCTTCTTCTTTTTCTTCTCCTTTTTTACTCCAACTTTTTATCTTTCTTATCCTTTTCTTTCTTCTTTTCTCCCTTCATCTCCTTTTGGCCTTATCCTTCTTACTCTCTTTGTTGTTCTTCTCCTCTTTCTTCTTCGTTTTTTCTTCTTCTCCTGTTCTTCCTTCAATATCTCCTCCTTATCCTTATTCAGAAATAAATTCATAAGAGGCTCAAAAACTATATCAGATACTGTATCATGCTCCATGAATGTACAAGTTCTTTTTTTCCTCACATGGGACGCCAATAGCTTTCGCGACAAAATGACACATCAAGATGTTTATTATATTAGGCTTATAATTTATTTACAAGTAGCATAAAGCCATTCGTATCTCGAAGTGCAGGCGGCTTGTAGTCATTCGTTGAAACTAGTGTTTCCAAGTTCCATTCCAACTTTTATTCGACCTCTTCCTCCTGCTTCTTGTCTCCAACATCCGCTTCCTCAAGAAGGAAACGGCCAGAGGTGGATTGGGGTTGGGGGAAAGTTCAACTTGGGCAAACTTTTCGAGTCTCGCCGAGAGTGCAGATCTTGTCTCTTCCTGAGTAACCCCCCGTTTTAAATTGAATTATAAAATCGATAGAAACAATGTCAGACCATACTCACCACGATTGACGAATAGAGTGGAACATAAATTCCTCACTACTTGTCACATGTTCCGTCACGTACCTGTAGATTGTTCAATATGAAACTTGATAATTGGATGGTGAAAGTTGTTGGCGAAGTGAATGAAAATAATACGCGTGTAACTAGATTGTCAAGAAGATCTCACTTCATAAGATGCACTTTACTTCACATGTCATATATGATCGTATACTGATCATATACTTTTGCGCCAATGAAGTTAAGAAGCATCAGAAATGTCCAATGTCATGGAAGCTCCCATTCATATCTCGATGAGAATTGCTTTCAGAGATATTGTACATTTCTGGGTTGCAGTATTTTCAGTCACATCCAAATCCCGTTGGAAAATTGGTCAGAGGGTTCCACTTTTTTATTAAAAATTATAGTTAATTAGTAAACCAACAAAATTCTTGCAAAAACTGATGAGTAGACTTGTGAAAATACAAGAATTTGAAATATTTGCAAACAAAAATCAACAATACATGGATCTTATCTTGAAAAGAATATTAGATTCCCTGTGTTCACAGTATATGCATATCCTTTCATTACCACTCAACAAATAACGGCCATTTATTCGGAGCAAAAAGTCGACTTCAGGAAAACCGTGCCATAATAATTGTAATACCATCATGAAATACAGTAGTCTATTCAAAATTTAATTTCTATTTTCAGGCTTTAAGACTCACATAGTGCTATGAATAATCGTGATGTAAATGATTCTATGGTGTTATTTTATTCAAAAACAAAGTACAAATTCAAAGAATGTCTTGAATAAAAGAGAACAGCTATAGAAGTGGTTGAGAATCAATTTCTCGCAGCATCTTTCAAATTTCTCTCTTGCTCCATTTTCAAAACAAAAGCAAAAGATGAGAAGAAAATTCCCGTATAATTTGCTCTTGTTTTGAAAATATAGCTGGAGAGAAATTTGAAGGATGCTTCGAGAAATTGATTATCAATCACTTCTTTAGTTCTCTTTCATTTGAGCATTTTATGTTCTCGATATCATCAATTGAAGTGCAAATCGAAAAAAGGTCACCAATAGAAGAAGGAATTTTTAAATGGAATCCTGGATCAGATATCCAAAACCAATCGCTCTTCAAACTTCCCACGGTAAATTCGGCTGAAGTAACAAAAACGAGGAAGGATCGATCTTCTAGAATCTATAACGATGAAAACAATGTGAAATTAATTGGACCCTGTTACTGTGAATGGTATTACTTCCGAAACTAGTGACGAACTTGTGAAATTAACAATGTGTATGCGACAACATATTCTTATTCTATCGATATATTGATTATTTATCTTGTAGCTGAATAATCTGAAATAGCCGTTAAGTAACGTCAGAGAATTCTGACACCAGGCCTAAGCCAGACAGGTCACACCATAAGTTAGTATTCTTGTATTGGAAAAAATGGATAATTTCACTTAAAAGTGGGATTTCTAGGTAAATTTTGACATGAACTAAAATTTTCGTTTTTCATTTAAAAATTTGTGAAGAAAGCATATAGGGCAAATATGGTATGGCATTGGGCATATGGGCAATAACCTGTTTCATCTTTGCTTGATTGTGTCCTTGTAATGGATAAATAATAATTATCATTATTCTATTGAATATACGATACTCAAAAAAGCTCGGATTGGAAAGCTTTACTCACTTGCAATAGTAAAATACTACTGGATTAAAAATAGTGAAATACTGGTACTTATTAGATTCTCACACTCACACAACCTTCTTTAACCATGCTAGAGCTCGTTAATCACACAAAATTATCATTACGAACAATTGCAGTCGACCCCCTCCCAACCTTCAAAACTTTTATAATTGGTTCCACATTGAACTTCCTAGGTGTAAACGAACGCACTTGGAATGTTTTTGGGATGAAATTGATAGAGCAAACAGCTTAAATCACGAAATTCATTCTCATCGTTTGGTTGGACGCGAAAAGCATGGTTTTTTTAGAGATTATGAGAAATTAATAAGTGCAGCGTGCCGCTACACATATCAGGGTGTCAGTGCTTTGTGGTGGAACGGTACGTTTAGACCAGTTTCAATATCGGTGATTTATTTTCGCTATTTGAGAAGGGCCGATATATAGCCGATCGGCCGTTTCGCTATAACCTGCCGAACGGTACAATAAACGGCGTCCAGGTCCCCGCTTTCTCGCACCCATAAATTCCGCACTATATTTGCATTCCGATCTAACTTGTAACAATGATTTTAATTATCGAATACAAATAGCGGTCCCGAACCGAGCGGCGCTTTTTTATCCATCCTGCAACCTAATCGGAAATTCGATTTCAGATAACAACGACTTTAACAGACGATTTATATCGTTCGGCTTGACAGTTCATCTTCTGTGCCATTCAATGGTGCAACGTCGAACTCTGAATCGAATTAATGCCGGCGTGATTACATTGGATTAGATAGGATGACTCCTGTATTGAGGCTGGGCTTTCACTGTTGATGCAATAGCAACCTGGGTAGTTGCACAGCGTTGCAAAAGCATTCGGCTTGCGGTGAGTTCGGTCAACTGCATGCACTGGTCTCAATAGTAGTCTAACTCAACAATAATGCAACTACTATTATGTGTTTGAATGCTACCAGACGTTACTACCAGAAATAGAATCAAACTTTTTATTACTGATTATTAATATCTTTATAACTTTCATGATTTTTTCATGAATAACAAATTATAACCTAAAGCTGCGTTTGAGCTAGGCAACATCGCTGTACAACAGAGTTCGATTAATAAAGTTGTCATAAAGCATTGTAACTAGAATTGGAAAAATGATGATATGCATGTATATCATCACTTATTAACTTATATAAAAACATTATTGCATGATATTTTGATTTTGGAAACTGCACCCTTCGTGAAGAGTTGTACAACATGGTTATTCATAACCGTGATTTGTTCCATAGTGTGAGAAGCTGTTGTACAAAACCGAAGAGTTATATATATATATATATATATATATATATAACTGACTGACCAACAGACTGACAAAATAAGTCGAAATTTAGTATTTGTCTACCAATACTCATTTACAAATAACTAAGGTATCTTTCTTGGTGATAAAAAGGAATAGGTTTTATGTAAAAGGCGGTGAAAAATCGAATAGAGCATGTGACAAATACTGTCATTATTGGGTTATTTCACAAAGTACTCAAAAATTAATCTAAAAACATGTTTTCTAAGTTCAAAGTGTATCATCTCAAGGAAATATCAATTAACCAAAGCTTTTCTATCAAACAAAACTAGTGAAGAATTTAATTTTTAAAATGCAATTTCGAATCTCCTAATAGTGAAAAATCACTCCAGAGTTCATAAATCAGGGTTTATTACATCTAAACAGTTGAAAGCAGCCGTTACTCTTACCAATAAAACTAGATTTTATCAATTTTATGTTTTTTCGGATATTGAATAATTCAGCATCTTATTTCTAAAATTCAATTCCCTACAAGTATCGTTAAAAAACGATATGGTTTAATCAGCAAATAACCAAGTTAATTCACTAGAAAGCCCCTGACTTTAGAGTCATTTTTGTGTATATTATGAAATATCACAATAATTACGGCAATAACAGACTTATTTTATCTAATTGTTATATTATCATTAATTATAAACTTTTTTTACATGAATCCATTCAATTCACCACTAAAAAGAAGGCTCTGGAGATAAATGATAGAGAAAATTGATAGGGTTAGCTGCTAATTTTAGTCATCTTTGTTCTTGTAATCTTCGTCATCTTTGATAAAAGGAATAATTTTTCAATTCAATATATTTATTTTCAAAAAAAGATGTACGGTACAAATTTCTCTAAAAATTACTCTTCTAATAAGGAACAAATCCGTGATCATAGGTGGTGGATGATGAGAAGGTTGAGGAGGAGGTGTGGGAGCAATCCTCCTTAAACTAATTAAGAGGATCAGAGGAAGAGGAGGAGGGGAGCAATCCTCCTTAAACCCGCTATAGATGTAGAAAATGAAAACAGTTCTGGCCCTCGGAACCTACAGGGGTAGTTATTTTGGCCCGAAGGCTGAAAAAATTGGAAACCCCTGATCTAGATGGAATTATTTTTGAGAAAGCGACAGTTTTGGAATGAAAAACCTGTTATTGCCTTATATTCGATTGGATCAATTCATTATTCAGATGAATAAATGTTTAATACTAATGATAGATCACTATTACAACTTTACACCTAATTATACCTTCATCTTAATTCGATCTTTCCATTGTTTTCCTATATCGTATACAGATAGAGCTGCTCTTTATTGTGAGTTTTGACTATTCTATTCAGAATTTCTCAATTTGACTAGGCTATAGACTTGAAAATAGTCTTTTAACAAAATATGCAGCGCATTGGGGGAAATACTGTAAGTTACAGTAATACTGTAAACTGAATGCAATAAATTGAGCTCGAAGCCATAAAGGATACTTATCATTGCATGCAGAATCATCTTTTATTAGAAGAAAATCGATAACTTCTGAAATAGTTTTGAGATACAAAGATTATAAGTACCGTACTAAATGGAAAATCTTGATTTCTTTGAAACAATCTGTTCCAGAGCCATTAAGAGGAATCGAATAACTATTGCAATGTGTGCTTATAGGACAAGCCGTTGTGGGAATTGTGAGAAGTCTGGAATAAGGCATGGAACAAGAGCTATATTATTGGGCTGCAACGTACAGAAACGTATTAGAGTTTGTGCAAGACATGTATTGGGGCAAAGAGTGCTATTTGAAAATGTTCGCTCATGAAACGTGCTCCTATATGAGAAACTTCTATGAGCAACTTGTCTCCAACTTTTTCCCCCTACTTCCTCCACCTTCTCATCCTCATTGTTTTGTCTTCTCCATTGATATAGGTCGGAAACTGAAATATTGATTCATACTAATACGAATAGAGCATAACTTTGAAATTAAGAACATAAGAAAATTATCCAAAACGAGGAAAGTAATGTGACTGTAATTTGGAGAAAATTACACTATATTATATTACAATTCTCCCAACCCTTTCCTTCTCAACGTTATAGAAAAAGGTCGAGAACAGGAATTAGAACAAAAATATTATTCATACATTCATGCCAATACGAATAGAACACAACTTTCCAATTTCATACAAGACAATACACAAAATAAGGACGCTGATATAACGAAGGATTTTGGAGACTCGCAATTGCTCGTTATGTACATCAGTAAAAAGTACCCGTGCTTTGTAACAGGATTTGAGGTAGACTTTTTGAATGAAACATGTGATATATGGATTTCAACCGCCAGAACCAATAAAATTCTAAAAAAAAGTTGAGAGCGTCAATATTGATACTGAACAAATGTGTTGCTTTGGCTTGTGACTTGAAGCTTATTTTCACCACAGTGATGTATCATGTAACAGCATTACATTACTTACTTACATTAGAGATTAAGGGTGTTTATGTCAGTCTTAAGGATTTCACAAAAACAGCAACAATTTGGAAAGCTTCCTCTAAACTCAATTCAGTGCACCACGAAGACCGATTTATTATTTTTCAAAGTTAATGTTCAAATTCGCTTCCGGACACTATTACTGTTTTAAAATCATTTGATTTTAGAGGAAGCTTTCCAAATCGTTGCCGCTTTTGTGAAATACACACACCCCTAATCTCTCTTATATAAATAAGTTTCATTAGTTTTCAGTAATAAATTTGAGAAGCTTAGTAGATATCCATACTTATAATGAAAATGAGGAAGAAGCATTAAAAACCCTACAAGAAGATGCAGCTTTTCGATCGACGTTAAACAAAAATTGAAACATAAATATTGATACGAATAAACCTAACTTTCAAATTAGTAACATGAGCATTTATACAGAATGAGGAAACTAACGTAACTAAGCATTTGGGAAACTAACACCACTGTCTCATTACATTATCAGTGATAAGTTTGAGAAGCTCAAACTTGATATTCATACGCATAGAGGTAGGATCATTAAAAGCCCCAAACAAGAAGTTTGAAGATTGCAACTTTTGCATAGACGTCTTCAAGATTCTTACTTTTCAAATTCAGCATCAATGGGAACTAAACTTTGTGCTATTCAGCCGCCGTAAATAGAAAATCCTTTAGATTGAGAATTCTGAAAATCGCCATCTTAAATAATTCCTTATTTATGCTTGTTGTGAAATGTTTTTGGGAGTTTATTCAATAATTTTCATTTCTTTATGTATGGGCTGTTACATGTACAAGATAAGATTACCTTATCAAAAACAGAGAATTACGCAAGGCAGTCATAAACGTGTAGAAGCCTGAGAAGTCATGGCTTCTCAATGACTAGAAGTCATGAGAAACTTTAGATCCAACACACTCACTGAAACTTGACACTATAATAAAACTTGAGCAGTTTATGGAAGAGGTATTGTGTTTTTAGAGAATAAACAAAATAAAAGTATCAAAAAAGCATTCAGGTGTATCACGTAGAGGCTGAACGTTCTGATGTTAGTGGCCATGGGCTGTTGAATTCCAAAAATAAGAATAATATTAAGAGATACATTCATTTTTCAAGAGGAGAAAATAAAAACCTGAATAAGAGGTTAACTGTACAATCACAAATGGAAATATCATTTTTAATATTATTAATAGTAGTTGTATCGGAATGGAAATGGCAATGCAGTGTGAGCCGTGAAAATTAATAAACTTCGTGTAAAATTGGTATCCTGCAAAATGTTAATATAGAAGTGAGAGTTGCAGTTTAAAACTGTTGAAAATAAGTTTAAATATAAGTGATAAATAAATAAGTGATAGCCGCGAGCCGTAGCAGGTATCTGTTCAATCAGATAGATAAGCTGCGTTCTCGTAGGTCCTGTTTGTAACGGTGACCGATTAGATTGGCCAGCAAAAAAGACTCTGCTCTCTGCTGAAAATCACTTCCCGGTGGTTCGGAACCCACCTAAAACTGTAGGTCCAATTCATAAATCACCATCATCCAACTCATTACCCACGCACAGGTCTCATACCTATGTGGGCTTTATCCTCAAAAAAAAAAAACTGTTAAGCACTTGAATATACAGTATAAAGATATCATCATTATCAGGAATAGGATCTGCAGATCCTAGTTTCCATCGATGTCAGTTCCAATACCTGATTGAGTTCGGCAATTTTTATATCATAATAATGCTTTAAGGTCTTTCAACATTTTAAACCAAATTACATTTGTGTGGATAAAAATGAGAATAAATCCGACAAAATCTCGAAAATCGATTCCAATAATCACTTGCTTGCTGAATGATGGCAATGAGAAACCCTTCCCTTCCGTTCCCTTGAAAAGAATCTGTTCAATTATCAGACGAAAGAAAAAGAAAGGTGAAACGTTTCTGGAATCCCTTACCAGGAAATAGTTAGCCTCTAAAGCATGGAAACTGCGTCGATTCTCACGAATTGAATAATTTATTCGAAGGATGAAAACGCAGATGAGAATTTCTGAGTGAGACGCAATTTATCCAAGCTAAACTCCAAGTGTTTGAACAAATCAGACGAAAAAGAAAAATCGAATCACCATTCTTCAATCGTTCACTTCTTTCTCATCATCAGATTGATAATATTCTGATTCTGATCACAATCTTTCAAGTCGGGTCAAGATTATTAAAACAGAAGTTTTTCTTGAATTTGGTAACGACATTAATTTTTTATTGGTACGATGTTTCAGTAGCAGGCTACATTAGCTACATGAAAATGTCAGCATGAAATAAAGAATTAAAAAATTAAGGAAGACTCATCAAAATAGAAATCCATTTCAGCATTCTTACATAAAAAGTGGCTAATCATCGATTTGTTTACATCACCTTATCCATTGAAACCATCATGCCTGTTTACTGTTCAGTAAATAAATAATTTATTGATCATTATGTGAGAAAATTTCGCCTTGGTTTACATAAAACTACTGATTGTGCAATCGCCCTATGATCAAATGAAGTGGAATTGAATACTTGTATTTGAAAATAATACGGGAATAAAAAAATGATTGATGACTAATCAGTGGCGTAGCTGTGAGGGAGTGGGAACCAGAGGGATAGATTGCCTCTGACAGATTTTTTGGAATTTTAACTAGTTTAGAGAGACAAGTTCTTGAAGTTATAAAGGATAAAATTTATTCAGTACGATTTTTCAAGATAAATACATTTTTAACTTTAACTTTAATTTTTTCAAATTTAATTTGAATTTCAAAGGATTGACTAAAATGAGAATCTATAGGAAAACAATCGATTGACCTGAAGACTGTGGCTCAAAATCTTCCGAAAAAGCCTTCTATAATATTCGTCCATTTTTCAACCTCATTTCAGATCAGTTCTTTTCAAGCCACTTTAATTTCAATTTCCAATTCAATGTATTCAAAACACACTTCCATTTGGTTCTCTAGACAAAATGAAATAAAGCTGAATTGACAGAGTTCATTGAATTGTACGCTAAAGATGCAGTCTTCATCTGAAGGAAGTATATTTTTATTGAATTGAAATGTTCAGAATTGCTCAAAATATAGCTTTAAAGGGATTTTTTTTCAAAAATTTTCAGGGGGAACGCCCTCTTAAAATATAGTCTTAATAAATAATTGTTAGAGGAATCCTTTTCTACCAGTTGTATACAATATACTGCTTAGGGCTGGAGCACACTACCAACAAATCATCGGTTCCCCCAGACTGACCCTCTAGTTACACTTCTGGATCTGATTTTTCAATCAAGTACAGTGATTGAATATCAATTTAAAATCACTATTTTATTTATTCAGACCTCTCCATCATCTGAAAACAGTGCTTTTAGAGGTGTGTTCAACATTGAAAAGCCCTGACACCCCGCACACAATTTTCATCCCAGGCATACGTCCCCCCCCCCCCCCCCCCAATCAAGTTATCGGTATCCGTTCGCAGTTCGCCTCTGTTCGCATTTGAACAGTCAAATATCACCAAAAATTCGATTAGGCATCTTCAATTTATTAATGCGGTAACGCTTTTCACACTCTACAACTCTAGCAGTTTTCATCATTGTTGGAAAATTTCACGCATGTAAATACACAAACGTTTAGTTCGACTTCTAACCCTGCTAGAGATGCATATTATCAGCTTGATAAAATATAGGCACTATTTATAGACCACTGATTTCATAAAAGCCCTCATACTATTAGAAGAATGATCATAAACCAAAAAAGCCTCATTTCATCATTTTATATTGTCAGTGATAAAATATTCAAATAGTATAATCTTACATCCAAGGAAATGTTGTGTTTTGTATTACAACAGTGTTTTATAGTACAAAAGTTTCATATTTTCAGTTATAGTATAATGAAGTGTATAATCTAACAGCGATATATTATAATTGTATCATCTTATAAAAAAGTACATTCAAAGTACATTCTGTGAGATTATCCAGAAGATATTTTAGCAGTGAGCCCATAAGGTTGACTCTCCATTTTCAAAGTATGCAATCTTGCAATCAACATTAGGAATACTATTCATTAGGAGATAAGGCTCAATGAGAGAAGGGTTAAACTGCATTAATTGGATTCCAATGAAATTAGCACATTAATTACTGGCCTATTGGATTCCTCGCAGTCAATAAGGCTGAGAAAGATATCTAATTTGTAAGCTATTAGATAGCTAATTGATATCTAATTTGTAAGCTATTCAATCGCAAACGTTTCACTAAAATAATATATAAACAAATTCATTGATAGGAGTGAACTCCTCGAATACTCTAATCCACAACTTTTTAGGTTGATGGCTTCATCAATTTAACCTCTTTTATAGACTTGTCATGACAATAATTGAGTTCTGCAAAGAATATTATGACCGATGCATTTATTCTCAGGAAATTAGTGAATATTGTGATGTAGTATAGTTTGTTGAAGTTGATGAAACTTAGAGGTTCATTTTTCCAAACTTGTTAGTCTATGCGCTATTCTCGCTTAATAGGTGAATCATTTGTTGTTGTTCGTGAAACGAAAAAGTTAATTACCCTAAAATTTTAGTGCAGTATTGTTAATGTGACGAGTCTATTCCTGTTTTGATAGTTTTGCGATACTATCTTACTCCAACCTTTGTAAGAAACTCGCCATAAATTCAAACAAGAATCAAATCTCTTGTCAAGTTTCCTATGAATGAAGTATATTAATTTGTTGGAAAATGAAATCCCGGACTTCCATGGTGAATCTCGAAATCATACTTGGTGAAAGAACTACCCAAAATTAACAAATTACCTGCCATTATTATATTAATAGGATTCGTCTAAATAAACTTGTTCAGACTACCATTCAAACGTCTACGATCAACGGTTTTAAGGTGGAAATTAGATAATTAAGAGTATACGGTTAAAACCTGTATTCAGCTGAACCAATCGGACATTTTTACAGTTTTTTCCAGATTTGAACTCACTTAAGTTTTTATTATTGTCATTCAATTCAGTTTTCATCAGATCTCGATTGAATTATTAACAGTCAATTACTTTATTAAGTCATTTAATAATAAAGTACAGAAGAGACACAAGGAATTTCTACGGTAAAGTACCGGTCTCAACTTACTTTTGAGCTTCAAATGCACCGAATACAAAACAAACGTTCCAACAATGTATATGTCATCTGTTTAGTTTACTTAAATCTATTTTTGACAAATACTCTCTGCAATTGATTGTCATTCAATTTGTATAATATGTATGTACTTCAGCTTGAGATAGAGAAAAATGAATTCACAGTTTTATGATAATATTCATTCATCCGAATCTTTCAACTAATGAAGGATCTGCTCATGTATTTATTCATTTGAACTTATAATATTAAAATAGCAAATATTGTAATTACTTTTATACCCGGTTACTCACTCCTGCCACCCACCCATTCTCTCCACCTGTACCATTTATTAGTCTCTCTTCTCAAAAAAGTCAGCCCATAGTTTATTGTTTGAAAAGTTGCAATTTCAGTTACTATTTGAATCAGAACGTTACATTAATATAAGTCTAATACTTACGTGCAGTAATATGTGCACAATAAGTATGTACATCAGATCGGAAAATTTAAAGTTACTTATGATTTATTCGAACGAACATTTGCTCAACGTGGACGAACAATATTATTTGTATAAAACTTTAATTCGACTCTTATTAAATTACTTGCGACACTCACTGAGCGAAAAGTATTTAAGCCAACATGCCCTTAATAAGGGGATAAACTATTCATATTTACTGGAACCATACATCTAGTCTAATATTGCTGGTAGTAATGACACACTATGCGGATAGTGCTCATATATTTCAGGTCTAATTAAGCAAACATTTCCATCAAACATGCTCACTGACCTATTTAAAGAGAGCGGACATGGAACATGGAATTCGATGTTGTGAGCTTGTGGCGATGGAAATTGTTTTTGGTGGAGCTGGAACTCACTGCTCGGGGTGGAAGTCGTGAGTTGGAAGGAAACGTGGCTCCACTCCACCTGAAATCTCCGGTGTTCTATTTCACCAAGCGACGAACGTCACTACACGATACTTCCCTGACTGGGGGCGCAATTCGACTAAACTCACCACGGCCAGCGACTCCACCTCTTCTCCTTCCACCTCCGCAAACACCCCCGGCCCTTTGTGAAGCCCGCATGCGCACACACTAGAACTCGCCCAACGCACTGCGACCTTCCTAGGACGTGGCGACACACGACTTGCTGTCTAAATTATTCTCTATTTACTTTATAGAATGTCGCCCTTGCTACATGTCTGTTGATATTACTGTTGACGCTTTCGCCCCCCACTTGCTCGACTACATAATAGATACAGCCATTATCTTATCGCCTAATAAGTTGTCCTGTGTTCACGGTAGCAACGGCTAGAACCAAGTATAGTCTTAAGTACAGTCTGCATTATTACTCAGCAGTACTAAGACCTCTACTGGACTCAGAGCAAAGTTTTTTCAAAGCTACATACACCCCTACTTTTTCAAAAATTACAGCTTTAAATTTTTGAGAAATTTCACAAGATGTCAAATCAAGAAAGACTCAAAAACTTCAATAAATAAATTTAGTTTATCTCTCGTTTTTGAACCACGTTTTAAATCTAGCTGTCTTCAAGTCTTCAAAACTTAGATTTTCTTCAAATCTTTCAAATCTCACTTGAAAATTAGTTGAAATACTCACTCACAGGTTTAAGAACAGACAAACGAAAGCGGTCATCAGATCAGTTGGTGAAGGTTGAAAATGCGAGAGTAGCTGAAAATTGAACCACTAGCCTATTTCGAAAACATTGAACTTGTAGCCAATAGGAAAGCATGCAATAACGCTTCACTTACTAGACTATTACCCAAGACCGGAACATTCGTAATGGTCGCTATTACCAAAGACCATCATAACAATCGTAATAGCATCGTCCATGCTATTACTCATTGAATTGCTGACACATAAATGTATTATTATTATTAAAGTTAGAAATGTAAAGTGAAATCAGGTAGAAATCAGGCGTGTTCACTGACCTACAACACTTCAACCACAGTTACCAACTTCAACTTGGCCTTAAAACGGTAAACTTCCACCGTTTGAAGGTCATTTTTGAGCATGTATTTTCTGTCAGTTTTTGATGAATAAATTTTCCATTTAATATTAAAATACTATTTTCAATGGAAATGAATGTTACAGACGGTTTTATTTCTTTGACATAACATATTCAATAGGCCTACGACCTTCGTCATGAAAATTATTTTCTTTCAGTTTGACTATTATTTAAATTATCAGTCTGCATTTCTTGTTATTAGTTATTTTTACTAATAACTCACTTAATATAAGTTATATAATACTTACTTTTTACTTTACTTCTATATAACTTTACTTTTTATATAATAATTATTACTTACTTTATGTAATATTAATTCTTATTATTATTATTATTATTATTATTATTATTATATATAATAAGTAAATAATTATAACTTTATATAATAATTAATACTATTATATAAAGTAAGTAATAATTATTATATAAAAAGTAAATTATTTATTTGAGTAGTTCAAACTTTTGAATTCAAATTACTAATGAGCCAGACTCTTTACCATAATATTGAACTTGTCTTTGGACTGAAACGTAGGAGAATCTCACTGATTATTCTTTCTATAGAAATTGACCTTCATATTGGCAATTCAATTCTGAATAATTTTTTTTTTTTAATTATTTCTTCTCAGTCAAATAAGTTAAATATTACAAAAATAACAAATAAAAATTAATTCATAAATAAAAAGTATTACACATTTTATTATACAGTATGATAATAACTGTAATGTAACTATGTTATAATAATACTTATAAATTATTAATACTCGATTTTTTTTTATTTTCATTCTACATCAATTTACTGTTATTGGATATTTTTTTTCAAATAATCATTTTGAGCGATTGGTATTATTCAATTTAAATAAAGACAACAAAGTCTCAAAGTTCCCGAACCTGGAATGTAATGATAATAATGATCAGTTGTGCTGATAAACAGATAGGTGCACCTATGTACCATTCAAATTCCATAATTTCTATTAACATCATATTATTTCTGATTCACAAAATGTGCACATTGACGGCTCCTACAATAAAATCTTGATGTTATTTGGTAAATATTACTCGATAAAAAAAAAATTTCGAAAACTAAAGAGCGCTAAGATCTTTAACTTTTAGTTTTATATAAAATTCATTGTTTTACAGTATAATTTATTCATAATAAAACTTTAAATTCTGATTTTTAAAACACACTAAAAAAACAATATACCTGTTTCCTGCTGAATTATTTCAATGTTGTGGATAATTTTCAATGAACACATTGCATTCCATATCAGAGCTATTAAAGCGCGTGTTGATATTTTACATTCCTATTTGAAAATGAATGATTGCTGCCAATGTTTTTTCAATTTGTTCGAAACCATTTCAATGACAATTCAAATAATAAGCATTATCAATTTGTCAAATTGCTAACAGCAAATCAAAACTCAATTTCATTTACACAGAAATTAAACCCGTATATCCTTGTATACTAATATTTCATCAAAATTGGTGTCGTCAAGATAACGGTCACCATAATTTGGAATGAAATCAAATGCTGATAATTGATAATACAGCACTCAGTCATAATTAACTATGGAGCATATACCAAATGCCATTGCGGAATAATAATTATAGATGGGAAATTGATATATTAATTAGTTGTGCATTGCATCAGAATGGAATCTCAGGAACTCAATCAAAACTCGTTCAAATGATAAACGCCTAAATTGATCAACTTACATATTATTTTGTTTTAAAATTGACCATACTGAAAATACTAATAATAGTGCGACGCTAATTGTACTGTCTAATTCTGAAAACTGAACGCCTTAAGTCGTAATCAAATTTCACACGGAGATATGATGGAGATTCGTAATGGAAACACATAATGGAAATTCCATGTGGATTCTGGAGGGTGACTGGACTACAATGAATCTACTCTATATCAAAGTGATATCGTGAGAGTAGTTAGTATTATTATTTTTTATTTATTTATTCATTTAACTAGCGTACAATCAATGCGAATACAAAAGATTATTGCCCAAAACTGCTTTTCACAAAATTTCAAATTAGAATCGAAATCTTAGGTTAGGTCTGTTTCACTAAAAATTTCACCTTGAAGCACAAGACAATGACAAGTATTGTGTGACATGATACTTCAGATTTTATCAGATAAACTACTTTAACAACATAATTCATTCATTTTGATAGATCCCTCAAATGCGCTAAAGTTTTTTTTGTTAGGTATCCAACAGGATTATTGAAATTGTAGTAATGTAGTAAACGGTTTGTCCATCAATGCAATAACGTTTCAAAGTTATGTAGTCTCAACTTCCTTTTCAAGACTAGACTTTTGAAACTTGTATGATTGTAGTAAGTTCATGTTAGTTCAAGTCAAATCGCTATTGATTTCGAAGTTTGGTGATCGAACAATTCTGATGAAAAATAGATTGAGACTGCTTTATCTAGGTTGGTTTAGGCTAGCTAAATCCTCAGCATTACCAGTTAGTTCATCTCATATGCAAGAAAATATTTTATGTGATTGATCACAACAATAATTATTCACTAAACTTATACAGTGCGACAATCGTAACCGCGGTTATTTTTGTTTTGGGTTGGAATCTTTCCTCAAATTTTCATTCATCCTCTAACTAAGAAAAAATATTGAATTATTGTTTAGAACTAATTGTTCATTGGTGGAACTAGATCATTAAGAGCCCGACAGGGCCTTATTGGAATCGTGATATTACCTGTGCTATATACAAAACATTTTCGTAAGGACTGCTGATGTGCATATTCGTGAATTGGGTAAACAATGTTTGTTATAAAAGAAATCAAAGAAGATCAAATTAAACCAGTACACCTTCATTCCTGGATTTAACGTATTTTAGGTATCTTATTGTATTGAGTCATTTTAGCCACAGGTAAAAATTAGATTGAGTACAAATCAAAAAGAAAATTCAAATACAGAAAAATCAATCATTTACTCAATAAATGTTGCCTATTGTCGTGTTTTCAAGAGAAATTGCTCGACTTTCCCACACCATTGTTACGTGAAAGGAAAAGTGAAAGCACTATATTATTGAATGCCACCCCACAGATTGCATGAAAAGTGTTCCCATATTACAATGGCGAATCCATGCTCTTAGCAATATGGCATGTAGTCACAATGTACGTCGGAAGGCACAATCCACTACAATCGTCTCCCTGTAGAAGTTTTCTCTTCCTGCTGAATGATTTCAATATTCGAACAAATCGAAAGCAAAGTGTATATAAAGTACTATGTTGTCGTCCTCCATTATTCTTTTCGTCACGGACTACTGAGTTCAGATTTTCTCAGGTACATCGTCTCAACCTTCCAACCGTAAGATTTTATCGGATCATCTATTTTTACAGCATCGTTCATTGTTCACTGCTTTGAACATATTACTGTATCCACTTCCTGAAACAAGAGTAAGTGATCCTATAAGGGTTTACCTTGAATATCCTGTTTAGGGCTATTGCCACATTATTTTTGATAGTTGAGGACTTGTTCATTAATTGATAAATATTTTAATTGATAAGAATATGAAATAAAATCAATGGATAGTCCACATAACAAGTTTCAATAAGCATATCGTACAAAACAAAATGTTCCAATAGAGATTTCGCACATTGTTACAATCAACCTTGATTGTTTGGAAGATGTTGAAATTTTATAAAATTGCCAAATGTTCGTACGATAGTTTCGAAGTTAAATTATCTTGTCAATGGAGCAATATTACAATGAATATGTTACGGATTCATGTGTATAAGCTTATTTCGCTTATTTGTGTTTCAACGCATTTCAAGGAAGTTCATAGCGTTCCCATTATTATGAGGGAGTGACGCTCCGCGTGACTTCCTAAATGTAGTTCAATACCATTAAACAATAATTTATTGTTATATGAAGTAATTAAAACGCTGAACTTTGAATCATTTTGTTTATTTTGATTCACAAAGTGTTGGTGGATTGTTCATGTTGACTGTTATAAAATCATGACTATTTCAGGATGTTGAATTTATACTTTTTTATCCTGTATATAATGTTTAATCCAGTATATAATGTATAGTATCATAATATAATATGTAGTATCATATATAATGTATAGTATCATATATAATATATGGTATCATATATAATGTATATTACACCTATCCAAATAACACTGACTGACTGTTCTGATTCCCTCACTCTTCATTAGCCTTCTCATTAGCGCTTCACAAGAGTCATGAAGCCAAATAAGCTCAAATTTAATACACAATATTCAAGTTTAGGTCCAAGACCCGTGCTAAGAAGGGGTTTAGAAATGTAGCAGAAATTAAAGTATTTTAATGATTATTAACCCATAATCAACGATTTTTGGAAACTGTGTTGAATACGTTTTTAAGAGAAACACAAAGACAAATAAGACGGATTCCAAAATACATAATTAAATATTTTTATGCAGTATACTTCTTGAGTATACTTTCTTTAGAAAGTTTTTTCAAAATTCACGATTTTTAGTTGTTGAAGTTTTGTAAAACTTTTCCAGTAAATGGAAAATTTACTGACTAAACGGTTAATTTATAATTAGGTAAGCCATTGCAATATTAATCACGGAAATAATCTAAATTCAGAATCATTTTTTATCATTGAATGCGCATGACTGTTTGTGGCTTAGAATCAGCCAAGCCCACAATTCTATGCTCCAACACTCGAATAAATCTTGTGTGAGGCATTATTATTATTCGAAAACCAAAAAAAAAGAAAAATAAGAAATGATCACCGTCTCGTTCGCCTGACTTGCTCTGTCGCAGATGGTGTGGCAGAAAACTTCGACTCAAACTTTATAACGTGTTACAAGTTTCCAGGCCGAATTATTCCATTCACACACAAACCCGACGCCAGCTCACAAACTTTGTTTCCAGACGGAGCTGAGATGCAACTTCTTGAAACTTATTTGATTTTTTCGAGTTTCAAATCTGGAAGAATCACTCAATATATTTTGTCAGTATTGATATGAGTTTTCCAATTCTACTATAAGATGGTCCAAAGAATTCTCACCAAGAAATATTTAAGCATCTTTGTTGTAGTTGCTAGTGAATATAGGACCTAAAATGTTTATTCCAGTAATCATGATGGTGATGATGGTTAAGTACCATCGAAATAAGTATCATACAACAGAAATTTAGGAACCGTTTCATACACATTCCACTCTGAAGTCTTAGTTTCTCAAACGTTCTGAGTGTTTCTTGAGGAATATTCTCACCAAGAAATATTTAAACATTTTTTTGTCGTTTCTAGTGATAATAGGATAATTAGACTAAAATGTTTATTCCAATAATCATGATGGAAAAGATAATCAACAAAATAAATATCATATAACAGAAATTTAGGAACAATTTCATACATATTCCACTCTAAAGTCTCAGTTTCTCAAACGTTTTAAGTGTTTCTTGAGGAATATTCTCATCATTTTTCAGCATTTTTCTTATAAGAATTCGACCGTTACTGATTCAAGAGGAAATAATATGTGAAGCTAATCAAAAATATATTACTCCATTGGCTTTTCATAGATAATAACAGGTTACAGAACACTAGTAGCTCATTTCAAAGGCATCGTCATCACTGAGTTTAATAGAAGTTACCAGTCTATGAGGCAGGAACCGATTCCTCAACTACTGTATCAATCAATTTTCTGAAAATAGGATATGAGTTTATTCACTTCAAAATAATATCACAGCTATTACTGGGAAACAGTACTATCGAATCTATTATACTGACATTTTTTTTTCAAGAGAAAGAAAAAGAAGAACAGCAACAGAAAGAAGAGAAGGAAGAAGAACAGCAACAAGAAGAAGAGAAGGAAGAAGGAAAATGAGAAGAACGAAGAAAAGATATCAATCAATGTACTATTTTTTGAGAATAAAATCAATTTCAATTGATTGAAACATTGTGAATATGAAATAAGACATATTCAATTGGAGTTACTATTGAAAAAAACCTGAACCTTGTTCGATGAAATTCATTGGAAAAAATATAAGGGAATAAATACCTTGAGAGGAGCACGTGAGCTCCCCCTAGCAGAAGGAAAATAATGATCAGCAGCTGTGATAATAGGAACTGAAGGTTTGTGTCCATGTATGTGTGTTGTGCATTAAGCCTAAGCGATAGTATATAGAGATATATAGATATGAAGGTCTATATAGATATAGTTAGATGTTGAGATTGTGAGCATGGACTGACGGGCGGGTACGCCTCTCTATCAGTGCGATTTTACGACACGAAATTCCCTGCGAGCATTAATTTTTAGGGATGCGTGCTGCTACTGTTATTAGAACAAATCCACCAATCTTCCCCCTCTCTCCTCGTTCTATCTCCTTTATTTCCTCTCCTCTCTCATTCTACAGCCAGCACACATTATCCATTGTTCGACTGGAAAAAGAAAAAGTTTTCTCATCCATGAGTTTTTATTTCCAGTCCAACATGTTGAAGAACTGAAGGACTGAGTAGACCATCAGACGAATAACGATTTGAAAATACTGTGCTGCTATTCTATAGCTGCTGTAATCACAGCATAATGTATTTTTTATTATTATATTTTAAGGTGAACACGTAATAGCTGCTATAGTTGCTGTAGCCTAATCACAGTATAACGTTTTTTTATTATCACTTGTTTAGGTAAACACGTGGTGGCTACCAAACCGATATTATCCGGCGACGTCTGCTAAACTGCTGTCTGAAGTGAAATACTGAGAATTTTAATGTAAATAAATTTTTGACTGAAAATAATTTTTCTGATATTCCAAGTGGAAAGTGATGGGAACCACACACTTGGGTGTGATGAAAGGGAGAATGTTCTTCCAATGGGAACCTCCTCAGAACGATGAAAGGAAAAGAAGAGGAAGATTAAGTAGAAAAAGAAAAGAGAAGAAGATGATGGAGAAAAAAAGAGGTGGAAGGAGAAGAAATGGAAGAAGAGGTAGAAGAAGAAGGAGAAAAAGAAGAAAAGGAAGAAGAAAAAGAAGAAGAAAAGAAGAAGAGGAAGAAGAAAAAGAAGAGGAAGAATAAGAACGAGAAGATGAAGAAAAAACGAAAAGAAGAAGGAGAAGGAGAAGGAAAAGAAGAAAATGAGAAAGAATTCTGAGTAATTTTTTGCTCATCACTAAATTAATCACTTTCTCTGGTGTAGGGATGTTAAACTGATCAAGTTATAACTAAGCATAGTTTCCCAGGAGAGTTTCGGTAAATCAGAAATTACCAATCTTTTGCTTGTAAATTCAACTAATAACTGGAGCCGCCTTGATCAACGCAATGGCGAGTCTATGTCGAATAGAAAATTGGTGAATTTCAACCAAATTAGACTAATGCATTAATTTGATGGCAATCAATAGTTTTAAGCCATTTAGCCCTCTCTAGCATTCAACCGAAGTCAGCGAAGAGAATTTGGCTGATGAAGATAGTGGCTTACAAAGATGTACAAAAGCTGATATAAGATAAGAAGAATGCGTGAGATGCGAAGGAAGTGATAATTATGATACAAAAGTGATTAAGATGTCAGCCTCAATTGAAGTACAGTGGATTATTCAAATTTCACATGTAGATTGAGTCAGGCATTTATGTTTTAATGAAGCTTTTGGCTATGTGTGAGTCTGGATTTTGGATTCATAGAAGCGAACGTTAGCGTTAATTTCATGGGGAACGTCAGCTCTACGAAGGACACAATCTGACTAGAGTAGTAGCAACTGATCCTTTAAGACTTCATTCAGCGTCATACCACCACTCTCTTGAGCTAGTCACTCTTTTAATAAGCTCCTTTTTGATGTACCTCTTCTCAAGCACGATTGAATGGATGGGAGTTCTTTGTTCTTGCACACAGCCCTCTATTATGCTTATGTTCATCATCTTTTGTGGAGCGATGCAAGTAAACATTATGCTATGCAAGAATTATCAAGATTGACTAGGATCAAATTGTTCCACTATGGTACCTACTTTAAAACCTTCAAAACAAGAACAAACAACGAAACATCAAGATCGACTGGGATCTGCTTGTTAAGCGTACTTTCAAACATAAGTGATAAAATATGACGTTTGTTTCGTAGTCCATCATGTTTTCCTAATGAAAACCAAACTTCCAGCTCGTTTCAGGGTAAATATTGATCGTACTAGTCAATTAATTATTCTGATTCAACCAGTGTGTGCAATGTCAGTGCCAATTATTCGATGAACTGGATCGTTTAGAAAGAGGTAGGTGCTAAAAATGAATAATCTGAGCATCAACATTAATTTGATTCAGTTCAGTTATAACAGAATTATACCTGTAAAAGGACTTTTACAGGACTTACAGGTAAAATTACCTGTAAAAGGACTTTATAGTGATTTCATTGTATAACTGCTCGTGAATAATAATAAATTGCATAAATTGCTTTTCAATCATTAGTTATTTAAATTAATTTGTCAAACATACTAATTATTACTGATTGAATACTATTATGAGCCAGCAGTATTCTGGTACTTTTCTCTTATCTTGTTTTTAGCTGAAGATGCTGTCATCACCAAGTTATTCCAATATTCATGTGAATTATTTTGTAAGAGCATCAGTCTATATGTTTGGTATTTCAGATAAATCATGTGAATATCTCAAGAAAACTTCTTAAAGATCAAATTTTGACTTCATATGGACTATTCAAGTTCACTCTCACGGTTTCCTGGGTCATCTATTTGTGTGAACATCATGGCTACCCTGAGGCAACCCAGCTATTAGATAATCAAAATCCTGACTGAAGTGGAGTTTTTAATACTTTGTAACCTAAATGTGTGATAGTGTAGACCGTCCTTTTGGAGTGCTCTTTGAACAACTTGAGCCAACAATAAAAAAACTGAATTTATTTAATAAATTGAATTGAATTTATTCATGTTGTAACATGACAACGAAATTAACTTTCTGGAAAGAAAAAATTATTGTTACAGAGTTATAATGTTGGACGAAATAGGAATAATGACATACATATTTGAATTAAACTAAAATAAAACACGTCAAGTCGAGCAGATGTCGTCTCCCTAGGACTGACGATTCGGACAATGAACTATGGGAAACAACGCCGGAAAGGTTCTAGGAAAAAAGAGAAAAATAGTAGCTGAGTCCTACAGGAACCCATAATGTAACTCCATCCCAATGAACCAGGATCAGTCCCAGCTGGAAGTTTGGAAGGTCACAAATGGAATTTTGCTGACCTTTTTTACGGGATTGTCGCTTCTTCCACAGTAAATTTCCGCTTCTGGGCAGGTGGGACAAGACCCCGTCTGGGACCGCTCTTGCACTGAACTGTTGTTATTTCAATAAATTGAATTGTAGGTGAATAGATAGATGAATAGTCTTTATTTAGGGTGGAGTTCGGACTCAAGGCCCTCTATTCACACAACCCAAATGTGATTATTTTTTAATAAGGAATGAAGAAAATTTCATGGTTGAAGTTGAACTTATTTCAAGGACATTTTAGTTATCAGAAAAAATATATACCGTATACCACATAAGTATACTCACATCCCTGTGCCATTTTAACTGTGTTTGTTTTATCGAGAAGAGTACAATTCTTTTATACATACCACTTTCGTAATATCTACGTTGAAGCTCATATCCAACTCATGTTACTCACACATCGACAACTTTTATAGCCATGCTTCGTGTATATTTTATTCACTTACGCATTCAAGATAGCGATAGCGCTCTTCGTGACGGAAAATGATATGGATGTAAGTAGCATACTTCGCCTACAAATAAAATTTAGGCTGAACGGCCATTTTGTATACGACTGCCAGAGTCGATAAGAATGCCGTTTGATATGAAAACGGTTAAAAGGTCTTATCTTTCCATTATTTAAGTCGTTTACCCACGCACAAGCCCTTGCAAGCATGAAATACAAAATTATTTGATACACCACTTGACCTAAGAATTTCTAGGAACAATTCAATCGTTTAGATAGTGTTATCCACTCCGAAAAAATAAATGAATAATGTGAAAAATTGTATTTTTGAAAATAAAATGTGAATAAAAATAAGTGCGAAGAAGCGGGTAACAGATTTTTAAAGGGAGATAATGAAAATAAAAATTAATGAAATACTATGAAATAAGACCAATTATTATTGATGTAGCAGGGAGAATTGAATTGAATTGAATTGAAAAAATTGAGATACGTTTGACCTGGATTTTCTAATAAGGACTGATTATGGACTTTCCTATCAAATTTACTGTAAGTCGCTGACATTATCTTAGCTTCAAGATTTATGATATTTTTGTTGGAAGTATAATTTTGGGTAGTACATTTCTCTACGACTATGTTATAAAGTAGCTGTTATTCATGCCTAATGCGTTGCATAATGAAGCTATTATAACCCTGGTGTTACTTTTCGATAAAGGCTCTACTAGGCCGATCAGAACTTAGCATTTCTTCCGTTCAGTGTCGACATAAACATTTCAAACTCAAACAACAGCTGATTTGAACAATTCGAAATCGAATTGACTTTAAATTCGATTTTAAACTTGTGAATGATCGTCAACAATAATTATTACGCATTTGAAGTATAAGTAGTCATAGATAAAATAAAGTTAATTGGAAAAGATTCTAGTCCAATTACATTTAATAAAATATTATACTATTTTATTTCACGCTGCACGTGAGAGGTTTGGAACTTAGGCTTCACTCGAGTCCTAACTCCCATTTCACCTATAGTTTAAAGGAAATAATACTATCATTGCTTGAAATCTTATTTTGAAATAGGTTGGAGATAGTACATTTGTTGTACTTCGATAATTACAGTAAACTTGAGCTTATATTATAGGTATTAAGTTATGAGATAGTACATTTGCCGAACTTCAATTAGAATTAGATAATTGATGAGAAGCTTATTGGAACTTGAACCTTTATTGTTTATTAGAGCAAGTTTGAATACTGTACACGAGTCACGGAGTTTCATTATCTTTAAGATGCAACCTGAGGCTAATCAAATACGTGGAGCGGCCCTTAGCAGACCAATACACTTGGGAAGATAACGCGGCTTGTATTAATCTGGTAAAGCCAGACTGACCTGAAACTTGTCCAGATATGCATGATTATTACAGATATGTTATTAAGTTGATATTGGCTGTTTCAAATCACAATATGATATGCTAGATGTTACACAATTTCATTCATAACTACGATTATTAAAAGAGAGAAATATTTGGGAGAAAAAATGCGTTATTTTCAGGGTATGGATAGATTTTTTCATAACAGAGGAGGAAAGTACGGGAGGAAAGAGAGAGGGAGGCAAATTGTCAACTCCAATCTGATTTGGAGGTTTGTTACAGAAAGGGTGATTGAAGCACTTCCCAGTAGTCCTATCTGTTTCATCTGCTGCCACAGATTCTACACGGATTAAAAGGCTTTCGAGATTCAGTAAATGGGTATCAAATCCGGCTAAATATCATTTGAAAGTGTAATCAAACATTCATTGCTATTAAGTATTTTTTTAAATATGGATTTGAAAATATTTAATTGGTTGATAGATTTTTATCTGTACCCAATCATTGGAAATCTTAATCCAATCAAGGAAAAATATTGTTTTTAAAAATACAGATTATGTGAGTTATGAATGGCGAAAAAGTCACAAAACATTCTATCCAGGCTATGATTGTAAATAACATGGTATTTAAGATGAAAAGTTATTTGAAATTCTTTTGAATGTATTGAGTATAAATTTATCTCTAGTAGTTCAAGGTAAAATCAGCTTTCAACTTGTACACGATAATTGAAAATTTCATTGATCGAACTGATCTGACAGAAGAAATTATTAACTATCTTTTTAAAATGAAATGTCTTCAGTGGACTTTGCTTTGCTGTACAAAATTTAATCTGCACTTGATCATTGAAAAGAAAAATCAAAACTATGGGATTTTCTTTGAAAATGATATTTTTAGAAAGAAATAATTTTCGAACAATTATTAAATATCCAAAGTCTGAGGATACGGTATATTTCTTGCATGATAGGAGATAAAAACTCATTAAAGCTCTTATTGTAAGCTAACCTATAATACAGGATGCGGCGCGCGGCAGATAACCTCTTTTAAATTGACTGAGCTCTATCAAATTTACATTTTATTGTACAGGAATTTGCGTTACAGTATGCCATTTGCGGATAACCTACAAATAAATTTGGGTTTGGAAAATGTTCCGACCAGATAATACAAATTTAGATGCGAACTTTTGTTCTGAATAGCCAGTGCTCCTGAATTGCTGAATTGGCTTGCTTAGTCCAAATTTCCCAGTGTGCGATTGTTGACATTATTTGTGAACCTGACTATTTCTTATTCGTCAGTTTAATAGTTGATCTAAAATATTTAACCCATCGCCTTGTGGTTTGAAAGTTTTTAAAAGTTCTATCATCTTGACCTCCAATGTTAAAGTGCCGGCGTGTGTAGAAATGAAAGAACCGCTTGTCTTTGTGCTTGTCAACACTAACGTGTTGTGTAAGGATACGCGGTGATCAAGCTACCAAAGGCAGAGAGGCAACTAAATGGCATCTCTTTGAGATTCCAACACCACCAACCCAACCTTTCTATCGCTTTCGCAAGTTGAGTACAGTCCATTTCAAAAACAGTCATCTCCCATCTTCCATTAACAGTTTCTAATTCAAGCTATATCATTGAAATGTGTCATCTAACAGGGTGAGTCATTTTTTAAAATAATGATTGATGAGATATCCCCAGCAGCAAGTTAACTCTCAATAGCTCCCAATCTATACTCTATCTAATTACAGTCTACTCGCTATTGAAGCTATTGAAGACTGCTTTGATCCTGGAGCTAAACGTCAGCAGTCATTGACTTGAGGTATTATGGATTGCTTTTCAATAGGAGCATATTCAAAGAGGTAAGATAATCCCTCAAAGTGCTCCGTATTGGCCGATAAGAACTTAAAGCTACTTGCAAGGGATATTGATAGCCCATTGAAGTGCTAAGAAATGAGGACGAAACTGATTTTCTAAACTTCCCCGAAACTTCCCGTCAGTTTAATGCAATAACGGCTTGCTGCGATACAAAAGGCTGAATCTCACTGCCAAGCAACCGCTACTCAGTCGATGAACGTCATGCTTATCTCGCTTGATTATAGCTTCACAGTATCATCGACTGTTCACGCTCGCTTCCAAATTCTACAACCGCTTAACCATGGTTATCGTCACTTCACAGGTTAATATGAATAAAGATCAGAAATTATAGCAATAGCATGATAAAATGTTTCTTAGAGCACTGTAAGTTAATTATAACTGGAATTTATGGAGAGATAAGTTTTACGAAATATTTCTATCAATCTTCTTGGTGGATAATAATTATCGCCCATTTGATGGTTCCAAAATTATAATTCAGGAGCTTCGAGAACTAAAGTGTAATAATAATAAATGATTGATGAGGTAAAATATTCTAAGAAATCAGGACGTAGCTGATTAGAGAAATCGAGGATTGAAGTGTAATGATAATGAGTGATTAATGAGATAAGAAGGTGGGTGCTAAGTAATTGCGACGAGACTGATTTTCTCAACTATTCGACAGCTCTAGCACTAAAAATACTATGGATACAATCATGGTGGTTATAGCTTATACTGATGACAATAATTGATAGTAATATCCATTGATATTATTTATACTACAATATTAGTTACTCCAACTTTCAAGGCTATGAACGGTATTATTTATTTTTTTATCAGCCTGAGATTGAAGTCGAATAGTTTGGTGAAGTTTCAAATTTATTCAGTAATCAAGTTCTGTTTGATTTGAAATATTGATCAATTTCCTCGTATCTGAATCATTTATGATTTTTCACATTAATTTTTGCTCAACCTCTAGTTATCTTTGTTGGAATTAGTGTTAATTGAAAAAACGCTTTAAAAATTGATAATTACTCCCTTCATTCGGTCACCTTCACATATATTTTATAATTTTTATATTATTGTTCTATTTTAACCATTGTCTTCGTTCGTCATGATACCTCATGCATTCAATATAAAAGATAAACAAACAGAATAAAAAATCCTGAAATCAGAATTTTACATTTGGTCGTTTTACGAATGTTTTATAATTTGTCTATTATTGTTGTATTTAACTTGTCTCGCCTTCTACTGTCATGATACCTTTTTGTCCAATAATAAAACGAATGAATAAAATAAAAATAATAATCGAATCTTTAATCTAAAGGTTTTTTAGTTTTGATTTTGCATTGGTAATTCGCCAAGACCAGGAGAAACCTCGTCCATGACCACATCATATTTGAGCTTAATAACATTATTAAGCTGGAAGCATTGAATATATTCAACATTTTGCATTCATTCATTGCAACATGACATGAGAGCCCAATAATATTTTGTAACATTTTGTCAAGACTAGAAACCTCCATTCTTATCCTTATTCAATATCAAATTCCTATTCTATATTGCTATCATCAATACTATTCGTATCCTGAGTAATGAAAGTTATATTACATTGGAAATGGGAATCATTCATCCATAAAATACAAACACGCCTCCCATTTACAATAGGCATTCGCCTTGTGAGTTCTACATGAAAGTCTCTTGCAATAAGTGGATAATAGCCCCAGGCAAATATGATTCACGAAATTAATTTGAATCCGCTGTGTTTTCCGGGAAAGATCCAACTTCTCTGAAAGAGCAGCTTCAATTCTGAATGGAGAGAAGGCAAATGATTGGAGCATAGAATAATAATTGATAAACGCTTTGGTGGAAAGCTAATAGATGATTGCCATTTTACAAGGAAAATTTGGATATGATACATTTCAAATTGATGGAACTTGATATCAAAGCCACATTTATCATGAAATATTGGATCTTGATTCCAGAAATCTTGATTCTTAACATGATCAATCTTAATTAAATTATAGCAAACTTAACCTCTATACACGTTGATACATCAAAAGGAGTGACACAGTGTGCTATCTCTAATCTAACATCAAAGCTGACTGTAAAAAAAGTCTTAAACATTTTGGTTTTTGTTAATTTGCCCTGAAAACCGGAGGGATACATTTCTTTTCAGAGAAGAAACTTTGTTCTTTGCTATGATCTATTTTCGAAACAAAGAAATTCAAAACATTACCCTCTGTAACTCCACAAATTTTTGAAGGGAATTTCTAGTTATTTGGATATTTTTTTAGATTATTTGAATAAAAAATTACATCTAAAGATGGACCTAATTTATCGTTAAAAACTGGAAATTTTTTATCAGTTCAGTAATTGCGAAATCGATAGAAGAAAGTTGGTTTCTAACTATAACTCATCGTCGCTTGACACTCGACAATGTAGGGAAAGATTAGAAGATTTTCAAACAATGCTTATTTTAAACTGAAATGTGGTGATAGTAATACTTTTAATGGTCAAAAAAGAAAAATCTTCAGAATGATATAGAACTTTTGATCTTGAAAAAGTCAAGTGTGATTCATCTACCATCAAATTATGATCAATCAAGACCGTAGACAATCACATTTGGAGGAGAAAGACAACTCATGTGATTATTAGAAGCCATGAAGATGACTAAACTAAATAGAGACGATAAGAAACTATTATAATGCCAGTTTAAATAATCAAATATGTATTCCAGCCAGTTTAAAAAACAGAAACGTTGTTATGTCATGAAGTAGTACATTATGTTAGCATACATCATATTTTAATTATATTTGGGTAACTTGGATGGAAATATACTTGAAGTTGGGGACTATACTTCTAAATACAATATTCCACATTAAATAGAGAGTTGACGAATTTTCCTTAGTTTACCTTTTCTTATGTGTAGATTTTCAGTTACTTTGGATGTTATACTGGCCTGCTAATTTTATCAATATTTCATAATGTAGGCTATAGATAGAGATAAGCTGCGTTCTCCTGGGTTCACTTTGTAACGGTGACCGATTAGATTGGCCAGCAAAAAAGACACTCTTCTCTGCTGTAAAATCACTTCCCGGTGGTTCGTAACCCACCTAAAACTGTAGTTCCACCATCATCCAACTCATTACCCACGCAGCGGTCTTGGACCTATGTGGGCTTTATCCTCAAAAAAAAAAAATAGATAAGAAATTTCTCAAAGTTTGAAGATTAACTAAAGAGCTTAAAATAAAATACATTTTAAAACAATAAAGAAACCGACTTCAATAAAATGATACTCAAACATGAAAATACTCACGTACTAAAAAGTTTAAAATAAAGTATTTACTTTAAACTGAGAACATTTAAAATTTAATACGAGTAATCTTTTTAAGTCGGAGCCAAATATTCTTTGAAGTATATAAGAAATGCTCTGTTATGTAAGAAATTTATAGAAAATTTGGCTCCGACTTCAAAAGATTACTTGTATTGAATTTAAAATGCTCTCTGTTTAAAGTAAATACTTTATTTTAAACTTCTTAGTTCGTGAGTATTTTAATGTTTGAGTATAATTTCGTTGAAGTCAGTTTCTTTTTTGTTTTAAAATATGTTTTATCATAATATGTGACTGGAACAACATGGAATTTCATTCATTGATTTAGGGGATCATTTATTTTATAATACAGCAGTACACGGCACTGGAATACAGTTGTTCCTAATTAGATTTATTAGATGAATACCGTGAAAATTCAACAAAGAGTTCAAAGATTCAATGCCGTAGTGAGTAGTCGAAACAAAAAGATAATGTTTAAGCACACATTTTCACACACAGCTGAATCCAAGCACTCATAATATACAAACATTTAATTATATACATATTTTTATATATCATATTGGATTGTTCTATACACAAACCAATCCTAACAATATAGTTTAAAATGGGCAAGTGCATTTGGAATTTTCATTTTTTTTCACGATCAAAAACGAGTTGAATATTCCACACAAAAATCTATATCTATTTTTGTTTTCAGTGTTGATATTTCCATCTGATATTAGCCAAAAACACAGAGTTACTTCAATATGAAAGAGCTTGGCTGCAGTTTGTTTTCAGCCATGTCATGTTTGTGTCAGATATTTAGTAGAATTGAAGTTAACGCTCCAGATGATTTTATGCAGGTGGAGCTATGATTCTCATTTCCATCAAGCCCTTGCAATTCTAAACATAGAAATTTTTTCAAACTAGTGAAAATTCTCTGCCTACTTCTCTGTTGACCTATGACGTTGTTGCTGCTCCTCGCTTGCTTGAAAATGTATATTCCACTAAAAATGGTGATAATGGTTATTAATTCTTTTTAAGGATATTCTTCATCATTATTCGATAATGATTGAAAAAGAGTGCACTAAGTAGAAAGTAGGTTATCATTAATATCAACATTCCTGATACTTATTGCTCACTAGCCGGCAGGGGCGATGCGTTGTATAGAAACAGTCTGTGTCGAATAGTAACGGAGACTGCAGCACAGTAATAATACACCTTTAGGATGGCCGTATACTGAGGGACCATTGGTTCAATGGAGCACTGGAGTCAAGGCCATTCGTTGACGAAATTTAACGCATTGCTCCCTCTGTGTGCGGTAGCATGGAGCTGATTGAAATAGATAACTGATTTGTAGGTGTAAAATCACATGGGATAATAACCATAATGTTTAAAATTTTCTGCGAGACCCATATCGATCAAATAAACCGCCTACTATAAAAAAACAGTTCACGCATGCGCACATTGAATTGCACCTAGGGCCTAGACGCAGCAGCAAGAACTCCGGTATGGCATCATGCAAATTAGTTTCATTTCATTTTGTTCTAAAAATGGAACAATGCTACGATAATGTGTTATGTGTTATGGAGTAATGTTACAAGATGGAGAAGTTAAAATGCGATGCTACATGTCTGGACGGGTCTCTAAGCCAGCATTGTTGTTTGTTAATCAGCTGTTGTCATGACTAAAGACAAAGTAGTTAATCAATTCACATCTCCATGTTTATGGATCATGTTTGATTTTTCAAATCGTCGATTTCGTCTGTATTATTCAGAAATCTTTGAACCTCTTCTCAGCATGTGTCTATGAAGTAAGACGTCGCCTACTTACTAAATAATATCAGGGTCGGGCTTATTCACAAGCTAAAAGAACTGAAATGAAAGGAAAGCGGAATTATAACAGCTGGCTGCAGACTGCCTTCCTCCCTATTGGCCATAGGGAGGAAGGTCTCAATGTGACCCACATTTAATTTTTTGCCAATTGGTTTTGATGAATGAGTTGGTGGTATTCGACTTTTATTATTTTATATAGATAGATAAGAAAAGAAATTCATTTCTGATAATATTTCATTATAATCTTTATGAAGAGATTTTGACTACTGACAGTCAACCTTCCGGTCATGTTATAGTCGATGTTTTGTTCAAATATATGCATCTTACAATAATTTTCTGTTTAAAAATGAAAAATTAACACTAGAGAGTTTGCGACGAAGTTAAAGATAACGACAATGCTAACTTCAGTTCTTTATGCATCGGCCTGCATAGAGGGTAATGCATAGAGTGTTGACGTTTACCATTAGCGTTATCTTCGTCGTAGTTTTGCACAAACTCTCTCTTAAAATTACATCGACTACCATAAAAAGTAAAGTATAGTTCTTAAGTTATGGAAGAATTATATCTGTTTATTTTGTTTTATTTTTTATTTTTAAAGAGTATGTTATTGAATTGTATTTCGGTGAATATTTTTTTGCTGTGTTTTCGATTGTTTTACAATGAGAGAATGATAATTGTGTGTTTTTTAGTTTTGTCACCTCATGGAGATACTTTAAGATCTTTATTACTTTACCTTCAAATTCATTATTGATTTCTCTCATTTCACGAGCTTTCTATGTTTACTAGTAATATTATTGAATGAACGCACAGCCAGCGCTCAAGTATTTACATTGCTGACTGTGCCAAAAATGTGTTATACACTTTATATTGTGAATTTTCTTATATTTTTATTTTTGTATTTTGGCGAAATAAAAATATTATTATTATTATTATTATTATTATTATTATTATTATATATTAGGGATGCTTTTAAAATGTAGACACTCCTACTTTCAGAGCGTCCGTCACAAATAATTGCGGTTTTCTTTGGGTTCTTTCGAATCGAGATTTTTCCCGTTCATCACATCGAGTGTAAAAAGCTTTGTTCCCGCGGTGGGGGGCAGGAATGGAAAAACGGATTGGCCACAAAAAAGAAGCAGCTGGAGAAGCGCTGCGCTGGTGAGAAATACTTACTGGAAGTGATGGAGCATCATTGAAAGGCAATTTCAAAGTGTCAGATTAACAATTGGAATTTCATTAATGAAGTTGAAACAAGAGATACTAGTGGCAGCAACGAGAAGTTCCAATTTTTTCCTAGTCCTTTCCTGTTCGATCCAATTTCCTTTCAGCTCTATCACAAACACTGGCGATGCCGACTGTTGTGACAGTTGGGAATTGTTTCGAGCTCTTGATTTTGCCGGCGCGCGCGCCATTCATTGTTCTCTCTGGCGACAATGGAAAGTGGAAAATGCCCAAATAACTTCGCTTAAACTCGACAGACCTTTTCTCAATAGAAAGCCGAGATTCAAGCACTTATAACATACTCAAAAGCATTCAAATATGATCCAGAGCTAGCTGTCAGGTGAGTTTGTATTGTGGTTTCAATAAATAACAAACGTTATTGAGTTGGTATTAATGTTTTATTAATATATCCTTATCAAATCAAATTAAAAATAAATTAATCAAAATAAAATAGGATAGTAATAATCAAATAGTATAATAATAATTAAACAAAATGATGATGATAATAATAATAATAATAATAACAACAACAATAATATAATAGTAAAGGAGGTATAATTACCCCTACTCTAGAAAATGGCAAGCAATGGTTGAGTTCTTTCCATTGAAAAACTGTCAAATTAAAAATAATAATATAGTAGATGAGAAAGTTGTCTTGTCATATTAAGTATTCGAAGGTTCAGATTTGTTTCTTGGAAATAAAATTGTCATTCATTCAATAAGAGCAATAATTATTTAGAGCACAATTAATACAAAATATACATTAGAGCTCTGTGTTTAGTTGTCTAGTACGATTGTAGAGTTTTATATATATTTACTTTATAAAATAAGTGATGTTTATGTTGACAATGATAGACAATGGTAGTACCATAGAAAACTTGCCACGATTTAGAATCTCGTTCAGCCTTGGATATTTCGTGTCATCATTCACCTCATTAGCCACGCACAAGTCTCAGTCTCAGTCTCTGTCATTTCTGAATAAGCTAGAATAAAACTTTATTGTTATTATTTTTGTTTGCATTAATTGTGTTTTCAAATTGTAATGAATTTTGTTAATGATGATTGTACTTTCCGTAGCTATGCAGGAGCAAGGTAGGCTACACGCTACACCACTTCACTTTAAGCCGGTTTTATGCACCGCGTTTCCTGTTGCGCGACAATAAACGCGTGAAAATTTGGTCATGCAACAAAAAATGTGAGACAGAGATGGTGTAAAGATGGTGAAATTCAGAGACCAATAAAACGCGTAATTTTGCTCATATAAAAAAATTCAAAAATATAGATTTATTCCAGTGAATATAAAGAAGAATACGATGACAATTTATTAATAACTCAAATAACAGAGATATCAACAATTTTCGATTTTAGTTGAGACGGCCTTGAGACAGCTTAGATGATATTCCTTTGATCTAGTGCCGGACTAGACTCGAGCGACACAAATCACGCTTTTGCATAAAACCTAACAAACAACTTCCCATTTAGTTTCAATGCATTTGAGCTTTTCCGCGGCAGTTTTTAACTCGCGCGTTTTAATTACCTGTCGCTTGACTTTTGAAACACTCAACGTCAAAAAACGCGTCTGAAACGCGCGTCATGCATAAAAAGACACATTTTTTTTAAAAGTCGGTGTATATTGTCGCGCAACAGGAAACGCGGTGCATAAAACCGGCTTTACACTAGATTTGAGGCCTCTCAGATGCTTATCGCTGTAGTGATTATATATGAATAAGGTCATAAAATCGATGATATGATCTATGAAAATCTATGAATATGATCATAAAATCGTGTGACATGACTGACTCAGGTCTCGTGACACAGTTTTCAGGTCGCACCTAAATGAGTTCAGGGCCTCTGATGTACCTTGACTGTTTTTGGGCAAACGGGACCTACAGGCTTAACGTGTCCTCCTAAACAGTGATCTTGAGAAACGTCATTCAGTCAGAAGGGAAAAGATATGTGTCCTCCTTAGCACCCATCCGAGCAAGCAAATGTTAATACAATTGAATGGTTGAAGCTCATGTTTCCTATCATTACGAATCAAGTTCGAAGTACTGAAGTTTAACTGCTTGGTCTAGTCAAGTTATTCCTCGCAAAACTAACGGTCGATGAAAAAAGGCACTTTCACGATCTTTTGCACATTTCATAATTAGAGCCGGGTAGAAGTTTCGGGATTAAAGTAGACACTTCAAAAGCATTAGGATAAGGGCAGTAAAAGGCTAAAAGCTTCAATAAATAATGTCACATCGTAAGGGAGTCAGTTTAAAAGGTGTTCGAGGTTGATGGCGATGTCATGGGAGAGAATGAAAGAGTGCAAAGGAGGAAGGGAGTGAGAAAGAGAAAGAGATTGAGAGAGAAGGACTTTGAAAGAAAGGAAGAAAGTTTTAGTGTTCTCCCCCATCACCAACCCTAAACCAAAAACATTGTGCAATTGCCATCGGATGTAAGTATCGTTTGAGAAACTGTTGTAATTAAATGGCGGATGTAAGGCGTTATTCTTCCCAGAGATTAAAACGACGGACGGTATATTAGGTTTTGCGCTGACATTTTCCGTTATAAATTGATCACGTTGAGTCAACCACATCATTTCCTACACAACATTCTGTTTCTGTATGAACGCGAGGGAATGGGTGCTTGTGAAGAAACACTCTTTTTTCGAATGTATAAAGCAGTGGATGGCAAAATTTGGCTCAGATAGAAACAACTTTTTCCATTTTGACGCATGGTACAATGCGATTCTCGCAACCCTAATAATAGAATACTAAATGTCATGATTTAACAAAGAGCAGTTTCTGTTCAGTTCCTGTCCAAAAGATCTATTCACAAGGCTATTGTTGCGCGTTTTGTGTGTAAAGTTCGTGTTTTTTATAAAGCTTTATTAAGATAATACTGGAACAATGTTTCTGAATTATTTAGATATGGCTTGATAAATGTCAAATTCTCAATCTTCTTCTGTCAGACAATCCACTGCACGAAGAATATATGTGTACATTAGGTCTAAAATATTTATTTATGGGATTATGATGTACATAAATAACTTACTCAAATTCATGATCATATTCTTATATTATGTGCATATTATTAAAATTATCATCATCAATATTACATTTCATACTCTAACATTAACAGTTTTAACATCAATTAATATTTTCATACTTTAGAACTCAGTCTTACTTGGACTAAGTATTTGTTTGGTCATAGTCATAGTCTTAGTTGTCTGTGCAGTCTTTTGAACTAGTCTTCTACATAGAACACTATTTTCTTGCATTTAGAGCTGAAGAAATGAGTATCCTTGTTCGAATCACGTTTTGAATGGAGCCTGTTATATTGTCGACACTCGTCGCTTAAGTGCAGGCGGTATTGAGTTTCCTTGTTCGATCGATCGTATGGATTCAATTTGAGATGCTCTCTTTCTCGAAATAAAGAGAAGAAGTCTGAAGGGAGGAAGACTAGAATATCTTTTTTAATCAGGTCTCAAAACCCTGTCCTATGATATTACAGGTACAGTTAATAATACATAATACAAAAATGAAAATAAATTTAATAGTTCCTAAATCCATCTTCTGAGTCTGCAGACACCTTTTAAAGAAAACTGATATATGATTTCTCAAATAATTAGGTTGCTGATTACATGTGTTCGCAATGGTTCCTCAAACTATTTAAATATATTATCAATTCCTCTTTTCAAGCTTTAGAATAAATTATTATACCAAAGATCTTCACCACTACCGACATTACTAACTATAGAATAGCTCACTAGTAGTCATTAAATCGATAAATGCTTATTCAAAAAAACGAATACCGTAACAACAATAATGTTACTCAGTATTCCAAGGAATTTGACTAAAACGACTAGAAATATCCTTTCTTATTATAGAAAAGTGAAGAAAGTTGTTAATATTCCAGTGATATACATCAAAGTAGAAAGTATAAATATCAATACTTGGTTAACTTTGTTGGTATTGTAGAAGCATCGAGAGAAAATGACGTGCTTCAGCCTGCTCAGGAAATATCAAGGTATATCGATTTGTTATGGTGGAGTCCAGAGAAAGATGAATGAAATTGACATCCAATATTGAGCATGAAGTTAACAACTGTTTTCGAGTGTCGAGTTCTATTTGATACACTTGCTTGTCCTGAGAAAAGAAGATGGAACAAGAGAGTATGTGAGAGAGAGAGAGAAAAAGAGAGAAAGTAAGAAAACACTGGTGCTCATGATGTCATTTGAGAAAAAGCTCCCACCTACCAACTCATATATTGCGTTTGTGTCAGGAAGGATTCCATGAAGATATCAGATGACATACATTTATGAGACTCATATTCAATTTGTCTTTCTTAGTACCTGACCGTCGCTTATGGCCTCTCCTTTTTCATTCTGTTTTCTGAATAGAAAATGTTCCAAATACCAATAAACCAACAAAATAGCTTCGCTTTCTTTGTAGTGGCAAAGGTGATATTGTGGAAGGTATCCATAATGAATAATAAGACGAAATTGTCACAACCACATTTATGTGCTTTCTCATAAAACTATGAGATGATTCTTTGAAAACTATGATTTATAAGACTATCTCATAGTTTTAATAAATGTGGTTGTGACGATTTCGTCTTATTATTCAAAATAGCTTCGATTGAAAGCACAATTGTCAATAACAATTTATTGCAAATTACTTTTGTCTTACTCATACTGTAGCTGAAATGTATCGGAATTGAAAATGAGATCCTATCAATTGATAGCATAAGTTTGTGACTGTCACTTTGCTAGAAGTGATTATTTACTTCTCCTTTTTAACATCTTATCACTGTATCACCTATCTCTTAGGAACAAGCATTGTCCCCTGAAAGTTAGCTGAAAGTGAGTTTGAAGAGAATAAAATCAAGAAATCCGTTACTACCACAAAACATTTTCTTTAAAACTGTATTATACTGTATTAACTCTTCATCTTATTGAGATTTTATCACTCAGCATGTGTAGCCCAGTATTCCACATTACTCCAAATCGTGATCTCTTCAGATGGCAAATCATGTTTGAGTCCAGTTCTCATACTAGTAACCAACAATGGGCATTCATAGATTTAGGAACAATAGCTGTATTTTTCCATAACCCAATAACCTGTTGCCCTGTCCACTACAGGTAGAAAATATATGTGGACCCACCAGAGATCCCGAGGCCCCACAATTCTTCTAACCAGCATACAAACATCACCGATCTAGGATGCCTTGAAGATGAGTTTCCATAACTCGAAAACGTTCAGCCAAGTGTGAGTACAATTATTATAAATTCACAATTTAAAACTGACTGTGAGTCGTTAAATTTACAATGAAAATTTAATATTAACAATGCAGATCGTTATGGAACAAGAAATCCAAGAAACTATAAATGTTTGTGGATTAAATAGTCTCGTTGCTTAAGCATGCTGTTAAAAGGTAGGTAAAATGAATAATATTGTTTGAGAATTCATGGAATAAAATCATTTCAATGAATTTCCGACAATTTTGGGGGCTCGTCCACGATTGAAGAGAGTTATTTCATCCGGAATTGGAGAAAAATATTTCGGGATTGAAGAGAGGTTAGTTCCCGAGGGGTTAGAGGTTAGAGAGGTATACTTTGGATATTTCACTCGTGAGTATTACCAATCCTTTTCTAACTTTTATATACAGTTATGACATTTTTGCCAAAAGCCAGAAAGGCTGATCTATTAACCTTGGCACAAGAATTGGATATTATTTCACCTAGCATCCCCAAAGTTACACTCAAGAGAATCTGAGATTTATGATGAAAAATTCATTAAAAGTTTATTAATAAATATAACAGAGGAACGAGTCGAAAGAGAGAAACTCGAGGGAGAAGAAAGACTTGTGAAAGAGAAACTCGAGAGAGAAGAAAGACTTGAGTGAGAGAAACTCGAGTGAGAAGAAAGAATTGAAAAAGAAAGGTTGAAAAAAGAATTTCTACACGAAATAAAGAGATTAGAAATTGGTGCAAGTAACAATAATAGTGCAGTTTATGGCAACAGTAGAAGTAGGTACTCACATTAAAATGATGAAAGAAGAGGAGGAAGGGTTAATGAGAGGCCTAATTACTCTCAGTTTGCCAAAGATCCAGTGACGGGTGCGGTTTGGGGTGAATCATTTCGAGTTGTGGATCCTAAAAGTTCGGCTAAAGTCCTAGCAAAGTTTGGCAAGAATCATTTCGAGCTGTAGATACCAGACGAAATGATCACCAGAAAAGGAAATATGATTCTAGTAATCAAATAACGAAAGACATGTACGATACAAAAAAAGAACAACGATTGCAAAAAAGTATAACCATAAGGGTAAACTAGTGAAAATTGTAAAGAATAAAAAAGACTTCATAAGGCTCTGACACCGATGACAGCTCGGACTCTGATAATAAAAAGAAAAATCGTAAGAAAAAAGGACGAAAAAGAAAGAAAATTGTCAAGATAATTGAAAAGAAGAAGAAGAAGAAACGCACGAAGAAGATGAAGGAGAAGATTAAGACAAAAGAAATTCCATTAGTCGAACTACTGATATGATTGTATCAAGAGAATGCAGAAGTGGAAACACGTGGAAGAGAAAGATCAAAATGAGAACGACAACACAGAAAATAGGGATGAAGCAGAAGAAAATGCAGATGACTATGGTATTGAAAGAAGAATGTCCAATTTCTCATAGACCACATCTACTTCCATTTGTACAGCAAAAGGATGTTGAAGATTAAGTTGAAAAGTGACCATTTAATCTGTGCTCCTTTGTTTCTTAATTTCTGTTTCTTTTGTGTTTTGTTGTTCGTGTTTTTGCGTTTTCTGGCTTGAGGACAAGCTCATTTATCAGAATGACCGAATGTTGTAAAAGGTCATGTCTTGAATTAGAATATGAAAAATAACAAACTGTGAATGTTTCTGGATTTACTCTATAAAATAGTCTCGTTGCTTAAGCATTTTGTTAAAAGGTAAGACAAATAAATAATGTTATTTGTTAATTCATGGAATTGAATCATTTTAATGACATTCCGACAATATTATAATGAATATAAAGCTTTTACCAGCGCTGAGAATCGAGCCCAGTCCCAAAGAAATCGGATAATTGAAGGAAGAAAGCCGATTTACAATTTTTATCTCACAATCTATTTATTTAGCCTTCAAACTAATAATCATTCCAATATATTCCGATGATTATTCATATCATATAAAACATGATAATCGTATTATTCATTGACAAATTACCAGCTACAGAACATGGCCACATGGCTGTTACAGCATAAATAATAATTGATACTGTAACCGATTTTGAAGTGCTATTTTACAATTTAATTTATTCAGCCTAAAAACATGCCCACATGGTTGTTACATTATGAATTGGTACTGTAGCATTTCTGATCCATCCGTGATGAATCTTTTTCAGTCTGAAAAATATGAAAAAGCGGAATTTAATATTCATTATTCCCGTTGAATCAATCAGATCCTTGACACGATATATTATGTACTTTTTCTTGTAGTCTCTCTACTATTTCCAAACTTATTTGTAACTTTATTTGTGAATTTGTTAGACATTATACTGCTATTCCCGGATTTTTATTTTCCATTTGATTTGGGAATAAATTGTTAAAATCCACAATTGTGAAAACCAATTCTATTTCTATTTTCTATTTTACACTCCTGCCTCATAAAAATAACAAATAATATTGTACTGAAAATACCTTTTAAAAGGTTTTATTGATTTCAAACATTCTGAAACAAACATTGTTTCATCCAATAAATCTGATCCTTGGTTATGAGTTCATATTAGAATACAGTATGTAACGATCTACTAGCCTACTTACTTACTCCATTGCGCTACATCCCATTCAGGGCCCTGGCCTCCTCTAAGATGCCTCTTCAGTCTTGTCTATAAGCTGCTTCACGTATCTAATCTCTCATTCCTAGCCTTCTCATGTTGACCTCAACATCCTCCAACCAAAGTTTTCGTGTTCGCCCTCTCAAACTCTTTCCTCCTGGATTCTCCCTAGATATTCTCTTTACATAGCTTGAGTCATCCATTCTCTCTATGCGACCTAGTCAGCTCAAACGCCTAATTTTTATTACATTCACAATTTGGACGGATTTTGAACTGAACTTAATGCAGATGAAATTTCATATGTTTATTTTATATTTGAACTATTAGTGACCAGTCTATGCCATATCTGTATTACATGATTCTCAAACTCACATTGAGCAAGAAGTGTTTCCCAAAATTGACTTTGTCTGTAGTTGAATGAATTTAGACAAGGAATATTGTTTGTATTCATGTTTATAAGCTCTGTGCTCCATGAAGTTGAATAACCGACAAAATAGGCTTCCAATTTGGAATATTGATGTTATTTTGAAATGTATTCTCGGAGCTGTAGCGAGTAGTAGACTATTGGCGAGCATCCAATGGCGCAAACTTTGCGGCGGCAACTGTTCCTTAAGAAAATCTGCATAAGCTAGCTAGCAAGTTGCCATTGTAGGCCTTCCGCGATTGCACAGATAATGGAGAAACTTTCCAGGATCCGGCTTCTGGCTTCTGTTTCTCAATAACCACTTTCTACTTGCGAGCTGCTTCTGCTCCCCAATCGATGACAACCGCTATCAACGAGCTACTAGATAGGTTACAAGCTACTACAGGATAGGAGCTGTAGATAGTTACAAGTCTGCACTATACAGTAAAACACTTCTCCTGATTATACTAGTTTAGAGAGTAGTTTGTGTGCCTGCAAAGTAGAAGCACAAAATATTTACATTGCTACAAAATTTAAAGTACTACATTTCAGTGTTTTGTCAGCAAAGAAGATGAATGAGAATTTCCAAAATAAAAGTCTATTTTTATCAGAGTTAATTTCTTGAATTTTTCGAAAATAGTTTCTATTTAATGGTAATCAGTTGAAGCGTAATTTTTTATTATTTCAAGATTACATCTCAAGGATGGAGAACAAGACAAGATTTTTTGTATAAAAATTTATATAGATACGATTATCACTATTCTTATACACTAGTCACCATAATTACAATTCCAACAAATTAAGGTGAAGTTCAAATGTGATCTAACGGATTCTGTTCCTTTTCAGTCTGGCATATTTTGTGTCATCATTTAACTCATCACTCCGCACAAGTCTCAATTTGTAAGTTATTGCTTGTTTTTGAAAGGTTATTCATTCAAAGGAATTCATCGTAACACAGTAAGCTATTTCCAATACCATCCCCATTTTTAATTGAGAATACGTGTAAACAAAACGTGAATTGTTTATGGAAAGTTGAGAAAAGGAAGATAATTTAACTTTCTTAAAGGTAATTCATAGAAAAATATCAAGAAAATACATCGTTTATTACGAATTTAAACAACTGCTCTATAAGGGAATTTCAAAACGTAAGCGTAATGCTACTCCCTTTGGTAAAAAATCTGTTACAAGTAGTTCTACATCGTCATAGAATAATATTAGAAATAATAAGAAGTACGGTAATGTTTTTTATTTCTGTCCACAGAATCAGAGAACTTGAGAATAGGAAGAAAAGAGGAACATGATGTGACTTCAAAGCAACTTCAACGGTGAACTGGAGTCCTAACATCCAATAATTGGCTCATTAAAAAGAACGCTTCAACTGATTTCACTATTGTTACATTATTTCTGGAAAATTAAAGGAATTAACTCCGTTAAAATAGTTTATGAATTTTTTCAGAAACTGATTGAAAATCCATCAAATACTTTCTATTAATTCATGATAGTGATTAGAAATATTTTAATTCCATTCTTTAGTTTATTTTCAAGTATGTTTCCCCAATTTATATTTTCATCGTGGTAAATACTATCTACCAAGACAAGATGAGTTTGAAATCTCATTTCACATTCTGTGGCTTTGCATTATCACTATTTTGCATTATTATTCCTTTATTGCATTATTTACTATCTGATTCTTATCAAGATCTCTATACTGCGTTCGTTTCTATTGTTATTTCTTCTCATACATTTTTTCTTTTGTTATTTGCGCTTCCTGATCTACTTATACATTTTAGTCTCGCAATTCGGAGTCGAAGAAAGTTTGGAGGTTGATTTTCTCCAACATCAATAGTGGACGAGGGAACGTGATGGTGAACGCTAATAGTGCTGAGCCTCGTAATCTTTCCGAGTAGTTGAAGTGATTATGGAGGCTGACAGGGTTAGTTCTGAGGCCCTGAAGACCTTCAAGTTCTCTCTTAAACTTTGTCTTAGCTGTTTGCTATGACTCAAGATCTGCTATGAATGTAGTTGATCTCAATGGGTAGCACACACACTGCATCCATTTCTTCATGGAATGAATTCCACAAGATTTTTCTCTAAAGTCTTTGTAGGTTCTTTATCTTCGTATTCTGAAATGTATTTAAGCTCATTTTTAGAGAACTTTTTTAATGGAATTTATCAAGTTAAAGCTTATTGCCTTATTATTAAACATATTGAGCGTTGGCCAGCTGAACAGTGAGAACACTGGTAAAAAAATTTCATTAATAAAATGAGAGTATTTTTTGTTATCAATATTATTATCCAGGTATGGTTCAGGTATAATATTATTATCAAAGTATAGATTGATTGTTGAGGGGAAAATCCTTATACCTACGCTTATAGGCTACTCTTATGAAATACTTATACGAAATACTATATACTCACGTATACTATACGAAATACTTATATGAAATACTTATACGAAATACTTATACTTATAAGTACTTATACTCACTCGTACTTATGCTCCATAAAATGCTTTAAAATGTGCTTGATTATTGTAGTTTTGTGGCTACATTGACGCATGACCTTTTTAAAAATATTGAAGACATCTTCAAGTCTTATTATTCATTAAAAATATGCAATCAAATTCATCAAATTTCCATCCGGTTTCAATTAATTATTCATGACAGGTATGGCATCGCTGGTTCTTCTATCGAGTTCATTGGTGACAGAATTAATTACTTACGATACTATTCTTCATTGTGGAATGTAAAGCTTTTTTTGTGGAGGTTTGTCATGAAGTAACTCATCATTTTTTGATACATTTTTTTGAGATTATTCCTCAAATCAATTTATCGACTTCATGAACGTTTTTCTCCTGCAGATGATGAGTCCGAGACTTGTATTTGGTTAATGCGTGAATGATAATGATGTTCTGGATAGACCTATAGATTCAAACCATCAGGTAAGTGATAATAAATCAGATAATGTCATGTTTTTTGCCGGTCACTTTTTCAAGCGCCGGTCCGAACGCTCGTAATTAAACATCAAGATCGCCCCAACCACGCTCGCAGAGCAGTAATCAAACTCATCTTTCCTGGAGTTCAACCAAGTCATCTTTAGACAATGATAAATAAATGAAATAAATAGTGTCAAATATTTCAGTATTTCACTGAGCGATTGACCTACAAAACATTCAAGTGATGTTAACATTAAATGATTAAAAGTGCAATTGAATTCTATTTTATTTTTTTTAATTTAGGTTTCTGTATTTTTTGTGGTATGCGCGGATCATCCCTTTGAGCATAATCGGGAGTGTATTTAAATAACACTTGATGTTTACATCAATAACAATGAATGTTTTGTGTCGTAACAAATAAAGGGGAAAGCTGAATTTTTTCAGGATGTTAGTATACATAGTACTTACTCAAAAAAACCAATGTCCCGACCCCCACACCGCTTGCTTCCCCTCCACCCCCCTCTCAACATTGAAATATCAGTACTTCAGTTAAAGGCTTATAACTCTGAAATTAATTAGGGTATCGTTTTGATTTTCCTCTCATTTAATACTCGAAACTATTCTCTACAAAATATGTTATATATATTTTCTATGTAGATAGCCTAGTTTTCCAGTAAAAAATTTAGTTTATAGAAAGAAATGTCATCTTAAACCAAAAAAATCAATTTCAACTGATCATATATTTTTTAGTATTGCGTCATTGGTTGTTTTGTTCCTTACAAAACTTATAGATAATTTAATAATCTTTAAAATGATGTGTCTATTAATAATTATCATTCAAGTTATGGCGTCATATTGAGTGATGAAATAGTAGCGGACACCGCGTCGCCGAACCCTACAGCACTGTGTATTGCATGGCGCTTGGCTATCCAGCCCAATCCAATAAAGAATTATTGTCAGAACAAATTAGAGACAAGCAAGAATATATATGCCAATTAACAGTACACGTTTAAAAGTACATTTTCCGAGAAGTCCCCAAAAATCCCCCCTTGGCTTTTCCCCCAAGCCCCCTCAAAGTTGAAATTTTTTCTAAACATTGGAAACTCGATATCTCTGTAACTAACCATCGAACAGAGTTTATTCTTCTTCAGTCATATAAATGTGCTGTTAACTTTGCCGGTAAACCTGATAGTTTTTTTAACGAAAATTGAAATATCGCCAAAAGAGAATTCTATCAACTAGTTTTTTCATTATCTGGGGGACATTTTTGTATGTCATTTTACAGTAAATAGCTTTAAATAAAAGTTATAGAACTAATCCATCGATGCAATCAGCATACTGACGATTAAAGATGATGATTTGATAGGATGATGGTTGTACGGGGGGGGTGCCCCTTTACTAACATTGTTGGGCCCTTCTATTAAGAACGGTTTGTCGAACTCCATACCTCTATCTTCTCAGCTTTTTGAGTCGTTTTCAATTCATTATGTAAAATGCCACATTTGACCGATAATTTGGAATTCTACTTGAAAGGGCAGTATAGGCTCCACAGGCTGTACCAGACATAAGTACACTTTTGAAGGAGGGGGCTTGACGAAATGAGAAATTATGTGGGCAGGCAAAAAAATTGATTAGTACTCATTTTTTACATTTCAATCATCAATTAAAAATTCAAGTCTCAATTAATATTATCCTCAATAATTAAAGATGTAGTAGAAAGACTCTTGTTTAACTCACGAAGGTATCCAACTGAGATTAGTTTGAGATTAGCTTCTCCACAAAGGTTTTGGTAAATTAGCGTTTAAAAGCAGTAATTCAAGCAGCTCATCATTTCACTCATTTTGACGCACATTAGAGTATGAAGTTCATTTAGTGCTCATATCATTTGAATATCTCACTACCAATCATGCAATCATGCTATTTATGTTATGGATGGCTTTTTACATTTCATTTCACTTTTATATTCAGTTTGAAAACAAGTTGTTAAGTTTTTTTAATGTTTCGGTAGTATTACTGATGTCTGGTATTTTTCACTATGAACTCTAAAAACTTCTTCTTTTTTGTTCTGAATAAAAGTGATGTCATTCTTTGTGATGTCAGAGACTAAACATTCCAGTTGAACCTTTTTTAATGTGTGGACCTTTTGGCATTGAATAATCAACAATGAAACTACAGTAGTTTCTTTATTTTGTAACTGATGACCAGTTTCAAGCATATATTTGTTTCAACATATGAAAACTTCATCCAATGACAACAGAGGCAGGAATCATCTTGAAACAATGAACAAGAATTAGCCTACATCGTCACAACACAAAAATTGAAATTTCAGTCTTTCTTTCTTCCCTGTCGATTTTTCGTTGTAAGCGGTAGCTCAACTCTTTAGTAAGTTAACTCATATCAAAACACTGAGAGCAAACTGAGATGCGACAATATTGTACTGCGAAATCGAAAAGATAAATAAATAAGTAACCGTTATTCTAATTTTCTTTGTATCATGCATGAATTTTAAGTTATTGTAATTCAAAATGTTGAAAAATTATGAAAAAAAATGATTATAGCTTAAAATCTATTCATGCTACAAGTCTGCCCTTGGTACCCAGTTTAGGGTAATTGTATTGTCCAGAAGAAAGGTTGTTCGTTGTTTAAAGTTGTTGTTTATTTCTTGTTCGACACATGGTGTGGCTGTTTGGTACATATAAAATTGTTTAGCTTGATTTAAAATATGTTTTTAGCAGTTCTCTTACTGAGGGTATGAAAGAAAAAGATGGTACCTACTATCTGAGACAAATTTTGCGATGTATTCTTCAGTAGTTTACAAGTTATAACTATTTATAATGATAAATCATCATTTTACAAAATAATTTAGTATAGGGGAAGCCTATAAGTAGAATTCAATTTCAAATTATCGGTCAAATGTGACATTTTACATATGAACTGAAATAGCCTCAAAGAGCTGAGAACATAAAGGTATTTATTTATTTATTCACAATCGTCACATAACATCAATTATTGGGATATTTCCCATTTGACAGGTGGCTTGTCAAACTATGCTAAAAATACAATTCATAAAATACAGTTAAAAACTAAATTAGTGTAACATTCGCGAATTCAATAAATACAAACAAATATCTAATCTACTGAATATTGTAAATTAATGTAAACAGTAAACATTTGTCAGAAACAATTATTAAAACTCATCGATGGAATAACATGATCTTTCAATTAACATTAATCTGATTTCCTTCTTAAATGAATTTATACATTCAGTTTTACGAGTGGCTTCTGGCAGTTTATTAAATAGTCGCATTCCGGCATAAAAAGGAGTCTTTTCAAATGTAGAGTGTCTGTGTATGGGAAGGGCTATTAAATTTCTATTCCTGGTATTATGTTGGTGATTATCTGCACTGAGCTGAGATTTATGTAGGTGAAACTTGACAAATATTAGTAATTGATATATGTAGATACAGGGCAGTGTCATGATTTTCTCATTTTTGAAACTTGGTTTACATGAGTCCCTTGACCTCAAGCCAAATATCACTCTTAAAATCTTTTTTTGGATTAAAAACACCTTGTGGCTATGTTGGGAGTTCGCCCAGAAGATTGTGCCATAGCACAAGTGAGAGTACACATAGGCATAGTATACCATAAGTAGGGTTTTTCTCTTTAGTAAATGGGATAGTGTTAATATCACATAATACGCCCTATTCAATTTTTTGGTAATGGCTTGGATGTGATCCTTCCAGGACATACATTCATCTACAAGGACACCTAGAGACTTTGTATTATCAGTTTGGCCGACTTTATCATTTAAACTTGGAAGAGGGTCCCTGCTGGCCAGAAATCTCTGTTTATAGCCAAATTCAATCAAATGTGTCTTATTATAATTCAATGAAAGACCATTTACCTTCAACCAATTAGACATAGCTATAAGGTCTTCCTTCATTTTATTAGCTAGGGCACTCCGATTTGTGTCTGTGATAAGTGCCGTTGTGTCGTCAGCATACATGATTATACGTGAATGTGACAATGCTTTTGGAAGATCATTAATATGGAGTGCAACAGATGTTAACGAAGGAATAACCCCCTCCCCGCTACACCATCCATCCACCAAATCATTATCTCCAATCGTAAGTATGCAAATCGTTGGATTTATAAAAATAAGTTCTATAACTTTTATTTGAAGCAATTTTCTGTAAAATGACGTGTCCCTCTAAATAATGAAAAATCTAAATGATAGAATTCTCTTTTGGAGATATTAAAATTTTTATAGAAAAACTATTAGGTTTACCGGCAAAGTGAACAGCACATTTATATGACTGAAGAAGAATCAACTCTGTTCGACAGAGTATCTCTGTTACAGAGATATCAAGTTTTCCAATAATTAGAAAAAATTTCAACTTTGAGGGGGCTTGGGGGAAAAGCCAAGGGGGATTTTTGAGGACTTTTGGAAAATGTACTTTCAAACGTGTACTATTAATTGGCATATATATTCTTGCATGTCTCTAATTTGTTCTGACAATATTTCTTTATTGGATTGGGCTAGATAGCCAAACGCCATGCAATACACAGTGCTGTAGGGTTCAGCGACGCGGTGTCTGCTACTATTTCATCACTCACTATGACGCCATAACTTGAACGATAATTATCAATAGACACTGTTATGAATTTGGGAGTAGCCCAAATTTTTTTTTTTTCAATTACCTTGGATCACCTTCTTGTTTAGTATCATTTTAAACGTAAGTTAATTAAATTTTAAAGATATTTTTTCATGTAAAGTTTTCTGGATTAGGGCATTTAAAACAAGTTATTGGGGAGTTTAGATTTTAATTATTCATTTTCAATAGAAGTAATAGAATCGATTTGGTTTTCATGTTGGAAATGGTTTTACAGTGAAGCATTGTTTTGAGATACAATATCGAGCAGGATTGACTCCCACGCTGCTCTAGTAAAAGAAGATAGAGCTAGTTTCTCATTCCTTTCCCCTCTCTAATACTCCAAAGTCGTGTTCATTTTTCAATTACGGAATAGGCCTTCTGCGCAGGTCTGGAGGCAAGTCGAGAGTTTTGATGTGCTAAAAGTTGCTTAGTTTTGTAGTTGCGGTATAGTTTCGGAACATCGATTCCAACCAAGAGCTAGTTGTAGTCAGTAGGCAAGCAACAGCCTCATTACTCTACAAAATTGCAGGGAGCAAAGACCACGCTAGTTAGGATGAGCTTACAGTCGATATTTGAGGTTATGGTTACGTGAAAGTTTTTTTTAGGCCCTTGAAGTTGATTTTGACTTTGAGTTGAAAGTTTTTTTTAGGCCCTTGAAGTTGATTTTTGTAGTTCGTGGTGACATTTTTTCTATAAACTAAATTTTTTACTGGAAAACTAGGCTATCTACATAGAAAATGTATATAACATATTTTGTAAAGAATAGTTTCACGTATTAAATGAGATTATAATCACAACAATACCTTAATTAGTTTCCGAGTTATAAGCCTTTAACTGAAGTACTGATCTTGCAATGTTGAGAGGGGGTGGAGGGGTAAGAAAGCGGGGTGGGGGTCGGGACTTTGGTTTTTTTGAATGAGTACTATGTATACCAACCTCCTGCAAAAATTCAGCTTTCCCCTAATTTGTTACGACAATGGCCAATTTTTTGCATTCATTGCCTGGGCTAATTGCAGTTTGATTGACATATAATCTTATTCTTGAAAAGGTTCACCCACTCACATTCTACTCAAGGTTAAATGGAGAATTCTTAATATGAAGTCACAGCCTATTTCATTACGCTGATTGAATTTACCATCAACTGATCAATATTCCTTAGCGCTGCACGGTTTGATTGATTCATAAATTAGTGCGAATATTTATCGCCGAGTTCCTGATATCGACTCATTTCAGGAGGTTGATGACGGCATGGAAAAGAAATTGACCGAGATGAACCCCAGGCTGCAGTGAGCCGTGTGAGTGGTAGCATAGGCATTGTTGGTGGCGTGCCGACTTTTCTAGAGGTAATTAAGACCAGAGTCACGTGGTTTGGAGCCGTCGACCGCCGCCGCCATCTCGTGCGGAAACAAGCCAACGAAAATAGAAGGAACAAAACGGCCTCCGACTGCATGCAAGTAATTACCCAGCCTTGGAGCAAGGATTTGAGAGCTGCGAAAGTGTGTATGGACACTTCTGCACTCTGATGGGGCAACCAATGAAGAGGGGGGGCGTTTTCCGATTAGGGCGCTCTGCCAAGATCTTGGAAATTCACCCAACAGAAAGATCTGCTTCTGTTTACAGCGACCTTGTTCTGTAACCCTTCCAATTCGTACTCTCTATTTTCCTCTCTTTCTATTACTTACTCTCTCTATCACTCTTATTCTATCTTGGACCCTCTCTTTTTCTATCTAACTCAATCATTCCCAAACTCTTTCACCTGCCCTAGAGCACTTTCTGTTTCACACGCACTCAAACGTTCTCTTCCACTATCATAATATCTCTTTCTGTCTGTTTTACCTTCCCATTCTCTCTTTTTCTATCTCTCTTTCTCTGTCACCCTCACGCATTCTCTCTCCCTCTCTCTCCCATTCTCTATATTCTCTCACTCTCTCTATTTACGGTCAAGTGTTGATGAGAAGGATATTCTTGAATATCCTCTTCCAAGAATGGGCATTTATATGTTCAAACTTCGCCGTTTCATGTAGATACATCACAATTATATTATCGTTATCAAATTGCATCTTACACTGTATACATATCGTTGATTAATTATTTAGTTTAGATTTGTAAAATTCATAGAACAATAATTACAGTACTTATATATTTTTAACTATCTTAGTAATGGCGAAGGTGATATTGTGGAAGGTATCCATAATGAAAAATAAGACGAAATTGTCACAACCACATTTATTAAAACTTCGAGAAACTAGTTTCGGTTGTTACACCATTATCAATCTCAATCAAACTGAAAAACTGAAGTACAGAGAAGCCTTATATATACTATACATGAAATGATACTATTGGCTAAGAGGGAAAGAGGCTGACCTTAATCGGATGTTGTGATTGGTTGTCAAGTCACGCCCCCTGGTGGGAGGAGTAACAAGCAAAAATACGAGTCAAATCAATAACTAAACAATGTGAACATCAAGAAAGTAACAAAAAATTTGTAATAAGGCTAGAATTTAATCAAATTAAAATAAAAAATTCTTTTAAAAATTAGAAGCTCACTGAAATGCAATCAAGGTCAACTGAGAAATACACATAAGAATTGCTTTTTAAAAATAGGCTGGAATTATAATGAAACCAAGTTAGTTGTATTGAATTGGTTAAAATTAATTTGGTCATTTAAATTAGTTATGGAATCGTTTTTTACCAACTTAGTTATCTCCAAAGCTTCTAAAATGTTCAATTGTCTGCCTTTGCCAATCAAATGCAGAAATTCAACATTTTCTTCAGCCTTGAACTTGTGTCCATTATTAATGAGATGTTCTGCAAAATTTGAATCTCCTTTTTGGGTTTTCCAATCCCTGATATGTTCATTTACTCTACATTTGAAACTTCTACCAGTCTGACCCACATAACAAGCATTACAATCACCGCAATTCAATTTATAAACCCCACTTTTATCCCAGATATCAATTTTGTCTTTACTACACCCAAATAAGCTCTTTAAAATTGGTTTGGTTTGAAAAGCTACATCAAAACCGTTCTTTTTCAGTTGTTTTCCTAATTTATCAGAAACTGGGCCAAGGTAAGGCACCTTTATCCATGACCTTTCCCCAGTTTCTGTTACAGCAATGCTAGTACTTACTGCTAGTCTCCTATTTATTTTATTTAACATTTTATTGACAATGATTTCCTCATATCCATTATCCATTATCCATTATTTTTTAAAAAGCAATTCTTATGTGTATTTCTCAGTTGACCTTGATTGCATTTCAGTGAGCTTCTAATTTTTAAAAGAATTTTTTATTTTAATTTGATTAAATTCTAGCCTTATTACAAATTTTTTGTTACTTTCTTGATGTTCACATTGTTTAGTTATTGATTTGACTCGTATTTTTGCTTGTTACTCCTCACCCAATATCACACAAACTTGCAGCCTTCAATAGTATGATTTATAGAGCTTTAACCATTCCAATGAGCAATCATCACTTTGAAAAAGAGATTAGTACGATTAAACAGATAGCTATTACAAATGGATATGAGGAAATCATTGTCAATAAAATGTTAAATAAAATAAATAGGAGACTAGCAGTAAGTACTAGCATTGCTGTAACGGAAACTGGGGAAAGGTCATGGATAACGGTGCCTTACCTTGGCCCAGTTTCTGATAAATTAGGAAAACAACTGAAAAAGAACGGTTTTGATGTAGCTTTTCAAACCAAACCAATTTTAAAGAGCTTATTTGGGTGTAGTAAAGACAAAATTGATATCTGGGATAAAAGTGGGGTTTATAAATTGAATTGCGGTGATTGTAATGCTTGTTATGTGGGTCAGACTGGTAGAAGTTTCAAATGTAGAGTAAATGAACATATCAGGGATTGGAAAACCCAAAAAGGAGATTCAAATTTTGCAGAACATCTCATTAATAATGGACACAAGTTCAAGGCTGAAGAAAATGTTGAATTTCTGCATTTGATTGGCAAAGGCAGACAATTGAACATTTTAGAAGCTTTGGAGATAACTAAGTTGGTAAAAAACGATTCCATAACTAATTTAAATGACCAAATTAATTTTAACCAATTCAATACAACTAACTTGGTTTCATTATAATTCCAGCCTATTTTTAAAAAGCAATTCTTATGTGTATTTCTCAGTTGACCTTGATTGCATTTCAGTGAGCTTCTAATTTTTAAAAGAATTTTTTATTTTAATTTGATTAAATTCTAGCCTTATTACAAATTTTTTGTTACTTTCTTGATGTTCACATTGTTTAGTTATTGATTTGACTCGTATTTTTGCTTGTTACTCCTCCCACCAGGGGGCGTGACTTGACAACCAATCACAACATCCGATTAAGGTCAGCCTCTTTCCCTCTTAGCCAATAGTATCATTTCATGTATAGTATATATAAGGCTTCTCTGTACTTCAGTTTTTCAGTTTGATTGAGATTGATAATGGTGTAACAACCGAAACTAGTTTCTCGAAGTTTTAATAAATGTGGTTGTGACAATTTCGTCTTATTTTTCATTATGGATACCTTCCACAATATCACCTTCGCCATTACTAAGAAAGTTAAAGAAGCGAGTCAAGCAGAACAGGTGAAGTTATATTTCAAACTTAAACTGAAGTTTGGTTTAGCAGAGAGGAATATATTTTTCAATGGACAGTGCCTTAAATTAGGATTAGTACCGAAGTTTGTTTCAATAAAATCCAACAACAAGTCCATAATTGCGCAAAAAAGTATTGAACAAGCACAAAATTTTTGGATAAAGAAAGAAATTAGCTGGTGGTACAAAAGAAGGGATAGCTTATCGTTCTACATTCTCATCTTACATTCGCAACTGACGAAAAAACTACACAAAATTGAATGGGATTTCTTAGACTATAAGTGCAGGGACGAAATCTATAAGAAATTGAAAGAAAAAACCGTTACACAGAACTTTAAATTACAGAAACTTGTTGAAGAACAATGTCCAAAACCGAATAATACAAATCATCACCATAAGTTTGCTGATAGAGTTAAAAATTTCACTAATGTCTCGTTTTCACCTTCAGAACAAAAATTGCTAGGACAAGGTACTAAATTCAACAGTTATAGTAGTTTAGGGAGCAAACAAACAGAACTTCTAGCATGCAGCATTGATAGGAACTGGAGAGTGTCACAGAATCGTATATTAACCAACAGATGTGCGGACATAATTTTACAAGAACAGGCAAGACAAGTTTTACCCAATATTCAACGTACAGAGGACATCGTGAAGAAGATTAAGAAGAAAGTCAAAGACAACGATTTGATCATAGTCAAAGCAGACAAAGGAGGCACCACGGTTATATTAGAGAAAACTGAATACATAGGTAAAGTTAACGAATTCATTTCAGATAATAATTTCATTGAGATTAACTCCAATCCAACCAACAACATTAATAAATTAGTTAAAAGTAAGCTGGCAGGTATCACAAAGTTAATTGATAAACAGGAAATCAAATATTTAACAGTTATGAACCCATACCCACCCAGATTATTTGGTCAGCCCAAACTTCACAAGAATAATATTCCGATAAGACCAGTAGTGTCATTTATTTATTCTCCATGTTCGAAATTGGCCCACAAACTCAACATTAGCTTCAGATCGTTAACGGGATTCCAACCTAAATTTGGAATCAAAAATTCATTGGAGTTGGTCAATAAAATCAAAAATATTCCTGTTCATTCATCTTATAAACTTGTTTCTTTTGATGTAACTAATCTCTTTACAAATATACCAATTGAAGAAAGTCTTAACAGAGCTGAAGAGATCATGGAAACTACAATTAATGATCCTATTATTAGAACTGAGCTGTTAGGATTGATGAAGTTATGTACTGAATATAACTATTTCAAGTTTGACAATAAATTTTATGAACAGAAAGATGGGTTAGCGATGGGTTCACCCCTTTCACCACTACTAGCTGAATTATTTATGGATAGCCTTGAACATAGAATTTTTGAAAATAATAATTTTAAGAATAGGATTGCTTATTGGTACAGATATGTAGATGATATTATTTGTTTGTGGAAGGGTAGTAATAGACAATTAGATAATTTCCTTAGCTATTTGAATCGTTTACACCATAAGATTAAATTCACCATAGAGTTAGAAGAGAATAGTGTTTTAAATTTTCTAGATTTAAGAATTGACCATAGCACAGGAACCCACAATTTCTCTATTTTTAGAAAAGTAACTCATACCGATGTAATCATACCTCATCACTCATGTCACCCAATATCACACGAACTTGCAGCCTTCAATAGTATGATTTATAGAGCTTTAACCATTCCAATGAGCAATCATCACTTTGAAAAAGAGATTAGTACGATTAAACAGATAGCTATTACAAATGGATATGAGGAAATCATTGTCAATAAAATGTTAAATAAAATAAATAGGAGACTAGCAGTAAGTACTAGCATTGCTGTAACGGAAACTGGGGAAAGGTCATGGATAACGGTGCCTTACCTTGGCCCAGTTTCTGATAAATTAGGAAAACAACTGAAAAAGAACGGTTTTGATGTAGCTTTTCAAACCAAACCAATTTTAAAGAGCTTATTTGGGTGTAGTAAAGACAAAATTGATATCTGGGATAAAAGTGGGGTTTATAAATTGAATTGCGGTGATTGTAATGCTTGTTATGTGGGTCAGACTGGTAGAAGTTTCAAATGTAGAGTAAATGAACATATCAGGGATTGGAAAACCCAAAAAGGAGATTCAAATTTTGCAGAACATCTCATTAATAATGGACACAAGTTCAAGGCTGAAGAAAATGTTGAATTTCTGCATTTGATTGGCAAAGGCAGACAATTGAACATTTTAGAAGCTTTGGAGATAACTAAGTTGGTAAAAAACGATTCCATAACTAATTTAAATGACCAAATTAATTTTAACCAATTCAATACAACTAACTTGGTTTCATTATAATTCCAGCCTATTTTTAAAAAGCAATTCTTATGTGTATTTCTCAGTTGACCTTGATTGCATTTCAGTGAGCTTCTAATTTTTAAAAGAATTTTTTATTTTAATTTGATTAAATTCTAGCCTTATTACAAATTTTTTGTTACTTTCTTGATGTTCACATTGTTTAGTTATTGATTTGACTCGTATTTTTGCTTGTTACTCCTCCCACCAGGGGGCGTGACTTGACAACCAATCACAACATCCGATTAAGGTCAGCCTCTTTCCCTCTTAGCCAATAGTATCATTTCATGTATAGTATATATAAGGCTTCTCTGTACTTCAGTTTTTCAGTTTGATTGAGATTGATAATGGTGTAACAACCGAAACTAGTTTCTCGAAGTTTTAATAAATGTGGTTGTGACAATTTCGTCTTATTTTTCATTATTTTTAACTATCATAATCTAGAATCTAAGACTGTGCATTTTGGAATCTACATGAATAAAGTAAATAATCTAATCTAAAAGAAAAATCTAATCTAAAAAGACACTGTTCTCTGCTGAATATCACTTCCCGGTGGTTCGGAACCCACCTAAAACTGTAGGTCCAACTTATCAATCACCATCATCCAACTCATTACCCACGCACAGGTCTCAGACCTATGTGGGCTTCATCCTCAAAAAAAAAAAAAAAAATCTAATCCCATTTCAAAAACAACTGTACTTCACTTCCACTAGGGGATCTAAAAGTTGGTAATATTAATAATACTTTTATCATTCATATACATTTTAAATTTACACAAATAAAGTCATCTGAATCTGAATCTCTCTCTCTCTCTCTCTCTCTCTCTCTCTCTCTCTCTCTCTCTCTCTCTCTCTCTCTCTCTCTCTCAGACTTTGACTGTTAAGTCACTTAGGTTAAGTAATCTTAGTTTTCATTTCATTTTCACTGTCATGCTTTGCTCTCTGCTTGGACCGACGTTGGTATGTAACTACAATTATTATGCTCCCTACTGACAATCCAGCTCGCTCGCTCTCAATTCATAATAATCGTAGTAGTTTGAATAATAATTACCATAACCCAGACACGGGTCTCATTTTATCGAACAGGCTTCGGCCCTACAACAAAGTTCTGAAAGCCGCGCACCTTAATGTTCAATCTCTTAGTTGCCACATAGACGAACTCAGAGCAATCTTCCGTTTTCAAAATTTCAGTATTATTGGAATCTCGGAATCATTTTTAAAGCCTAGTATTCCATCCAAACAAGTTGAATTGCCCGGTTATACTCTTTACCGTAATGATAGATTGAATAAAGCATGTGGGGGCGTGGCAGCGTATGTGAAAGAAAATATAAAGACTAAAATATTAACCACATCTGTACAAGAATACTCTGCCAGACCTGAATTTATGCTACTTGAATTATCCTTATCCAGTTCTGAAAAATTACTAGTTGGAATATGCTATCGCCCCCCAAAAATAGGTCATTTCTCAGATTTTGAAAATGCGTTGCTCTCTTTCATGCCATTTTACAGCCGTATTCTAGTGATGGGAGATATGAACACTGACCTAAACATGACTAATCGCAACTTTGACTATTACCAACTGACAACAATCTTCCAATGCCTCAACATGACTATTTTACCACTAGACCCAACTCATCATACTAATGAATCTGACACACTCATCGACCTTCTCATAGTTAGTGACCCTAATGAGGTTATACACACGGGTCAAATCTCTGTCCCAGCTATTTCTGGACATGACTTGATATACTGTGTGCTTTCTTATAAGCCACCTAGACCAATGCAAAAATTTATAATGTATAGGGACTTTAAACACTTTGACGAAGCCGCTTTTTTGACTGATGTAACTCAGACTCCATGGCATCAAATTGAGGCCTTACCCTCAGTAGATGAAATGGTTGAGACTTTTGAAAACTGGACTCTCAATTTATATGACAAACACGCACCCTATGTAACCAGAAGAATAAATAGAAAACAACGTGTACCGTGGATGACTGACGAAATACTAAAAATGATGGGACAAAGAGACAAGGCTCATAGAAAATTTAAAAGGAAATATGATTTGGATAGCTTAATTGAGTATCGAAGTCTCAGAAATAAAGTTAAACAACAGCTACGTAACTCAAAGATTAGGTACTTGAATTCATTTATGACAAACAACAGACAAGACTCTTCATTATTATGGCGTGGAATAAAAGAATTTGGCCTTGGTAAACAGAAAACTCATACTCAAATTGACTTACCACTAGACGATATAAATGGACATTTTGTTTCACACTCGAATCAACGTGATGAGACAGTCATCAGTAATCATATTAATGATCTAAATGATCAGGTAAAAAATTCAAACATACCACTAGCTGATCAATTCCACTTTCATCCGATTTCAGAACAAGACACTTTTAAAGCATTTCAACACATTCGTAGCAATGCTACTGGTGCAGACGAAATTTCAATCAAATTTATTAAAAGAATGTTATTTGCAGTCCTACCGACTATCACATTCATTTTCAATAAATCTCTTGAAAATGGTAATTTCCCTGAAAATTGGAAGCTTGCTCTGGTTCGTCCTTTAAACAAAGTTGCCTCTCCCAATAAAGTTGAAGACTTCAGACCAATCAGTATTTTACCAGCCCTATCCAAAGTACTTGAGAGAATTGTTCATGCACAAGTTGTGGAATTTCTAGAGCATAGTAGTAAACTTCATAACTTTCAATCTGGATTTCGAAAATCTCATTCAACTGAAACAGCTCTACTGCGTGTCACTGATGATATCAGGTTGGCTATGGACCAACGAAAATGTACTATCTTAAGTCTGTTTGATTTTTCTAAAGCATTTGACACTGTAGACCATAGAGTTCTTCTAAACAAGTTAGCTATTCTTGGTTTTAATCATAAAACACTAATATGGTTCAATTCCTATCTTACAGGTAGAAAACAATGTGTATCTGTTGGAGATAACAGGTCAAATTGGAAAAATGTTATACATGGTGTTCCTCAAGGATCCATTTTAGGCCCCCTACTGTTCACTCTGTATGCAAACGATCTTCCCTCTGTTATCAAGTTTTCCAGTTTTCATACATATGCAGATGACCTTCAAATTTATGCAAGTTGTTCTACCACAAAAATAAATGAAACAGTAGAAAAAATGAATCAAGATATAAATTTAATAGTTGAATGGACTAGGAAAAATGGCCTCAAACTCAACCCCATTAAAACGCAGCCCATAATAATTGGATACTCACGCTTAGTAAACGGCATTGACTTGAACTCAATCCACAAAATTACTGTTGATGGTAATGAAATTCCCTACTGCAGCTCAGTCAAAAACCTAGGTATTATCATGAATAAAACTCTTGACTGGTCAGAACAAGTAAATAAAACATGTAAAAAGGTCTTTTCAGCCATGCATTCATTGAAGAAATTGCAAGATATTCTTCCTAGAAACATTAGATTATTATTGGTTAAATCTCTGATCTTCCCACACTTGATGTATTGCAATTCTGTACTAAATGACATGCAAGTCACTCTAAATGATAAACTGCAGCGCTGCCAAAATTATTGTCTACGGTTTGTTTACTCTCTTGAACGACATGAACGGATCACTCAAGCCCACATTGCTAGCTCAACTTTAAAACTACCCGAACAGAGATTATTTCGAATAGTCAAACTTGTTAGAGATATTTTAAAATATGGCAAACCAAACTATTTCAAAAATGATTTTAAATTTGTTTCTGAAGGTAGGAGGATAGATGTTTCACATACTAGAACCGGAGAAAATACTCTAAGGATACCGAATCACCGAACTACCATTTATACTAAATCTTTTCTTGTTAGCGCCTGTCGTGCTTGGAATGCACTTCCCAATCCTATTAGATCCTTTGAGAGTCGAGTGGGCTTTATCTTGGCATTGAGAAAATATCTTTTTGAGAAAATGACTGAGTCTGTTCAACCCTAGAGCAACTGCATGACAATTTTCATCATTCACTCCATCATTCATCAACTCCATAAGTAATTGATTCACCATTCAAATCCTTAATGTCTTAGGGATCTTAATTATTATAATCCATAAAATATTAACTTATGTATAAAAAGTTTTCGTTTTACTTTAATGTCTAGTGTAATATTAACCACTATCACCCCCTATTATTCCTCTTAAATTATGCTTTTTTTAACTCACTTTCATATTAATGTTTAACATAAATTATCTCATTTGTAAATAATCTCTTTTTCTGTCTCATTGTTTTACTCTCAATCAGAAAATATCAATCCATAACTTCTATTATTAATTGTAAATTAACTCCATTAATCACTTTGTTCTAATCATTCATATCCTTTAAATAATTTATTCATCTTATTTTAGTTTTTAACTTTCATACCGTTTTCAGTTTATTATAGCCTACGGTCAAGTGTTGATGAGAAGGATATTCTTGAATATCCTCTTCCAAGAATGGACATTTATATGTTCAAACTTCGCCGTTTCATGTAGATACATCACAATCATATTATCGTTATCAAATTGCATCTTATACTGTATACATATCGTTGATTAATTCTTTAGTTTAGATTTGTAAAATTCATAGAACAATAATTACAGTACTTATATATTTTTAACTATCATAATCTAGAATCTAAGACTGTGCATTTTGTAATCTACATGAATAAAGTAAATAATCTAATCTAATCTAATCTAATCTCTGGTTAAGTGTCAAGAATGGACGAATCTTTGTCCAAACTTCGCCATTTCATGTAATTGCATCACTCAGATTGTCATTACCATAGTTAATATCGTACAAATGAGATCATTGTATATAATATCTTGCACTATAAAAAAAACATTATCTGAGTTCACTATTGTATCTATGTGATGTTGATAATCTTGTTTATAACCATTCATATGCATAATTTGTAAATTTACATGAATAAAGAAAGATAATCTAATCTAATCTCTATCACTCTCACTCTCTCTCTCTCTTTCTCTCTCTCTATCACCCTCTCTCCCTCCCTCTCTCTCTCACTCTCTCTCTCTCTCTCTCTCTCTTTCTCTCTCTCTCTACTGCGCGCTATAAAATATTCTAATGTTGATGAGTTTTGATACATTAGAAATATTCGTTATCAAATGTTCATTGATTTTAGAAATATTCTTTACTTATTAGATATGGTGTGCTGTTTGCATTAGAAGAACTAATCAGTCATAAAATAAGAAAGTAAAATATCATTTTTTAAGAAAAGATAGAAATATTTACTAATTGCCTCTGAAAGAAAATAATTTCTTGGTTTTATAATTAATAAACAAGCTGTAATAAACTGCAGTAAGCGATACAGCAACAAGCTGTAAGCAAAGAACAAATTAATTTTAAAATTCTATCTTCAAATTTTTTTATCAAAATATAAATATTTTTTAGATTTTATATCAAATTCTTGTATTTGCATTCAATACATTAGTTATCGCTCAACGGACATACCATGGCAGATTTTTTGAAGGGCAGTTTTTTTTTGTAATATGAACAAGCAAAATCTACTCATGTATAGTGTCTAGATTGCTCTAGGAGAGTGCCGTTCCGCTAGATTTGTCTCTGGTGTTCAATACGGCATTTCAATTCTCCGGCACAAAAATTTGTCGCAGGAGTCAAGTTCTCAATTTTACTTTTATTTTATTAAAAATAGACCACTTCTCTATAAGTTAATATGAAACTGGAGTGAGCTTTGAGCTTGAGCCCCATTGGAATCAATTTCATTTCATTAAATTCAGTTCTTTATATTTATACCGAGGGAAGAAGTGAAAAATTACTTTCTTCTACATAAGCTCGCATTCATTTCCACTTCTGCAACTCGAATAATATTAGAAATAGAATCCAGTAAGGTAGAAAACTTAAAAGCTCCCCTTGCAGCTGCAGAATGAAGAATGTGAGACAGTTATTAAGAAAAACTCCTTGAAAGTTCACACTTTGAATTTGAATACGCAGAACTGAATATCATAAGCTGCAGCTTATTCAGAAATTGACTTTTCTAAAAAAAAAGAGACAGTATGCGTGTGTGTGTGTGTGTCATGTCAGGTATAAAGTACCTGTAAATATTAAAGGACTAATGAAACGGCTACCAACGTAGAGTTATTGTTAACCAGCTTTGCACAAATCTGCAACAGTGCAAAGTCAGTGCAGAGGCATAATTATTATACCTCCATGAACACGATTTGTGCACTGCTGATGCGAATTCGCACTGCCTTTGTGATGTCAAGTATCTGGCAGGTAGCAAATATGTCCACTCACCCGCCTAATTTCGTGATTGCTTTGGGAACCGACCATACCACCAGACCAAAATCATAACGCCCGCCCAGACAGCATCGTAACTCTACAGCGTAACACCGTCGCGTAGCATCACTCCGTAACAAACTGTGCCACAACATCGTGCCGTCGCGTAACATCTTATCATTGTGTTTATTACGATTCCCTGTTAATGAACGTTGTTACGCGATTAAATTGAGTTACGATGCGATGTCTGAACGGACCTTTATAAATTTTCTTCACATAAGTAAACAGGAGAAAATAATTCTGAGCAAAAAGATTTTTCAGAAACACAATGTGTCAATCAATATTATCGCTATCAAGTTCATATAGAAAAGAAAAAATTGAAATGTTCATAGCGAATGATAATTGTTTTCAACAATACTTTGAGATTCAAGCACCATCAAAATACTCGACATTAATGACAGTAAAGCCTTCATTAATCACTTATTATCGGTATATCTCAGTAATAAGCATTGAAATAAGGGAATCGTTGCTAAACCATCTTATGGTGGTCTCCCATGTTCTTTCAGTTCGATACTATGACAGACTCATTGTTAAGTAATAAATCATCAAATTTACTCTCAGTTAATCCCTAGTCTTCCTTTCATATTTAACAGTTGTGTGATGTTGAAAATAGCGCTCTTTAGACATTAAATGTATAAGCAAATATATTTATCGAAAATTCTAGTGCAAGTAATGCTGATAGAAATATTTTATATTTACTGAATGAATCAAAATTATCACCAATAACAACTTCAAATTGAGGTCTGTATTCGTAATTTTTCTCTTTTATGGAAGAGCAGATAGACAGGCGTTGTTTACGTTCCAAAGATAGATTTTCTATCTCGAGCCGGACTCCATGAAATTGCTTCTAATAGCAAGCTTCTCTTTGAAGTCTTCGCAGTAAACTTTGCGACTCTTGAAACAAATTCCTTTCAACTCATACTTAGAAACCGTATGTGCTTTTCAAGATGTTGAAACTTGATGACATACTGACAAACTTTATATTCAGCTATTATTCTCTTGCAACTAACTGCAGCAAGTACCCATATGTTTCAAACCTCGATTTCGGATTCCTGTTTATGAGACGGAAATTTCAGAAATTGTTTTATTGTTTTTGAATGATAAATAAAATTTCCAACAACCGTATTTTTCAATGTAGTTTTAAACAGTATTTTTCAATGAATTTCTAACATAATTTATCTAATTCTAAAATGATATATTCATTGAAACAACCATAGAATTCAAATACTTTTGATGGCTGAATTTCCTCTTCTCTAATATACAGTACTTAATGCGATTCTTGCAAAGTACAGAATTAAGATATTTTCGAGCAGCAGTGTATATGAATAGATGTGAAATAGAGCAGATGTGAAATTCGCCTCACCTGTGTGAATCAATTGCTTATTTGCTTGAAACCCGTAAGGGTCCAAATCTTCAATCATAACAGCGTTAAATACACCTCTGAGGTTGCCGAAGAATATCGCTTTAAAAACTTTAATTGTCGCAGAAAAAATAAGCTTATGTCCTTTGACAACAGCACTTTGATAACCAACAATAAATTCACAATCACAGTCGATACCATTATCGCCGTCTTCTTCTAAACGAAGGAAGCGTTCTTCGAATTTCTCGGTTCAGAGTTGTCTGAGTTCGAGCGCATTTTTAGTGATCTGGAATACTGTCTGGGAAATACAGTACCTAGCCTACAAATACAGTACCTACTCAGTCAGGGACAACACAGGGAATTGGAATGAATTTGCAATTTTTAGATGGAATTCATGGAGATAAGACGTGGCCTACGCTACAAATCCGTGGGTTACGAATAAGAGCACAGACTTTAGCAGAGTATAACTTTAGTCAAAATTCTTGGTCGAACTGCCAATATTTTGTGTTGCCAAAATAGAAATTTAACAACTGGATCTGGCCTAAATTGATTTTGTCGTTGGAAAGAGGAGAAGCCTGCCAACGACCATCTTTAGCTTCCAGGCCGGAATATTTTCAATCTATGCATTGAAATTTTCTTAGATAAATAACTAACTTGACAATTAATTTAAGTAATGCAATTAAATAAAACAGCGAAGTTTGCACAAAATTCGTCCACTAATCACACGCCTGCAGCAAGGCTGGGGCAGCCGGGGTACAAAGGCTCAAAATTGCAAATAGGTCATACACTGAAGAAATGGTACCCGGAATTTACGTTTTGCCCCAAGGCCTCCAGAGACCTAGGTACGGGTCTGAACGTGAGACAGTGCAATGAAAACGCAAGTTGTGGAAAAATGCGGGAGAAATGCAAGGAGAATAGAAGTCGTAGTAAAGTTTTGTAAATAGAATTCGCCTATAGCTCGCAGCGTTTGAAATAATTCTAGCGGACGTGTCATTGAATGAATTACTTTTTTATTTGAACAGTCCGATGGAGCTTTGCTAGAGTAAAAATGGAAGACGTGCAAAATGCATACTCTACTATCAGAAACAGAAAAAGTAGTCAGAATTTCTGCTTTTCTATTCGAATAAAATAATTCACAGTAGACAGGCATTAGTGTATTGCGTCGCTAGAGATGTGACATCCATGAATATTACTTATTTGAACAATGGTGCACGTTTTATCCTATGGTTTTCTAGTGAAAATACACCGCGATATTTGATGAAGAAATTTTTAGTGGAGTGCAGATTCTATTCTGCTTTGACACGTATACTATTTGATTGTTAACGGTATCATTTGAACAAACTACGAATGTTGTTCCAACCACATTTTCCATAAAATACATAAATATTAAATACTTGGTTATGACCAAAATAAATCTAAAATAAAATAAAATTTATACCCTCGAAGGAGTGAAACTATTGAATAACAAAATGTTTGCCTCTGATAATTTATAATCATAATTAGTGGCCTATACTATGATGAAGTACTGTGATTGACTGCGTTGATTGGTTCGTTTTCTCACTGTTAAAAGTGGTGTGACAGGTGTCGTTTCAGTATTCTGCCATCACAATAATTATCTTGAACAACCGATCAAATTTCATAGAAGTTTTATGAAGTTGTCAGAAAAATTAGTCATAGCCAGTTAATAAGCACCAAAGTAATCTTCCAGAGAACTACCTATATCACTTATAACTTCCGTCATAAGCCTTCTGACAGCCAAGAAGTGGCTGAGCGCAGAAGGTTTGGTCATTTTCTTAGAAGTGTTTCGCATTGAATGTCATTGAGGTATTTAGATATTATCTATTGCCACGAGAAGACATGTTTTTATCGATTATTTTATGAAATAAGATCTAATTTTTCTGTTATTGGGGGCAATTGATCTTCACTGCGATCTTTCCTATTTTACACTTTTGATAACTTTTTATAACTAAGCGACACCTAAAGGAGTAAAACGGAATCCTTTTATTTCAAACAGTTTTTTTTAATAATTTATTTCAATTACATAAAATGATGAGTTCTTTGAAAAAACTACAAAGAAACTAACCTCTCTATTTAAATTAACATATAGATGTAACTTTATAATTGCTAATACTAACAATTCACTTATACTTACTTGTTTCATCTATCAAAATTAAAAAAAATATATATTAAAAAAATTAAATTATTAGGTTAATTATGTAAAAGTTTTAAAAGAGCAATACCTTTTCCAGCTTCAATGTCTACTGTTGATATTCGTTGTATTACTGTCAAAAAGGTTTATTATGAGAACGTTTTTAAGAAGTAAGACTTTTACCACCTCTATTCAAATAACTGCTATTGTTATTGTGTTACAACAGTTTCTTATTCCTCTCTTGTGTTCAGCTGGAACAGAAACCTACATGACAATGAATCAAAACATTATTTCAATATGTGGAACAAAGTCATGTTGTAAAAGAGTAATACTCTTTTACAACATGACTTTGTTACATACTATGTAAGACTCGTGTCAGGCTTTTATACATGTGCGTTTAAAAAGCTTGGGCTATAGTAACTGTGGAGAATTTAGAGTAGTGATACATATCCCACCCAATACGTGGGAGCGATAAAATCAAGGATTAAATCAAATCAAGAAGGCAGACTCTGGCACCCAATGAAGGTCGAGGAAGACGAATCCAGAGTTCTGCACTGTTGGCATGTCGCCCTGGACTCGTTCTCAGTCCTTTATCTCTCGCCCTCTCACACTCTTTCTTTCACTTTCTTTCTTTCTCTAATCAGGACGTTTCCAAGTTCGCCAGCTAGCTTCTTCCGCTGCTCACCCCCGCATCCCGCATGGAAAAAACATGAGATTGAAAACTTTCAGCGACCTGCATGCTCCCATTCATCTCATCCTCGGCACCTTTATTCTATCTATTCGTAGCCGGTCGTAAATCCGCAGTAAGAGGCACAAGGTCTTCAATTCGCATTAAGCGTCGTCGCCAGAAAAGGATCTCCATTCCAAAACCAAAGATTTACTTCAGAAATCAATCATCTCAGTGGGTTGATAGATTAAAAGCTTCTGCGACTAGCAAAAGAACATCTTTATAACTTCAAAGGATAATTTTGGTGTACCTCATATAAAAAATTCAGGATGTCTGTATTTTATTCACAAGTGCCATATTTCTCTAATAAAACAAATTCAAGGGGCTTCACTCTTATTGGAAGAGCCATCATAGCATGGAATTCTTGACCCGAATACAAATAGAATTGACATAGAAATGTAAATATTTCGCGATATTGGAAAAATGAACTATAGTGAAAGTAGCTACAATTCAATCAATTCAATGTCCGTCAATTTCTTATAAGCTATGATTTCAACACTTTTCAACAGCAATGCTTGCAAGCGATTAAGTGTGGTATAGTCAGGGAAATATAAAAACACTAAATTTCATTCTTTATGAATATTTATCTCTATTTTATTATGATATGTTTAATTTCTGTATCATGATCACGTTACTGTTGAAGAAGCTTCCTATCAAAAATGAGTATTGTAGTAACTTTTTTCAAATTTTTACCAAACGCCCTTGTAAAAATAAACTACACTCGTGAAATTAATGTGATACTATCTGGTGGCTTGGGACCCACCTAAAATTGTGAGTACAACATGTTTCTCATTGCAAGGCTCAAAAGGCGATGTGGGATCATTAATCTACCCACCAGCTGACTGCTTTTATAAGTCAAGCTTATTATTTTTATTATAATCTCAAAAGCATGTATTGTATTATTGTTGTCGATAAATCGTTATTCTATTCTATTTTAGTATTCCATCAATACTGAATGTATCAAAAAAATCATCAAGAAAGCAATATCATAGATAAAAACAAAAAAGCCAGTCATTCAAACTGAGAATTCATTCATCAAATTAATTTATTCATCATTCATACCTTATCGTAATAAACTTCTCCATTGTTATAAAAACTCAATTGCCCAATGTTTATTGTGTCATTCTAGAAAGTGTTGACAGTTGTAATAAGCGTTAAAGAGCCTAAAACGCCACATAATCTCAACATTGTTTTTTGTTGTTCAACATCCTTATTCCCAGTCTAAACACCGGACTTTTGTCATGCTTATTTTTAAAGCTCGTCGTAAACAATATTATCATCGAAAAGATTCGCTCGCTTACAAGGCTACAAGCCGGCACAATCCACCGAGAAAGAAACGAGCAACAGAGAACGCGCGTAATGAGTATTCTACTTTCGCTAAGTCGCCCTAAACCCTGGAGGATTTATTCCTGGCCAGAAATTGGATTAGAATGAAAGACTTTTTAATAGCATCTGGAAAAAGCTGGATGACTTGAAAAAGGTGAGAGAAATTCCAAGCTTGGAAGATAATTACAGAGCTCTAATGTTCGACGCTAGCGCTACTATAGCCAACTAGCGTCAACTGTAAAACTTTGAACGTGTTTAGTAAGCATTTTAATGACAGTAAGTTTTAATTGAGAAATCCATTCCTATCAACAGCTCTGGCTAGAAAAATATCATAAAAGTCAAGATCACACTTGAGTTTTTCGATTGTTTTTATTTTGGCGATTTCTGCTAAATATCTCGTCTGGAATTTCCTTTATTATTTGATATCAGTGATATCAGGTCTTACTCATTCACTCGATCCATATTCCTTTGAAGGACTCTCGATGTGAAGTGTAATTTCGTACCATAGAAATTGTCAAAAATGATATTGCATCGATTAATAATAAATTAAGATGCACTACATAAGCTTATTCATGGATTATGATGTAAAAGGACTGATCAATTATTACCAAAACATATATTTCTGATAATGACAATTGTAACCAGATTAGATTGAGATCAAGTGATTATAGTTGGAATTTAACCTCCATTGGATTTTGTTGACACTCCAAAAAAACCTTCAGTTTAAATCAATGAATACAAGTAGTAATGTAATATTATGCAATATACAAAAACAGTGTAGAAAGAGTGAGTAAGATTGGAATAGAACATCGATTTTTAAAATGCAATGACATGTAATTAAATCGATCAAAAATATTCTCTTTTAAATGATTGATATTCCAGTTCTACTGTATCCCAATTTACTTCTTTTCTTTTTTTTTAAGTACACACAATGTTTACAATGTTTTGAAGTACGCACAATGGTGCGAGATACACAAGAGTTGTATTTCTTTTCCACTAGCTTTGCCATAACAGATTTGAGGATATGATATACGTTACGGTGTACTTGTGCAGGAATATCTGTTCAAGAAGAAAAAAATGGTTTCTGATTACTCCTTGTGCAAGTGGGTATGCCTGAGCAGGTTAACCTGCTAATATATGCTCAGTTAGTTCTGGTTGTTGACTTGTAAACATCCAATAACCTGGTTGTTGTAAACCTTCCCGGTATACTTTTACAAGCATGGCAGGCCTAAATGTGTCAAAAGAATGACCGGATACATACTAATTAATTCAATTCATTTTTTCTCTGCATTCTTATCAACTTCTCTACTATAAAGGATATAAATTCTCCCAGAATCCTATAACTTCGTTTTAGGAGAGTAGAAGAGTAATTGAGTTTCTAAGTTTTCAGAATCAACTTCCAACTTATCTTGCGAGAGTACTAACTGTCAACACGGAGACCATTACGTTGATGTTGCAGATAAAAGAGTTGTTACCAGTTGAACGGCAGGCAAGTTTCCTAGCTGAAGTTCAATTCTAAGCGCAAGTAGAATAATATTCAACGGCAAGGGCCTTCCTTAGCACTCAACATGCATTGTAATGATAATGGGGCTGCACTTTCCAACTCGCACGATCACACAATGAAAGAGCTTCTACATCAGGAGACGCTTTTAAATTGGACAAGTTTGAAATTTATTCACAGGAAAAGACGTTTCTAGTCTTATAAATTTTGCACTGACAATTCTCACCTCATGACCACGAAATCTCTGTTAGAAGATGTGAGAGGTAATGGACATTATACTCGCCATAGTTCTTGATTCTGTTGAAATATTTATTTTTGCTGTATTCTTTATTACAGCTGGGGTACTTGATGAATAAACTTCAAGTTAATCAAAATTTAACTAGGTCTAAAACAAGCAATTTAGGAAGATTGTAGGAAGATAGTGAAAAGGACACTAACTTTTACTTCGGAGTAAATAAGATGAAGGAATCAAGAAAAGGAGAGTCAAAAACCTGAAAAAAATTATCCGTCTTAAAAACTTGGTACAGCTTCAAATCTTCAAACCTCTTTAGGATTCAAGATTAGTTCTTAGCTGAGTTTTCAAGATCCTTCTGAGTCAGGTGCCAAGAATTATTAGAGTTTCTAGTTATACATTTTAAAAAACGGTGCATTAGTCTATCACTTCGTTGTAGTGTTTTCCAAAGCCTATTAATAACATTTTCCTGAACATCACAATCTTTCCTACAACCCTGCACACGTAATATTCATTCAAGATTAGTAGAGGAAAGGTTGAACGACCGCAGGTGATGATAAAATTCAAAACGGCGAGGGTGATGGTGACGTAACGTCACTGTTGCTCCACCAGCCTTGGTAGATAGTGAGAGTGATTATTACTATCTCAGTATAACTTGGTATTGGTAAGAGTGGGAGTAAGATACTGTGAGTGATTATTAGTATTTTAGTATTACTTGGTATTGGTAAAAGTGATTCAGTCGATTCTCTAACCTTTGGCTAGACTAAAGTGAGGCCCCTGACACCAGGGGCGTCCCCAGAGGGCTCAAACTTGCAAAAAAGGTCATACACTTTAAAAAAAGAGAGACCGTTGATTTTTCCCGCCCCGGGGCCCCAAAGACCCAGCTACTGTCGCTCAAGCGACATCGGCGATAAAACTACAATTTTTCATAGTTGAATTTCTATCTCGTTATGATCTTCAATGGCTTATTAATGGCAATTTAGAAAAAAACAATGAAATTGTACCACAAACATGATCCATTAATTGGTATTTTTTCGAACACCCTCATAAGTTATATAATTTGGATTATAACTATAATAATTGAATCTGCCACTAGACGCCTTTATTTAGTTTGTTTTTCAGAATGCTTCTCTTATGCCTCTTCTCTTATGCCTCTTATTGCCTCGAGGAATTGCAACTTTTTTTATCCAAGTTTAAAAGAGAATTTTCTCATGACAAACATTTTTTTTGAGAATTTTCATTCTTTGAATAAACGACTCATTATGAATTCCCTTGAAATAGAACTTGTAAAATGTTTTTAATTATAAAAAATGCAGAGTACTGCATCAAAAGTAGGCTATTAATGTAGGGTTATTTATACTCTTCATTTTTTATTTCTACATTCTTCTGAAAACCGTATCAAAGTTTTAAAAAAGTTCGCATGTCAGATAGGCGGTCTTCTGTGAAGCGCTGTCTAATTAGATGAATGCTGGCTGTCTGCCAGACTAAATTTATGAATTACTGCTGTCTGAAAGTACAATGCTGCTGTGTGGCAGCTACAGTTGTTGCCGACAATTCTACTGGTGCAGCTCCTTCCTTAAAAAAAGAAAACACTTCGTTTCTCTCCATCTCAGACGCGATCACTGTACCGTGCACTGGTTCTTCTAAGCTTTCTGCATGGCTAAAATGTCTTCTCGACTACGTCTTCTCTTGTGAAACTTTTTAATCATTCTTCGCTGACTTTTTTCGATTTGATTTTATTATCCAATAAGAAGCTTAGAAGGATAAATTTTCAGACGTTCTGCAATTGGAGAGCCAAAGCTGAGACACAATTCACTCACCAAGACCAAAAGGATTTAAAGTACGATATAGGAAGGTAGAAGAGTGTTTCAAAGATGAATTCTCCCTGCAAGCACGACTAATTGGATTGCAATTTTGTTGATCTGAATTGAAGCTAACATTTTAAAAAGATTCGATTATTTTTCCCATCCCCATGTATATTTTTCTCTACTCCACCTTTCTTCGATTTGAAATTTCTTTTTCCAAATTTCTTATAATTTAATTTTTCATCTATCTAAATTCTTTCCCTTCTACCTAAATCATAGGTTATAAATCCGATGGTTCGGAGACCACCAAAAACTGTAGGTCCAACTCATCAATCACCATAATCCAATTTATTTCCCACGCACAGGTTTCAGACCTATATGGGCTTCATCGTCAAAAAAATCAAATAATAATAAAACAGGTAAGATTTCTAAAAATGTTATTGGAGTTGATTCATTTGACATTGCATAGCCCTGACACTGCTTGCAAACTGTACTAAAATTCACTAGATTATTTTCTTTCCCTTATACTTAGTTATAAAGTAGTCTCCCTTTTGTGTGTTGCATTCTGTTTTTAAAAAGTTCAGATTAAATTATTCGATATTTCCTTTTTATTGGTTATTAAAAAAAAATGATTGAAGGTTTTGTGACATAACCTTGACATTTTGACATTCTTTCCAAGTTGATGGGTGTTTCTCCTTTCTAGGTCTACTCACTTCATTTACTTTTTCCCCGAATATTGCTCGAAATTGACAAATTTTTGTTAATGGCATATTAATAGTAAAGTTATTGGATGTTAATATTGCAATTGAAATTGTAATGACAAAATTGTTATTGACCAAACTTTGAATGCTAACAGGAATTCCAACTCTGATATCTGTTCTCCTGCATATTGCGTTTTTGATATCATAATATCAAAACGCATGAACATGACCATGCATTACCATGAACAATAATAATTATGATAAAATATATAGACAATAATAATGATCTATAATAATAGGCTACTATATTTTACATTAAAATTGCTTTCCCAGCGTGAAATGTAGTTGAAGTGAATAAGGAATTATTCGTAGGTTAGCGTCAATAGGTTGTTTACCATGGCGAAATTCGCGTTAACATATTTCACAGATAAGGTTGACGATTTTAAAAGTTTTTCTTTTTTTTATTATTGATCATTTTTGTAGTTATATAGAAGCAAAAATTTTGTTTAGGAATTTGATTGATTTATAAACCATATGAATTATGAATTATTGGGAGATGTTACCTTCTACTCTGTTCGTCCCACACTGGTGAGCATTGTTTCTATTGGCGATTATGTAAAAATGCGTAAACCAATGGGGCTGCTTCATGAAATGGGAGGATTCTCACAATAAATTTGCTCGTTCCTTATTGGTCGGCACTGCTTCAAGTGACGAATTGCAGCCTACTTGAAAGATTGAGCTTCGACCAATGAGTTTGCTTCTTGAATTATCAATTGATTGTGAGATGTACTACCATTTTGCTAGTTTCTTATTAGTAGGCTCTGATTCCATTTTTTTCTTTTTCCGTTTATTCAGGTATATTTGAAATAGAAAATTTCTCACCACAATAAAAAATTTCACACAGGGATTGCTTTAGGTGCTTTAAAATGTTGTAAAGAACAGATAAGGCCATTCTAACTTTTTGTACAGTTTCCAAGCGGTCTCAAGATCAAAGCACGATCCAGCTTCAGGGACGGCCTTTAAAGATCTGACCTTTCTATTCAAGCTATGGAAATAGTCAATCAACAATATTAGAAAGTAAATTAATATACTCCTATTGAAAATTATGAGTTATGAAATACAGAAATTTTGATACAGTTATCATGCAGTGTCAGGGTCAATGCAATGTCTTTTTTTGTAGATTACGTCTTGGAGACTCCAGTTAAGGAGTATAAGAAAAGTCAGATCAACAATTATACTCTTTTAAACTAATTACCATAATTACTATATTAATTAGTTGGGGTGAGGCTTAATTTTGATGCTAAAGGAACTCTTGTACACTATAAAAAGCTTTATCAACTAAATATTTTTTTAATTGTTTTTTAAATATTTCTATATTTTCAAGACTCTTTAAAACTTGCGGTAGCAAGCTAATATTGTGTTTCACCAAGTGATAATCTCCTCGGCTTCTTGTGTTATAATCGTGTACTTCAAGATTTTGGAAAATATCATTCGGTTTTTACATATAAAGTAGCTTCATATAACCAGGGTCTAATTAACCATCTTCAGTAACGGCTTTTGAAAACCGTTGGAATTATATTCTAGAAAAGCAGTTCAACAACAAAAGTGAAAACAATATTTATTGTAAAGAGAGAGAATATAAGAAGATACCCTTATGATTTCTGGCACAGATGTGTCAACATCAATGCAAGGTCAGTCATATGCATCAACGTCAGTAACGGCTATGAAAAACTCGATCAATTTATAAAAACTTTCATACAAAACTCGAAACAGAGTGAATAAAGATAGTTGAAAGCAACAAATAAGATAACATTTTGGCACAGTTTCATGAAAATGTCAAGCGACACGGCAACAATACCTCGAGTAGGCGTGAGACACTTAATTGATCGATTCAAAATGCGACCAAAACAACCAAGAATCGTTTTAATTAATCAATACTCCAAGCAGAAAATAGACAATGCAAAGCTTCGATTTTAAACGTTATTAAACATAAACAGGGTACTTGAAACTATATGAAATATAAACATGAAGCTGCATGACTATCAAGGTTTCGATTATAAACGTTATTATTGTAACCCATTGTGATTGGAAGCAATGACAACATTGACTGGAATTGAATTTGAATAATGTTCAGACTAAATGAACGACTGAAACGTGCAAAAACACCTTAAAAGCCGTAAAAATAAAGCAGTATTACCAAAATAGTTTTCAAGCAAAAAGAAGTCATCAAGGACTTCTTGCTATCTTAAAGCAAAGTCCTTCCCTGTTTTTAAAGGACCTCAAATTGATATCATAATATTCAATTGCTCAGGAGCGGCTCCACCAGCGGGGCGAACGGACACTGTCCTTCCTGTCAATTTGTAATAAATTGCATAATTATTGAGAATACAATAATTATTCCAATATATTTTATATTTTCGTCTTTTATTTGTATTTGACAATAGTAAAGAGATTGTAGACGTCTGGAAATAGACTGGAAGAGAGTTGAAAATATTCAGCCGCATCGCAGTACAAGAAGTGATTTTCAGTGAGGCTTTGTAACTATGTTGAACATTGAGTTGGTCTTGTTGGGACACTTTCTCTAGCGTCCGACCAGTGCAGTGCTGCCACATCGAAAATACTATTCAATGAGAAAATTCTCTACGAGAGAAATGGCAACATAAACCCAGCCGTAACATACGCACTCCGGCCGGCAGCCGCAGTGCGTATGCAGCTCTATAACACATGCGCCAATCATTGACAACTGACATGAGGCGCCAATTATCCTCAAAGTTACAGTTTGTAAGAATGAGTTTAGTAGAATTGAAGTTAAAATTCATTGGTTGTTTATAAAATTGTTAGTGCAGTAGTGGATCGGTAGGTGGAATTTGCCTTATTTTTTTTTAACCGACTTCCAAAACGAACAAGGTTTTACATTCGACCTGTTTTTTTTTTTATGTTTGTACATCAATCATTCGAACAATATTGAACTGATTTCGATGATTTTTTTTTCAAATGAAAGAGCATCGCTCAGCGGTGGTCCCATCCAAGTTTCGCAAGGATCGGCCCAATACTTAGCCCAATATTAAACAAAAAGGAGCATTCTTCGATGTCTTCATTTCAATCTTGTTTGAATAGGATAGTTCCACACATAACCACCAATCGGATAACCGGTGTCGTTTACCAGGCTGATCATTGTATCATATGGAGCGCTTCACATCTAGACGATTTTCGAAATCATATGATGCAATGCAATTATGCCGGGTAAACAACATCGGTTACCCAAAGCTGGTTCAGTGTGAAACAAGCCTGTAATGTCCCGTTTTGACCAATCACATGAACTTAATTTGAATCCAGAATAAGAAGAATATAATATTTCTGTTCATATGTTCATATGAAAATTGTAAATAATTTAGTTGATGTTATGGAGTCATAGGAATAAGGTTAGCCTATTTAGTTCCAATCATGAGTTGGAGTGAAAAATGTTTTTGAAATCGTTAATTTCAAAAAAATAATTGAACAATATTCTTCAAAGTTATTAATTCTTCGTCAAACACGCCACTTTACCATGAATTTTGAAAAACAGCTGATCTCAGAAGTATTTTTAGTTTCACTGCTGTGATGGATTAAGAATATTTATTCGTCATTAAATACATGTTCGTACAATAGACTATTTTGAGGTTATGTTTGATGATGCTTATACTAGCCCAAAGTTTGTTTTTTATATTAAAAAAATATATATGACTAATATCACGAAAAATATCGTACATAACTCGTCCGGGAAGATGTTTACTATACTCGTATGATATTACCGCACTCGACTTCGTCTCCTGCGTTAACTTATCATACTTTCAGTAAACACCATTTTCCGCACTTGTAGCATAATATAGGCCTTCTATTTCAGTGTAGGTATATTCTGAAATGGACCACATTAAAATGAATCAAAAGCCATTTCACTTTTAAGAAGCCTTTTTCTATTATAATTTTCCTAAATACTATATTCCACATTAAATAAAGCGTTGTAGAATTGTCCTTAGTTTATCTTTTCTTATAGGTGAATTTTTAGTTACTTAAGTTTGGATGTTATAAGTTAATTATTGGCTTGCTGATTTGATAAATATTTCATAATAGGCTTTAAGAATCTACAAAAAAAAAAGAAATTTCTCATGTTGAAAATTCAACTAAAAAGCTTAAAATAATCAAAAAAAGAAACCGACTTCAGTGAAATGATACTCAAACATTAAATACTCACGTACTAAAAAGTTTAAAGTAAAGTATTTACTTCAAACTCAGAAAATTTTTAATTTCATACAAGTAATCTTTTGAAGTCGGCGCCAAATTTCCCATAAACTTCTAAAATATAACAGAATTATTCTGTGGTGTCTTCCATGACGAAATAATTGAACAACCTAATATCAAAACTGACACTGCATTCCAGTAAAAGTGAGTGTAAATCACATATTTAATTGAAATACAGTGTTAGTTTGATATTAGATAGAATTTCTTATCAATCACTTCCCGGTGGTTCGGAACCCACCTAAAACTGTAGGTCCAAATCATCAATCACCATCATCCAAATCATTACCCACGCACAGGTCTGAGACCTATGTGGGTTTCATCATCAAAAAAATTTTCATAAAATATTTGGCGCTGACTTCAAAAGATTACTTGTATGAAATTAAAAATTTTCTGAGTTTAAAATAAATACTATATTTTAAACTTTTAATGTTTAAACTGAGTATTTAATGTTTGAGTATCATTTCACTGAAGTCGGTTTCGTTTTTGTTTTAAAATTTGTTTTATCAAATCATCAACTTGTCAATTCAATGTGATTAACGTGAGCTAAGGTTAGTATTAGTAGTAGACGGTATTCAAAATAATGAATTCCGGCTTTCAATTGAGCAAAGATTAATTTCTAAATGTCACAACTCCAATGAATTTGTGATTGAACATTTTGCTTCTGCTAAACGCCGTTACTTCTAAATCATATTTTGCTAATCAAACTGTTAATATCTTTCTGATGATGTAGGCTATAAGTGGTGTAAATAAATATTTTATTGTCCGATTGGCCCTATATTTAGTGTGCCTCATATTCAGTTTTTGAACTGAGTTAATTAAAATAATGCCCATTTTTTTTTTCAAGTAAATGATGAGCCTATAATGATATTATTTAGTAGTGGATTATTAATATCAATTGAATGAAACACTCGTGAAAGTGAGATTTAGTGAGAAATAGGATAATTTTGTGATAAATCTGAGAATCTGCTTATAATCTGGAAAATGTGCTGTATTCGGTGCCGGGTTTCAAGATAGATTCCTGCACTCTATTGATATAAATTTGAATGAATCATGAATGATGAGTGAGTCTACCCATTAATTTTCTTACTTTTCACAATTATTACAGTGTAATCAAAAAAAAAAAATTGAATAGTCTTTAGTACATTTAGCCCATATTTAACTATATTTGAGATGTCGTGTAGAGGGGGGGGAGGGTTAGTGTCCTCCTCAAATTTCTCAGTCAGAGTCGCCACTGCAATTGCTCAAGGTAAAGGTCCTTTCTCAGTGGATCATCCAATAAAAATTTTCAAAAAAGTCATGCACTTGGGAAATAGGGGCCCCAAATTTACTTCCTGCCACGGGGCCATCAGAGAGCCCATAGCTACGGCCTGCTCGAACTTCGAACAGCACATAATATGATATAAAATGCACCAGATCAATTTAAAAAAGGGAAAACCAAATTGAATATTCATATCTAATGGCCTGTCCAAGCATGTAACTGCAACGCTTAACATTACTCTATAAAAAATTGTTTGGAAATTGTTGTGTTGCAGAATGATGTTACAATGATACAAGGCTTTGCTACGGAATAATGCTACGCAATGCAGTTACGTTAAGATGCGATGTTACATGAGTGGACGGGCCTTAAAATTAGTGAACAGTGAACACAGGATTGATTAGTGATTTTTTGTTAGAATATAGCTCAGTTTAGTTTGAGATTTGATAGTAAAAAATAAAATGACTGGTGGTTATAAAAAGTGTTCTTATCAAGTAAACATGGGTGACCGTGCTTCAATGACTTGATGTTACAAGCTTTATTATCACTTACCCGGTGGTTCGGAACCCACCTAGAATAGTAGGTCCACCATGTTCTCCGTAACATGGCTCAAACGGCGAGGTGGAACTACCCGTAAGGGTCTCCCCACCATTAAAAGCCATACGCTTATTATTATTATTATTATTATTATCAAGTAAACATAGTTAACTATCATTATCATTATTATTATCAACTTTTAAAGTAGTAAACGACATGTACAAGCTAATGATAGTACAAGCTATGTAAAGATAGTAAACTATTATTTACAGTTTTTACAGCTATTGCTGCAAGGAATAGTCTATTTTCTACTCAACAACTTCCAAATCTATTAAATCTTGATAGACGATCTTATAAATTAATGCATTATTGAAGTGAAATAAGTATATTGTGATCAGCGTGTTGGTGGAGGAGGGGGAGGAAGCGTTTAGCTTGTTTGGTATGCTAATAGCCCGAATTCCCCTCTCTAAGATTACTACTTACCGCCATGAGAAACTTTAATGGGCCCCGGGGTGGAAAATCAACCGACTGCTCCACTACCCGCCCATTTATGGTGTTATGCAACTTCAAGTTTGGTTACTCGAGCCTCTCAGCAAGGAAATATTGTGTACACAAGATAAAGCATCTAAGCTTAATAATGATACAAGATCAATATTATCATCGATGCTTAAACCTGTAGAACATTCATCTTACAAGCCTCATGTGGTATTCGAGTGGAGTTTGAGTCTTGACAAACGTTATCTTCTCATTTCAACTGCTAGTAGAGTTGATGATATTAATTATTGAAATTAATAATTTGAATTGTCGATTGGATGTCGATTGTTTCAACGCGGATTGTAGTGCCATACAAGAAGAAGAAGAAGAAGAAGAAGAAGAAGGAGAAGAAGAAGAAGAAAAATTTCAAATTATCTAAAATGAATTAGATTGAAGTCCATGTACCGAAACATTGGACTACTTTGTTTGTCAAGAAGCCAATTTGCCATTTGCCAATTTTTCATTCATTTTTGATAATTTATTTTTAAAACGTAAAATTTGAAATAAAACTATTTCCCATTCAACAATGCCCTAATCATAAATTATTCTGATCTTCGAAAGTATAATATCTTGACAAACATTTGAGTAGCAATTCACGGTATCTACGGAAGAAGACTAAACTGCAATTTTTCTATGGAGAAAATTGAGTACAGATCTGAATTGATTGTTGTTATCCATTATCGTAACCTATTAAAGTATGAAATAAAATATAATTATTATTAATATGTCAATTCAATTATAGAAACTGCATTTTAGTTGTTACTTTAGAAATTTACATTCAAATTAACACCCTTGTAGCAGAATTAATGGTAAAATTAATAATATTATTGGTTTTATTTTACACCTAGAGGTTTCTTTACACGTTTGACAGAAATGTAGTACTGAACGTTTTACAAGTGACTAGTTAAATCTCTACAAATTGTGTAGTACAAATATTGCATCTGATGGAATGGTGTCCCTGGAGTGGTGAAGTAAAGGAAAGTAAAATGAATATCCTGGAATAACTATAGCATCTATATGAGTATTAAAAAACACATATTACAGTGCCTGATTAAAAATAATGCCATTGAAGTGGGAATTCAAGTTGGTTATTTAGATGTATGTCATTGTTTTGTGCAATGAGGATAGTGAACATCACTGGAGTCACAAACAAATATTATCTCCTGGAATAATAATAATCACAGAATAATATACACCTCACTTATAAGCATAGTTGGTTTATTTAATTAGTCTAATTTAAATTGTTAGGTATAAATATAATAATTTTACATAGTTGTGTGATGAGGTGGTGATAAGTTCAACGAAAAATAGAAAATCCTCTCCTGGTATAATTTTGTAACATAAATACAATATTGGTTTGTAAGTTTATTGATTATTTTTTCACTCAGATATTTTTCAAATAATATTTTTTTAATAAATTAATTTTACTAAATTTACAGTTTTTTATGAGAAATTCTGTGTTCTACCAAAGAAACTGCTTTGTCAAATAAAAATGAAGCACTAATCTGCGAACTCAAGAAATTAGATAAAATACATAGCTAGCCAACTTGCAGATTTGTAAGTTGTATTTCCATGTTATCAATAGACATGGTCTCACCGAAAAGCGATCACAACTTTTAAACCCAAAAATTCTCTAGAAATTATTTTTCGATCAGCTAATTTGTAAAATTTGTAATGGATGGGCAGTTTAGCGATGCGTATGTCATAAAAGAATAATAAATGCATTGAAATATGTAGTAAACGCTTAAAACTAATGAAAACAAAATAGTAGTCTGAAAATTCATCATTCAAGAGAAATTTTAGGGAATTAAAAATCCTCTGCATAAAACGATAAAATATGCATGATACGATACAAATATTTTGATGCCACACTGCTTGTAAATGCCTTTGTTCTGTGAACAAAAACATGCAATATTGTGTTTTAATTCAATTCTTTATCACTTTTTGCATTATAAACTCTTCAACTTTACCGTTTTTTCATAATACCTACATTGCAATGAGTTACTTTTATTTGAATAGAAAGACCCTTATCAACAATAACTTGAATAACAAATGAATCAAGCTCTCCGCACCTCAGTTAATAAATCTGTTGTAAAGAAGATGTAATACTGGCACAGTATATGATATGATACAGATATGATGATGTTCTACTGCTATAGACAGTTCTACGTAACAAAAGACAATGTGAACAACTCCGATCATAAATAAACAAAATATACAAATCAAATCAAAAATTGCTTTATTCCACAAATCAATAAGAGAAATTACAATAACACAGAAAAAATAACTTAAAAATAACAATAGCTTTTAAACATAATAAAGTATATAATGTAATGGAATGAGCCTACATGGGCAACTATGGCCTGTGCGTAGACTAGAGTTGAAATAATTTGGATACAGTATAACGGTATAACAAGAACATTCAATACACAGCAAAATATGAACAAAACAAATCAATCAATTTCCTAGACATTTCAATTACAAAGAACACAAATCAACAACACAGCTTCAACATTTACAGAAAACCAACAATGACAGATAGGCTACCCTAATAAACAGCACCTCCAATCATCCAACACAACACAAACACTCAGCATTCAGGTCAATGCTACATAGACTGAACAACACACCAGTATCCATCGATAATTACAACACTGAACTAAATACAATAAAATATTTAGCACAAGATAACGGCTACAAACACGACCTAATTGACAAACTCAATCATAAAATAACAAGATAAAACAAAAGACCAATACCACCGACAAAAAATACATCGCAATGACATACATCAATCCACAATCAAACAGACTAGCAAAAATCTTCAAATTTCTGGCCACACCATTGCATTCCGAACAAAACCAAAATCAAAAATGCAATTGCATCCAAAACCACACTCAACACAAACAAATTTTACATAGGACAAACAAGCCGCGCATTCAAACAATGATACAAAAAGCATTTACAGGCATTAAATACAAAACCCGAATCGACCTTCGCCGACCACATCATTCAAAGTGGACACACTTTTACTGACATCACTAACAACCTACACATTCTACATATAAAACTTGATGGACATGAACTCAATACCTTGGAACAATTTGAAATAAAAAACACACCACACACAATAAACAAAACATCTTCAATGAACAATTAAATTTTAAATCTTCTAACCAAAACCGACACTGACGATCAAGGATGTTGTTGAAAATGAAGCATCACGATTCGAAAACGTTTCAGTCCACGGGGGTAATATTTTTCTATTCTCAATTAAAGTTGACTGCCAGTTGTTAAATTTTCCATAAAAAGTTAGTATTAACAACGCAGATCTTTATGGATCAAGAAATTCAAGAAGATGTAATAAGATTTATCGTAAATAACTAGTTCGACTCACGGAATGTGATTCCTTCAAGAGATTGATAAAAGCACCTTTTGAAGGATCTAGTGATTTTTTTTATTTATTGATTTTTTAGGATGAAGACCACATAGGTCTGAGACCTGTACGTGGGTAATGAGTTGGATGATGGTGATTGATGAGTTGGACCTACATTTTTAGGTGGGTTCCGAACCATCGGTTTATAACCTATGATTTAGGTAGATGGGAAAGAATTAAGATAGATGAAAAATTAATTTAGTAGAAATTTGGAAAAAGGAATTTCAAATCGAAGAAAGGTGGAGTAGAGAAATGGTGGTGTGCATGGGTGATGAGTTAGATGATGGTGATTGATGAGTTGGACTTACAGTTTTAGGAGGGTTCATAACCACCGGGAAGTGATTTTACAACAGAGAACAGTGTCTTTTTTGCTGTCCAGTCTAGTCGGTCACCCTTACATAGAGAGCCCAGGAGAACGCAGCTTATCTCTATCTGATTGAACAGATACCTGCTACGGCTCACGGCTATCACTTCCCTTTCAAAAGAATCTCATCAGATACACTAATTACAAACGCTTTCATTCTTATCTTTAAACGCTTATCTTTTTTTCTGATTGAAAATAAACAAAGTTAATAGGGAAAGTTGAGATGAAATCAGCTGTTTAATTAACGATTGCAGTGCATTTTCATTATAGCACAAGAGTCTATAATGTTTTGATTTAGTTTGTTTCTCTAATGACTGAAAAACAGTAGCTGGAAAACAGTTTGCGGCTCTAAGCTGGAGCAATGTTAATTAACAAGGAAATTCCGGGTGAAAGACTGCAGAAATAGCTATGGTTCAATTTGAGGAAGTTGTTGGGGAAGCTTAATGAAACGTGTAAAGGCAGCAGCAGAGAGAGTGAATCATCATTACTATAACCTTGTTGCGAAGAATGAATATGGAAAAGTGTGCTCTGGGGCGACGTCATGAATCAGAACAAGAGGCAGCAGCATTCGGCCTCCCTCAAAAGCTGTTCTCCAGATTCGCTTTTTATTGCATTAATCCTGAGGCTTGTGAACAATAAAACTTTTATTTTACAGTCTTGTTGGAATAAAACGAAAGTTGGATTTGGGGAAACTCCTGGGAACATAAAATCGGTACTTTTTATGTTTGGAGGGAATCTTTTGAGCGTTCTGCTCCTCATAGGGAACTTTTGGATCCATATATGTGCTGCACAGGGTGCACTCTACTAGCTCGCTTCTTCATACCTCTCGTTGTGAAGCTCTCACCACCAGATATCCGGTTTACGAAGACTCATTCACACAATAAATACTAATTCAAAAGCGTTTTAAAGATATTAAACATCTGGATCTTTTCAAATGCAGCAGAAGCTAGAATAAAATTCTTGGGTTTATATTTTCAATACATAACTATTTATTGTAAATTCAACGACTTGCAGTCAATCTGAATTGTGAATAAACAATATTTCTACTCACTTTTCGAGTTCACCAAACGTTTTCGAGTCATGGAGACTCATCTTCAAAGGCGTTTTTGATCAGCATCGATCACCATCAGATGCTGATCAAGGACGCCTTTGAAGATGAGTCTCTATGACTATTTTTTATTTATCCCCATATTATTTATTCACAATTAAAATTGGCTGAAAGTCGTTGAATTTACAATAAAAAGTTAATAATGAAATTCTATGTAGCTGTCTGTATGTTTTCTATTTTGAAATTTCACTTCGCAACAGGGGTTACAAAAAATTCAAGCTTTTAGAATTCATTAGATTTTCTAGATAGGATTTTATTATAAACCATCATTGCCATACATTATGAACCAGATTGAAGATATTATTCCCCATTGAATCATATGCCCAGACTGTTAAGAGAGCGTAGAGAGGCGCTCTTATCTATTCTTAGATAGCTCAGTAGTATTCAAACGCAAAATTCATAATATATGCTGTTGTCTCAGAATTGAATTACATATGCAACCTCTCACATAGCCATCATTACTGTTTAATTACTGTTTAATTCCTCTTTCCTAACACTTTTCTGTTTGTTAAATCTCTATATCATCATCATCATCATCATCATCATCATCATTATCATCTTATTTCCAATATCTTAGCATATTTTTCTCAACCATAATTGTCATTATCCACTGTCTTCTTCCTCCTCAACATCATCTTTCATCTCTCTCACAACCTCATCCACACTCCCCTTTAAACTGTGATTTACCAATTGTTATTTTTCCTTAGTTGTTATACTTATAAGTTGAGGAACTTTTTTTATTTTATATTTTTTGTTATTTTTGTATCATTTGGCTGTGTTAAGGAGGCATAATTAGGTATTGATACCTATTGCTTCCATTGAAAGTTTGTAAATAAATAAATCATAAGTCATGAATGTTGAAATTTATTCTTTAGATCCACACAATAAATAGAAATTCAAACCTTGTCAAGAAGGCTCCTGGTTATCTTTAAAAATGGGATACAAACTGCAACAAGACTCCTTTCAGAAATAGAGTTGTTTGAATAAATTATTAAATTTCGCTTTGCAACCAAGCTTAGAAAAGTTATGTACTGTTAAGGATACATAAAGCTTAGATTATTATAAATCTTGAACTCCAAGTTTCAATTTTTAAACTCTTGAAATTCCCTTGACCTCGTAGTAAGTGACTAGCCAATTTGATTTAAGTTCATTTTCAATCAGTTTTTAGATAAATTATGAACTACTTCACCAATGGGTATATATTTTTATGGTCATTGATTTAAAATCTGTAGAACACTTTTGTCTAGAAAGCTCTGCTTTTGCGTGAGATTGATAATTACATTGGTTACGATACCATACCAGCCTGGAATTTTCGTATCATCACTCTTATTACCTACTCAAAAGTTTGAAAAAATAATGTACGATATTTATTATCATGGGTGTAAACACAATCATAAGTGTATTCTTTACTTTAATAATTCAAGTGATTCTCTGATTTCCAAGTATTTATTTCAAAATCAATACGCTTTATTATCACTCACCCGGTGGTTCGGAACCCACCTAAAATATTGGGTCCACCATGCTTCCCACAACATGGCTCAATCAGCGAGGTGGAACGGGCCCGTCTTCCCACTAATAAAATTCATACGCTTGTTATTTTAAAATCTAGTGACAATGGTGATTCTCTAGTGAGTAGTTCCTAGTAATGGAGAAATATTTGTTTCTGAAACCATTTGTTCGTACAACATGGTTGCATGGGATGGCTAGAAAAAATATCTGATGCTATACTTGTTTATCATTGCCTCAATATTATTTCACATCCTGTTTGAGTAACCAATTTTCAATTAATGAGTTCAGAGGAAACAAAACAAAATCATCTACAGCGCAGACTGAGCCATTTCAAAGAGTGAGAAAGCTTTGTTGGAAGTCTGTTGTGGACAGGTTTATTCAGGTTGGTGAAACACTCGACCGGGCTTTTAGTGGATTAAATAAAAGAGGAGCACATTGCCAAATTTCATGAAAGCAACTGCTAAGCGTTTGCCAAGTTAAGTGTCGGAAAATGCTGCAAATTGAAACATTGCTTCAAGCATAGTAAAAGCAAGCACGAACTACGTATGATCATCTCTTTTGATATTGCTCCTTAAAAATTATGTTCGTAATATTGTTGAAAATATTAGGAAATAGTGAAAATTTATGGAACAAATTCAGGTTATTCATATTATTTGATTTTTGTTTTATACGATAATTCTCCTGCAAATAGCAGGTTTCCCGATTCAATTGAACCTGGATTTCTAGAGCTTGCCGGCTTACTTTTTATCTTCTTCCTGAAATCTTTCTACATAATGTAGTTTTTATTACAGGGTACGAGAGCATAACTTTAATTTTATTTTGAACTAAATAAACAATTTTTGTCCATACATGTAAGCCACGCATAATGAAGAAATCGTGAATTTCTAAATTACGTACACAACATGATGTAGCTAAATTTCATGGAGCTTATATGAAAGATATTACAATTTATTTATTGCTGTATTTTCAGATCATAATTGATTAAGAATACCCTTCCAATGTTATAAATCATGCTGAAACCCTTCGCATCTGCGTTTGATTGCTTATGAAAAATTCGATAAATAATATGCCCCTACGCAAAACTAATTAGTTAGCACCGGGAATCGAAGCACGGACATCAATTATTTTTGTGTAGTGGTATTCATCGATTTCTATAATTCAATGAGTCAGCATTCGCAATAGTGAAGATCTTCAGTATAATGCATAGCATTTAAAGGAGTTTCGAAATTAGCAACGTTGTGAAAATTACATAAAAGTAGATGCCAATTACATAAAGAATGCCAAGTACAAATACGGAACATAATTCCTTTTCTCAAACTGAAATAAATAGAATTTAATGGATTATAAATTTCCAATTTATACATCCACATAATGTGCATTATGACGAAGTCAGGTAAATTTCCTTTTCAAAGAATAATCTATTTACAATAAAATGTTAATATTAACAACGCAAATCGATATGGTTTGCTATACCCATGGAAGTAGAATACACTTAAACTTAGATCGTATACTTCGGTTTACAACTGAGAATTTCAGTTGACACATTTGATGGCATGTTGGGTTAGGGTGAGGGAATTGTGGTAAACACAATAAAATTGATCCAGCCGCCAGTAATGAGAACGACACTAGTATCATTTTGGTTTTGTAGAATGGAATGTATAACTCACAGAACATAAAATTAGAATAAAATTCTATGCTTTGTCGTTCCAGTTCCCCTAATATCTCGCAAGGCTGATCGGGAAGTATAAATAATTGTTTGCCGATTATTTGCAGGTCACAATGCCTTATCATTTCAATTTCGTCTGATGGCTAATGAATGTTCCGAATAGTAATGACGTATATGCATGGGACCGCCACCGCGCCACTAGAACAAAACGCCAGAATTAGCACCTGAACTCATCTATCAATTTGTTAAATGTGGGTTCACTGCAGCAGCTACTACTATTATGCAAATCAAACCGAAAACGGTCACATTGGCAAACAGAGCGAGTCGAATTGGCTCGCTCCAATTTTCAAAGTTTCCATCCCATCCAATATTGATTGGCTGCTGTCCTCATATTATTAGTTTTCCAATTTATTTCCCATCTACATAATCATCCATTATGATTATCATATTCAATTTAAAATTATTCAACAGTACAAATCGTGAAATTATTCAACGAAATATTATGTTTTTGTCTTGGGGTTTCTGGATTCATTATTATATGCGTTGTTGTTCATGATATGTTATCCATTAGATTGATATTGTAATTTGTTAGTTCCAGTAAGAAGTCTGTTTCTTTATGACAAGCCTCAATAGTGACAAAATGTCAGTATGAGTTTTCTCCTAAAATGTTTTTTTACATTGAATAAGTGAAGTTGACTTGAAAACTTGATGCTTTAAAAACCACATTGCAACAGTTTTTATAGTTTTGGCAGTCACGCCGTTCTGGATCTCAATCGAACTAGTGCTATTCAAGTACTGAAAGTACCAGGATAGATAAATTAGCCTTATGCGAGTTTGAGCAGAACTGCGCTATCGGTAAACGATAACTTCAATTGTAACCTGTTTTGTCTCAAGCTGCTCTACAGAATTGAGCATTAAAAGCGAGCAGAGACATAGAGTGATCAGGTTAGAATTGAATTTATTGTTTGCGTAGCTTTTCTCAAATTATCTACTGACCCGTATTATCATCTGAATCTGTTAACTATTCTGTACTTTGTATCTGTATTCACTGCTCTGTGTCAAGCTCTGAGCTTCGAATCTTTAGGCTGTAGTACGCTTGTGTCTGTTGGCTACGCTTACAAGATACAGGATACGAGTCTCGATTGTATCAAATATGTTCAGTTGATAGCTTTTTTCGAGACCATGACAAAGACACAAAAGAAACGATGCTGCACTACACGTCGGAAGCAAGGTGGCTTCCATTGCTTGCGAGAAACTTCATAAAAATCGGTAATTCAATCTGACCCTACCGCTCGTGCGCGCCCATGTGCGTGAATTCGGTGAATGAAATATGCACCTCTCAATACCCCATCCAGACAGACCCTGAGCCCTAGCTTTTAGAAGGGCGAGCATCTTGTCCCATTCACCTACCTTCCGAGAATAGTAATTCCAAGCAGATGGAAGAAGTGCAACTGCTATCCTCCCTTTCATTCTGTAACTGTGCTCGCTGAAGAGAAATTCCCATTGGGGAAAACTTTCGGAAAAAGGACCAGTGGACTAATATTCTTTCTAGAAGCCAATATTTAAACCTGAAATAAAATTCAAAATTATATCTACTTTCTATAGACTAATGGACTGTTTTAGTGCTTCGTTTTTTAGTGAACTTCTTAATTAATATTCTTCTACTTCAAAGAAAATTATACTTTGAAGTGAAATGTCCAGTAAAACTTCGACATAGCTTGAAATTTTGATTTTTCAGTTCAAAATTCTTCGAGGAAACAGTTAGTTGTGGGCAATACAAACGGCTGTTGTATCTTAGCATCGAATGTGTTATGGTCATGAATAAATAAACATTCAAATTATTAATGATGTTATAGAAGGAAATTTTTTATTGTTGTTATATTCATTACAATATAATTATATTAATATCAAACATAGGCTGATAAACACATATAACAATTTTTAAGCTCATTATGATCATAATTAAATTATAAACATGAATATAATTTATTGAAACCTTGAAAAAGATATTCATTGATATTATAACTTAAAACTGCGATTAGCTTCAATTTTCTTCATAAAATCACAAATTACAATATATTCACATGATATATTGAAGAAGTCTCCTCACATAGCCTGTGAGCAAGTAATGAGTTCCTGAATAAATATATAAAAATTACAAATTGGGCTACATAATTATTATGCACAAACTTCGCAAGTGATAAGCCAACTCGATTCATACTTTAATAATAGATCTCCTCAACAAAACTAATTGCTTCTTTTCAATTCCTATGAGCAAGGAAAGGATTCATCAATGAATTTATAAAAATGTTTAATGAGGTTTACATTTACACAAATTACGTTAGTGATGAACAAATCCGATTCAAGTCAGTCACTCGATTACATCTTACTATACTCTATTCACGGAAAGGGGAGACGATGTAAACGACGATGCGCGTGCGAGAGGAGAAGGAGGAGGAGGAGGAGGTGGAGGAGAAAAGATGAGAAGAAGAGAGGAAATGAATGATCTTCAATCAACAAGACCGATTCACAATTAGCTACAGAAATACAATTAACGTGCACTATATAAGTGAACCGGTAACTATGATAGCGAATGTGAAACTGAAATCAGTGTGAACTGGAAGAAATTAATCGATCATTATACAGCTGATATGAGTCATCACTTTTTCACTCACAAACGCAAACGTTTGTTTTGGTTTGCCTCTCGTTTGCGTGAATGTATTGTTTTAAAAAGATGCCAGATTAACTTGTGGTGTCAAAAGTGCAAGTGATATGATACCGTTCTTTTCTTCCTGGAAAAAGTGAGTTCAGATGAAGAAAGAAGAAAGTGAGAATATTCTTGCAGAAAATGGAGCTTAGCTAGAATAATAAAGGTGGAAAGCTCGAGGTTCAAACTGGCTGAAGTTTTTCATAATCTGTAGCTTAGCGGTTTATGGTGCTCGCGTTGGAGAAGTGGGGAAACGCCAAGTGTAAACGAGTAAACCAATCCGGATACTTGTTGACAGGCTGTTTTTCTTTTACAGAGTTCAAAAATCTGAATTTTTTGTCTGTTTATGTTATAAGCTCATTGAAGTTTTTGCTTTATGAGTTTGTTACTCTTTTATGATAAGAACAGTGAAGAGTTTTGCTGAAGTAAAGAGTTACCTCCATCATAGACATTCTCAGTAATGAGCTGTGTGTTTGGCATAGTGTTATCATTACTTCTTCACTAATACTAATACTTGGTATTCTATTTTGCCCGCCAAAATTTTACTGGAATTGATGTTTTGCAATTGCTATCTTGCGTTGCAGATAATGATGATTGAAGATTGACGTTTTTTCTATTTATTTATTCATTCAGGGATTTGAAGTTATTTTTATTTAGTTTAGGTTGTGAATTATTAGTAACGAGATATTTGAATTAGTAGAAAAAATCCTATATAATAAACGTTTAATTATTGTTGTCTGTCGAAGAAACTCTAACGCTGGAGATAAGGGAGAAGGGTGAGGGGGAGGGATGAGGAGGAGGAGGAGGAGGAGGAGGAGGAGGAGGAGGAGGAGGAGGAGGAGGAGAAAAGATGAGGAGAAGAGAGGAAATGAATAAGCAGTCTTTACCTACTTCAAATAACTCTCTCATCAATATTTCGCATCAAAAACGACCAATATTTCCTTTCAAGATGGTCTTTGGGGTTACAAAAATTCATTGCAAAACATATTTCACTTACAAGAATAAAGAAAGTACTGTATGGAAGTGTGACCCAGTTTTTTCGCATATACTGTGCAGTTTTAATTAACCGTTCGCCCACTCGACGTACACATTAAAGAAAATGTCGGCAGTTTTGAAAATGTCGTGATGCAGTCTATCTACGGAAAGGACAGTGACGGGAATGGTTCTTTGTGAATTACAGTTATGGCTTATGACTCAGCTACTCAACGACTTAAATTATTTGCAAAATGGTTTGCTGCCAACTTTCATAACGATGTTCGACGGTACCTTCATCTCATAGCATTACATCGGCGCTGGATAGGAATGAGATTGCACAGAAAACGTTCACATTTGCTCTACTGTCTACGTCGAGTGGGCAAACGGCTAATTAGCTACGAGGAAAACTGTTTGAATTGCTCTTTCATGCAGTACTTGTTTCATTTTTGTAAGTGAAAGCTCTGAATTTTTGTAACCTTGAAGACCATTTCGAAGCCCCCTGCATACATATTCAATATAATAATTTCCATCCCATTCAATTTCCAAGGATCTTTCAATCTCAATAATTTGTGTTTAATGAACGTTGTAACTATTCTTATTGAAGTATACAGTTTTATTACCGACGTGCCAAACTTCATATTTGATTGGGACAATGAAATAGAAATCATAAAATGAAAATTGAATAATGAGAACTAGTAGCCTAAACAAGTAACTAGAAAACAAGTAAAATAATTTCATATAGTATGATAGCAGGCATGTTAATCTTCATCAAATAGACTTGCATTGATTATTTCCGATGTTGCTACATCATAATTGTTCTTTACATGAAGATCTTCCATGTTCCCTCATTTAAATTCCAATTTTATCAGAGTAATTTTCAAGTGTATAAGTCCTGAAGATTCTCTGAAATTCTATATGTAAATTAAGTACTGCGTGTGGTAGTCTACTAAATATTATAAGGAATCAACTAATTTACCACTTGATTTCCTGTACAACTTCGCGCATTGATTTTTGCACATAATTAAAATTCCGATAAATCGTACCGAAGAATCTCGCTTGATGAAGGGAGAAAGTTTAATTTAAGAGAGTACTTTACTCAACCCTTAATTTTACGAGTTTTCTGCTATATAAATTATAGAAGAAGCCAAAAACGACTTTTTAAACTAGAACTAAAAAATACATGCTAAAACTGCTCTCGGTTGAAAGATACCGCTCCAATCAATTTCAGCATCAAGATTCGAGATTCGAGATTGATTGGCCTTTAACAACAATATTTGTGCACAATATCACTGAAAGTGGACGCGTTAGCAGTCCAGCCATATTATTATCAACATAATTCTGACTTAGCGATTCCTGTATGGACTTGAGTTATATTGATTATATATAATTTGATTAATTGATTATTGCTGATTATAATATACATTAAATGGATTAACTCGACTCCTCCAGTCAAACCTTATAATGAAGGTTTTGGAGTAATATTCGTTTCTGTGTAATACTGTTATTATTTTCTAGTAAAAAAAAAAGGAAATTTTCAATTTGTATTGTCTTTATTATTATTGTTGTTGTTGTTGTTGTTGTTTTTGTTGTTGTTGTTGTTATTATTATTATTATTATTATTATTATTATTATTATTATTATTATTATTATTATTATTATTATAATCATTATTATTATTATTATTATTATTATTATTATTATTATTATTATTATTATTATTATCATTATTATTATTATTATTATTATTATTATTATTATTACCAGTTCCAGGCGGTCTCTAGGTTTGGAGGTGGTTTTAGCCAATAGTTCATGCTCATGTACATGTCAAATGGCAAAACGCCTTAATAAAAGAAATTAAAATTATTATTATTATTATTATTATAATAATATTATTATTATTATCATTCCTTTAGCTAGAATAAGCTAAAGGAATGAGAGGCCGTTCTGAAGTAATGTGATAAACAGTTCCAGGCGGTTTCTAGGTTTGGAGGTGGTTTTAGCCAATAGTTCATGCTCATGTACATGTCAAATGGCAAAACGCCTTAATAAAAGAAAAAAAAATTATTATTATTATTATTATAACACTTTATATCAACTATCAATTCATTACTATCTCGACTCTTAGTTTATTGATTATCATTTTCTAATACTTATCCCATCATTTACAGTCTTCACTACACTTTTCTCTTGCTCATGCAGCTCACATGAGTCTGAGACTTGCGCTTGGGTAATGAGGTGATTGATTATACAATGACGCTATGAAGGTGGTCGTACAATTTTTAGGTAGGTTTCGAACCACTGGGTTTAGTGGTAATAAAGCAGGTAACGTCATTTCATAGCAACCGTCGCCCCATACAAGCGCACTTTAGAACATCACGATCGATCTGACACCGTGCTCGGCGAACAGCCGATTTCTTACTATTGAGAAAAGTTTAAAGCTAATATACATTCTTATTGATATTTTATACAAGTTCGATGTTATGCTTTTTTTTCAGAGGTGAATTAAAAGTTTTTTTTAATTATTGAATTTCACTAACTTTTTCATAAATGGGGCTTAAGATTAAGTAGTAGCTTTTGTTGGAATAGAATCATAAGAAATCGCTCTAATCATGATGAAGATAGTTATTCTGATCCCATCGCTCATTCTGTACAACCGCTAAAATATTAGATATCATAATTATTGGAAATAATAATTTTGAACAGAACAATGCAATATATAAAAATACAATCACATCATTAAATGTTTATATTATATAGTAATTGAAAAGAACTGTTATTCTGAATGAGTAGGCCTACTGGATGTGTTGTAAGATTGTCTTAAAGGTGAAATTTGACACCAATCAAATATTGCAGGAACTTCAGTTTTAGAAGGAAAATCATATGAAACATGACATACAAAAATGAATAATTTAGAAGAGAATTTAACGATAAAGCTAATACTAACTTTAACATTCTATGCATTTTCCTGCTCTGAATGCAAGAGCAAGGTGAGACTAACGAACTACACTACTAATGTAGTACAGTTCGTTGGGTGAGACATGGAGTGGTCAGGTTATCGTTAGCCTTATCGTTAACGTAGTTTTGTCCAAACTCTCAATCAGTTCCCCTCGTCTGTGGTTACGGTCAAGTAATTTCTTGAATAAGATTTGAGCTTGTCGTGCAGCGAGCATGGCGTTGTCTGAGTGAAGTATGAGCGGAGAAATTTAATTGAAGTCGTGGTTAAAGCCAGTGGCAATTTGTGTGTGTGTGTGTGTGTGTGTGAGTACGCGTGCGGTCGAGCTGTGTAATTAATAACGGTGGTCTCACTGATACTGTGACAGCGACAGTTGTAGCAAAAGTGTATGAATATAGCGCTGTGCAAGAAAATAAACTTTGAGGGCCAACCGCGTTTCCTCTGTATCTAAGTGAAACTTTTCAACTTGCAACTTTTAAAAGTCTTCTAAAATTTTTTATATCAAATTATAAGTTGATAATCTCTTGAGAAAAGGGAAGTGCTCTCTCGAAAAATCTTCATACATTAAATTACGGCGTTAATGATAGTGATGGTGTTTCTTTCGTGAAATGTTCCCAAATTGATCTTGACTTTCTAATCTAGGAAGCCATGACTGGATAGCTTGTATTCTCAACTGCTCTCTCAACTTATATTTTTCAATTTCTTTGAGTTTTGATTAACCTAACATCTTTCACACTTTTCATGAAAAAACAAAATAAAGAGAATAAAATGTTGAAAATTCACTTTTAGAATCTTCGTATTTTGGGTGACCTTTATCTATTACACTTACTCTAGAAAATGGGATTGATGAGTTCGAATAGAAAATAATAATAATAATAATAATAATAATAATAATAATAATAATAATAATAATAATAGCAATGTAATATGGGGGATATTGAGAGTGTTACATTATTGATATTTATTAGCGTTCTAGTGTTTTTTCCAGGTGCATTGAACTGATTAGAATTATTAAGCTGACAAAATTTTAAAATATGGACTCAAGTGAACTTTGGATTACTATGTTGTCGTAATTGTGAGAGAGTTGATTTTCTAAAAGAAATGGCTGTCTCACAATTACCTATTTTTCAGTGTAAGGTTTTGCTAACTTGCATCTAAGTTATCAAAATTATTGCAGGTTTCAAGCATTTCCGCTGTACTGAATTTTCATTCGTGATGAAATTGTATTTGGAATGCTTGACGGCTCCAAGGTTGCTTTGGCGACTCCACTGAAATTATGTTCGGTGCTCCACGTGGTGCGGCCAGTTTTTCATCTGGAGGGCGACATAATTGAAGTGGAAAAGTAGAGTTCGAATCGAGACGTGGCCGCGAGAAAAGCAGGAAAAATTGTGAAATAGCCTCGGGCCTTCTAAGTGTGGCTGCGGCCCATTTAGGATGGAGCGATATTAAGAGGCCTTAATACCTTTGGCAAAACTCGGTGGTGGAGTCCGATTCTTGTAATCAACCTCAGTAGAGTCAGAGTCATAGTCCGTAGGCGAGAGGTGGAGAACGGGGCAGCAACCGTGCCGTTCTGAAAACTACAGTCTTTCCCCCACCTCTCCGCCTTGCCCTACTACACTCCTCTCCAACAGTCTCAACTCTTCTCACTTACTCACAGCTTCGGTCTCTCTTCTTCGTTTTCGCCTTTACGTAGAGAATAAAATAAGCTGTGTTTATGATTCCCAACCGGTGGGTCGTGATCACTAGTATCAGTACCATCACTTACAATTACAAGAAATACTTGAATAAATTACGCTTGCAGTTATAATATTTGAATGGTGACTTTCAATAAAAGTGCTATAATATTCAACAATAATGAAAAATGAGCATGAATTATTTTCTTTAAAATAGATTAATTCATGATATGATAATAAAGAATTGTATCGGAATATTATAAACAGACAAGAGACGCCCAATCTAAATAAGATTTAGTTTGTTTATAGTAAAATAATGAAACAGCTGAAAAAATAGAATAATCAGGTAAAATGAAGTACGGTAGCCTAGTTCAAAATGCATTTCATTTCTTGGATACCAAGACTCTAATCTCTCAATGGAAGCAAGCTAAAAGGTACTCACAATAAAAAGTAAAATCATATTGGAAAAAAATTAAATGATGACTGAATGTAATTTAATGGTGTGGAGTATTTTTTTCATGTTTCCTTTTTAGAGTGCATTCACTATATAATCAGGATTCCTTATTTCCATTAAACCTAGGATGCCGGGGATCCACCAATTCCAGTAGCAAACAATCCATATAGAACTTCATTAATTTCTCTTCCATCTGGTTTTTCCAAAAGTCATCATCTCTGAAAATAGTCTCAACTATGATGCCGTGAGGTGTCCATAAAGCAAACAAACATTTATCTCTCTTTGTTATGTGTAACTGTCACTGAACGTGATAGAAGAAGTTGTGGTTTTTATTTACTTCAAATCTATCTCCCACTGAGACTGAGTTGAGGAAAGGGATTTTTTTTGGATTTGATGGCATCCTCAGGAGTAACATTTTTACAAGACTTTCACTTCAATTATAGAGTTGTCCCCAATAAGGCCATCTGAAGTTGCACCTAGGTATGAAATTACCTATCAATAGATAAGCCACATTTTTTTATAGATTCTCCCAGAACCTCATCCATCTTCATGATGGCATTTATTTAAAAAGTAAGTACAGAAATGTCCTTGTTCATGTTGGAGACGATTTAAGGTTGTACCTGACAAGACTTGAGCTGAACATTGAGGAACTATGTAAAAGAAGCAAGCTCATTCTTCTATTAATTTTTTGTAATGCGTTTCAAATAATATATTTCCAAATATATATTGTGTTTTTGATGGAAATAGCTATTTGTGTAACTAGAGCGAAAAGTGGGAGATTTCTGCACCGAGAGAAACAGTTTTTTTCACAAGCCGAAGGCGAGTGAAAAAAGTTTCTCGAGTTCAGAAACAATACTTTGTGCTCGAATTACACATTAAATCTTTCCTTCAGTAATGTATAAAGTAATTTAAACAAACAAAACAGGCCATGCATAGCCTCACATAACCTATCTTCGAATCAAATCGATTTCGACAACTAGGCCTACAGCTGACTGTGAGCTGACTTTTTGCGCGGCTGAAGAACAGTAGCCAACCTATTTTTGAATGCAGAATAGGGAACCTGCGTATTACATGCTCACTATTTTATATTGTTAGGTTGCAAATCTGGAGTGCGGAAAAGTACTTTCGCGCACTGGAATTTACTTTCCCGCACTGGTGCAGGAATAGACTATTTTGCGTGCTACAGTTAGTCCAAAAATAGGCACTTTTTCTGGTCACTGTAGGAAAAGATTATTATTGGGTTTTTGACTAAATACCTATGTTAAAGAGGGTTGTCGAGCACAATATATTTAAAAGTAAGTACAGAAACAAGGTTAATGTTGAGGACGATTTAAAGTTGTACCTAACAAAACTTGAGCTGAACATTGAGGAACTCAACGAACCTCAACAAACCCCTCCACGGCACACGATAACTAGGGGGTACGCAAAATTTTAATTTTTCATAAAGGGGTACAGTCTTTGAAAAAGATTGAGAACCTCTGACGTAGTCTATTAAAATTTTTGTAATGCTTCCATGTACACTACTCCAATTATCCAATATATTATCCAATTATTAAATATATCCAATTATCATAATATTTAAAAGTTGTTCAACAAATTCAATTTGTTGTAATGCTAATTTTTGTAATGCTTCCATGTACACTACTATATCCAATTATCAAAATATTTAAAAGTTGTTCAACAATTCCAAATTCCACAAATTACAATTTCGCCTACTTGAATTTCATCACCTCCAACTCAAAAAAGGGATGATTTTAAAAAACTTTAGAATACTCAGTAGTCAATTCTTTTTATTGTTCATTTGCTCCAAAAACAAATTATGCAAAGCATTACGGAATGTCGAAATTATAAACTTTTTGTTTCCTTTTATCTAGGCCATCCACTCAAACAAATTGGTTGTAATTATTATCCACCATCAGCAACACTGTCACCTTCGAGGATAGAAAATGGAATTTATTGATAATAAAGTTTTTCAATATAATTTTAGAGCTCCATATTTTGGTCTAATCACAGTTTTGCCTGTCCCTCTCCAAATGGGAGGACTTTGCAAACTGTGATCCAGTGATGTAGCCAAGATTTTGAAATGGGGGGGGACCTTTTTCTGGGGATACTTCCCTGGAAATCTTTTGAAAAATAGAGGCTCTAGAACAGTCTTTTTAGCTCTCCTGGCATTGAAAATAACACCAACATCAGTGCTTTGTCTTATTTTACGTTTAATTTAATGAAAATTATATAAAATTTAGGACCGGAAGGGGGGGTCCGGACCCCCAGGACCCCCCCCCCTGGCTACGTCACTGTGTGATCAACGTTTAAAAATTATTCAAGCAGCCTGCTCCTATCCCATTTTTTTTAGTTACAACTTTTGTCAAATAGAACTGTCTCTTGCTCCTAATAGAAAGTACTTGAAATTACCACCAAAAACATTATTTTGACAAAATTAAAAAATCCCATTTCCCCTGCCCTTTACTCCCAAAGAGGTAATTTTTTGGAAATTTATAATATTCATATTCAATTCAAAAAGCTTTATCAATCAGAGGAGAGAATTTCTCAAAGATGTCAACTACGTTGAACATTTTGAGTAACTCCTAAAACATAAAAAATGGGTTGGTAAGCTTTTCTCCCAAGAACGTCTGCAGAATCACCTACATCTCACAAAAAATATAATTTTGAATAAAATATTTCAAAGTAAGATGCACTGTTCGAAAATGTAAAAGCCTCAACCGAACGAACCTAAACTTTGCAGCTGTAGAGTGAATATCCAACTAATATTTCTGTCTCATTGTTATTATAATGGCAATAAGGAAATCATTGCCGAGATAACATTGTCTGGCGCCTAAATGCGTGCATGCGCTTGTGTGTGTTTATGCAACGGCCGGCAAGGCAGTGTGTGAGTGCAATACTCGGTTTTCGATGGAATGGTTAGTAGCAGCATTAGGTCTTGCAATGAAGAGTCTCCTCTAGAGTCAAAAACAGCACTTCGTAGTTTTCTGTTTCGGTCGCTATTTTCAATCCAATAAAGATGAAAATGGTACCAAATTGTGCAGAAAGATCTAAAGAATGGTCGTATAACCTCCGAATTTCGAATTTTTAACTCTATTACAGCCCTATGAGCCGTTAAACTTTTATAAACTTCGACATGTAATTATAAAAAAATGGTAAGTGATATTCAAATTCCGAGGTTATACGACCATTCTAGCAATATTTATCTACAATTTGACACCATTCATGTATCTCTAGCTTCAAAAATAGCGTCCGAAACAGAAAACTACGAAGTGCTTATTTTAGTGTTTTTTCCAAAGGTATTAAGGCCTCTTAAGTCAAAATCGCTGGTTCAGTTTAAAGTAAATCCGAAAGTTTGTTGTACGTGTTGTCATGGCGGGCGTTCGATATGAAATTCGTAAAACATGGATGGATAAAAAAACACTGGTGAGTGCCTCAACTTTATCATAAAGTTGAAATCAAGACCCAATAGATTGAATGCTAACATTTGCTGAATTCCTTATGTTGAAATTAATTTTAGGATATGTCATAAATATGGGTTAAATAGCACCAACTCTTTTATTTTCAAAAAAATCAGTTCCTTGCTCTCTGGCTAATTCAGTAGTTGCTAAACCAGGTGTTGGACAGGAAATGTATAAAATGATATTTGCATTCGAGTAAACGAACCTAAAGCTCCCAACCATAGATTTATTATTGAACTAGCTGGCCCGACGCGCGTTGCTGCGTTCTCACAAAAAATTCTTGATTTTATTATTTGTCTCCTCCCACTGAGGTTAAATTTCAAATTTCAACCTTCTAGGACTATTAGGGAAGAGGTTAGTCCTAGGGCTCTTCCAGCTGATCAGAGAGGCCTCCTTTGTTGTTTTCTTACACAGTAAGACCTTACTCACCACCTCTCAATGAACATTTCAAATTTAAACCTTCCACGACTATTAGGGTAGAAGCTAGGTTTTTTATTTTATTATTCGCCACCTCCTACTGAGAATGCATTTCAAATTTCTAGCTGCATTGGTTAACAGATGTCATCAACCCGGCATAATTATTATATTTCATCATACCTAGCTATTTATGTTTCCTACATACTGCAAGGCTCCGACTGAACGGTATCCTACATGCAAGGTTTTTGCGTTCCAGACAGCGTAAATAACGCGCCGCTAAGGAGCCTGCCATATGATTAAAAACTATTGTCTTCTATCAGCTGTTCCTTTAAGCTGTTTGGCCGGCAAGTTCAGTAGGTTAGGTGAATGATGATTTGCAAAACACACAAACAGCTTGTCCATCGAAACAGCATGTACAGCAGATTGAAAAATTTCAAATTATTTTCCATATTATTAAAAGATCCCAGTAAGCTAGCTAGCCATGCTTACATGGCAACACATCATGCTTTGCATAGGCAAAACTTTAACCCCCTAAAAACACCCCTAAAATTGCGAATTTTGAAAAATCCTTTCTTATTGCACGGTGAAATCCTATAAGGATTGTTCATACGAAATTTCAAGTTCATAGGCCTAGTAGTTTTGGCTCTGCGTTGATGAGTGAGTCAGGGTATCATCCTTTTATAGATAGAGATTATTGGAATTATTGTTGGTAATTATTGAGTATCTGAACTTTTCGATTTTTCCAACAATTTTTTTTTGTGACATCTACACACCCCATGAAGCAATAATCCGTTGAAATTTTTTGGGGGTCGCGTCTTTTTCACGCAAAAATTTAAATTTTCAAAAAAAAATTTTTGATGAAAATTTTATTTTTCATTTAAAAAATTCATAATTTGCAAACATATTATAAACTCCAAACCATAAAACGATATAAATCAAATTAATAATCACATATCTGAAGAAAACTAAGCTTACTAACATTTCAATACTTCGGGGATACAACTCCGCAGCCGCTTTAAAAAAATAATGTACACGCTCCTCCCGCTGTTATCGGCGCTTAAACTGAAACTCAGCAAGGTAGCCGGCGAAATGCGCTTTTTTGACTCCAAACCTTGGAATCGTACAGCGCACTTCGCGCCAACTCCTCTCAACCGTATTCGTGTGAGCTTGGGTTTCTGGGTCCACAAAGCAAAATGAATACCAGTCAACCACTGTTGTTGTCGAAATTTGAGAGCGAAATTTAAGATTTTACTTATTGACAAGTAATTCCGCACCACACTTCAAACACACTGTAATCTCTTTAAAAATACCATGCCTGAATAAAAATTCGATCACCTCCTTTTCGCTAAGGCGTACAGATTCTAAAAATTTGAGGCTGCACTCTGTATCACACATTTCACGTAATGAATAAATTAAAACAATCAGCTATTGCCGAAAATATTTTCCATGTGATCTAACAATAATTGTCGATCTGACCAAACACAAAATTATAGCATTTCAAAGAAAACATATGTTTTCAAACTATTATATTTTTAGATTGATTGGTTACTTGACCGACCTTTCCGTTGCTCAGCTCTAGATGATTCCACCTGACCAAACCTAACCTAACCTTGCCTAGTCTGGCAGTGTTACAGTGTGATGGAAGTATTCATACGCGGAAGAAAAATAGTTCCATCAGAAAACTCTAATTTAAATGCCAAATAAGCGTTGCCCCCGCAAAATATCAGTGTATTATTACTTACTAGTGTGTTTTGAGTGTGTGGGGAAAAAATTGTTGAAAAATTCGTAAAGTTCGGATACTCAATAAATACCTTATTGTTTTATATATCGAGTGAGTTTCCATTCAGTGCCAATTTCAAGTGGTTGATGGAGAAAATTACAAATACTTTTAATTGAAATTGACATTGGTAAACCACCGGTTACATAACTGGTGGCCAGCGGTGGTATAGACTGCAAGAATGTCTATAGAATCAGTGAGTGTTCAGCCTCTCGAAATTATGAAGTTTAGTAGAGATAAAATACCCAGTTACAAGAATGATGTCATATGTGTGGGTGAAGGAAGGTACTTCACGGTTACATGGACCCTCCATGTAAATTTTCCACCTCTACACACCTGAACACCCTGTTCAGGTGTGTAGAGGTAGAAAATTTTCGGCTACAGGTAAGAGTAGAAAAGCCGGCTGGTTACAGCAATAATAATATAAATATTAATGATGGTAATATAAAATGATAATAATAGAAATAATATGTATGTAATGGTACCTTAATAATAATACTTGTAATAATAATAATAATAATAATAATAGTAATAATAATAATAATACATGCTTTCAATAATACGATGTAATGGTATCTTAGCCGAATTCAACTGTAGGTGACTCTTCAGACCTCAACATTATGTTTTGATCCAAATAGCGTAAAACGCAAACAAAGAGTGAGGTAGGCTATAATTTAAGAATTATTTTTATTTAAGAATAATAAATAAATGATGTTAACTTTTGTCTGCATGGTAATTATTTTTCAAGAATGTGCGCTGAGTTGAATAACTTTCATCGTTAAGCTGATTGAGTCAAATAAACTATGATAACTAATATCAAGAATGTTTAAGTAGGCAGCACATCCTGGCTGTGCTTTCATGGTGAGGTTTTCGGTAGCTGGCTGGCTGAAATAGGTTAAGCGTGCTAGACACAAGGGAGTCCTTGAAGATAATATATGCATAGCTGCGCGATGTAAGCAAGCGCACAGTCGAGTTATCTGCGAAATAAAGACATTCTCCAGAAATGTCTTGTAGAAATATTTTTGTTCAGTAACTTGAAAGGAGTTTCCATAGACGATAAAACTTTCAGAAATATTGTTCCTTTTTCACGTGTGATGATATTTTTTACTTTTTCAGATGTTATTCGGCCTACAATGGGTACAACGTTATATTTATACGTTAATCCTATCTGGGTTATGATTGATGATTTACCTCTATGGTCTAGGGTCCAGAAGATGCACAACTGTCAACCAGTTAGAAGTCCCAAGTCCTATCAGTTTGTTACACAATAATTGGAAAATGTGTTACAGTATTTAAAATTCCATATAGAACGTTGACGTAAAATAAGAACAATAGACTGCAAATGCATTAATTTACTCCTTCAACTTTCTGCAGAAAAGAAATTAAGAGTCAAATATAATATATAAAATTTGCGACAGATTGCACAATCAAAAAATAACTGTTTTCTCATCATCTCATCCGAGATCAATTTGATTCGAGGTTTACTTTGCAGAACGACCAAACAGTTTTTGATCGATGATAAAAAGCTTAGGTTATGTGACCAGAGAAAAACGCTTCAATCTGATCAATAGCTTATAGTTTAGGTAATTATTTAGTATCCGAACTTTTCGATTTTTTCAACAATTTTTTTTTTGTGACATCTACACACCCCACGAAGTAATAATCCGTTGAAATTTTTTGGGGGTCGCGTCTCTTTTACCCAAAAATTCAAATTTTCGAAAAATAAATTTTTTTACGAAAATTTTATTTTTCATTTATAAAATTCATAATTTGCAAACATATTATGAACTCCCAACCATTAAACCATATAAATCAAATTAATAATCACATATCTGAAGAAAAGTAAGCTTACTAACCTTTCAATACTTGGGGGGATACAACTCCGCAGCCGCTTTAAAAAAGTAATGCAAACGCTCCTCCCGCTGATATCGGCGCTTAAACTGAAACTCAGCAAGGTAGCCGGCGAAATGCGCTTTTTTGACTCCAAACCTTGGAATCGTACAGCGCACTTCGCGCCAACTCCTCTCAACCGTATTCGTGTGAGCTTGGGTTTCTGGGTCCACAAAGTTCAATGAATGATTGACAGTCAAGTGGTCATACAGATCTTTGTTGAGGGATTGATACGCCTTCCAACAATCACTTATTACTGTGGAGCCAGGCAGGATCCACTCTTGAATCAAATTCAAAAGAGTATCGCTGTCCCTGGCTGCAACAGGCACAAAAAATGATTTATCGGAATCACGCTCAACCCCACCAAAGACCCACTGACCCCTCACCTGTCTCCCACGATTGTACTTCGATCGCCCAAACTTCGCCTCGTCAATTTCGACAACCTTTCCTGGTCCGCCTAACTTTTGTGACAGTTTTTCTGAATTGAACAGAAAAACTTCCCGGCAAAACGAATACCAGTCAACCACTGTTGCTGTCGAAATTCCCAGCTCTTCACAAATAAATGTTTGTCGGGGTGGCTTTAGGTGCAAAAGTATTGACACCAAATAGAAATATTTTTCTATTGGGAGTCTACAATTGTCCAAGAACGAGCCCACCCTTGCCGAGCCAGTAAAGCCACAAACCGCAGCCGCCTTCTTCCCAATTCGAATTTTCTTTTGACAACGAAATTTAAAATTTGATTTATTCACAATCAACTCCGCACCACACTTTAAACATACAGAAATCTCTTTAAAAACACCATGCCTGAACAAAAATTCAATCACGTCCTTTTCGCCAAGGCGTATAGATTCTAAAAATTTTAGTTTGCACTCTCTATCACACATCTCACGTAATGAATAAATATGAATGTATATCTTCCATGTGATCTAACAATAATTGTCGATCTGACCAAACACAAAATCTTTTCATTTCAAAAAAAACATATGTTATCAAACTATGATATTTTTGGATTGAATGGCTACTTCACCGACCTTGCTAAGCTCTAAACCAAACCTATCCTAACCTAGCCTAGTCTGGCAGTGTTACAGTGTGTTCATAGTATTCATACGCGGGAGAAAAATAGTTCCATCAGAAAACTCTAATTTGAATGCCAAATAAGTGTTGCCCCCACAAAATATCAGTGTATTATTACTTACTAGTGTGTTTTGAGTGTGTGGGGAAAAAATTGTTGGAAAAATCGAAAAGTTCGGATACTAAATAAATACCATAGTTTAATATTAATAATTTATCTCAGTATTATAATAATTATAACCGTAGTCGTGAATTGTATAAATAAATTAGTAACAACGTACATCATTGTGCTTTTTACAGCAGATTTCTCTTGATCTAAGATCACTTATATATAAGAAAGCTGTTATGATCTATGGATAAGTATTTTTTGAAATAAAGCCGACCCTCTTTTTTAACCAACTGCAAATTCAACCTGTTTTTTAATGTTAGTACATCAATCATTCGAACAATATTGAACCGATTTCGATGAATTTTTTTTTAAATGAAAGAGCATCGCTCAGCGATGGTCCCATCCAAGTTTGGCAAGGATCGGCCCAATACTTAGCCCAATATTAAACAAAAAGGAGCATTCTTCGATGTCTTCATTTCAATCTTGCTTGAATAGGATAGTTCCACACATTAACGCCAATCAGATAACCAGTGTCGTTTACCAGGCTGATCATTGTATCACATGGAGCGCTTCACATATAGACGATTTTCGAAATCATATGATGCAATGCAATTAGGCCGGGTAAACGACATCGGTTACCCAAAGCTGGTTCAGTGTGAAATAAGCCTGTAATGTCTAGTTTTTACCAATCACGTGAACTTAATTTGAATCGAGAATAAAAAGAATATAATATTTCTGTTCATATGTTCATATGAAAATTGTAAATAATTTCATTGATGTTATGGAGTCGTAGGAATAAGGTTATTTAGTTTCAATCTTGAGCTGGAGTGAAAAATGTTTTTCAAATCGTTAATTTCAAAAAAATAATCGAACAATCTATATATATAAAATTAGAGTTTTGTCTGTACATTTATCAGAATTATATATTTTTTGGTTATTTTTACGTTTTATACATTAAATAAGCCGAAAATAGTCTTATCTCACTTTCTGTCTGTCTGTCTGTCTGTCTGTCTGTCTGTCTGTCTGTCAGTCTGTCTGTCTGTCTGTCTGTCTGTCTGTCTGTCTGTCTGTCTGTCTGTCTGTCTGTCTGTCACGGCCCCAAAGGCATTTTACGCGGCCTTCTCCTCAAAAACGAAAGCATCGATCGGGATTTTAGTTATTGACCTGTATTGAACACTTTATTGACAATGTCTTTAGCTATGAAAAAACTAAATTAACTTTTTTTTAACAGAGTAATAAACGTTTAAAAACCAAGTATTGTGCGATTTTGGATACATTTTACGTGGCCTTCTCCTGAAAAACGAGAGCATTGATCGGGATTAAAGTTATTTATCAGTATTGAAAACCTTTTTGACAATGTCTTTAGCTATAAAAAACTAAATTAACTTTATTTTAACAGAATAATAAACGTTTAAAAACTAAGTATTGTGCGATTTTGGATACATTTCTTCTAAGTTTTATTACCACACTAGCAGCTACCCGTCCTTCGTACGGATTATGTTTAGAAATACGACTAAATATGTTTCGGCTTTTTTGGTAGCAACGATCATGAAGTTGTTAGCAGCTTAGTTAACAACTTAGGATGTAAACAATTCAGTAACAGTTATCAGAGAGAATATTTGAGAACAGCTGATTGATATATCATCATAAATTACGTGATTTTTTGTTGTTCTTATGTGGTAATAATAGTGCTACCTGGCGAATTCCCAAGAGCCTAGCACAAACCGCACCTTCCTAAAACGTAAATTTTTGTTTTGATAAATTGAAATTAGAAATTTTTTTTTTTCAACAAAGAAATAATTGATAAAACATAAGATGAGCTTTGATTCACCAGACATATGTTTCCTAAAAGACTGCAATGCTCCGACTACACAAGTCTTCAGACAGCGTAAATAACGCCGCGAAGGGCACACCATTTATATGTGAGAACAGCTGATTGATATATCATAATAAATTACGTGATTTGTTCTTCTTCTTATATGGTAATAAAACTTGGAAGAAATATATTCAAAATCGCACAATAATTGGTTTTTAAACGTTTATTATTCTGTTAAAAAAAAGTTAATTTAGTTTTTTATAGCTAAAGACATTGTCAAAAAGGTTTTCAATACTTATAAATAACTTAAATCCCGATTGATGCTCCCGTTTTTTAGGAGAAGGCTGCGTAAAATGTATCCAAAATCGCAAAACACTTGGTTTTTAAACGTTTATTACTCTGTTAAAAAAAAAGTTACTTTAGTTTTTTATAGCTAAAGACATTGTCAATAAAGTGTTCAATACTGTTCAATAACTAAAATCCCGATCGATGCTCTCGTTTTTGAGGAGAAGGCCGCGTAAAATGCCTTTGGGGCCGTGACAGACAGACAGAAAGTGAGATTAGACTATTTTCGGCTTATTTGATGTATAAAACGTAAAAATAACCAAAAAATATATAATTCTGATAAATGTACAGACAAAACTCTAATTTTATTTTCCTACAACTGCTCGTAAAGTAGTTCTTTACGTACTGAAAACTAATTGTAAAATACCTCTTTACTGCTCCGCAAGCGGTAAAGTACTTTACGCTCGCCAGCTGTTTTCTTTACGCTTCTGTTTTGATTTTGATGCCTTCTCATTGGTGGATCACGGAATCCGTGAAATTCACATAACCTCAACAATGGCGAACGCTAACCAAATCCGCGCATGGTCTGTGATGTTACAAACTACAAGCTTTTATTGTGTTGGAATCCAGAACTGCAGTTTTAGGAAAAATATTGTATGTAATTCGCGCGTGAAGCTTCTTTATCGCTCTCGCAAAATTACTGCGCTCCGCTATGCGTCGCGCAGTAAATGTTTTGACTCGAGCGATAAAGTCGCGCTTCACGCTCTTAATACATAAATAACTATTATATAGATAGATAAGAAAAAATCACGTAATTTATCAATCAGCTGTTCTCAAATATAATCTGAATGGTGGGCCCTTCGCGGCGTTATTTACGCTGTCTGCAGACTTGTGTAGTCGGAGCATTGCAGTGTTTTAGGAAACATATGACTGGTGAATCAAAGCTCATCTTATGTTTCATCAATTATTTCTTTGTTGAAAAAAAAACAATTTCTAATTTAAATTTATCAAAACAAAAATTAACATTTTAGGAAGGTGCGGTTTGTGCTAGGCTCTTGGGAATTCGCCAGGTAGCACTATTATTACCACATAAGAAAAAATCACGTAATTTATCATGATATATCAATCAGCTGTTCTCAAATATTCTCTCTGATAACTGTCTCTGAATTGTTTACGTTCAAAGTTGTTTACTAAGCTGCTAACAACTTCATGATCGTTGCTATCAAAAAAGCCGAAACATATTTAGTGTTATTTCTAAACATAATCCGTACGAAGGACGGGTAGCTGCTAGTATTCTTTAAAGTTATTAATTTTTTGTCAAACTCGCCACTTTACCGAGAATTTGGAAAAACAGCTGATCTCAGAAGTATTTTTAGTTTCACTGCTGTGATGGATAAAGAATATTATTTATTCGCCATTAAATACATGTTCGAACAATAGGCGTTTTGAGGTTATGTTTGATGATGCTTGTTGTAGCAGCTCAAATTTTATGTTTTTTAAATTTGAGACTAGTATCATGAAAAATATCGTACGTAACTCGTCCGGGAAGATGTTTACCATACTCGTATGATAATACCGCACTCAACTTCGTCTCGTGCGTTAACTTATCATACTCGTACAGTAAACACCATTTTCCGCACTTGTAACGTGATATAGGCCTACTATTTCAGTGTAGGTATATATAGGGACCACATCAAAATGAATCAATAACCATTCCACTTTTAAGAAGCCTTTCGCTATTATAATTTTCCTATATACAATATTCCACATTAAATAAAGCGTTGTAGAATTTTCCTCAGTTTATCTTTTCTTATAGGTAGATTTTTAGTTACTTAAGTTTGGATGTTATACGTTAATTATTGGCTTGCTAATTTGATAAATATTTCATAATGTAGGCTTTAAGAAATTTCTCATGTTTTCAAAGTTTGAAAATTCAACTAAAAATCTTGAAATAAAATAAATTTTAAAAGAAAAAAAACCCGACTTCAATGAAATGGTACTCAAACATTAAATACTCACGTACTAAAAAGTTTAAAATAAAGTATTTACTTTAAACTGAGAATTTTTTTAAAGATTACAAGTAATCTTTTGAAGTCGGCGCCAAATTTCCCATAAACTTCTAAAATATAACAGAATTACTCTGTGATGTTTTCCATGACGAAATAATTAAACAATCTAGTATCAAAACTGACACTGTATTTCGGTAAAAGTGAGTATATATCACATATTTAATTGAAATACAGTGTTAGTTTTGATATTACATAGATTTTTTTATCAATTTCATAAAATATTTAGCGCCGACTTCAAAAGATTACTTGTATGAAATTTAAAATTTTCTCAGTTTAAAGTAAATACTCTATTTTAAAATTATTAGTACGTTAGTATTTAATGTTCATTTCATTGAAGTCGGTTTCTTTTTTTGTTTTAAAATTTGTTCTATTATCACTCTATATAGGTCATATTAGATCATTGGATTGGTCTTCAATAGAAGGAATATAACATGTTTAATGCATCCTGCAAGTTCTTCGAGATTGGAATTCAGATTCTTTTTCATACATGAAAGAATATTATTTATTATAGTTCAAATAGTCTATTATGGAATTGATATGGAGGGATACTCTGAATTGACGTTGCTGTATCACAAGAAACTTATATTAATGTTGCTGTTAAGTGACAAATTAGATGATCCAGGCTTAGCAGCATGTAAGAAGGATGTAGTATGTAAGCGAACGATCCGTTACTGCTGAAGAACATCCCTATTCTCCATTATTATATGGCGCAAGGCATGTCTTTCAGGCACACTTGGCTGTGAACGCTATCATTGGCCGAGTAATTACGCCAGCATCCTGGATTAGGCTCGGGCAATAATCAGTTGGGGTCAGTCCATGTAACGGACCAACGACCAATTTTGCTTCGCTTCCTTGCTCAACAAACTCTTGTTATGAGCATACATACACATACACACCTCTACTACCCGCTAAACAATGGCCCTCTACAAGAAGCTCTCTAGCTCCGCTACAAAATAAAGCTCTACTGTTTTGCTCACCAGTTGTCAGCGACTCTCTTGACACTACATTTTTGGTAAAAGACAGGAGCAACACTAACTCGGAAATGCAATTGAAAACTCGTTGCATTACATACTTTCTTCTATTCATTCGAAATAGGATATTTGAAAGCTTACAAGGAATTATTATAGCCTATTTATTAAGTATAGATTATTTATTATAACGTATAATAAAGTAGTAACATTAAATCTGAATAGAATAAGAATTAATAATGTAAGCTTAAAAATGTTAACTGCTGGGCACGGTATCACGGTGATCATAGTTCTCAGTCACGAGCGCCTGGAACTGTGTTTGGAAGGGTGACCGGCTTAAATAACAAGTCGTTATCTGCTTATTATCACTTAACTGGTGGTTCGGAACTCACCTAGAACTTCAGGTCAATCATTTTCATTTACTTTCTAATGCGCATTCTCAGACTCATATATGAACCCTCAAACCTAGTTGAATGAAACTTATAATTAGAAACTGCCACTTGAATAAGGCTAATCTAGTACCTATAGTCCAGCTGTTTTAAGTATATGACATATATTACATGAAAATAGATTAATATTTCCTCCATCATCCAGGATAACCCTCTATTATAATAATTGACATTGAACCCAATTCTATAATTAGATTTCCCCTAATAAAATTAAGCCAATCTAGTGAAAGCTTAATTTGTAGATAGTGGATGTTGAATCCAAGCCAAGCTCAGACATAATAGTGGTTCCGGCAACATGTAAAATCCATACACAGTGCCAGTGATTGGATGAACAGCCGGGCGGTGAGGAGGTAAGAAATGGCAGTGAGGAAAACAGTGTGGAACGCAACCCCTTAACCCACACATAGTCCCCTCAATACCCCCCTCCACCCGTCCACTAATAGACAAGGCTCTAATGACGACGAATTTGTCGTGAACTGGTTGATGGAAGCGTTTGGGCCGCAATGCCAACCCCGTGTAATTACATCTGTATCCGTGTCGTGCGCTCTCGTCACTTATTCTGCTTTCTCTCATGCTCTTTCTCTTTCTCTCTCTCTCTCTCTCATACAAACTACGAAAACCATTCTCCATCCTTCTCTGACGTGCGGCCGTCACTTGAGGCCGATTGAGCATGTCGACATAACGATGAGCCAGCCAGTGCTTTGCCCACCCACCCATCACCCGGCCATTGCTGATTTACAACGCGCATCGCTCAGCACAGATAGGACTTAGCTCTAAATGCCCGGAATAGCACTATTTAGTCGAGCAGCCGTTAAAACGTCTTGCAGGCCTGTCATTCATTGAGACGTCTCTGTCACCCTTGTCACTAACCTCTGATGATCTCTTGTGGCAATTCGCTTTCAACAGTCTTCCAAAATTTGCATAGTCATCATAATAATTTTACTCAGTTATCATGAAGAAGTCAAATTTTTTTGAAAGATTGATTCGAAAATGTATTCACATTTTAATTTTTTTTTAATTCATATAGACTAAATCACAATCGAATGTGAAACAACAAGCTTTTCAGCTCAAAACTGCTTTCTTGCTAAGTCATGATTTGAATCAACAGTCACGAAGAAGCCACATTTTTGGAAGAATGATTCCAAAATTATTAATAAATTCTATTCGTTTATTTATTTATTCGTATAAACAATCGCAATCGAATATGAAGAAATAACAGGACTTTCAGGCCTAAACTGCTTACTTCACAAAGTTTTAAAAAGTAAATCCAAAGGCTAGTAACAAGTGTCATTGGAAATTTTTCCTTCAAAAAAAGTTTCCATACTTTTGTGCAACATGCATACGTTTACATACTTTTGTCATGATTAAGCTACTTTGAAATCTGATTTTCCCTATAATTAAATTGATATCTGCAATTCATAATACTGGTGACTTCGAGGCAAGTGCTTAAAAAAGATTCACTCTTATCGATCACATCGGTCACACAAGACAGTCACAAGTCCGCGACTGGAATAAAAATCCAGAAAATATAAATATGGAACTTGTAAGATTAGATTCGAAGAATAGTGAGAATTGAAAATGATTTTGAAATGACCAGAAATGCATTATTTTGAATACATTGTTTAATAAACTATTCAAAAATCAAGGATCAACAAATATATTAAGTTATGAAATGAAATTGATTTTGAATTATTATTTTCCAAATCATCATACAAGTATATTATTCATATATTCCATGTATAATCCGTCTGTATTATCCATAATATTTATTTTTTTCGTGCTGATGAAACCCATAAGGGTCCATGATTAAGAGTATTCCGCCCCCTGGACCCCAGGGGAAAAAATATTTATATAACTGAGCCTTCAGATTCGCTTGGCATAATTTTTGCTCTATAATCCATTCATTCTTAGAACTACGGTACTTATTATACGCCGTTTTTTGGAAAGTTCTCGATATTCTTTCTGATGTAGGCTACGCAATACTGATGTATTTACATAATAGATGTATATCATGTACGATATGTTCTAGATGAACGCATATCAATTGCACGGGTACCAAATTCCATTTCTTTTTTTTTTTTTTTATTTGGCGTGGCTTTCAAGAAACGGTGAGTCAGTCTGTGAGTGAGTGGTATTTAGCTTTTCTATAAATTTAGGGTTAACGATAGTAGCATTTTCATTACTCCATTTTTGTTTCTGAAATATTCATAAAAAAATTTTCATTTCGATTGGTATTGAAATTGTACAATCCAAAAATCTCTAATTTCCATTTAGAGGAGCATTGCTGTTTTGCAGGTTTCAGCATAAAATACTTCATTGATAGATTCAAATCCTTTGTACAGTTTGCAGAGTGAAGCTGGCATTGTTGGTAGTGAGAGCACGTCGATCTATTTATAATACACTACACACTACACCATAATAGCCATTCGTTATACTGCAGAGAGGCCATGACTAAACACAGCATTGGTTATGGAAGCGAGAGTGCAATAGCTTGTACAGCTCATATTAGCGAGCTAGCTTGTAGCTGTGACAAATTCAGAGGGCTAGGCTGTTAGTGATATGAGTACACGACACAGTGGCGTACTTTGAATTGTTTGTGTCAACTTCAAAAATAACCAATTCAGTCCAAAACCTAACAAAGCATTGTCCATTTTTCAATCGCTCTAAACTATTTTTTTGTTCCCCTAGTTATTTTTAAAGCTTATAAAATGTTCAATAGTCTACCTTTTCATTGGAATGCAGAAATTCAACATTTTCCTCAACCTGGTTGACGTTCGGCAAAGTTTGAATTTCAGGTTTAGTTGATATTTGATTATCTCTATGATAAATTTTTATTAATGCTACATTTGAAGCTTCTTCCGGTTAGGCCTACACAACAAGCATTACAGTTAACCAATCGTTGGAAAATTTTCAGATTTTGTTTTAAATGAATACAATAGATTAAGTCCATTATTAAATAATACTTAATTCTCAGTTCTATATTGGGACCTTAAAAAAAATTCTGTTTTCAATCAACTATCATTTGGTAAGCCGATCCAAAGACTTTAGTTTTTAAAAATACAGTAAAATATTTCCAATATTATATGAATGTAGCTTTCCTTTAGCCGATTGCGACTGTGAGTGCGAGTGACTTCAGCCCTCAATATTATGTTTTGGTCCAAAAAATTGACACCAGCCCCATTTTCACTTTTCACCTTATTCTAGTCACAGTACTGTGTTTGGCCACATCTGGCCACAGTACTATGTTTAACCAACCAGCCGCTAGATAACGCCAAGTATCATCATTCTTTTTCACTACAACTCAAGCATAATCTCTCACACATGTTTTCTGAAGTGACTAGCTATATAAGCTGGTCACTTACTCTTATAGTGTGTGGATCATCTGTTTATCAAATTACTGAATCATTGAATTACCACATCAAGTTGGATGGAATCAATTTCACTTTCAATATTTAGAGCTTACTGCTCAGGGTTTCTCAAGGTGTTAGATGTGCTTCTGAGAACCTAATTTTGTGAATACAAACCAGACTTGTATTCTTTTCCCACCCTACAGCAAGCACCTAACCAGGGCTTGATATATCCAGAGCTTAAGTGGGGTCTTGCTTCCAACAGCAGACCTAACTGGGGCTCTGATATACTCAGGCTTAAGTGGGGTCTTGCATTCCCCACTAACAAAGATCAAACATTCTGGATGCCGCGGTCAGCCGACCAGAGGAACCGACACTAAGCTGCTTGCAAGGACACCCAAGCTCTATCTAGCAGCCGAGGCGATATCAAAATGTACTAACTTACGCAATCGAGGAGTGAGATAGGTTGCGACTGCTTGCATCACTGAGCTAACCGAGTTATATCTGTATTCCAAGCCCACCGAATTAAATTCTGTAGTTTCATGATTAGTCATCCACTCCTATCACTACACAGAGTCTGGTTGCAAAGGTGAGAGATTGTACAATATCTAGCACACCACAGAGCTACTTCCTGTGTCCAAGTTCTACAAAGACGTTTAAAAAGTTTACAACTGATTATAATACAACATAACTGATAATTATGTTATTTATTTCCAATATTAGAAAATACTAAGTTTGCAGCTCTAGTTGTCACCTCCTTGAACAGGGATGGTTCCTTGGTACTTTTACGCAGTAGATTTGAGGCTGTGCCAGGTTTTTGGTATTTTTTCGCAGTTTCTTGTATTGAATATTGCAGTATTAGAGGGCTTTGAAATGTTATCTATTGCTGTTTGGAAAAAATTGTTTTCTTCAATTTATTATTTTGTGAAATATGGGTGTTCGAAGTTGAAATTTTTCGGTTTTTGAGGGCAATTGATCTCAACTATGAGTGATTTTAAACTTTTTATAAATTTTCCATAACTGGAAGACACCTTGATGAAAAATATGGCATAATTTCTATTTCAATTTATCAGTTTAAGTTTTCCATAACTGAAAGACACCTTGAGGTTTCAATGACATAATTTTTATTTCAATCTAACAAATAGTTTTTCCAAAACAATTTTTTGAAACATAACATTTTTTTACAAATTTAAAAAAATTGCTTGATTGGAGCGTGATAAAAAAATACTTTTTCCGAGTTTGATCATAAACGGATCTGTTTGTTCTCAGAATAAATTTGGATTTTTGAAAGAGTTTCGAGGAACGGCTGGCTCTTATCAGTCGGAGGTATAATTTGGTCTGGTTATGGGCACGGAACGTGACCTCCCTTCGAATTTGAGGCAGCTCGGTGGATGTGACGTCATCTCTCGGAAAATGAATTAATCTAGGACGAGACTTCTGATTGGACGAGCATTGCGAGTCGAAGCTTTTACATGTACGATTAATGAAACCGGTGTAATAAAGTCAGCAGACGACGAGGCTTTCATGAATTATTAATATTGTAGTCCATAACGAGATAAGGAGGAGCGAAAAAGTCTGAAAGGTCAATTTCCATCGCAGCCAGCGTCATCTTTTCTCTTTTCTGAAAAGCATTCGACCCAATAAATCCTCAGAGACATCATTCTTATTGATAAGACGCCACCTGCTTCTAGCAGTTTTCTTTTTTCGTCTGCAACTGTTCATGTTACACGTCGCCAGCCAATGCCAGTCCTATTCTCCATCTTTCTTGTGTCAGACTGCAAATCGACGCCTTCACAATTATAGCCAAATTGGCAGTTATGCAAAACGAAAACCCTGACATCTCTTGAAGCACTGCTTCAGAACTTCTAGTCAACAATCGTCGATCAGTGAACTCTTGGATCTGTATACGAAACACAATCAGCGTTTAAACTGAGATCAATTTAAATTGCATCATCTAATCTTAGTTTAAACTGAACTACAGTTTACCACCATGTCTGTAAGTTTACACTAAACTAATTTGAGTTGAATCCAGAAAGCATACGAATCCACTGTTTTTGAACGTAGTAAAATTAAAATAGTTTAAGTTGAAAGTTTATAAATAGTTAAAGTTAGACTAATAGATTTAAAAGTTGAATAGTTAAAACTGTTCTCTTTGACTCACAACCCAAACCAAATAGGTGAATGTGGGCTCATATTATTTCATTAGTAGACAGCTTAAAATGTATTGCCAAAGTTTTTCATAGAAAATATAAAATATATACTTTATTTTAGAATAATTCATTTTTCATTTATGCATTTCGTAATTCACCTGTCTATCCTGGAAATGTGTTACGTACATTGCAAAATTAAAATTTTGATGAAATAGATTCAAATTCAGATCAATAAATCCAAGACATCATCCTCTGTTTAATAGCTCGTTTTGTATCATTTAATCGGTATGTACTATTAGCTTTTGGACTGAATTCAATCTAACTATAGTTTAAATGAAACGTAAGTTCACCAGCGTACCTTTGTTTACACTAAACTTAGTTCAAGATTATGAGCACTCAAATCTACAGATGACACTAGGATTAAACTTTTTTCATATGATTCCTACGTAAGTTTATGGCTTGTGCGTGGATAATTAGATTATTAGATTAGATTATATTTCTTTATACATGTAAATTTACAAATTTGCATATGAATGGTTAAAATCAAAACTATCAACATCACATAGATACAGTAGTGAACTCAGAAAATACTATTTTTATAGTGCAAAGAATTATGTACAATGATCTCATTTGTATGATATTAATCACAGTAATGACCATCTAAGTGATGCAATTACATGAAATGGCGAAGTTTGGACAAATATTCGTCCATTCTTGACACTTAACCAGTAAAGTTTAAGAGAGAGTTGTTCTATTTGAATTTAGTTGCAGTAATTTTTGTTACAGTATAAAAAGAGCTTATTATAAAAGTAGCTGGTATGTAATTAAGATGAAAATAAAGAATAATTATAAACTATGAATTTTAAAAGAAATTAATTATGATAATGGTAATGGATGATGAAAAGAAGAGATAATTTAAAATAGTTGTTTCTATACAAGTTTTCTTAGATGAATTGTGGTGAATGATGAGACAATTTTCAATAAGCTATAAAAAATATTATATACAAAGAAGGTGAATGTTTTTGTGGTTTCATGCAGTTGCTCTAGGGCTGGACAGATGCAGTCATTTTCTCCATGAGATATTTCCTTAATGATGAGATAAAGCCCGCTCGACTCTCAATGCACCTGATGGAATTTGGAAGTGCATTCCAAGCACGACAAGCACTTACAATAAATGATTTTGTATAGATGGTAGTACGATGATTAGGTATTCTGTATTATCCCCAGTTCTTGTATGAGAGACATCATTCCGCCTACCTTCAGACACAAATTTGAAGTCATTTTTGAAGTAATGTGGTTTACCATATTTGAGAATATTTTTCACAAGTTTGATTATCCTGAATAACCTTCGATCAGTAAGTTTGAGATTTGAGCTTGAAATGTGGGATTGAGTTATTCGCTCATGCCATTGAAGAGAGTAGACAAACCGTAGACAATAATTCTGACTGCGCTGCAGTCTATTATTTAGAGTGACTGTCATGTCATTCATTACAGAATTACAATAGATGAAATGTGGGAAGATAAGAGATTTAACCAGTAACAATCTGACACTTCTAGGTAGAATATCTTGCAATTTCTTCAAAGGATGCATAGCTGAAAAAACCTTTTTACATGTGCTTATAATTTGCTCTGACCAATCAAGTGTTGAGTTCATGATTATCCCTAAGTTCTTAACTGAGCTACAATATGGAATTGCATTGCCATCAACAGTGATTTTATGAGTGAGATTCAAGTCAATCAAGCGTGAATAGCCAATGGCTATTGGTTGCGTTTTTACAGGATTGAGTTTAAGACCATTTTTCTTAGTCCATTCAACAATTTGATTAATATCCTCATTCATCTTGTCAACAGTTGCATTGATATTTGAGGTAAAACAGCTGGAATAGATTTGAAGATCATCTGCATATCTGTGGAAACTAGAAAACTTTATTACTGAGGAGAGGTCATTTGCATAAAGGATGAAGAGGAGGTGGCCTAGTATAGAACCTTGAGGTACGCCATGTATTACACTTTTCCATTGTGATCTGTCATTACCATCTGTGACACATTGCTTTCTACCTGTGAGATAAGATTTAAACCAGCTTTGTGACTGAAACCAAGAAGAGCTAATTTACTGAGTAGAACATTATCGTCAACAGTGTCAAATGCTTTAGAGAAATCAAACAGACTCAAGATAGTACATTTTCTCTGATCCATAGCTAGCCTGATACCTTCAGTGACACGTAATAGAGCAGTCTCAGTTGAATGAGATTTTCGAAATCCAGATTAGAAGTTATGAAGCTTACTGTTTTTTTCAAGGAATTCGACCACCTGCCAATGAACCAATCTTTCCAGTACTTTGGACAATGCTGGCAGAATGCTGATAGGCCTGAAGTCTTCAACTTTATTGGGGGAAGCAACTTTATTCAAAGGACGAACTAGAGCATGCTTCCAATTTTTAGGGAAATGGCCATTTTGAAGAGATTTATTGAAAATAAGTGTGATAATTCTCTTGACAAATTTAATAGGAATTTTATCTGCCCCAGTTGCATTGCTGTGAAGAAGTTGGATTGCTTTAAGAGCGTCTTGTTCTGTGATTGGATGAAAATGAAATTGACAAGCCAAGGGAATATTTGAGTCAATGATCTGATTACCAAGGTCATTAATGTGGTTCTGAATGGCTGTTTCATTACGTTGACTAGAGAGTGAAACAAAATGCTCGTTAATATCATCCAATGGAAGATGTATAGGCGTATTTGATTTTTGCTTACTTAGACCAAATTCTTTAATACCACGCCATAATAATGAGGAGTTTTGTCTATTGTCTGTGATGAAACAATTCAAGTACCTAACTTTGGAGTTACTTAGCTCTTGTTTAACTTTATTTCTAAGTCGTCTATACTCATTCAAGTTGTTTAAGTCACCCATTCTCTTAGCCTTGCTGTGAGCTGAGTCCCTATTTGCCATTAACTGTAATATTTCGTCAGTCATCCATGGTACTCGTCTTTTACTATTGATTATTTTAGTCACAGGAGCATGTCTATCATAAATGTTAAGAATCCAGTTTTCAAGGGTCTCTACCATTTCATCAACTAAGACAAATCCTCAATCTGATGCCATGGAGTCTGAGCAACATCGGTGATAAAATCAGCTTCATCAAAATGTTTGAAATCTCTGACTGTGATAAATTTTTGTGCTGGTTTAGGTGGTTTATATGAAAGCACACAGTAAATCAAGTCATGAGCAGAAATAGCTGGGACTGAGGTTTGACCTGAGTGAGCAACCTCATCGGGATCGCTAACAATGAGAAGGTTAATGAATGTATCAGATTCATTTGTATGGTGAGTAGGATTGAGTGGTAAGATAGTCATATTAAGGCATTCAAAAACTGTTGTTAGTTGGTGGTAGTCAAAGTTACAGTTAGTCATGTTGAGGTCCATATTCATGTCTCCCATAACCAAAATTCGGCTGTAATTAGGCATAAAAGACAGCAGAGCGTTTTCGAAATCTGTGAAATGACCTATTTTAGGAGGGCGATAACAAATACCAACAAGCAATTTATCTGAGCTAAATAGAGCTAATTCAAGTAACATAAACTCGGGCCTGGCTGAATATTATTGTTCTGAAGTAGCTAATATTTTAGTCTTTATACCGTCCTGTACGTATACTGCAACACCCCCACATGCTTTATTTTTAAATCTATCATTACGAAATAGTGTATACCCTGGCAGTGCAACTTGATTAGATGATATGCTTGGTTTCAGAAAAGATTCAGAAATTCCAATAAGGTTGAAGTTTTTGAAACGAAAAATTGCCCTGAGCTCATCAATGTGATAGCTAAGGGACTGTACGTTTAGGTGGGCAGCTTTAAATAACTTCTTATAGGGCCGAAGCCTGTCGTATAATAAGAGGCCACTATCCCGGTTATTGTGGAGTGAGGCCGAGCGAGCTGGGTTGTCAGCGGGGAGCATCAATAATGCAATTACAGACCAACATCAGTCCAAACGTAGAGCAACGCATGAAAATGAAATGTAGACTTAAACTAGGATGACTTAATCTAAATGAAAGAATTAAAAACGCGTGAATGTTCATAGACCGTTTAAGGTTCGGTCTCCATAAGTGTTTTTAACAATAGAAGTTCAATTTACACAAAGGATGCGAGAAGCCTACGATGCAGCCGGGTGGTGGTCTATTGTAGAAGTGCGGTTCCCAGTGGTAAGGAATCTGCATGTTATCGTGCAAACAGCTGGAGAGCAGTGCAACTGTAACATGAAAAAAATTGAGCAGAAACAACAGCCAGAAACGAGCTAAAAGTTATTTATAATTGACTTTATAAATGATAAAAAAAGATGATAATTACTTTGAATGAGAAAATGATTTGAAATAAGTAAAGCCAACAGAGCGGGAGGGAGTGAGTGAAAGGGTGAGTAATAGAGGAAATAATTTAAGCGATAGCAAGTGAAGAGTGAAAAAGTGATTATAGAACAATGATATAGACCGATAGGCAGTTATAAAAGAAGTTAGAAAAAGGTTTAGGTGAATTGAATGGGAAGACAGGTGACATGGTGGAAGGAACAGAGAAGAGAAACGAGGTGCAAGATGTAAGATTCTGGAGAAAAAGATTTTATGACCCATATTATGACTATGATTATGTATTTCAGGAAAGAAAGAAGCTGAAAAGAGAGAGATAGAAAAGAGTAATCTGAGGGTAGAGGGAAGAGGAAACCGTTAATGAAAAATGAAAAGATGAGTATACACAATTTGGATTATAGACGAACAGGAATTTAGGATAAATAATTAAAATAAAATTTATGTGTTCAGTTATGTTACCTTCATGAAGAGAATGAGAGGGAGTGATAGAGTGAGAAAATGTGAGATGAATGATGACAAAAATATCCAAGGCCGAAAAAGATTAGTACTCGTGATCGCAGGAGAACCAGAGTGCCTATAAATATCAAACTGCCACAACTGCTGTATCTATATCCCAAATGCAGTTTAAACACTAATTGATAAGTAATACAGATTTATGAATAATCTTACCCACCTAATGAAAGCTTTTTAAAAATCCAGCCATACAATCCCCATCTTGTTAGTCTACCTATATTTATGAATGCTCAATACTGGATACTGATTAGAATTGATTTTTTCCACTTCCTGGTAAAAACAATGCTTGTACAAAGCAAAAAAGTACAATAATTATTCATTTAGAAAATTACTCATGTGAGTAAAAAATTATTTCAATCTTAGCATACCTGTACCTCTTAGCATACCTTGTAGTAGCATACTTGTAAATTGAAGAAATTTTGCTTTAAGCCTGTATAGTGGTGAGTGAGTTGGCTCTGTCCCTACTATTTTTCAAATAATATTATGTATTAGCAACCAATGATGGTTGAAAATAGTGGTTGCTGTTAACGTACTTGTGAAATAAATAAAACAATCCGCTAATATGTTGGTTAGCTTTATCGATACTTTTTAGAAAAAAAAGAAACCTCCAGTTTTCTGCCCACTGCCTTTAACAAACAATATCAAAGCTATGGCATGCAATATCTATTTTCTTTTTCCTTTTCAACCCAACCAGTAAAATGAGAGTTTTTAAATTCCATTCTCATGAAGCGAATAGAGCATGCTTGAATATTTTATAGCGTTCAGCTCCTTCGGAACCGTTGCCATTGAGTGTGTAGTAAAAAGAATTATAAGTATCTCTGCTATATTCTCCACTATCATTGAAATTTGAAAATTCCAATCATCCAGTATATATCAATGGTTGTCCCCTTTCCGGCAAGCCATGAAATTAAATTCCTGCTCTAAGATTACCAAATGTGTTCTGGTCAAGTTGTTCAATTCGGTTTCTTCATTCTGCCTTTCCATTAGCGATCCCTTTCCTTTCCGATCAAATTGTAGCCTAGCCACATTGTGAATTGATCGTCTCAAAAATGCTCCTATATTCAAGTTCTTTTTCTGTTTTCAGGTTTAGCAAGGACCTGTAGCATAACAATTCACAAACATTTTCTACTAGTACTTGTATTTATATTATTTACTTTACTGCAATTTTTTATGATTTTTTTCTAGTCGATTGTACTTTGCGAATTGTTATGTATGTAACAAGCTGCTAGTTTTATCGGTTAGGGCGCTTGATCTCTGACTGACTGCTACTCCTCTGGTCACGGGTTCAAATCCCGTTTACCTAGTATATTTTGTGTCATCATCTATCTCATTACATTCATTTGAGTCTGTTATGTGTTTGTACCTCTCACTTGAAAAAAATGGATCAAAAATAAATATCTCATTTTTTGGAAGAAAGCCAATGTCTGCTTCTTATTGACCGATAAAATTCAAATAATTCTTTTGATAAGAAGTGAGGTGGAACAACCTACAGATTCAGATTCTTCTTATTCGAAACAAAATTGTCTTCAAATCGATTCGGCAGGTTTTAAACGAAAACTCCTCCGTCTACCACACTAACGCTGAAGCTTTTAATATCAACAATTCAATGGAAAAGCAATTATGTTAATAAATCCCAGTTGAAAACTTTGTAACGGAGCTGAAAGTTTTATCACCGCAAAAGTTTGTAATATAGCGAATTTCACTTGCAGAAAGATGGCTGGCGAATCTGTTACCGTCTTGTGTTATTGTTTGCTTTTTATCGTAGAGCTCGCTCAATGGCAGATAAGCGAAGCTAGCTGGCTGAGATTGCTGTTTGTTGCATTATGATGCGCGAGGTTTCAGATTCAGCCCGCTCCTGCCGCTCTGGCTCGCATGAATGCACGTCGATGAGCAGAGGATGATGATTCTACTACAGCACTTTTCTGCTTGAAAAGTATGCACGATTTCCACTCAAAAAAGCCGCATCTCAAAAGAGCGAATGCCTCTTTCTTCTCTTATCATAGGAACCAACAATAACAGATTCGTACAAGTAGGTAGCGATAAAAAGAGCTTCGTATATTTCCGTCAAGAAGACTGAAAGATTATTGAAATGGGTTATTATTGATACAGCCATACAGCAGCCAAATGTCCCATTGATTAGTACGAATATGAGCCGAGGCACGTCCAGACGGTAGTCTGATAAGATGCTCGGATGAACCGAAAATACATACTAATGATATTTAATGATTTAATAGCATCAAAATTCGATCACATTGTAACACAGGGCAAGTTAAGTGAACTGATAATGAAATAAAAAAATTCTTAATTAGGCGAAGTTAAGATTGTAAAGTCTTTTCTACTACTAAACCTTAGAAGGCCGAAAAAAGATTGTATATTAGAATTCAGCTTTGTATTCATGGAAAGCATTGAAAGGAATAATAAATAATCGAATGAAAAGGTTCATTCAGTAGGAAACCTTGAGATAGTTAACAATATAGTTGACGTGAATAGTTGATAAAGTTTCTGGATTGAATTAAAAAATTAACTACACCTTCATCATAGCAATCCAACTGCTGGACAACGGAGGACTGGTGCGGAGGCTCAAAAGGAAAAAGCCATTTGAATTATTTAATAACAAAACTGACACTGTATTTCTATATAAATTATAATTTTTACTTTTTATAATGGAGATACTTCATTTCATTTCACTTCTAAAGAGAAGCTTCATCAGTGAGTGAAATGCATCCCTCCAGTATGTCCAGTATAAGTGAGTAAAAATCATAATTTAAATGGAAATACACAATACAGTGCTAGTTTTGATATTAGATTGTTTATCCAGTATTTTGTCATGTAAAACATCACTCATAGTGCTTGATTCCAGTGAAAAAGCAGAGTAGTGATTGAGTGAAACCCAGCTACGAGTAAGTGGTGTAAACATATTGTAGCGGATATGAAATTGGAGAGAATTGAAAGAAAGAAGAGACAATGGTTCTCGGTGTTATCTGCTATGTGAATATTTACTTTTAAGTAATTAATTACACTGCTTTTGACACTTTTATAGTGTTTACTTAGTAATTTGTAGAATGTTCTCGTTGTTTGATTAGACATTAATGGAATGTTATCGAATATTGTGGAAGGTGCTAGTTTCCTTTGTTTATTTATTTAGAAGTTGACAGAAAATTCGAGAGATATCTCAAATATGAAATTTTATATAAATAGAGGTGGACTCTTGTAAATTAGTTGAGTTGTGTTTGAAATTTCGTCGTGATAAACAAGTTGTGACAGTTCTATATATACGTGCCTACATAGTGATAATTCTTTCTCTGTGCCTTTGTTAGTGACAATTCTTTTTCCTGTTTAATTCATACCAGTGAGCTACTGAATAGTGTTTATTGTATTACAGACTAGTGCTACTTTATTGAAAACTCATTATCAGTTGAACAATATCGTGTTATCTGTTTTTAATTGCTTATTTTTCTGTAAGACATTACTGAACAGTGAGTGTTGTGATTATTTGTGTAAATAAAGTGCGAGTGATTAATTTAAGTGTTGCCAGCGTTATTTTAGACATAGAACCCGTAACAATATTATAAGTGTGCATAGGTATAATTAGATGTAGCTAGGGAGGATTTCTTTGATTCAAGTTGAGTTTTTAGTTTAGATATATATGCATGAAAAAAAGCTCATTAGTCTTAAAAGACTAGATAGATCAAAAACAAAACCTTCATTATAAAAGCTTAAAATTAGTTTTTTAATAACAATTAGGGAATATGTTCAGATATGTCAGTCTGGATTAGTATCCTGTGTAGGCCTATGTTCAAATTCAACTCAGGAATATTCTTATCTACCACAAACAATATAAAGCTCACGATCAAACGAACTTGTCGTTTTATATTGTAAACTGTGTTGAGTATGTGTTTCGGAAAAGTTAGGCATTCTTGCTACTTTAAACCGTGATCAAGTTTAACACTTGACACAAGTTTATCTACACAACACATGCGTTTCAGAAAATCAATTTCCTCAGGCGGGATGTTTTTTTTTCTCAAGTAGAGCAGCAGTGCAACTTGAGAGAACTGTAAGAGGAAATATTTTTGATGGCTAAGTCGATTAGAAACTTAGCCGTAAACTGTTAAACTGAACGGGGGCGTCAAGATGGTGCGATTTGCGAAACCGTGGATTAGAAAGTGGATATAGGTGTGGGAGGAAAGTTGAGGTTAACCGAAAATGAAAGAGTGAGAGAGAACAAGTTTCCAAATTGAGAAAATAAGAAAGTATTCTAGGGAAAGAGAAAATTTATGGAAGTTCATATCTAAAATAAGTGAGAAAGTCTTATAATATTTGACGTTATAACGTTGCCAGACTGTTGGTTCTTGTGCCGTGTTGTAGGTGCATTTATGGGGACAAAAATATTTTTTCCTACTTTTCATTGAAATACCCGGCAAAAGCTGAAAAAAATGTATTCAGTTCTAAGTTTAATAGCAGCTTAGAAATTTGGTTGAGAATGTTATTGATTTCATATCATTATTATATAGCCTAATTAAAAATTAATATAAATGTTATTGAAAAGTTTTTAAAAAGTCTATGTTTTTGTACTAATAGATGGTGCTAATAAAGAAGATTGATTAATTGAATATTGGCTACGGTATTGGCGAGATTTGGATTCTGTAAACTCTGTATAATCGATATTGACATTTTTGAACTAAAAATTTCGTCTTCTTCTCTTCCTTCCTCTTCTTTTAAAATTACAAACTCTTTTTTGTTCGCAGGCCAATAAAAGTGTATTACACAAATGAATAGCTACTTGCTGACTCGCTGCTAGCACTCAAGCTTCGGCTTCTGCTGTCAGAACCTTAATATAATTATTATGTTGTTTTTTTTTCGTTTTCTTTCCTTCACATTCCATATCTACAAATTATTGGGAAGTTAAATTACACTTCATGAATTATTCAATTTGATTTATTTTCATGCGTAACTACAGAGCTGAACCACACGATCAGTCAAGCGAAGACGTAAAATTTAGTTGTGGAATTGACAACTTCTACAATTAAACAAATTTTCAAATAACAAATTCAGACGAATTCTTTCCTCCTGCAGAAAAGAGTTTATTTCTTAATGAACAGTTTCTGTAGTTTTTTATCTAATGTAATTAAGCTTTAATTAATTTATTATCTCATTTTTATTTCATAGCCACCAAGGATAGCCAAAGAGCAGAGAAATTGGGTCGAATTCTCCAATGCAATAAAAAAGAAGAAAATGAGAATAGAAAAAGAAAAAAGAGGAGGAGATTAAGATTAATAATGAATGGTAGAGGAATGTAGGAGACAGCATCAAAAAAGGAGACAAAGATGTAACAGAAGAAGAAAGGAGACAGCAAAAAAAGACAAAGAACTAGTAGAAGAAGAAAACAGGAAGAAGGATAAGAAGTAGATGGCAGAGAATGTACATAGAATGTTAGAATCTACTCAATGTGCAGGGCTTTTGTTCATAATTTTTTTCAATTTTTTTGTTTTGGATGTTATTAGGACTTTGAGATGTTATCTTAAATGTTAAATTTTGTTTATTTTATAGTATTTAAACTGTACATATTTTATTGTAATGTCACTAGATGTGTTTTTTTCTTCTTTCATTTGTTTGGGTCTGCAGCAGCTCCTCCATGCCTACAGGGATGTTTTCCCTTGCATGAGAGTATTTATTGTCAACAGCATGCATCAAATCTAATATGTTATTAGTGATTCTATATTGGCACTTGATTAGCATTAGTGATATGTTAATATGTTAATTAGTATTAGTACTCTTGAATTAAGTGTCATTGATCATTTTTTGTAAGCATTGTTTTTGGCAATAAAAGAATTTATTATTATTATTATTATTTATTATTATTATCTAGTGCAGGGAGAATTTTTTTCATCAATTATTTTGTGGAATGTAGGGGTTCAAAGTTAACTTCTTTCAAAATATGTAAAAAATTATTTTGAAAAAAACTAGTTGCTTGATTGGAGTAAAAAATATCTCATTTTATTCCTCGAGGTGTCTTTTAATTACAGAAAATTTATCAAAAGTTCAAAAACTCTCGTAGGTGAATTCAATTGCCCTCAAAAACCAAAAAAATGTCAACTTTGAACCCCTATATTCCACAAAATAATTGATGAAAAAATTCGCCCTGTAATAGATAACATTTCAAAGCCCTAATAAATAACAACCAAAACAAAAAATTGAAAAAAAATATGAACAAAAACCCTACGCATTGAGTAGATTCTAACATTCTATGTACATTCTCCGTCATCTATTTCTTATCCTTCTTCCTGTTTTCTTCTTCTACTAGTTCTTTGTCTCCTTTTTTTCTGTCTCCTTCCATTACTTCTTTGTCTTATTTTTTGATACTGCCTCCTTCATTCTTCTACCATTCATTTTTAATATCAATCTCCTTCTCTTTTTTCTTTTTCTATTCTCATTTTCTTCTTCTTTCTATTACAATCTTCTTTTTATTACTTCTTTTTATTATTTTTAAACTATTTGTTAGATTGAAATAAAAAATGTCATTTTATTCCTCAATTTTTCTGTCAGTTATGGAAAATTTATCAAAAGTTTAAAACCACTCATAGGTGAGATCAATCGCCCCCCAAAACCAAACAATTTCGTCTTTGAACCACCGTATTTCACAAAATGATTGAAGATAATAAATTTTTCTCACAGCAATAGATAATTCCTTCTCCTTCTTCCTTCTCTTCCGTTCTACTGTTCTTCTTCCTTCTCTTTCTCGTACTGTTCTTCTTCCTTTATAGATATAACTAAGGCTTTTGACACTGTTGATCACAGTATGCTGCTTAACGTCATGTGGTTTGCAGGCTTTAGGGGGTTTTCTTGGAGATTTTTTAGAAGTTATTTAGATAACAGAGTTCAATGTGTAAGAATTAATGATGATGTATTTAGTTCTTTTAAACCAATTACTTGTGGTGTTCCACAAGGATCGGTCCTTGGACCTATTCTTTTTCTAATATTTATTAATAGTTTCAGTTGTGGACCTTTTAGAGGATCACTTACTAGTTTTGCTGATGACACTGCGCTATGTTACAACTCTCAATCTGCTTTGGAATTGGAAAGGGATGTTCAATATGATCTTGATTTATTAAAAATATGGTTTTCCTTCAATAAATTATCTCTTAGTAGCAAAACTAAATTCATTCATTTTTCTTTGAAGGATAAAATTTCTGATATCAAAGCTTTGTATTATAAATGTAATATTTGTTTAATGTCTGATGTTGGAATTCTCTATAATCTGAACTGCCATAATTGTATGAATATCGAACAATTTGATAAAATTAAATATTTAGGCGTTTATATTGATAAAAATTGTAATTGGAATGAACATGTTAGGTCTATTAACAAATATATGATATCAGCTGTAAGAACTTTCTATTATCTAAGAAACATATGCCCTGTAAACGTATTAAGGTTAATTTATTTCTCTATTGTTCAAAGTAAGCTTCAATATGGTTTAACTTGTTGGGGAGGTATTTATTTCGCAAATATCAATTCACTTATTGTAGCACAAAAGAAAATTATTAGAATAATGGTGCGTGTTCAAAGAACTCAGCACACTATGACTTTTTTCTGACAATTTAGCATCCTCCCTTTAAGATATCTATATGTGTTCAGAGTATTAAGAATTTGTTTTATTAGAGGAGGGAATGTGCAGAGTAATTCCAAAGTGTACTCTAGTCGTTTAAGGTTCCAAAATAAGGTTATTTTACTGAAAGCGAACATTGAAGCATTTCGTAGGTTTTATTCTTTCTGTGCTTTAAAATTTTTCAATCATCTACCTTTCAACGTTTCCTCAAGTTTAAATTTAGTAATTTTTCTCAGATAATTGAAGTCTTGATTGTTTTTGAAAGATGATGTTAAATTCTTGTTTCGATAAGAAAATGGTTAAGTATTCTAGTTTTGATCTTACCTTATTGTCGTTTATGATTTGTTTGTAAAGGAACAGTTTATTTCTAAGTACTCTTTAATATTTTTTATGTATACTTTTAAACATATTTATTCAAGGATAATTTTATATTTTTAGCTCGGCTCTAGGCTTTTCTTTCTTTTTTTAACGTGATGTTGCCTCAACACGATTTTTCAATGAGGTTACCTAACCACTTTTTCCCATTTTGTATTGTATCTATATGTTGTATTATTGTATTTTGGAAACTGTGTGTAAATAAATGAAATGAAATCCTTCTCTTTCTCGCACTGTTCTTCTTCCTTCTCACTACTGTTCTTCTCAACGAACACATAAGACCAAGGGTCTTATGTGTTCGCTGGTTCCTCTTCCTTCTATTTCTCTTTCTATTGTTCTTCTTCCATCTACATTATTTCTCTTCTTCTTCCTTTTCTTCTCCTACTTTTAAAAGTAGAAAAAGACTTTAAAAGACTTTTTATGTCTTAAAAGACTTTAAAAATAGAAAAAGAAGGATGAAAGAAGAATATTAAGAACAGTAGAAAATGGAAGGAAGGAATGTTCAGTAGCTCTTATAATATTTACTAGAAGGAACTTGGAAAAAAATTAAGACCAAAAACCCTGCGCACAGTTGCAGGGATCCACTTCAATCTACTCTATTTTTGTTTGTGGGGTGATTTATTGGTAGTCAGATTAATGTGAGCATTGCAAATGACAAGTTCAGGTATCATTCTCTGCTGGCTCTAGTAGGCTTGATCATAATAAGTACTAAGCTATCACCTATGTGCAATGGAGGAAGCCTCAGGTGCAGATCCAGTCAGCTGTAATGATGGCCGACGTTCATGATAAATCGTCTGAAATTATAGCGTCGCTACCCTGTTTAGAGTCCTTTCCAATGGGACCGACCAGCTTCCCTCCTATCCTCCTATCCTTCTGCCCTACTATATGCTTCATATGATACATATCTCCCTCAACGCACCCCTTCTATTACACAAACACCACTTACAGGCTTTTGAGGCACAGTATATTTGGATTCTTGAAGTCCTCATCCATAGATATCCTATAATTTTACTTCTAGGAATTTTCATCTTGTTGACCAATTTTTTCATTACCTTGACACAACTTGTGAGAGATTTTTCCTACAACATTAAAGGAGAGGAGGAGAACGAGGAGGAGGAGGAGGAGGAGGACGAGGATTCAGATTCAGATAACTTTATTCGAGTAAAAGTACAATTTATATAACTACTGACTGTTACCTTACAATGAATGACATCACCTAAATTCATGGAAGATAGATAAAAAATAGATGCAAGACGATACTTTACTATTACACTGTTTTGTAAGTTAGATTACTGACATTAATAAGAATATTTGCATAATAAATGAATTGTAATGTTACGAGAGCAAACAAACAGTAAGTCACGCACTCGTTCTATTTATATCACTCCATTGTTTTCATGAACAGACGCAACTGCAATTTGATATTTTCCATTCTCTCTCATTAGATGTCTTTGTCACTCTTATTCTCCAAGTCTGCAACTCTCTCACTTAATTGATTTCTCCAGATTTCTGGAACGATCGAGATCATGTCTCTTGAAGTTTCTCGATGCATCTAGTGAGCTCCAATTCTTGGAATTGTATAACTGCATACAACTGTAACAGCTATATAAAGGAAGTCCTCATGAACCAGGGGATCAGTTGTACAAAAGCTTACATGACAGTTAGTTCTCAAACCTGTGTGTGACAGATTGTATTACAGATCTCGTGCCAGTGGAGTAAGTAGTGCTTTATTCAGTCTTTAGACGGTGTCAAGTGCAGAGACAAGTGTTTACTGTTTATGCAGCTTACTAATAGTTTAAAGACGTTGTGTTAAGTGATATTATTTGTGACTGTCAAATAACGAATTGGACTGTGTTTTGTAAGTGATTAGTGGCTCTTTTTGTCATTTCTTTCTACATTATTGTACAGTTTATTGGACTCTAGTTTCTTTTGTTATTGATCAGCCTGTAATTACTTATTCATTAATTCTTGTAAATAATTACTGAAAATAGCTATTAGCTTGTCATTTGATGATCTGTCTTATTTAATTAATTGAACTTGCAATTAATTTGTGTTAATAGACTAATTTTGTATAAATAAAGTGCAAGTGTGAACTTTAGTGTTGCCAGCCTTATTTCAGCTATTAGAACCCAAAACAGTAACATGAAGGTAAAGCATTTACACAAAAAGGCGGAGTTAGGGGAAAATAGCCCTATCTTACACTCAACCTACCAGTAAACTCTACTAGAATTAGTTCATATAGAATAAAAGAATACATTTTAGTAAGATATTTCACAGAATACAATAATAGTGAATGAGTAAATAGTTAAAGTTGATTATTAAACTTGATATGATTCAGAGAAAAAACCAAGTAATTGGATGGAAAATAGAGAAGAAAAATTAAATTGAAATAATTAAGGAAGGAGGGAGAGAAGAAAAAGCAACAGAAGAAGGCGAGGAGTAGGAGAAGAAGCAAACTGCTCCTATAAAGTCATTTTAAATCTATATAAATAAAATTAGAGTTTTGTCTGTACATTTATCAGAATTGTATATTTTTTGGTTATTTTTACGTTTTATACATTAAATAAGCCGAAAATAGTCTTATCTCACTTTCTGTCTGTCTGTCTGTCTGTCTGTCTGTCACGGCCGCAAAGGCATTTTTGCGGCCTTCTCCTCAAAAACGAGAGCATCGATCGGGATTTTAGTTATTGAACAGTATTGAACGGTTTATTGACAATGTCTTTAGCTATAAAAAACTAAATTAACTTTTTTTTTAACAGAGTAATAAACGTTTAAAAACCAAGTGTTTTGCGATTTTGGATACATTTTACGCGGCCTTCTCCTGAAAAACGAGAGCATCGATCGGGATTTAAGTTATTTATCAGTATTGAAAACCTTTTTGACAATGTCTTTAGCTATAAAAAACTAAATTAACTTTTTTTTAACAGAATAATAAACGTTTAAAAACCAAGTATTGTGCGATTTTGGATACATTTCTTCCAAGTTTCATTACCACATAAGAATAAGAACAAATCACGTAATTTATCATGATATATCAATCAGCTGTTCTCAAATATAAATGGTGGGCCCTTCGCGGCGTTATTTACGCTGTCTGCAGACTTGTGTAGTCGGAGCATTGCAGTCTTTTAGGAAACATATGTCTGGTGACTCAAAGCTCATCTAATGTTTTATCAATTATTTCTTTGTTGAAAAAAAAAACAAAATTTTCTAATTTAAATTTATCAAAACAAAGATTAACATTTCAGGAAGGTGCGGTTTGTGCTAGGCTCTTGGGAATTCGCCAGGTAGCACTATTATTACCACATAAGAACAAATCACGTAATTTATCATGATATATTAATCAGCTGTTCTCAAAAAATATTCTCTCTGATAGGCGATCAGAAGTTGGCTGAAAGATCGATCGTCGCGAACTCTGGGCGGCTTAAATTGGCAGCAGTGTAGTGAGTTAGTTGCATTGTTTATAATGGCTAGCATTGGGAAACTTATAATAAAAACAGGATTTAAAGAAGTCAATTGCGATTTTTTAAAGAAATCTAATCTAGAAAAAGGGAAGAACCTTGTAGAGAGTAATCATGTTTTTGATGTGGAGGAGTGCGAAGGTATTATACATGGAAAAGTGATGAGACAAACTAGTGTCAATGCTGTTTTACAATCTTTTTGTCAAAAAATGTCCACTTTTTTATCAAAAGTCAACTGCCTAGAGGTGACAACTGCCTAAATCCGCCTCTGCTTACAATAAATTAATATTTTGCAACAATAACAAAAACATAACCTCAAAGCTGTTATTAGGATTGATTTATTTAATTACAAATATCAATCACGCAAGTGCATAGAAAACGTCTAATTTTCATCAATCAGCAATCTTTTACACATAAAATAATTTGTAAATATAATATAACTCACTCAGTCCTTCAAACATTGGAGATCCATTTCTCCTGTCTATCCTTTTCGTAAGGTCGACCAGGAAATGAATAAAATGAAACACCTTTTCCTTCTGTATTCTCATAGGTATTACTGCACCCATATATAAAAAAAATAATACGGCTCTTGGGCATTTTTTGTATGTTTGTCTAAAGAAATATTTCTTTGAAAAAACGTATTTGAAGTGAGACAATTTAGCACACGAATTAATGGCGATCAGATTTTGACTCACTAAGTTAGTGCAAGATCATCCGTTCAGAGCGCTGTCGGTCGATCTCCAGATCGCCTATACCTGTCACTGAATTGCTGACGTTCTAAGTTGTTTACTAAGTTGTTCACATGATACAGTTTTTGTGTGGTACAGTGAATTTGCTGTATCAGTTATTTTGCAGTGCTTTCGTTTGCATGTACATTTCATATTGTATGTTCACACAATACTGTTTCGACTGGATCCAGTAAAAAAGCTGTTCTAGCCGATTTCTACATTCGGTTTTGTCTTCGAAAACTGTATCACTAAAATCAGCTGTACCGCAAAATAACTATCCGTATCCGGTGACACATGTATTGTACCGGTAATGGATATGTACAAACGATATGCTTATTACGCTGGAAGCAGTCTTCAGATCGTCAGCATTGATCTTCTTCATTGATATTCTTCAGCATTGATCTTCTTATTAGTGAATTCCAGTGTCCAGAAGTGGAAGATATTAATTGTGAAAATTTAATTTCTCTAATATATGAGAGACCCGCCTTGTGGGACAAGACTTAAGATTAATATGAAAATAATGAGAGAAAAATGTGTAGAATATTGAAACCAGAATTTGCGTACTTTGATCAAAATTTAAGAGAAACCTTCAGTAAGAAACTTATTTAAAAAAATCTTATACAAATAAAAAAATCTTACACAAATAATCCTGGACTGGAATAAATAAAACTGAACTGGAAGCGCAATGGTGGGAGTTGCTGGTCTCCTATAGGGCGCCTCCCCAGGTGGCGGATTGGGGGATGCCTCCTAGATATAGGTGGTACCGGGGAAATGAAATACCCGTGGTGGACCAAAACCAGCATAGAAACTGCTGCCTTGCAGATGGAGGTCAATGGAAATCCAAAGGCTAGGGGAAGAAAACCCCAATAGAAAATTGACTGCTGCCTTGTAGTTCAGCATTGGTTTGTTAAAGGCTAAGGAAGGAAACCTGAAAAAATTCCCTGGTCCTCCAGGTTGGGGGTTGGATGTGGGGCTAACTCCCCCACTCCATAAAAAAAACATTTGTTATGGAAGCACAAAATGATAGGAACGGACGGCCCTCAAGGAATTTAGTAAAGGAACAGACATTTAAACGATCGCTGGATAAGGACCGTTAGCGACAATTAATAGTGCAGGCCATGACCCGTCCTGGGTTGTAGTGCCACTGAAGAAGAAGAAGAAGAAGAAGAAGAAGAAGAAGGAAGCGCAATGGAAGAAGGAGGAGAGCACAGCAATAAGCAGCAAAGCCGGACCGTGTGAACATCACAGTACAGTTGACGCCGTACAGTAAAAAAACCGTACCGCAAAAAAACTGTATTGTCTGAACGGGGCCTAAGCTGCTACTGTAACGACTTCATGATCGTTGCTATCAAAAAAGCCGAAACATATTTAGTCTTATTTCTAAACATAATCCGTACGAAGGACGGGCACAATAGCTAGTAGGTACTGAAAACTATCCCAGAAACATCTGTTTAAGCTGGGCATTCACGTTCCAACTTGCAGTACCACTTGCAGTACTGCTAGTAGTACTGCTAGATGGATAGTCGACTCCACTCACGCTCCTACTTGAAATCCAACTTTATTCCTAATCAGCTGTGAACGTCGCTCTTGAACGAAAAATGTAACCGAAGTTGCCCGAAGGTCATGCACTGATTGAGATAGGTTGGACGACTTTGATCCAACGCCCCCACACACGTTCCAACACCGTCGACATTCGGAAGTCGATAATCAATTAGACCAGGAAGAAAAAATTGCATTTCTAGGAGTTATGTTGGATAGACGATTGACCTGGACTCCATACATTGAGAAAATATGTTGTAAAATTTCATCTGGGGTATTTGTCCTGCGACAGCTCGCTAGATTGAAGGACAAAAAGTTACTTTTTACGGGGGGCCACCATCTGTCCGACTATCCATTTCTCCGAATATACCACTTGTCCGACTTTCTTACGACTTGTAATTAAATAAGAAAAGTACGTGTTACCACTTGACCGAAAATCCATTTGTCCGAATATACCACTTGTCCGACTATCACATGACATCTTATAAGTTCAGAAACCACTTCACCGAATATACCACTTGTCCGAATCTACCATTTCTCCGACTCGACTGTAGCGCATTCTAGCGGCGTAGTTTATCACGCCTAACCAAAAATATTGTGTTTTTTTATTTTTTCACACACTATCAAATGTTTACTTTTCGTTATAATAATTTGATAACTAGAAACTGCTGTAATAGTGTCAAATAGGATTAATGAGTATATTATGACTGTGGTGACATGAACACTAGATGGCATTGAGTTATTGGCATGACGCATCAAGAAATCAGCCAATTACCAATCAGCATGAGTTTGCCGTTAAATTTGAAATATTGGAATTGTTCAGATTGAAGTTTTTTTCATGTTTTGATCACAAAAATCAAACCTTTGCTGCTTTGAATTCTGAGTAGAGTATCAGACCATACTTGTATACATCCAAGTTGTGTTTAAGTTATTGCGTGAGTCTCTTATGTATAAAAACCTAGCTCACGAGCCACAAGCACAACACTTACAGTCAACAATAATTATTGTGAAATTTGTATTGCTCAATAGCCTACTGTGCATAAAACTTACATTACACAAATCAAGTGTTAGATTCTCAATTCTTGAGGTATGAGTTAAATATGAGACTCAATTATCCCAAAAGTTCATCTGTTAATCAATATATTATATGGATCTTGAAACCCTATCAGAAGTTCCCTAGGCATATTCCTGATAACAATATTGTTGGTCGTTAATGAGGTTATCAAAATCTTCAATTGGGGTGGTGAGAGAGCATCAGAATCGACCTTCTCCTCCATTTTTGAGCTATTTAAAAAGTGCTTTTCATTTTTAGGATAGTGAGCAGTGAATTCGTTGGATCCTACTTCGAAGTACATAAAAAAACGATAGTTCTGGACGCAGACTCCATAGTTCTATAGTTCCTGACCGGTTAGAGCAATAGTTCCGTGAAAGTACCATGAATACTTTCTATTCCTCAAACAAGCCTACCTCATAGTCTAGGTCTAGATACCTTGAAGAAAGTATATCATAGAAATCTCTGTTTGCAAGGTTCATTTTCTTTCTATTCCCACACTTAGTAAAAAATAATTTAGTGTAATGTTATTGGGGAAAAGACTACTTGGCATTGAAATTGAAGTTTTTCATTGGTACTGTTCTTTGTTGGCGTAATATAATGAATGTGATGGCATTCAGTAGCATAGCATAATACTAGTCTCAAAGAGATTTATATCAATAATTTATTTGCCGAATCTGAGTCGAATATCACTAACTCTCAATTTATTGGCTAATAGACAAATATCTAATCTAATGGCTGAACAACAGAGCTAACCTCAAAAGGTGAAAACTATTTTTATTTAATTTTCTAGCTTAGCATACAGAGATAGGCGATAGATAATGCAGAAGTATCTCTAGAAGGCGTTGATTAAAGGCTAGAGTACCTAGTGCCTGGGACATGGTAATTCTGCCGCTAGAATGCGCTACAGTCGAGTCGGACAAGTGGTAGATTCGGACAAGTGGTATATTCGGAGAAGTTGTTTCTGGCCTTATAACGCGTCATGAAGAAGTCGGACAAGTGGTATATTCGTGCAAATGGTTATTCGGACAAGTGGAAATACTAAGTTGAATTAATTTTTGACAACAGGTACAAAAGTCGGACAAATGGTATATTCGGAGAGATGGTAAGTCGGACAGAAGGTAGTGATCCACTTTTTACAGCTTACCATGGGCTCTTACTGTCACATATTAGGTATGCTATCTTAGTATGGGGTAATTCATCAAAACAAAATCTTGATAGGGTGTTTAAGATCCAAAAGAAAGCGGTTAGGTGTATAGAAAGAGTAAATAGATTAGATTCATGTAGGCCGTTGTTCAAGAGACTTGGTCTCCTAACTGTACCCTGCTTATATGTGTATGAAGCTACTTTATATGTAAAAGCGAATGATATTAACCAAAATCTTGATGTACATGATTATAATACAAGAAGCCGAGGAGATTATCACCTGGTGTGTCACAATAGTAGCTTATTCAAACAAAAACCTAGTTATATTGGTAGGAAATTCTACAACAAGCTACCGCAGTTTTTGAAGAGTCTTGAAAATATAGAAATATTTAAAAAACAATTGAAGAAATATTTAGTTGATAAAGCTTTTTATAGTGTACAAGAGTTCCTTTCACATCAAAATTAAGCCTCACCTCAACTAATTGAAGTAATTATGGTATCTAGTGTATAATATTGTTGATCTGACTTGTCTTATACTCCTTAACTGGAGTCTCCAAGACGTAATCTACAAAAAAAAAAGTTGTCCCTCTAGTCGTCCATCTACAATTCCAACCATCCTACAAGCCCATTCACGTTCCGTTTTCGGATCCAATCTTGTAGGTTGGACTGCAAGTGGTACTGCAAATCGGAATGTGAATGCCCAGCTTTACTTTAGGAGTAAGAGGTAATCTACTTTACTCTCGCCCGCTAATTTCTCATTTTTCATAACCTCAACAATGGCATATTCAGCCACCACTGACATAAGCTATGACAAGATCTGCGCATTTTTGAGCGAGCGAAGCGAATTCTTCCTTTTGACTTGAGGCTCGAGGCATTGTGTGTTTGTTTGTATGTTCCACGATAACTTTCGAACGCCTTTATCAATCAACTTCAAATTTGAAACAAAGATTCTTGGTATCTTTAGACAGGTCAAGTTCGTTTGCCAATGAAATTAACCCACTCCTTCATCCTTTTTGAGGCGAAACAAAAGGATAGGTTCTCACCCCTTCATTAATCTATATATATAAAAATGAATGTCTGTTGTATGAATGTATGTATGTTCCCTATAGACTTCAAAACTACTTGACAGATCGGCATGAAACTTTGGGAATATGTTGTGTGAATATTGGGGATGGTTTCTGACCATAAATTTTAATAGGGGGGCTAATAATTATTATTAATTACTCCATTTTATAGACCTAACCTACTGAACTTGCCGGCCAAACAGCTTAGAGGAACAGCTGATAGAAGTCAACAGTTTTTAATAAGGCCCCTTAAGCCGCGTCTCCACCAACCAAACATGCTCGGCGAACAGTGTTTGCTGGAATCAGCTGATGTCACCGAACATTTTTTGGAGTTGGTTTGGTGTGGACGCCTTCTCGAACATTATGATCGGTGTGGTGGGCAGTGGCGAGGCGTCCGGTCATCGTTTGATCCGGCGATGAGTAGGGAAATTGGACTAAGAATAACGAAATAATCTTAACTCTTAAATAATGGACATTTGTAGGCTTCAAAGCCCAGAAATATGTTGAAAACCTGTGAAAATTGTATCAAAAACCAATAAGAATATGACGAGTAGACGCTCAATATGTACAATGAAGCGCAAAAGGCTTGCAAATCACACCAGTCCCATCCCGCGCCTGGCTCGGAGCCCCCTGCCTTCAGTTTTTAAACCATTCAAGTAATGCTTGTGATACATCGCAACCGGCTGCAGTGAATAAGGCTTCGTGCGTTCTCGGCCACTGTCGTGGGCTCTCGGTAGCTGCCTCCTCATGCTTACTCCTCCCCAGTCCACACTCAGCTTCAGTTGCAGCGTTGTGGAAACAACAGGAATTTCGCGTATGCTAAATTATTCAACTTTTGCAATAGGCTTATTATTGTTTTGCAATTTAGTTATATTTTTAGAGTGAGATCTATTATGAAACCATTTCATTATTCATTAGATGGTTGAATTTATTTTAATAAATTAGATTGAGTGAGTGCATCATATCAGAACCTATTATTTCAGCTGTTTTTGCGTTTTTTCCTATATTATCCATCGTTGGTCTATGGTAGTGGGGAAGATATATATTACGCAAGAAGTGCAATTGGATAAAATACTTTTTAGTTCTCTGCCTTTTGAATTGGGTCTTTGCCTTTGGTTAGGCCTATTCAGAGGAGAGATTTCAGATGCTCAAAAGCTTCAAAATTCACCAATTTGCCTCAAATTTTTAAAACTTTTCCTGGGGAGGGCCCTTATTGGACCCCTTTAGGCGTTGGTGGGAGAACCCCCCTGCGATGACCGGTGAAGGATTCCACGCCTCGCCACTGGTGGTGGGAGTAGTGGCGGAAACCTGTTGTTGGTCGTCAATGTTCGCTCACAGACCAAACATTTCAATTGAACTCACGAACAAGTTTGGTGACCCATATGTTTAAAGTTTGACCATTTTTTGTATTCGCCAACAATGTTCGGCAGACATGTTTGGTTGGTGGAGAAGCGGCTTTAGCGGCGTTATTTACACTGTCTTTGAACAGCAAAAGACTTTGCACTTTGCATGTAGGCTACCTTGCAGTCGGAGCCTTGCAATATGTAGGAAACATACGACTGGGTATGATGAAATGTAATTATGCCAGGTTGATGACATCTGTTAACCAATGCAGCTAGAAATTTGAAATGCAGCCTCAGCGGGAGGTGGCGAATAATAAAACAAAAAACCTAGCTTCTACCCTTATAGTTGTAGGAGGTTTAAATTTGAAATGTTTCTTCATTCAGAGGTGATGATTAAGAAAACAACGAAGCCTCTATGATCAGCTGGAAGAGCCCTAGGACTAACACTTCTTTCCTAATTTGAAATGTAACCTCAGCGGGAGGTGGCGAATAATAAAATCAAGGAGAATTTTTATGAGAATGCAGCAATGCGCATCGGGCCAGCTAGTATATCTATATATTACTATATTTAAGAAAATAGTTGTTTTCACAATATGGAATTCGCAATAAATTCAAAATATATTTTGAGCTATCATCAGCTGTAGGTGGATAAATGCGATCAGGCATTTTATTAACCGACTTCCAAAAAGAACAAGGTTCTATATTCGACCTGTTTTTTTTATGTTTGTACATCATTCATTCGAACAATATTGAACCGATTTTGATGAATTTTTTTTTAATGAAAGAGCGGTGGGATGGGACCCAAGTTTCGCAAGGATCGGCCCCAATACTTAGCCCAATATTAAACAAAAAGGAGCATTCTTCGATGTCTTCATTTCAATCTTGTTTGAATAGGATAGTTCTACACATAACCGCCAGTCGGATAACAGGTGTCGTTTACCAGGCTGATCATTGTATCATATGGAGTGCTTCACATCTAGACGATTTTGGAAATCATATGATGCAATGCAATTATGCCGGGTAAACGACATCGGTTACCCAAAGCTGGTTAAGTGTACAACAAGCCTGTAATGTCTAGTTTTTACCAATCACGTGAACTTAATTTGAATCTAGAATAAGAAGAATATAATATTTCTGTTCATATGAAAATTGTAAATAATTTAGTTGATGTTATGGAGTCATAGGAATAAGGTTATTTATTTTCAATCATGAGTTGGAGAATTTGGAAAATAGCTGATCTCAGAAGTATTTTTAGTTCCACTGCTGCGATGGATTAAGAATATTATTTATTCGCCATTAAATACATGTCTGTATACTAGGCTATTTTGAGGTTATGTTTGATGATGTTTGTTGTACTAGCTTATCTTAAGTTTATGTTATTTATATTAAAAAAATATATATGACTAATATCACGAAAAATATTGTACATAACTCGTCCGGGAAGATGTTTACCATACTCGTAAGATAATACCGCACTCGACTTCGTCTCCTGCTTATCATACTTTCAGTAAACACCATTTTCCGCACTTGTAACGTAATGTAGGCCTACTATTTCAGTGTAGGTATATTCTGATAATGACCACATCAAAATGAATCAAAGCCATTTCACTTTTAAGAAGCCTTTCACTATAATAATTTTCCTAAATACTGTAGCAGATATGAAATTGCAGAAAGTAGAGAGGAAGAAGGCACAGTGGTTCTTGGTATTATCTGCTATGTAAATGTTTACTTTTAAGCCATTAATTACACTGCTTTTGACACTTTTATAGTGTTTACTTGGTAATTAGTAGAATGTTCTATTTGTTTGATTAGAAATTAATGGAGTCTTATCGAATATTGTAGAAGGTTCCAGTTTCCTTAATTTATTTGTTCAGAAGATGATAGGAAAATGTAGAAATTGCTCGATATTTGAAAAACCTATTTAAGGCGAACGCATTTGTGTAAATTAGTTCAGTTCAGTTGTCTTTGAAATTTCATCGTGATAAACAAGTTGTGACAGTTCTATATATACGTGTCTATATTGTGATAATTCTTTCTCTGTGCCTTTGTTAGTGACAATTCTTTTTCCTGCTAAATTCATACCAGTTAGCTACTGAATAGTTTTTGTTGTATTACGGACTAGTGCTACGTAAGTTAAGTGTTCTTTTTCAACATTTCTTTTTGAATATTATTGGACAGTTTATTGTACAGTTATTAATTAATATTAGATCGGCCTTTTAAATTTTAGTGATTGATTTTTGTACAGTTTATTGAAAACTAATTATCAGTTGAACAATATCGTGTTATCTGATTTTAATTGCTTATTTTTCTGTAAGACATTACTGAACAGTGAGTGTTGTGATTATTTGTGTAAATAAAGTGCAAGTGATTCATTTAAGTGTTGCCAGCGTTATTTTAGACATAGAACCCGTAACAATTGGTGTCGGAAGTTGGGGATTTTTAAGTTTTTATTAAAAATGGCTGGTAAAATTACATTGTGCGATTTGAAAGTGGCCGATCTCAAACGTGAATTAGAGGACCGTGATCTAGAAACATCTAGAAAGAAGTCTACTCTACAAGACCGCCTTCGTGATGCGTTATTGGCGGAAGGCGAAGACCCAGCTGCCTACCTCTTTGAGACTCCAGATACAAGATTAATGTCATCCATGAAGGGCGAGCTCCAGGAGAACTTCGCATCCATGGAGGGTAAACTACAGGAGAATATTTCATCCATGGAGGGCAAACTACAAGGAAATATTCAGGATATGCAGAAGAATATGGCATCCATGGAAGGTAAGCTACAAGAGAATATTTCATCCTTGGAGGGCAAACTACAGGAAAATTTGACATGTATGAAAGGCGAGCTTCAAGAAAATATTAACTCATTACAAGGAGTCATGGAAGAAAAGGTGAAAAATCTTGCTGATTCTATGAATCAAGAAGTCACTAAGGTGAAGGAAGACTTCAAAACAATGGAGCGTCGACTCCAGGAAGACTTGGGAACCATGAAGGAGGATTTTAAAGCAATAGAAAATCGACTTAAGCAGCTGGAGTGTGGTACTGAAACTTCAAGAAGTAACCAAGAAGTAAGTAAAACTTCAAATTTTCCTGAAATAGTCATCTCAGAAAAGTCAATGATGGATGCTAAGGAGGAAGATCTCCAGAAACAGTCAGTAGTTATACCTCAGCACACTGGACTGCCTACCTATGATGGAAAAACACCTTTAAAGGACTATCAAACACTGTTTGAGTCAGCAGCTGAGTTCCAGGGGTGGTCACCAGCAACAAAGGCCTACGTTTTGAGGATGAATCTCTGAGGTGAAGCATTGGTGATTGTTCACTCAATACCATCAGCTGAGAAGTGGAGTTTCAGTGAGCTGTGGAGACGACTGGAGATGCGATTTGGCAACAAACACCTGGAGCAGTTGTATCGATCTCAGCTCAATAATAGGGTGCAGAGACTCAATGAATCCTTGCAGAAGTTTGAGGCTGACATTGCTCGACTTGTTAGGACTGCATATCCATCTGCTGATGACAACACATACAAAAGTCTTGCAGTAGAAAAATTGGATTGAGAGTAAAAAAATGGATTGAGAATACCAGAGACCCAACAGTCCATCAAACTAGCCAGACCCAAGACATTGAATGATGCTTTGGCCCAGGCATTGGAGTTCGAGGCAGTTTGGCAGTCAGTACCAGGCCATTCTAAGGTACGAGCTATGGAGGCTGAAGTCATGGATGCAAGTACAATCCAGAAGATAGTTGAACAGGTCCTGGAGAAGTTGAGATCCAGGAAGAAGGAGGTTTGATGCTGGGCATGTAGAAAAATTGGACATGTTAGAAGCAAGTGTACCACCAAACCAAGTGAGAAGAAGGAGCAGGTAAACTAAAGATGGTTGATAGGGAGGGGCAGCTGTCAACCCACAAGCAGAAGGCCCCAGTAAGAAAAGCAGAGGTGGCATCTCTTGCTGGCAGCAGAAGTAGTTTGTATATAGATGGCATTGTGGATGGACAAGCAAGACAACTACTTATTGACACAGGAGCTACCATGACCATCCTGAATAGGAGTGCAGTCTGTGATGAGAAAAAAATTAAGTCAACAAGGTGGACACTCCATACAGCTACAGGGGATTTGGCTACAGTTTTTGGTGAGACAGCTGCTACCCTCCTTATTGGTGGCAGTAACTTCAAGCATCAAGTGTTAGTGGCAGATATACAAGAAGATGTTATACTTGGGATGGATTTCTTCAACAAGTTTGGCCTCAAGTTGGACTTGAATAAGAAAACTGTTGTAATTGGAGAAGAAGAGGTCATACTTCACCCAGGGAAGCCAAGCAGTAGCAGAGTATTGTTACTCACTGACATCACCCTACCAGCAAGGAGCCAGGTTGTGGCCTATGGGAGAATACAGGATGACATGGAGGAAGGGCAGAGTGCACTATTGGAACCGGCAGGACAAGAGGACAACTTGCATCAAGGAGTCTTTTAGTGGCAAGAACTTTATTTTGGAGCAGCAACAAGTTCCCAGTATGCATCATGAATGTTAATGACTACAAGATCACTCTAAAAGGAGGAAGCATGCTTGGACACTGTTCAACAGCCTCATCAGTGGTGAGACAGATCCAGAAGTCTCAGCAAGTGAACCAAGGCCTTCCAAAGGAACTTCAGGAATTCACTTCTACCACCTGCAAGAACCTTACAGCTGAACAGGCCGCCAAAGTAAAAGACTTCATCACCAGATACCAGGATGTCTTTGAAATTGGGGCAGGTCCAAAAGGAAGAACAAATATTGTACAGCATGCAATAGATACTGGTGATGCTAGGCCTATACGTCAAAATCCAAGGAGATTGCCATTAGCAAAGAGGGAGCAAGCCAGGAAAGTCATCAAGGAAATGGAAGAAGATGATATCATAGAACCTTCAAACAGTCCTTGGGTTTCTCCAGTGGTGCTGATGAAGAAGAAAGATGGATCGTTGAGATTCTGCATAGACTATCGATTGCTGAATAATGTCACCAAGAAGGACAGTTATCCTCTGCCAAGGATTGATGACACATTAGACAGCCTTGAGGGATGTAAACTATTCTCAACACTAGACCTCAAGAGTGGGTATTGGCAAGTGGGCATGAAGCCAGGAGATAAAGAAAAGACTGCTTTCTCAATAGGTGAAGGTCTTTGGCAGTTCAAGGTAATGCCATTTGGGCTGTGTAATGCTCCAGCTACATTCGAGAGGCTAATGGAGAGTGTGTTGAGAGGATTGTCTTGGGAGACCTGTTTAGTTTACCTGGTTGACATAATTGTTTTGGGAAAGTCCTTCAGTCATCATCTACACAACCTGGAGCAAGTATTCCAGAGGCTGAGGCAGGCGAATCTGAGACTGAATCCAAAGAAGTGCAACCTGTTCAGAAGACAAGTCGACTATCTGGGACATGTTGTGTCTGATGCTGGAGTTGCCCCAGACCCAGAGAAAATAGAAGCTGTAACCAAGTGGCCAGTTCCACATGACAAGCATGAAGTGAGAAGCTTTCTTGGTCTGTGCACTTATTATAGGTGGTTTGTGAAGGGTTTCTCCAACATTTCTAAACCTCTGACCAAGTTGACTGAGGACAAGAGCAGCTTTGTTTGGGATGAGAACTGTCAACATGCATTTGATGAGCTGAGGCAAGCACTGGTTGATGCCCCCATCCTTGGTTACCCTAAGGCAGAAGGAAAATTCATCCTGGATACAGATGCTAGTAATGTGGCCATTGGAGGAGTACTTTCTCAGGAGCAGGAAGGAGTGGAAAAGGTCATTGGATATTTCAGCAAAGTTCTGTCAAAACCTGAGTGCAACTACTGTGTCACCCACCGGGAGCTTCTAGCAGTGGTTGAGGCTGTTGGACACTTCCACAAATATCTTTATGGAAGACATTTTCTCCTGAGGACAGACCATGCAGCACTGAAGTGGCTACTCCGGTTCAAAACTCCTGAAGGACAAGTGGCATGCTAGATTGAATGACTCCAGGAGTACAATTTTGAATCAGTTCATCGAGCAGGGATCAGTCATGGAAATGCAGATGCTCTTTCAAGGAGACCCTGTGGAGAAGATTGTAAGCACTGTTCCCACCATGACCACAAGGAAGGCATCTTGACAAGAACTACAGTGATTGCTGATCTTTGGGAGAGCAAAAAGCTGCAGGAAGACCAGAGAAGAGATCCTGACTTGAAGCACCTTTGTGATTGGAAACATGGACATGGAAGACCAACTTGGCAGGCAAAACCACATCTATCTCAAAGTGTCAAGACCTATTGGGCACAGTGGGACTCTATTGTTGAAAATGATGGTGTCCTTAAGAGGGTGATTGAAAATGCAGCAGGGGACCAGAAAAGGCAACAAGTGATCGTCCCAAACAACTGCATACCTGAAGTACTGAGGAGTTTGCATGATGGAAGTTCTGGTGGTCATCTTGGACTTCACAAAACATTAGAAAAAATCAGAGAAAGATTCTACTGGCCTAACTTGAAGGAAGACATCAGAGATTGGTGTAAGAAATGTACAACCTGCGCAGCGGCCAATGGTCCACAAAGGAAGAAAAGGGCACCAATGAAGACCTATAATGTTGGGGCACCATTTGAGCATGTGGCTATTGATATTGCTGGACCATTCCCCACAACCAATGATGGAAACAAATACATCCTAGTAGCCATGGATTATTTCAGTAAATGGGTTGAAGCATATGCTTTACCTAACCAGGAAGCAATCACAGTGGCTGATGTGTTGATAAAGCAGTTTTCCAGTCGTTTTGGTGTGCCATTAGAGCTGCACTCAGATCAAGGGAGAAACTGCACCCACAGTCAGATGGCATGGTAGAGAGAATGAACAGGACCATGCAGCGATATCTGAGGAAAGTGGTTTCAGACAATCAGCATGACTGGGATCAACATCTCCATTTCTTTTTGATGGCATATTGTAGCTCCATTGATGAATCCACAAGGGAAACACCTGCTCACATCATCTTTGGTGGAGATCTACGGCTACCCTGTGATCTTCAGTTTGGAAGCAAGCCTGGTGAGACATTTGAGGAGGAAGATTACATCACCCAACTGAGGAAGCACATGAATGAGACTCATGAGAAAGTCCACACCAATCTTGATGAAGCAAGCCTGAAGATGAAGGAACGGTATGACATCAAAGCTGACCAGGGTGGATACCAAGCAGGAGACCTAGTCTGGTTAAACAACCCAAGGAGAATTCGTGGCTACTCTCCAAAACTTCAAAATCAGTGGGAAGGACCATTTGAAGTTGTGACTAGGATCAATGATGTGGTATACTGGATAAGAAAACCTCCAAGAGGGAAGCCAAGAATAGTACATTTCAATCATTTGACTCCATTCCATGGTAGCAATGGTACTGAGGAAGAACACACAGCTCAGGTTCAGCATACTATATCACCAGAGAAGTCTACTGATGATTGCGGTTCAACAACAGTTGGGAAAATGATCCAGACATGTGAAAGGGATCTGTTCACGCTGCCCAAGGAGTATGCACTGGCGCATTGTGTCACCAGCAACTTAGCGGAAGCTCGAGGCATTGCTACAGTCTTCAGGAAGAAGTTTGGTGGTCTTGGAGACCTGGAACAACAAGGACCCAAGGAAGGAAATGTTCTTCATCTGCAGCGGCATGGTCAACATCTCTTCTACCTGGTGAATAAGGGACAGCCTGAGATGAAGGCATCATATGACACATTGTGGACTTGCTTGGTTCAGCTGAGGGACAAAATGCAGCAGCTAGGAGTAAGGAAACTTGGCATACCACGGCTTGGAAATGGATATGATGGCCTGGATTGGAGAATTGTTAAGCCAATGCTGGAGGAGGTGTTCAAATCCACTGGTGTCCAGATTACCATCTGCATCTACAACCCTATTTGCTCGATATTTGAAATATTTGCTCGATATTTGAAAAACCTATTTAAGGCGAATGCATTTGTGTAAATTAGTTCAGTTCAGTTGTCTTTGTAATTTCATCGTGATAAACAAGTTGTGACAGTTCTATATATACGTGTCTATATTGTGATAATTCTTTCTCTGTGCCTTTGTTAGTGACAATTCTTTTTCCTGCTAAATTCATACCAGTTAGCTACTGAATAGTTTTTGTTGTATTACGGACTAGTGCTACGTAAGTTAAGTGTTCTTTTTCAACATTTCTTTTTGAATATTATTGGACAGTTTATTGTACAGTTATTAATTAATATTAGATCGGCCTTTTAACATTTAGTGATTGATTTTTGTACAGTTTATTGAAAACTCATTATCAGTTGAACAATATCGTGTTATCTGATTTTAATTGCTTATTTTTCTGTAAGACATTACTGAACAGTGAGTGTTGTGATTATTTGTGTAAATAAAGTGCAAGTGATTCATTTAAGTGTTGCCAGCGTTATTTTAGACATAGAACCCGTAACAATACAATATTCCACATTAAATAAAGCGTTGTAGAATTTTCCTTAGTTCATCTTTTCTTATAGGTGAATTTTTAGTTACTTAAGTTTTGATGTTATAAGTTAATTATTGGCTTGCTAATGTGATAAATATTTAATAATTAGGCTTTAAGAAATTTCTCATGTTTTCAAAGTTTGAAAATTCAACTGAAAAGCTTAAAATAAAACAAATTTTAAACACAAAAAAAGAAACCGACTTCAATGAAATAATACTCAAACATTAAATACTCATGTCTAAAAAGTTTAAAATAGAATTCACTTTACAATGAGAAAATTTTTAATTTCATACAAGTAATCTTTTGAAGTCGGCGCCAAATTTCCCATAAACTTTTAAAATATAACAGAATTACTCTGTGATGTCTTCCATGACGAAATAATTGAACAATCTAATATCAAAACTGACACTGTATTCCAGTAAAAGTGAGTGTAAATCACATATTTAATTGAAATACAGTGTTAGTTTTGATATTAGATAGAATTTCTTATCAATCACTGTATTTCAGTAAAAGTGTGTGTAAATCACATATTTAATTGAAATACAGTGTTAGTTTTGATATTAGATAGAATTTCTTATCAATCACTTCCCGGTGGTTCGGAACCCACCTAAAACTGTAGTTCCAAATCATCAATCACCATCATCAAACTCATTACCCACTCACAGGTCTCAGACATTAATTTTTTATGTTTTAGCTGACAGTATCATACATTACAATAATTACAATTTGATATGATATTTATGATATTTCTCTCCTTTTTTATTATTTCTTTTTTATTTGACAAGCTTATGTTTTATGGTGCTTTCATAGTGATAGTGACAAACCTGACAATGCATAATATTTGTTTTACATATTTTCATATTTGTGTACAAATGCATGTGCAAATAAAGAACTTGAACTTGAACTAGACATTTGTGGGCTTCATCCTCAAAACAATTCATAGAATATTTGGCACCGACTTCAAAAGTTTACTTGTATGAAATTAAACATTTTCTCAGTTTAAAGTAAATACTTTATTTTAAACTTTTTAGATGTGAGTATTTAATGTTTGAGTATCATTTCGCTGAAGTCGGTTTCTTTTTTGTTTTAAAATTTGTTCTATAGGATCTCTGTAAGCTGATATACTTTTTTTTTCTGTAGATTACGTCTTGGAGACTCCAGTTAAGGAGTATAAGACAAGTCAGATCAACAATATTATACACTAGATAACATAATTACTTCAATTAGTTGAGGTGAGGCTTAATTTTGATGTGAAAGGAACTCTTGTACACTATAAAAACCTTTATCAACTAAATATTTCTTCAATTGTTTTTTAAATATTTCTATATTTTCAAGACTCTTCAAAAACTGTGGTAGCTTGTTGTAGAATTTCCTACCAATATATCTAGGTTTTTGTTTGAATAAGCTACTATTGTGACTCACCAAGTGATAATCTCCTCGGCTTCTTGTATTATAATCATGTACATCAAGATTTTGGTTAATATCATTCGTTTTTACATATAAAGTAGCTTCATACACATATAAGCAGGGTACAGTTAGGAGACCAAGTCTCTTGAACAACGGCCTACATGAATCTAATCTATTTACTCTTTCTATGCACCTAACCGCTTTCTTTTGGATCTTAAACACCCTATCAAGATTTTTTTTTGATGAATTACCCCATACTAAGATAGCATACCTAATATGTGACAGTAAGAGCCCATGGTAAGCTGTAAAAAGTAACTTTTTGTCATTCAATACTAATTTCATTGCCCTGATATATGGATATATAAACAGCTGTTCTTCATGTGGTAAATATATCTTCTCTATAGATTGATACACTAATTCTATTGCCCTGATATATAGGTATATGAGTACGGTAGGTCTCTTTTGAGGAAAATAAATGTGTGTATCAGAGCAACAATGAAATTGAACTTAAAGTGATAGATGTCTTGTGAATTTTATCTAAATCATTAATTTCAAAACAGCCGTTTTTCGATACCACCTTCCCCTGCGATAAGCTTCCCAAATGAGTTTCCCTTTTCAAGATTAGTTGTTTGCAAGCGAGTTCTCCAGCCCGTTGGGCTCACTAGTTAGTCTTCTTTTTAGGTTCTTCTGTTAATAACTCGTGATTGATTTGAATTTTCTATAACCTTCTGTTTTAATTTGTCAAAGCTTTATTTGGATGTTTCATAACTACAATGATGATGGAAAAAATATTGTCATACAAGTATTGCATGAAAGTCCAAAACTGCAGTTGTACGAAAAATGTTGTATGTAATTCGTCTAAAGAGCTTCGATATCTGTCTTGCAAAATTACCGCTCGAGTAATAAAGTCGCGCTTTATGCTCCTTTAGTGCATAAGCAATTATAAATATATACAATTAAAATATATATACTATACAATTATTGCACTTTTTTACTAATGTATTAAAATTGTACTTGAAAGTTTCAAGTTGAAACACATAATCAGAGTTCCAAATTTAGCATGGAGGCTAAATTTGTTTAGTGTTTATAATCTTCTAATTACAAGATGTTGACCATTGGAATAAAATGATACGTATTTTCTTATAGTCTTCAAATTCCCCCCTCCCCCAACGCAGAAGAAAAAGGAACAGGAAAAGAAGAAACTAAGGGGAAGGAAGGGAAATGATAAAAGCAGTGAAAAATGAAAAGGAGAAGAGAGTGATGAAGAGTTTTGAAAGTTGTAGACAGCATTGTCAAACCAACAATCAATTTTCTATTGCAAACATGACGTAACTATGGGGGATCAGAGGGATAGGTCCTCCAGAGACCCAGAGACAATGAAATTTCAGAATTTAAAAATCCCTGAAAGAATAATTTTTGTCGAGAGTTGTAGGCTAAAGTTTGCAGAATTCATAAAAAACGTCTTTGATCGCTGAAAATGTGGTTTTAGAGGGATTATTTTCAAAAACATTTCCGGGGAGTACCCCAGAACCCCCTTTTGAATGAACAAGCTACATGATGGGCTACATGATGCCTAGAGTTGCTGTTAGAAAGCCCCTCTTGTGGGGGGGGGGCCCTCTTTTATACTTACTTTGTAAATAATACATTTTTAAGTACCGTACGGTACTATACTGTACCCCAATCAGGTGAGGTGGGGAATCAAAAATAGCAAGGTGGAAATAGTTCCAACTAGGCCTGCTTTAAAGTTTGGCTACTTAAATAACAAATATTTAGCACAAGAGTTTGGATCTCCCACTGACAATGGAGAAAATGGCAGAGTCTGTCCGGCCTTGAGGGAACTGCATGATCAATGATACTATAATCCTTCAAGTTAATTCATCTATTTATTTTTATAATACTTTTTTTCTAATCTACAAACCATTTTTAATTTGCTTTCAGTTTTTGTTCTAATGTATAGTGTGAGGGAACATTTTGAATAAACCTCTACGTCTTATCATTTTAAAACACCGCGCTCCAGTTGGCCATTCATCTGTGATGATGGCGTCTGTTGGAGCGAAAATTCAAACCCGTTCTGACAGATATGATCTTAATCTAAATAGTGAAAAAGCTCTACTCTAAATTAGAATACTAATCATATTGTTATTCTACAAATTGTTATTAAATTTCAAGCTCTATATAAACCGGCAAATATCCAAAATTTATGTCAAATGATAAATCACTCCAAGCCGTGACAATGTAGGCTGAACTTGTTATCACAAGCAAAGAACTGTTGGCATGTTTAGATATTTGTTTCGTAGATTTCTTTCTTTAAAATTATTTAAAATTTTAAAAGGAAAGCTCACCTATTCCCTGAGACCCGTTTTGAGTCTCCTTTTCCAAATATTAATTTTAGTGCTACATTTATGCTTTAAATAACTCATGCTTTGGCTGACTGATTTATAGGCCAAATTGCCGAAAATTTGTCAGCTGTTCTAGGGCTTTTTCCGGTTCCCAAAAAAAGTTCTAGAAGACTTACTACCACAAGGAGACGGACGCAGGATTCGCGTGTCCCATAATTTGCTTTAATTTTATAAATGTACCACGTGTTTCAAGTTCCTAAATGTCCCTCTTTTGTTGAATGTTTTTGACCGCACGTTTTTTATATTGTAAAAAGTCAAACTGAAATAAACCTGGCGATTAAAACCACCACCACCGACTCCAAAAAGTACACGAGGCTGAAAAAAACCAAGTGCATCGAAAAAGGGGGCTGAATACAAGGAAAGTGCGTGAGTTAAATCCTGATCAGGTATAATTATTATTATATTAAAGCTTTTTGAGTGCGAATTTCATGGCCAATAGAAAATCTCGCCGCATATATCAGTGTAATATACCAAGTTAAATTCATTTAATATCTGGTAAAGATGTTCAACATACAATAGTGACCCTTAGGTCTACTTCTTCACAAAGGAAAATTATTCCTAATTCATTAACACAAAATTCATTCAAGAACTCTCAAAGAACGTTTTGGAAATTAAATATCTCAATTGGAGATCTATTTTATCCTTGTTCATACAATTATTGAGTCACATGATTTACTTGATTTGCATTAATAAATTATACTGTTGTTAATTGACTTTAGAGTATTTTTCTCTTGGAGTTTCTTGCTTGTTATTAGACTAAGTATACTGTTACGGGTTCTAAGTCTAAAATAACGCTGGCAACACTTAAATTTATCACTCACACTTTATTTACACAAATAATCACAACACTCACTGATCAGTAATGTCTTACAGAAAAATAAGCAATTAAAAACAGATAAAACGATATTGTTCAACTGATAATGAGTTTTCAATAAACTGTACAAAAATCAATCACTAAAAGTTAAGTTAAAAGGCCGATCTAATATTAAATAATAACTGTACAATAAACTGTCCAATAATATTCAAAAAGAAACGTTGAAAAATAACAATTAACTTATGTAGCACTAGTCCATAATACAATAAACACTACTTAGTAGTTCACTGGTATGAATTAAATAGGAATAAGAATTATCACTATAGGCACAGAGAAAGAATTATCACTATATATAGACATGATATATAGAACTGACACAACTTGTTTATCACGACGAATTTCAAACAAGACTAAACTAATTTACAAAAGTCGACCTCTATTTATATAATTTTTCATAATTGAGTTATCTCTAGATTTCTCTACAAACTTCTACCGATTTCTAAAATAAACAATGAAAGACCTTCATGCCTTCCACAATATTCGATAAGACTCCATTAATTTCTAATCAAACAACTACAACATTCTACAAATTACCAAGTAAACACCATAAAAGTGTCAAAAGCAGAGTAATTAATTGCTTAGAAGTAAACATTTACATAGCAGATAACTCCAAGAACCACTGTCCTTCTTTCTCACTATTTTCATTGTCATATTCGCTACACTACCCCCACCTTAAGAGATTGTTCTGTCCCAGAACAAAAGCACTTATGTTAGTTTGGATCTGGTCTGGTTTCTGGCTGGCTCCTCATTGGTCTTCCAAGGGTTGTAGATGCAGATGGTAATCTGGACACCAGTGAATTTGAACACCTCCTCTAGCATTGGCTTCACAATTGCCTAATCCAGGCCATCATATCTGCTTCCAAGCCATGGTATGTCAAGTTTCCTTACTCCTAGTTGCTGCATTCTGTCCCTCAGCTGTACCAAGCAAGTCCACAATGTGCCATAGGATGCCTTCATCTCAGGCTGTCCCTTAGTCACCAGGTAGAAGAGATGTTGACCATGCCGCTGCAGATGAGGAACATTTCCTTCCTTAGGTCCTTGTTGTTCCAGGTCTCCAAGACCACCAAACTTCTTCCTGAAGACTGTAGCAATGCCTCGAGATTCTGCTAAGTTGCTGGTGACACAATGCGCCAGTGCATACTCCTTGGGTAGGGTGAACAGATCCCTTTCACTTGTCTGGATCATTTTCCCAACTGTTGTTGAACTGCAATCATCAGAAGACTTCTCTGGGGACAGAGTATGCTGAACCTGAGCTGCTTGTTTTTCCTTTGCCTTCTTACTGCCACCTTGGTCTGCTGTGATGATGTGCTTCTCCTTATTCTTCTAGTTCCTGCTTGCTTCCTTAGCACTGTTGACATTTCCTTGCCAGGTTGGTTGTCCTTGTGTCAATTGATTCTGGCACCTCACATGTTTCTGGCCAGGATTTTCCTTCTGTTTCTTCCCAAACTGGCTTCTCTCATTCAACCCAGAGATCACTGTAGTCCTCATCAGCAAACCCTCCAGGGACTTTTCTGCATTGGACTCCATTGAGAAACTGCCCACATTCCTGTCACTGATTCCTGGTTGCTGGATGGCTGTTCCCTTCATCCTGGTCTGCCTTTTCTTCTCACAAGTACAGCGTAGAAACTCCTTCTTGGCAAATCCCAACTGTTCCAGAACTAATTCCACAACCTTCTGAATGGTGCTTGCTCTAATAGTCTCAGCTTCCATAGCCCTCACCGCAGAGTCTCCTGGCACTGACTGCAAAACAGCTTCAAACTCCAATGCTTGGGCAAGAGCATCTCTCAGTGTCTTTGGTCTGGCTAATTTGACTGAAAGCTGGGTTTGTGTTGTCCTCAATCCACTCTGGAAACTTTCTACTGCTATACTTTCATATATGTTGTCATCAACAGAGGGATATGCATTCCTCACAAGTTTAGCAATAGCAGCCTCAAACTCCTGCAGTGATTCATTTTGTCCTTGAACTCTTGTGTTGAGTTGGAATCGATATAACTGTTCCAAGTGCTTGTTGCCAAACCTCATCTCCAAAAGTTTCCACAGATCACTGAAGTTCCACTTTGCAGCTGAAGGAATTGAATGAAGAATTGCTAGCGCCTCCCCTCTGAGATTCATCACCAAGACATAGGCCTTTGTTGCTGGTGACCATCCCTGGTGTTTGGTAGTCTTCTAGAGGTGTCTTTCCATCATAGGTAGGCAGTCCAGTGTGCTCAGGTATAACTACTGGCTGTTTCTGAAGATTTTCCTCCTTAGCATCCATCATTGACTTTTCTGAGATGACTATTTCAGGAAAATTTGAAGTTTTACTTACTTCTTGGTTGCTGCTTGAAGTTCCAATACCACACTCCAGCTCCTTAAGTCGATTTTCTATTGTTTTAAAATCCTCCTTCATAGTACCTATAATACTATATACCTAATTTTCTGTTTGGCAGTATAGGACGTTTATCAAGAATCAGGTCGTATTAACAGTACTGGTACCTATAATATTATATTATTGCAGGTAATAGGAACAATTAAATTTGTTTATCTAAAACTAATTTGGTTAAACGTATTTTAAGCTTCCGACAAAAAGGAGGATTTTCAAAAGCCAAAAGTTGGTTTTATTTCAATTGAAAATACCCTCAAATTCACAGTTTTAGACCTCATTTTCAAACACCCCCGGGCCATCTACCCCCTCTGGTGTCCACCCCTAAATTTGCTGTTGGATCCGTCCCGTTTATCTTTGATAAACATTTTAGGTTAAAATAATGTTAGAATGGATGAATGTGTCTAGAATCGCTTGAAAAGTGGTTTTAAAGTGATTATCTTTCAAAAATTTCCCGGGGGAGTACCCCCAACCCCCTTTTGAATAAACCCATTATAGTCTTGAATAATAATTTATACTGCATTAATACTTTTTCATTCTAGAAAAATATTATGATGGCCACAGCAGAAAATCATTAAACAATGCAGAGGAATCGAGGGCTTGTCAATGCAAATAATATCAACCATTTGTTGTAAATTTAACAACTTTCAGTCAGTTTTATATTGAGAATATACCATAAATGTACTCACATTTGGCCGAACGTTTTCGAGGTATTGAATCTCATCTTCAAGGTTTCAAGGCCTTGAAGCCTTGAAGATAAGATTCAATACCTCGAAAACGTTCGGCCGAATGTGAGTACATTTATATATATTCACAATATAAAACTGACTGCATTTGTTAAATTTACAACAAAAAGTTAATATTAACAACGCAGATCGTTATGAGACAAGAAATCCAAGCAATAATATCCTTGATTTCACAATTGAAATGGCTATTTCACTCATATTTCTTTGTTCACAAAATTATAATAGCATATTGCTGTGACAAATTTAGGATAGCTCCTCACATCCCAGGTGCAGGATGTCTGCAGTGTGGGAACGAGAACCAAATGCAGTTTCTGAAATTGGATTAGACAATTAGGCTTGAATCAGAAAGATAATAGAATTTTAGGAATATTTTGTTGTACGGCAGGGGTGAAGCAAAGAAGCTGAGCTATTATCTTCAAGCTTGTTTCAAATACTACTTGAACGAAAAATATTAAAACTTCATACCAGTAAGTAATAGGGAATTTTCAAAATTTCCCCCAAAATACGCTTAAAACTGACGATTTTAGAAAGTTAATGGCAATATAGTAGAACTGAAACTGTTTTATTTGCACTAAATGTTATTGTATCGATAAGTGAAAATTATTTTATTGATTTAATACCGTATAATAGTATCTAAGTGACTCTTAATAGTTAAATCAATTTTCTTGGGTGATGATATAGAATAATGAGAATAGCCTTAGGGTCTTGGCAAAACTTTTGCTATTCTTCCACTTTTGCATGATCAGGTCAGTTCTGCGCAGGTCCTGTTCTGCAGAGCAAGCGGCAATAAAGGGAATTTAATATTGATAAGCGTAACGCTAGCCTGAGCTGAAATTCTCTGATGTGAATTCATCCATCTAATATCATTAAAAAAACAATAACTTATGCTTAATTAAATCAAGCATAAATCTATAGTTGACGCTATCAAATTAGACGGCTCTGAAAATCTGAAAATTCTGGTGTTGCCAGGTATGGGACCATGCCAGCAGCCGTTAGTAGAGAATCACCAACCTCGACGCTCAAATTGACAAAACTTCTCGTACCGTGTTGTTTAGTCTGATGTTACCAGTCATATGGTTTACCACCGCAGACAGTCGGTTTTTGCTACACCGCAATTTCTTTGAGCCGCCTATTTTCGTGGCGTGGAGTATTATAGTAGACTAAATTTTTCAGAGATCATAGAGATTTTTTTGTTAGTTGGATAATGTCCACATGATTCTTGAGAAATTTGCTTGGGTAATGAGGTGAATGAGAAAAACATCCATTGCTTAAGGTCGATTAACACACATCCGTTACGGCGCGTCACAGTCACAGTTCAGTCACGGTAACAATCAGTCACCTGACGGGACGGCGCCGGACGAGTGAAGACAGCGTAACCGGAAACTCAGATAAGAATAAATTTTTATGACTGTGACGAGACGGATAGCTCGGAACTGAGACACGCCGTGACTGATGTGTATGAATCGACCTTAAAAACGAGATTTGGAACCCGAGACTGCAGGAATACGACGCCAGCCAGTCTCAACTAATCACTAACTAGCGCTCTAACCAACTGCTTCACCAGAACCACCAAAAAGTTTAACACTTTGACTGCCGTGTGCATCGTTTCTGATTCACAATAATATTTCTCATTAGGCCATGTGCATCATATGCGATCACACGTTGAGCTCTAGTATTTGCCTTCGTGCATCATACTCAATCACAACAGAGTAGAAATGATGCCTGGAGAGCAAAGTAGTGGCCTGTTATGAAAGTTTTCTGCACTTGGCTTCAGGTTGGCACCACTGAATAATTTTATACCAGCTGTTCAAAATGCTTGTTTACAGCTGCATAGCCACAGATGACAGTTCATGCTCAGTGTTGTTGCCGTAACCTCAACTTTATTACGAATGTTTTGAAGTATGGATGAAAAGTTTATAACAGATTTTTTTGACGAAAGTGATTCGTCTATTGACATAGACAATACAGACAGTGATTCTGACTACGAAAATGAAAGTGACTCAAGTGATAGCTCATCGAGTGATGATAGTATTGCTCCACCTAAACGACCTAGACTTTTTGATATTGATACAATTGCAGTGAACAAGATTGAATATAACTGTCCTGTTGCTTCCACTTCCACTTCAGGTACAAATTTTGCTACAGAGAATAACTCTAATGACAATTTAGTACTTATGGTTGATGAAAGTGATTCTGATAAGAGTTTGAACATTGAAATTGAAACAGTAAATGATGGTGCTCTTGAAGATAACTTTCCTGTTGCTTCTCCTTCCACTTCAGGTACAAATTTTGCTACAGTGAATAACTCTAATAACAATTCAGAACCTATGACCGATGAAAGTGATTCTGATAATGCTTTGACTATTGAAACAGTAGATAATGTTCTTGCAACGCCTGCTGCACCTACCTCCAATGTAATTTGGTCTGATGTGACTGGCAATCTGAATAACTTGTGTTTTACTGAAGATTGTGGCATTTCAGACAATTTTATAAATAATTTAGAAAAAAATGAGCCTATAGATTTTTTTCGTTCTCTTGTTGACAATGAAGTCCTACAACTCATTGTTGACCATACAAATATAAATGCTAATCAGAAAATAATTTCTAGAATAGTGAAAGAAACAATGACAGCCTCTTGTAGATTAGCATTATGGCAAGACATAGATATAAAAGACATAGAAATATTTCTGGGGTTCATCTTTTGGATGGGGTTGGATAAAAAACCAACCCTACAGGATTATTGGAGTAAAAATTTGTTATACAAAAATTCAATTTCTAAAACAAAATCCCGAAACATTTTTGAATTGATTTTGTCAAACGTTCATTTTTGTGACAATGAAAATAGGGACCCTGATGACAAGCTTTATAAAGTAAGTAAACTTATAGAACTAATGAATAGGAAATTCCAAGAGGCATATTCACCTGGGGAAAATATATGTATTGACGAAACAATGGTGCCATTTCGTGGGAGGTTGGGGTTTCGTCAATACATTCCTGGGAAACGGTTCAAGTATGGGGTAAAGGTATACAAAGTGTGTTCTGAGGGGGGCTATACATGGAGAACCAAAGTTTACAGAGGAAAAGAATTCTCTGGTGGAGATGTAACATTCTGTACTGTTATTGAATTGATGGAAGACCTCCTCAATGCCAATAGAACACTTTTCACTGATAATTTTTATACAAGTGTCAATTTGGCCAACCATTTGTTAGAGAAAAAAACTCACCTTGTTGGCACTTTGCGTAGTAGACGTAAAAATAACCCCACAACTGTCATAAATAAGAAACTTGGCAAGGGTGAGATGTTTGCACTACAAAGTAACAGTAAAGTTATAGTGGGCAAATGGAGAGATAAAAGAGATGTTTTATTCCTTACAACCAAACATGATCCTCAGCTTATTGAAATAAATACAAGACGGGGACCAGTTTTGAAACCAAATGCCATTGTTGACTATAACAAAGCCAAGACATACATCGATTTATCCGATCAAAGAAAGTCTTATTCAAGCCCAATTAGAAAAAGCATTAGGTGGTATAGGAAGGTAGGAATAGAACTACTGTGCAATACTGCTTTGGTCAATGCTCATTATCTATATGAAAAAGTAACGGGAAAGAAAATGAAGATAATAAAGTTTAGGGAATCTGTAACACTTGCTTTACTCCACATGGACAAAACTGCACCTACTCTACCAATATCAGAGCATAGGATTGTTGAAACAGAACATAGACGTCGTTGTAATTCATGTTACACAAAATTGTCCAAAGCTTATGGACGCGAAAATGCTATAAAGAATAGCAAACAGGTGTCTCTGAAATGCTTTGCATGTCCTCAAAATTATATGTGTATCAATTGCTTCTTTGAACTTCACAAAAGTACACCAATGAAATAATACGTACACATGAACTATATCTTTTACGTATGAACTGTGACTAATTTTCAATTATTTTTACATTTTGACAAGACATTTCTTATGTATTTTTTCGCTTTCAATTTTTTTACTGTTACATTATATTTCATATGACCACTAAAACTGTATTTTATTGTCTATCACCTAGATGCATGTGTGAATTGAAATAAATTAGAATATCATTTTGGAGTTGTGCATCACATTCAATGCACATGGCCTTTGATGAAAATTTCACTTTTTTTTTCAACAAGCCATGTGCATCATATAAGATCACTGCTTTAAAATGAAAGAAAATGGTGAAGTATGAATAATGATGAATTACATAGTAATATTAGCATATTTTGAGGGTACTAAGCCAAAAAAATGACCCCGGCCAATATCAAGATTCTTCAGAAACATGCATGGCAGTCAAAGTGTTAAAACAATTATTATTTGCTAACATCTATAAGAAAGTAGAGAAGCAACAAAATTGAAATTTCTAGATCATTCATCAGTTTTTTGATAAAAAAAGGAAGTAAATTACCTCATGTGTCCTTTTACTGTTTTTTATTCCTGGTTTCCAATAGTAACTGTTATACAGGGATAAATGATCAGGATATTGAAATCTAAACGAAATAATAATTTACTGATCAAGATATATCGTTTATTAAAAATAGAATATTTATTTTATAATAACATGATACAAATTGTAACAGAAACGTCTGTACAGCAAAACATGCTACATTTTAATTTGCAAAGAGTGAGCCAGCATAGCGTTTAAAAATACACCATTAAAATCCATCTTAAAAATACACATTATATTCGTATAAGTTGATATTTAAAGTTTCTTCCACCCATTGACATGATATTTATATTATTTTATAATAACCTTTAATAAAGGACATGGATTTTACATATAGAATAAAATATTCCGATTTACCATCAGTGCCCCGCATTTGTGATATTAGTCTTTACCACTTACATAATTTCTGAAACTGAATAAGTGTTCATTCAGAGCTCTTGATGAGTGAATGCATATCGATTTTCAAATCCTTTCCCAAGAATTCTTCAATTTCTTCAACCCTGTAACAAATTTCAAGCTTTATAATTTTTGTCTATGTAACAAAATGTGTAGTATCAGCCAGGCCCGTGCTGGACCCCTTGTTAGGGCGGTGGATGGCCATGGCCAGAGGGCGCCTGCACAATTCAGAGGGAGGGCTAACTAGGGGGGGGGGGGGGGTCTGGAATATGATAATCATTAAGTGTTAATTGCACATGAGGACAGAAACAAATATGTTCACAAATGTAATGTTCTTTGATAGAAGTTACAAACCAACCTGAATGATTCTTTGATTGAAGTTACAAACCAACCTGAATGAAGTCTTTTTAATTCGGAGCTGAAGTGGCAGATATAATCAATATCGGTGTCCAGTGGCACCCCCACCCCCACTTTGGGGTGCTTAACCCCCCCCCCCCCCCAGAACTAAAAAATTGTTGATTAAGAAAATTCACTTTAGGTATTATGTGTTCCAGGCTGATTAGTGTTGGTGCATTTTGTGTGTTCACACTTTTAAAATAGAATAAAGTTCATAACTAGTGGCTTGACATGGGGGGCTTTCATTGTGAAATGAGCTGAAAAAATAAATTAAAAAAACGTTAACTACCGTGATTATTGAGTTATTCCATGGTATACGCAAGGAAGCCAAACGAAGGCGGTTTTTAGATTGAACTTGGTTATTGATTGCGAATAAAGCATCCAGAGTTCATAAAATCAGAATTTAAATTTGATCAAAACACACAAGAATAGCAAGTGGGAAGCATCTATGCAAAGTCCGTGTGCTTTGGTTCAATAAAACTCAACTAAGCTTTGGGATCGTTCTTAACAGAGCTTAATTTCTAATGAGAAATACCAGAGCTGTGACTTACCGGTGTCTGGGGGTATGGAATACGCCCCGGTCCGGGGGGTCCTCCCCCGGGAAAATGTTAAAAATTACACTTGAATTGGTGCATTTTAAACGCATTTGAGCATGGTTAGTAATGCACATAGAATATTACATAATATACAAAATAATAAGATTCAGGTTTTTAAAAATAGGTCTTTTAAACGATTTTGACGAAAACTTGAAACCAAAAGACAAAAACTTAGTCAGACTAATGTTTAATTAATCTGACTAATTAGTTAGTTTGATCAGATCTGGTTTAAAATTAATGATTCTATTGTTGATTTAGATAGCTGGAGTTCCGCTGTGTCCTAGAAGGTACCGGAGCTCCGCTCCGGTGTGCTCCGGCTGAAATGAAGCCCTGGTTCAGGTGCATTCACATTTAATTTGAAAAAAAAATGATTTCACAAGTTTGAAAGGAGAATTTTAAAAGATTTGGTTTATTGCCAATTAAATTAGTTTACCCATTAAGCCGACAATAAAAAAAGTGTTTTCATGATCATTTTGTGAATTTTTGTAAAATATCCCACCAATTCAGAGATTGGGTAATCTCGATTTGCATTCAGACTGGCGTTTTACGTTCACTTTATTACCCACGCAAAAGTCTAAGAATGGTGTGGGCACCATAAAAATGTATAATAGTAGATCTTGCAGCACATTTAGCCAACATTATATTAATTCACTTTAACTCACACCACCTATTTGAAGGCCTTAGAGTTTTCTGAATTTATGATGGAATAGCTGCAATCTTTCACCCTCTTTATTTCTGTAACAAAGCGTTTCCGGACCTTCATTAATTTTATTTTTGTTATCTTCATGAGAAGATCCTTATGCAGTCTGGCAGAATAATTTTGAACTTTTGAAACACTCTTACAAATAAGACACATTTTGTTTCCCCATATAGCTAATACACTTTAAAAAGTCAAGTAATGAACCCCCTCAAGGAAATTTATCGGGCCACAATCTTGTAAAAAAAAGGTCAGAAAAATCCCAATTTTACCCCTCTCCTCATCACAAAATAATTTTACCTGGTAAGACGGGCACCCAAAAATCTGGGTGCGCCCCTGGCGGTGTCTGGATCCATGGAGTTCAAAATATCAGCTTCTGAGTGCATTTTAACAATGAAGATTCTAAATTTTTGTTTATCGAAGACGATCTTACACTGGTTAAAATTCTATTACCTTCAATGCTTTAGAAGGAAGAGATTCTTGGGATTTGAATAATTTTGGGTCGAAATAGGCCAGATCTCACCCGAGGGCGCCCCGCGTGGGTACTGGAAGAAGCAAGTCCATTCAGTTGTAGCCTACACCCTACAGTCGCAACACTCACCCCGGCCGCTCGGCTATAAGCCTCGTCGTGAAACTTCTCAGTTTTGGAACAAGAGGGCGCCAAAATTTCACAGGCTGGAGGGCGCACCGGGATACGTCCCGGTGTCCCAGCGGGCCAGCACGGGCCTGGTATCAGCTGTTGTTATTATCACTTAGCAACTGTTTTGTATATCTTGTTTGTGTAACACACTTATTAAATGGCTCTTCGTTCTACATCTTGTGCTTACTTTACATGGTGTCAGAAGTGATTTAAAAGAGAAAAGATGGTGAAAAGAAAACAAAATGATAAAGAAAAATAAGAGAGAGCAGATGGCGTGGATTTCCAAGTGGATGCATCAGAATCTCAATACCAAATTTCAGCTCCAGAACCGTTTGATTTTAGGAGTCCTACAGACTGGCCGAAATGGATTAGACGATTTGAAAGATTCAGAATTGCCTCAGGTCTGAAATCAAATTCTGAAGAAAGTCAGGTGAATATGTTGATTTACAGTCTTGGAGACGAAGGTAAGTATATTTTATTATCTTATAATCTTGATGAAAAAGAATCTTCAAATTATGAATTGGTCAAAGGCAAGTTTGAGACAAACTTAGGGTTTAAAGTAAATATTGTATTTGAAAGGGCAAGATTTTTCACCAGCTTGATGGTGAACCAGTGGACAAATTTATTAACGATTTACATAAGTTAGCACAAAAATGCAGTTTTGGGAAATTGCGAGATGAACTAATACGAGATATGATAGTTATTGGAATGTCAAACAATAATTTGTCAGAGGTTACAAATGGACGATCAGCTTACTCTAGACAAAGCTATTCAAAAAGCTAGACAGGCTGAAAGCATAGAGAGTCAACAAAAATTTGTTTGAGATTCAAACAATTTGTCATCAGTGGATGCTCTTTTTCAAGATAATAAATTCAATTATAGTAAAGGAACGAAATGTTCATATTGTGGTTTGAACCATCCGCCAAACAGCTGTAGTGCAGCTAATGTGAAATGTTATAATTGCAACAGAACTGGTCACTTTAGTAGATGTTGTAGACTAAGAACTGGACCAACTAAACAGAAGTCACAGTTTGGTAAAGTGAATAGGCTTGAACAGAGGCAGTTGACTCGCGAGTCTGAAGATAGTGGATTGAGTGAGAAACCTTCCTACCTAGGAAAGCTTGAATTAGAGGAACTAAAATCTGATCCTTGGATAGTAATGGTAAAAATAAGAGATCAAGAAGTTGCCTTTAAGATGGACACAGGTGCTGATGTATCAGTGATTGGAACCAAATTGTCAGACAGTTTAGGTCTGTCTGTGAGACCTGCAGATAAAACACTGTTTGGAGCAAATAATATAAAGCTTAGCATTGAAGGTGTGGTGACAGTGTCTCTCACCTGCAGAGGAACAGAAATTATGGAGGAGTTGTTTGTTTTACCACATCAAAAAACAACCTTGCTTAGTAGAGTTATCTTAAAGTTTGGATTGCTTCAGCCAACAGTTAATTCTATTGAAGATTGTGACATAATGAGAGAATTTAAAGAGGAAGGAAGGATGAATTGTGAGTATAAAATTACTTTGACTGAAAATGCTGTGCCTCATGCACTCACTGCTCCTCGCAGGGTGGCATTGCCTCTTTTAGTCAAAGTCAAGGAAGAACTATCTAGAATGTGCTCAGAGGGTGCTATAGAGCCAATCACTGAACCAACGGAGTGGTGTTCTCCTTTAGTGGTAGTACCAAGAAAACAGGGAACAAGAGTCAGGATTTGTGTAGATTACACAGAATTGAATAAGTTTGTGAAAAGAGAAAAATTAATATTGCCTTCTGTAGATGAGAGTTTAGCAAAAATTGAAGGGTGTAAAGTCATGTCCCTACTGGATGTTTCTAATGGATTCTGGCAAGTACCACTGCATAAGGACAGTTATCATTTAACCAGTTTCATTACACCATTTGGGAGGTATGTTTTCAAAAGATTGCCATTTGGAATTTCATCAGGACCAGAGGTATACCAGAAGAGAATATCACAAGTGTTAGAAGGATTGGAGGGGGTTGTAAACCAAGCAGATGATATCTTTGTAGGGGGAAGAGATATCCAAGAGCATGATATTTGTCTGAAAGCAGTAATGGAGCATCTAAACGAAAATGGAATTAGATTAAATAAACTGAAATCTCAAATTAGAACTGATGGTGTTAAATTTTTGGGACATATCATAACTAAGGGCACAGTTCTATCAGATCCAGACAAAACAGAAGCTATTAGTATGCTTCCACAATCAAAAAATGTTTCAGAAGTCAGGCAAATGTTAGGAATGGTGAATTATCTAATGAACTTCGTTCCAAGATTAAATGATTTGACAGCACCATTGAGAATTTTACTGAAAAGAGACACAATATGGACCTGGGACAAACCTCAAGAAGAAGCTTGGACAAAATTGAAAGAAAAGGTAACTTGTGCACCAGTGTTGGCCAATTTTGATAGGAACAGACAGAGTATCAGCAGATGCATCAAATTTTGGTCTTGGATCGTTTATTGAACAACTTCATGGAATTGAGTGGAAACCTGTAATGTATGCATCCCGTTGTCTTCTTTCCTTACAGGAAAACAGTTTACATTGATGACTGATCCCATCCACTGGTGGAGTTGTTAACAAAAAAAAACCATGTCTGAGCTCTCAGCAAGATTACAGAGGTTTAGAATGAGGTTGCAGTGTTTTGACTTTGATGTGAGCTATGTGCAAGGGAAAATGTTTTTTGTACCAGACACTTTGAGTAGAAACCCTCCAAGTAGAAGTGAGGACAAAGATGTTTTGAATGAAGAATTGTTTTGTGAAAGTTTAATACAAGCCCTTCCCTGTACTGACAACCGGTTAGAAGAAATAAGAAAAGCTCAGAAAGAAGATGGAGAATGTAAAATGTTGCAAGAATGGACAAAATCTGGAAATTGGGACAGTCATTCAAAATGTTTCAGATACAGAGCAGAGATGGCTGAAGTGAAGGGCTTGATTATGAAAGGATCTCAACTGTTTATACCAACTGCACTAAGAAAGAAAATATTGGAAAGAATTCATGATGGACATATGGGAATAGTAAAATGCAGAAGAAGAGCCCAAGAATCAGTGTGGTGGCCAGGAGTTTCAAATGATATTTCTGTTCTGGTTACAAATTGTTCAGTTTGTATTCAGCACAGAACCAATTCTAGTGAGCCACTAAAGCAATCAAGCCTTCCAGAGAAACCTTGGCAAGAAGTTGGAGTAGACCTAGCCAAGTGTTTAGGAAAAGTGTTTAGGTATTTGGTGTTCCAAGATTACTTGGGTTTACAAGATTACAATCTACTCAAGGTTTATAGAGGTAGTTCATATCCCTCACTTAACATCAGGAACAATTATTCAAAGGATGGAGAATATTTTTGGAAGACATGGTATTCCTTGTGTAGTAAGGTCTGATGTTAAGAATTGCCTTCTCCACTTCATACGAACTCAAAGAGTTTGCAGAAAAATATGGCTTTGAGCATAAAGTCCTAAAAATCCACAATCCAATGGTGAAGTGGAGAAGGCAGTTGACATTGCTAGAAGAATTTTGGAAAAGTGTGATGATCCAAACTTAGGTATATTGGCATACCGCACTACTCCAATGGAGAATGGCTTATCTCCAGCAGAACTACTTTATGGATGGAAACTGAGGAACACACTTCCATCAACTAGTACATATGAAAGAGTCACCTTTGACCATGAAAATGAATTTAAAATCAAGGACCAAAAATCAAAAATAGAATGAAACAAAATTTTGATAAATGACACAGAGCAAGACCATTAAGAAGTTTATCATGGGGAGAGAGGGTGTGGTTACCCGACATGAAAAGGTTTGGAGAAGTTCTTGAAAAGCTTAATGAAAGAAGATACAGAGTGTCATCCCAGGGTGGAGTCTTGGACAGGAATAGAAGACAACTGATTCCAGCTCCAATGCTTTGTCATTTGGGAGAAAGAAGGGTTCTACATCTTGTGCTTACTTTACAAAATGCATTAAATATATTCAGTAATAAGACGTTTTGAAATAGTTATTTATGTATTAAGAGCGTGAAGCGTGACTTTATTGCTCGAGCCAAAACATTTACTGCGCGACGCATAGCGGAGTGCAGTAATTTTGCGAGAGCAATAAAGAAGCTTCACGCGCGAATTACATACAATATTTTTCCTACAACTGCAGTTCTGGATTCCAACACAATAAAAGCTTGTAGTTTGTAACATCACAGACCGTGCGCGGATTTGGTTAGCGTGCGCCATTGTTGAGGTTATGTCAATTTCACGGAATCTGTGATCCACCAATGAGAAGGCATCAAAATCAAAACAGAAGCGTAAAGAAAACAGCTGGCGAGCGTAAAGTACTTTACCGCTTGCTGAGCAGTAAAGAGGTATTTTACAATTAGTTTTCAGTACGTAAAGAACTACTTTACGAGCAGTTGTAGGAAAAATAATTTAAGGCTTTACAATGAATAAAGCTCTTGCTTTGAACATTTTAAATGAACCCTATGAAGTTGGAGGAAATTAGTTTGTTTTAATAAGAGACGTTATTCTGATACACATTAAGTTTATAATACACATTAATCTTTAGCAAAGGAGAAACAAGATTCTATGCTAGCATTTTTCCAATGGTTAAAATACAGCTGAAACAGTTTTTATACAACATTGCGAACGATGGTAGTTGGGCGTGCGTCTTCCAATGCAGGAAAAATTTCTTGCATCTTTTTAGGTTCACATAATGTTTTAGACAACGCTTGCCGGATGCGCGGATGACGACTGTCATTCGAACGTCGTCAAAGTCATTATTGGGACCCAATGCTGCCTTGTTCGATGCATTGTATAATAGCAGCCTTGATGTTGATAGAGTTGAAATGATGGTAAGAATGCAACAACTGAAACCGTAGCTGAGCAGGATAGAATCAAACAGTAATTACTTAAGCTGGACCTAAATATATGATCAGTAATACTGTAAACTGAAATTTAAAGATTCATTGACTTGTTTTTGTCAATAATATAAGTATCTGTGAAGGCAAGGTTGAAACGTCAGTTTCATTTCCTAATCTGTCAATAAATACTAAGGAGACAACCAATTATCATGTCAGCTGGAGAGGATGCACATCACATACTACAGTCTTTCAACACTATCGGCCATCCCAACAGAGCGCATATTTTGTCACCTGCATTAGATTCATTGACTATTCATGTTAGTGTTAGCAATAATAAACTGAAAACTAATTAATTTGATAAATTATTTTGCAAATGTTGGTGGGAATAATGATCACAGATGCAAAGACAGAATGCAAATAAACATAGATTTCCCCCAACCAATTCAAATTTGATTGTGTTAATCATAGAACTTTATTGGGAATACTGCAAAATGTAGGTGTAAATGGGGTTGAACTGAAATGGTTTGAATCATATCTTATTGGGAGAAAACAATGTGTAGAGCTAACTACAGTAGTTGGTAATAGTATAGTAAAGAATAAATCTAATAAATTAGAGGTGCAAGCTGGAGTGCCTCAGGGGTCAATACTAGGTCCATTGCTTTTTTTGTTATATGTCAACCGTTTACCTAAAGAATTAATTAGTGGTAGAGCCCTCTTATTTGCTGACGATACATCACTCATTTTCAGCAATTCCATTCTAGATAATTTAGAAATAAGTGCCCATATAGGTGTGCAGTCCATTGTCCAATTTTTAAATCAGTTGAAATTAACTATAAATAGTAAAAAATGCCAATACCTTCAATTCAAAAACAAACATAATTTAAATGAAGATAGGGCTATAAACGTGTTTGTAAACGATAATCAATTAGACCAGGAAGAAAAAATTGTATTTCTAGGAGTTATGTTGGATAGACGATTGACCTGGACTCCATACATTGAGAAAATATGTAGTAAAATTTCATCTGGGGTATTTGTCCTGCGACAGCTCGCTAGATTGAATGACAAAAAGTTACTTTTTACAGCTTACCATGGGCTCTTACTGTCACATATTAGGTGTGCTATCTTAGTATGGGGTAATTCATCAAAACAAAATCTTGATAGGGTGTTTAAGATCCAAAAGAAAGCGGTTAGGTGTATAGAAAGAGTAAATAGATTAGATTCATGTAGGCCGTTGTTCAAGAGACTTGGTCTCCTAACTGTACCCTGCTTATACATGTGTATGTGTATGAAGCTACTTTATATGTAAAAACGAATGATATTAACCAAAATCTTGATGTACATGATTATAATACAAGAAGCCGAGGAGATTATCACTTGGTGAGTCACAATAGTAGCTTATTCAAACAAAAACCTAGATATATTGGTAGGAAATTCTACAACAAGCTACCGCAGTTTTTGAAGAGTCTTGAAAATATAGAAATATTTAAAAAACAATTGAAGAAATATTTAGTTGATAAAGCTTTTTATAGTGTACAAGAGTTCCTTTCACATCAAAATTAAGCCTCACCTCAACTAATTGAAGTAATTATGGTATCTAGTGTATAATATTGTTGATCTGACTTGTCTTATACTCCTTAACTGGAGTCTCCAAGACGTAATCTCCAAAAAAAAAAAAAATCCACATAGTATATATTTTTACCCAACTAGTCCTACCGAGATAAACTGGAGTATTCTAAACATGAAAAATAAATGAGGTGGAGTAGACTATGTTGTACATTCTATTATACTTAAGAACATTTTTTATATTACGTCGCCTATTCCAAATATAATTAATGAGTGTCACTGCATTGGTCAGGGTCCTGAATACTTGAACATTTATGAGGTGGTAATCGTCCGAAGGATGTTGAATGTAATTACCATACCACATACATCACTTATTTCAAACATAGTCAAAGTATTTGAACGAGTTTTATACAAAAGGTTGACAGACTTTATTTAAAAATTCAAATTAAAATAAATTAAAAGATAAATTAATAAGATAAATTGTAGACAATTTGGTTTTTGTAAAAACTTGGGATGTAAGGATGCTACTGCTATCCTAAGTGATTTTTGTAAACTAATTTAGATAAGAGCAATCAAACCATAGTTACATTCCTTGATGTTTCCAAAGCGTTTGATATGGGGAGTCACAGTATGCTCCTACACAAGCTTGAAAAAAGTGGAATACGTGTTGTTCCACTTGAACTTACAGAAAGTTATTTAACTGGTCGTTCACAGTGCGCAAGAGTAAATGGTGAGATTAGTGAGTTTTCCCGAGTTGATCACGGTGCTCCACAGGAAACCATCTTGGGGCCCTTATTTTTTATAATTAACATTAATTATTTGCTGAATCTTGATGATATGATTGTCTCTCATGCAGATTTGCAATAAATCATGCACATTATTTTCTCACTAAATTTGGCACAAAGCTTCCTCTAAACTCAATTCAGTGCACCTCAAAGGCCGATTTTTCATTTTCTAATTACTTTTTTCAAAATTAATGTTTGAGTTTCAGCATTTTTGTAAAGTCTGTATTTTTGTAAAATGGATTAGATGTAGGAAATTCAAAGAGAAGCTAATGCATGATACGTCATAATAATGCTGATACAGATGATACGCCGATATGTCACATGCCAAAGCAATATATCAGTTCTATATCAATATTACAACTGCCAATTACCCAGCGTCAAAAAACACAGTTTATTTATGCACTTCTCTTTTTAAAAAGTTCAACTGTCGGCTAGCAACACTGTAATTTCTCTCACCCTTCCCAATTTTGTAATTTTGTGACCGCAACCATGAGTTATTTACAAAAATATTAATAATATTATACATAGCTTTTGCTAATCAATTAGAGTGTATACCTGATAATATTAACATTGTAATAAAAAACAACACTGTGGAAAGAGCTAGCTCAGTGAAATGCCTTGTTATCATTGTAGATGCAGGCTTAACATGGAATTTCACACAAACCATGTTATAGGGCGTATGAGATTTCTTCTTTATGTTTTTACTAGACTCAAGTTTGTACTAATTAAAGCTCATTTGTTGATTATATATTATGCACTTTCCAGTATTGCCACTTATGGCAGGCATTATAGCTTGGGGTGGCACTTATGCCAACCATATAGCAAAGATTGCAATATTGCAGAGGAGAATATTTAAAATAGTTGAGAATAGGAATACCGATAATAGGCCTCTGAGCATTAGATAGAATTTTTTCTTCGAATCTGTCATGTACAAATACTGTAAACTTGAAATAGCATATTAGAACAAAATAAGTGTGACCAGAAACAATGATATTGCTTTGCCTAAGGTTAGTAATGAAATAGGAAGGAATGAATTACAATTTCATATCCCGCAAGGTGTTCAACAATTTGTGGGGTGTGTTCTTGAAGGTGGAACATTATATACCAAGAGGCTTTTCATGAATTGGATAGAAAGTCATTTTAGGAAAGAGCATACCATGAATATAACGTTGAGAAATTATTCGTTTTTTAATGTTTTTTCTTGTACTTGTTTTAAAATCTCATTTCTAAATTTTTATCTATCCCTACACGTAATCAGAAGAGACTCATGTTAACGCACCTCCTATGAGGTAGAAATGATTTGTCATTCAAAAGGAAATGAGGCACTGCTCTCGCTCAATACAGGACTGGTGCTATGCAAATAGTCTAAGCTTAAATGACAAAAAACTATTGAAATCCTGTTTACATCAAACTGTATTAGAAGTGTACAGGCTGAACCAATTAAATTTATTGTCATTACTCTTGAATCTGGCCTGGGCTGGGAAAGTCACATCGACTCTGTCATAAAAAGTATGTCCAGAGGTAATTTTATGTACTTTTTTCTTGCTCTTGTTCTTGTTCCCTGCAGCCTACAAATTGCTATATCTTTCATTTCTGTTATTTGCATTGAATTGTTACTTTTCTTGATTGGAAGTGTTGATATGTAAAACTATCTTGTAGTCAATCGATAATACAGTGATAATTATAATGGATAAGAAACTGCCAATAAATTATAGCTCTTCTACAAAGAATATAATATAACACTCAAATAACGTTTCCTGAAAGATGTAATGTTTTGCATTTGGTAGGCACAAAATGTGAGTAATTTATGTCAATTACGTGAGTCAATATTGAATTCGTAATTCAATCAAGTTGATGATGAAAATTCATAACAGAATATTGTCCGAGAACAGAATAATGACAGTCACCAGACCAACACACAAAAGTATTTGACTACGTTTTTGAATATTTTTTCAATTGATTCCATATCATTCAGCATTGAATAATACTTGGAAATGCAACATAAAATTGAAATGTCTTTTATTTCCATATCAATAGGCATTGTAGGTGAGGATTTAATTCTCACCAGCCCTAGTCCGTTCAAAATCAGTTTAGCATTAGTTACAAAATACAATACACTTGATCTTTCTTATGGGTCGAATTGAAAATAGGAATGCAAATGGGTATGAGGATAGTTCATCAGATGCATGAGCAAAATAAAACTTTACCCACAATCAATTTTTACCTTTCACAACGTTCATTTCCACCAGAATCACAAATTAAATCCAAGTTTGGGTTTTAATTATATATTAAAATAGAAGTGGAAAGAGATGAATCTATTATATCAGAACAAAAATTTAAATAGTTTTGAAAAACAAAAATGTAAACAACTTAAAAGATGAAAATAGGATTAAAATTTGTAGAGAGCTGTTAGTTCAATCATCAATTATAGTTGAAATGTTTCTAAAATTTAGCTATTTGTCTGAGATATTTTATGGCTAGTTGGGATTGAATCTGCAAATTGAGTTGCATTGGCAGCAGTTTTAGTTTAAGAAATTTGTTGTGATTAATGAAAAAATATATTTTACATAATTTCCACACAATTGTTTGACACTTACGTGCGTGGTACATCAGTCAGAACTTCACATCCATCTGCAGTTATAAGAACATCATCTTCAATTCTGACATTACCACATGTTTTTACTCTGTCAAGCACTTCAATGTTGAAGTATTTTGAAAGATTTTCATCTTTCAGAGTTTTCTGTAAAACCTGAAAATTGGAAGATTGGTATAAAACACTTATATAAATGTACAAACAATAATCGGTACGACCTAGAAGGAGTTTGCTATTTCTAAAATACTTTGCTACTTTCTTATCCACTTCATTATGAATTCTATTTTTAAAAGAAATCTGAATAATCGAGGTGCTTGCTCAGTGGAGCATCTGTACTAATGTCAAGAGCATAGCTGCTGAATCAATATACTATGGAATGGGTGTAGACCAGTGGCGCACTGACAGGGGGGGGGGGGGATGAACGGGAATGGGACCTGTCCTCCCCAGGAGGATTATATGAAAGTACTTTAATAAAAACTTAAAAACCACTTTTAAGAGGAAATTAACTCACGTTATGGCGTGACGGCCGTTTCACTCTGTTGTCAAAAGCATCGTCAGACAACCCACAGTACACTGATTTAAGGCATGAGTTTGAGGGTTATGGATGTTGGAAGGGTCGACCCTTCAGACAACAGAGTGAAACGGCTGTCACGCCATAACGTGAGTTAATTTCCACTTAAAAGTGTTTTTTAAGTTTTTATTAAAGTACTTTCATATAAACCTCCTGGGGAGGACTTTCGTTTTTCTAAAGAGTTTTTATTACATATTAGTGAAAACAAGATGGATCTTCAACATCAGAAAGTACTTTACTACGCAATGTTAGGTCTTTCTATTAATCTATACCGGTATTTATCTTCTTTTTTTTAAATAAACTCGTACCAATGAATAGGGGATGTTTAGAGAAGTATTGAACAAAAAACATTTGAAATAACCAAAAGAATTAAATTACCAGTGATGTAGAAGCTTTGAAAGCATGCAATATGCAAATTTACCCCTCTGAACAAACTCCTTAAAATTTTGGCAACTCTGCCACGGTAACTTGTGTACCGTACTGCTGAGCGATGTTTTTCTAATTTTAAATATTTGAAGTCTTACTTCAGGTACTAAGCTTAGAGGTATTCTGGCTTAGTACACCCTAGGGAAAAAAAATTTGAAGGATGGATGCAAACAGGTTAATACTTTGGTCAGAGGGTTGAGGGGAGAGCAGGGTAGGAGCCGAAATGAAATTACTTCATTATAATTAAATAAATTAATAAATTAATTAAAAATAATTAAATCCAATTGAAATTTTAAAAAATAAATTTATAATAATTAATTTTTTCAGTTTTATTAAAAGCTATAAAATTATTTATTATATTTGAATAGATATATTTTGAAAAAAATTCAGACTAGTCAAATGCTACCAAACATTGCTTGATTATGTAATGCTAATTTTAAATAAATGAATAGCAGCATTCCACATCACTGATGTCAAAAGATGATCCACCATTAACTTGCAGCCTTATAGCATTTAAAACAGGGACATTCCCAGCTTATTCAAGAAAAAGATTGCAATCTCTTGAAGATTAAAAAACAGATTACTTACATGATAATATTTGTCTTTATGAAGTAGATTAATTTCTGATGATATGGATAGTATTGCCTTGAATCCGTGTGTGATTGCTTAAACGCTTTAGCCTTAATTCACTATTTATAAATTTAATTTTGTATTTAACGTTCTCATTCGAGAGTACTCATATATTATTAGTATCTTACAAGTAATTGCACGTCTATGCAGTCAAATCTGCAAAGTCAACTGCATACTCAACTTCAAGCTACTCAAACTTCATCTTTAAATTTGCAACAGATATGGACACATATACTTTACAGAATTACTCGACCTCACCAATACTTGGGTGAACAAGAAAATTGAAAAAATAAGAAACAGTCAATAACAAAAGATCATCAAACTCATGCCCAAAACCCCCATATTCGAAACCACCCTTAAATTCTATGACAAGACAGTAAACCTAACAAGAACATCAATAAATGATATGGGAATGAAACTGCTAAATATAGGCCTCAACCACAATCTCAACTAGAAATCTAATAAATAAACCCTTGAAAAAACTTTGACTGCATAGTCGTGCAATTACTTGTAAGTTACTAGTGAAAAGTGCACTTCACCATGGATCAAATTTTAAGAAGTATATTATTAATTCTCCTTCTCTTTGTTTAGTTATAAATTTGACATTCAATACAGAACACGAGCTGTGCTTTTCTGCGTGTCTTCATGTAACAAGATAATAGAAATTGCGATCGTAATTTAATAGATGGATACGTGAAAATGAATGAAGTGATCGTATCTACCAACTCATTGAAATTTGTGGAACTATTTGTGGAAATTTAGTTCACATGAATACCAATATAGTTTGAAGAGGTTTAAGCATACCACATCATTGAAATAGCATCCAGGCTCAACAGTGACGACCATTCCAGCGAGCATTTTGCGAGCGGTGCGCAGTCGGTTGAAGCCAGGCTCAGTTGGCCGCGGAGGATGTCCCTCAAGGTAGCCTCCCACATCGTGCACGTCACATCCCAACAAGTGGCCCAAACCGTGTGGCATAAGTATAGCACCGATTCCCTTCTGCAACCATTGACAACATCAGTATCGTATGAAAAATATGTATTAAATCATGTCACAAATAATACTGTAATGAATAAAACTTGATGCTGTCACAACCAAATTCAATATAAAGACGGTAGAGTCCCGGTAATTCGATTTGACGATTGGCACAAGAAGTGCTTCGATTTGAGGAAAACTTATTACATTGAACACCCTGAGAAAAATAGTGTTTCAACTAAAACTTCAATGTAGTCTGAAGAAATATGCTTTTATCAGTTACTAAAAATTATGCTTCTACTACAGCACTTATAAATGAAAAAGAGCATTGAAAAATTACTTATAGATATGAAAAAAAATTTTGCTTGAAAACTGATTTTGGTATCAGTATACTTTTAATTTTAAAATGTTTTACTACAAGATTAAATTCCTGGATTTCATGTTCCATAACGATCTGCGTTGTTAATATTAACTTTTTATGGAAAATTCAACGACTTGTCTCCATGACTCGAAAACGTTTGGCCAAACAGTGAGTAAAAATATAATTTATTCTCAATTAAAACTGACTGTAAGTCGTTGAATTTACCATTCAAGATTAATTTTTACTTCGAAAATTTGAGTTTTGTAGCTTGAATTTAACAAAACCTCGGGCTACCGAGACACTTGTTGTCGGACAACAAGAGATTCAGCGCAATCTCAATTAAACTGATTCTTCAACTAAATTTCAAGTCAACCGATTTTAGCTCCTCGGCACCAAAATAAATTAAGAATGGACCAACAATCAGGGAATGAGAGCACACATTGACAGTCAAATACGCTTTTAACCAGAGGAGAGCCTTTTTCAAGAGCCACATCATATATCTTGATACAAAGGCGAGAATGTTGTGATGCTAAGTTTTCTCTGTCCTGTTTTATGGCGTAGAGCCGTAGAGGCATGGACCTTGAATGAATATCAATAGGTGCAGAAGACTGGAAGCGGTTGAGTAGTGGCTGTATCGGAAAAAGCTGAGGATCCTATGGACCAGGGGTCTCCAAACCACGGCCTGCGGGGCAAATCCGGCCCGCCAATGCGATCAATCCGGCCCGCGACAGTGTGAGCGATCCGGCCCGCGAGAGCTCATAGGGTTTTGCCACTTAATATTATGGTAGTTTGAAATTAACTTTTAGATTAGAATTATACCAATTTTCGAGTTTATAATGTGTAATTCTCCTGCTTGCAAACAAGAATAAGAGTCTCTTCAGTAATCAGTACTGTATTCAGTGACTTAGTATAGGATTTCCTTGTATTATATGTGCATATTTCATAAACATTGAGTCATTGAATAAAACTTGATTTGATTTGATATTATTTTCTACTAATAATTCCACTTGATTGTACTAATTATCAATATATCATTTTACTATCAGATTTAGCAGTTGTATGTTTGCTGAAGGCGCATACTTGACGACGTTAGAAGTTATAGATAAGTATCCGCAGGCTCGCTTCGCTCGCCTTAACCGGCAGACTTTTAAGCAAGTTAATTCACTAAAAACTTGAAAGCCCCTGTTTTTATATCAATTTTTGTGTATATTATGAAATATCACAATAGTTACGGCAATAACGGACTTGTGACATGTTTTATCCTATTTTTCAGCTCTTTTTACATAAATTCTATTCAATTTACCACTGAAAAGAAGGCCCTGGAGGTTAATGATTGAGTAATTTGATACGGATGACTGCCGTGTTTAGTCATCTTTATTCTTGTAATCTTTGCCATCTTTGATGAAAGGAATAATTTTTTAATTAAATATATTTATTTTCAGAAAAAAATGTATGGTACAAATTTCTCTAAAAATTACTCATCTAATAGGAAAACAGCCGTGCTCATAGATGGAGGAGGTGGTGGATAATGAGGAGTTAGTGGTGGAGGTATGGGAGGGGAAGTAGGATGAGAGAAGGAAGAGGAGGGGAAGATTCCTCCTAAAACATTCTATAGATAGTAGAAAATGAAAACGGTTCTAGGGTACTGACGAACTCTGACGTAATGGGGTAATTATTTTGACCTGAGGGCTTAAAAGTTTGGAGACCCCTGTTATGGACTGATCAGGTCACAAATGAAGAAACCCTCAAAAGAATGAAGTAGAGCCGAAAGGTACAAATATTATAACCAATAAAACTCGAAAGCTACAGTACTTTGGGCACATTATGTGGAATGAATCCAGAGATGCCCTCCTGCAAGCCATCCTACAAGGAAAAATATAGGGGAATCGAAGACCAGGAAGAAGAAGAACGACCTGACTGAAAAATTTGAGAACTTGGTTCAACTGAACATCCCCCACAACTCCTTTGCATTGAAGCAGTTGAAAAAAGATTGGATTGCCATGATGATCGCTAACAATCGTCACAGATAGGCTCATCAAGAAGGAGAACTGACTTAACTATTAATTATTATTTGTATTTTATTACTCTTCAAGTTCAGTGTTAATTAGAAGGATAAAAATTCACTTTTTATTCAATTTTATTTATTATTCACTGTAGCCCGCCATAGTAAGGTGGGCCCTTCCCCAAGCTCGAGCTTGCTCTTTTGGGGGAGTAATTCCTACATTTTCAGTTGTTTTTTTTTATATGACAGTGTTTATGTTTATTTTCTTGTATTGTATTTTATAATGTTTTTTCTATGAGGAATAAATGATTTAAAAAAAAACTATAACGCATTCTTTGCATTTGAATTAATTCAGTACAATGTGTATTTTATTATGGATAAAATTGTGAATACTCACTTGAATCATCTCATCAACATCGCCATTCAAAACGCCATACTTCTTTAGGTCGGTTAATATAACCTCAAAAGCCAAACGATGCATAGATACCCAACAGACACCTGGAAACAACACATCAATAGAGAATGCAGCTCCATCACATATTCACATCATAATTGAATTATTGTTCAAGCCAAAATTAAAACATTCCAGTCATACTGTACTTTCAGTTATAATTCCAGTTAACATTCCAGTTGTACTGTACTTTTTAATAGCAATAATGATAAGAAATTGATTCCCATTATACTTGAATTACAAGGAGTTACACTTCGAATAGTGAGACAACATAGCACGTAAATCCAAATCAAATTTTATTTCTTATACAAAATACAAAATTTGCATCATATAAACCTTTATTTATAACAGGATGATAATATGCTTATAATTATATTTTATAGCAAAGAAGCTCTGTTCCAAATAAATTAGAAAATACTATGTAGTCTCTTATGCCAGATGCCTATGTAACTGGCGGCCTGTGCGTAGTTCGAGTTGATGTCAAGATTCGAAAATCAGATATCTAGTGCCTAATTAAAAAGCAGAGCTGTGAATGAAATTTAGTTAAGTGCAACCTAGAATAAAAGGGAAATTATATGGCGCTTCATGAGATGGTAATGAAACAAATAAGAAAAAATAATTAACGTAACTAAAGAATGGCAGCAGTTTTATCGTTTTGATAATTTTGCACAAGTACGTGTAACATAAGTAACATTGGAAAAATGATAGTATACACTGAGCATGGAAAAGAGTTAACGTAGCAGAAGAATGTTTTCAAGCTAAAAAATAAATCGAGGGATATCATGTTTAAAAATTGAAATTGATAAATATTTATCTTTTAAGAAAATTATGATGCATTAAAATTGTCTAAAGATAAAGTTTCTTTAAGTTCGTTTAATACCAATAGCGTTCCTATCAATCAATCCTAAGTTCAGTATTTCATTTCCAGCTAGTACTGACATTTTATCATCATAGATCCATCCCATTACCTCAATTATTAAGATGTGTGATGTTGAAGATCCATCTTGTTTCCACTAATATGTATTATAAACTTAAAAAACACTTTTAAATGGAAATTGACTCACGTTATGGCGTGACGGCCGTTTCGCTCTGTTGTCTAGAACATCATCAGACGACCCACAGTACACAATACACGAGTGTACTGTGGGTCGTCTGATGATGCTCTAGACAACAGAGCGAAACGGCCGTCACGCCATAACGTGAGTCAATTTCCATTTAAAAGTGTTTTTTAAGTTTATAATCAATTATTAAATTTAATAAAATAATAATCTGATCATATATTGTTTACAGTAGTGTCAGACTTGATTATCAATTATTATTTACAATTTGTGAAATTCGTTGTCTTGACTAACAGTTCAAATAGGCGCAATGTACCTCTATTATCTATTCCTATACTTTACCTATTCAATAAGTATTATGTATCTATTACCTATAACTATCGTGCTATGTTACCAGCTAAATTGTTAAGTAAAAACTATTCAAAACTAAAGCTTTAAAATTTATTGTTCACTGAAAAATTTGATTTTTAGACTGAGAGCATACTTTTTTAATAACATTAGCAAATAACTTCCAAAACATTGGCTATAAATTTATAATATTGTTACAAACCTGGTTTCAAAGCTTTAATAACAGCATTCCTTGCATTCAGAACAGCATTGTAGACAGCTTTCTGGTCATCTGTGAATTTCTTACTGATTGGAAAAGTGACAGTTATGTCAGCGGTATAACCAGCATACTTTGCTCCCATATCAAACAAGCTGTAACATTTTAGAATCGTTAGATTATTGTATCAGTAGGTGAGGAATAAGTGTTTAAGATACTTACCCTAATATAAAATATTATTCTGATGGAGTAATAAATTGCAGAGAACTCAAAAGTGAGATTTATCAGGAATTTCAAATATCTAGGCGAAATTCTTCCTCAATGGTTTTCATTGTTGATTGATTGTTAGTAGAAGTGGTATTATGTGTTGATAAATGTATTTGTGGTGTGGAATTGGTAAACTAGTACAATTAGTAGCACTAATAATTTCAGTAAAAAGTGTTCATGGAAGAAGTCGCACGATAATAACTCTGAAATGGAATGCGCGATTCTTGAACATCTAAATATGAAAATACTTGATAATGAATGCCAAGGATTCAATACCAAACTCATTAATTATATTACAGTTGGCTACTGCAGTTGCAAGTCATCTAAGCTAGCAAACCCTATTTATAATTAGAAAATTGCATGAGTTCTGGTCAAAAACAGAAAATAGCAGAGGAATAGCAAAATATTTCTATAAACAATAACAGAATGATTCAAAACTATTATATGTTTGTTTAATTTGTTGAGCTCAGCTCTGACAGCTTTTGGCCCCTTCTTGTATAATAATATGTGATACATACTATAATTCCATGTCTGCCAATTTAGCATAAATTCTTTCTATTAAAACTATATTTTCCTCTCGATAGAAATGAGATTATTTTATTAATTTCGAATTTCTCAGTGTTATCAATTATCCTGAAGATTTCCGCAACAATATTTGATAGTAGATATCTTTCTATTAAAAATGATTCTACTTTTTAACTATCTTCGATCAAATGTTGGCTACATATTGACTAGTTATAACGAAAATCAATGTTCAAAGCTCTAGCCTCTAGATATGGCATTTTGTTCCGCGTAACTGTCAATGTTTTTTCTGTACTTCTCTTTAGTATTTATTCTTGTATAATTGTCCATATATTAGTGACCTAGCGGGTAATTAATGTAATGATTTTAATGTAATTATTTCTGAATTTAATGAAGTTGCATTTAATATTCATGCGTTGTTAATATTAACTTTTTTGATGAATTTAACGACTTCCAGAAAATTTTTAATTAAGTAATTATAATCTTAATTAATAAATTTAAACATAGATAAAAAAGCAGGTGATACCAATAATATGCCTTTTTTTGTTTTCGAAAACATCCTTTTCAAAACTACTGTCTAGTAGTTTACTGCCTAATATTTTTGGGTAATAAAGTCACCGCAGGGAATTTATTATAAGTAGTGTTCATCAATGTTCATCAGTTATTCAATGCTGTTGTCAATATCCGCCATGGGAATTCTTCAGGATAATTGATAGCACTGTGAGAAATTCGAAATTAATAGAAAATTAAATTGGCAGTTCCTTGAAAGCCAACTTGAGAAATTATGTTTGATTCATTTTTTCATTATTGCTTCAATTTTACTCGTTACTTATATTACTCAACGGTAGATTCAATTAACTTACTCCTCAATTTAACATGCCATATATCCTGAGTTATTTCGTAGACTACCAGTATAGTACGACTTGGAGACTCCAGGCCTTTGGTATAAGACTAGTCAGTCGTTTTACAAAACTACATAGGGACATAGATCTATTGAATAGTAGATGCAACACTTAATCATTAAATGAAGGAATAATTAACTAATTACCCTCTAGGTCTAGGACAATATATGTGGACAATGATACAAGAATAAATACTACAGAGTTTTGATCCAACTTTCTACTTCAAGGTCATAGATAGATAGATAGATATATATTTTTTGCCATCGGACACCACGGTCATCGGCAACGTCAAAATGGTTATTAAATATTTTTAAAACGTATGAGTAAAAAACTCTTCCAAGGAGTAAAAAGGAATGACACAAAGGGTTTCAAGAAGGGACCTCCTTGAACAGAGAGGCGGGAAGACTTGTCAGTGATATTGGCAACTTCCTGGATTTCTTGTTCCATGACGAACTGCGTTGTTAATATTAACTTTATATGTGAATTTAACGACTTGCAGTCAAATAGGCAAAAATTGGCAACTTATTAAAAATTTTAGCTCCGATAACCTGTAAGTTTTGTATTTTTGTCAACCTTGTGTGCTGAGTATTAAGTTGGTGTCTTTGGCGGGTGTTGTATTCATGAATCATACCTCTTGTATTCATGTTGGACTTATTCTTATGAATGTGCTGAGCCACAATAAAAATATATTGGCTGTAAACTGTTAGAATTCTAAGTGACACAAAAAACGGCTTACAATGTTCCCTGTATGTGGCTCCCATAATAATTATTACAGCTTTTTTCTGGAGTAGTAGAATATCTGACACATGACTACTTCCACCCCAGTGTAAGATATTCATATACATTTATAAGACCCCTTAAATATAAGCAGTATAAAATTCCATAGTAGTCGTCGATATATAGAGACAGAGTGGAATGAAATAAGAAAAGATCATTCTGATAAAATAAATGAGCTCTGCAAGATGCTTCCATATATTTATACAGGAAATCAGAATGAAAAAGTGTTAAGAAAATATTCAACTTACCATAGATCACCATTCTCAATTTTTTTATCATTGGGAGCACCGGCATGTCCATAATGCAGAATCGCCCCATTCACACCAGACGCACAAATGCACGTGTAACCTTCAGCTCTAGATCCTCCAACAAAGTAGCAGTAGTCCAGAAATATAGCTTCTCCTTGATATTCGTACATTTCAGGTTTCAGTTTCTGCATGACCATCTTATGTGCATCTGAGCTTATCTTGTTGACGTAGCGCATAACTTCGATTTCCAATGGTGTTTTGACCACTCGGCTGCAATAATATGATTTAAAATAAAAGAGATGATTCATGCATATCAAACACTCAATATTATACCAATATTTAATGCTATACCAAACACTCAATATTTAATGGGATCCATTAAAACTTTTCCCAATCCTCAAGTTACTAAAACATTACTCAATATTATTGTAGTTTTTAATAAAACCTTTTTCCTAAAAAAGTCTCCAAAATTAATTAGCCTAGCTGTATTTAGAAATTTGGAACAATAGTACAAAATAACAAAGAATTAAGAAGAACTACAGAAGAACAGGATAAAACACGAGAGCTAGGCCTACAGGAGAACAGAATTCACAAATAGAAATTTCCTTTTTTTTGTGAAGCCCACTAGAGTCTGAGACTTTTGCGAGGGTAATGACGTGAACGATGACACAATGATGTTATGAAAACGGACTTACGGTTATAGAAAGGTTCTGGACCACCGGGTAATAAATTTAAATTCCTGGATTTCTTGTTCCATGACTGCGTTGTTAATATCAACTTTTTTGGTGAATTTAACGACTTCCAGTCAATATTTAATCAAGAATAAGTAATTATAATCTTAATTAATAAATTTACTTAAACATAGATAAAAAGCAGGTAACGTCAGAATTACCAAGTCAACTAGATTGGAGAACCATAAAAATTAACGATTCTATTACCATTGCCATGTGAAATTTCATTCTGTAATAGCCTATTCACTAATGAGATTCATTTCTAACGTTTCCTTTCTATTACCATAAGAAATTCCATTTTGTTCAAGCATTTAAATAACTTTTTTCTGTTTTTCTCTGAAGACTATCTTTAGTCGGTAGGGCATCTATATATGGGAAAATCAGCACAATCTCAGTAAATCTGAATGAGTTTTGTAAAGCGTTGAATCTTTACAAGTTGATCCTACAATAATAATCTAGGCCTTCAAATTATTATATTGAACAATTGAATTCAATGAAAAATTTATTGAATTGCCCTGGAATTATCAGAATGGAATTTAATTAACGTAGTGTATGCAAGAAATACTCAGAAATCAATGCAATACAAAAACTTGAGACTATGTGTTTCATGACTGAGTACTGAGAAACACAAAAAACTGTATTATTTTATATAGGCTTAATGTTATCAATCAAAGTATGTAATGATTTCTTGTAATTCTTGACGAATAAGCAATCCAGTCGTTGTAAAAAATGTTTTGAAAAATATTGTTGATAGAAAACATTTTTCAAGAGGAAAGTGGCAAAGAACAGTGGCAAACTTACATGTCAATATAATAAAAATTATCTTTCACCTGGGAATGCAATGCTTCTAAATTGGTTAATCTTCTTTCCAATGGAAAGCAATTGAATGGAATGGTTCTAAATTGGTTAAGCTTCTTTCTGCAGCAGAAATCCAACAGCATAATAAAATCAAAATTTGATTTTATTCGTCACCTAAGGACTAGAATCTTTGAATTTTCACATATTTCATTTAATAATATGTGTCGTGCAATAGACATGATAATTTTTCTATTTAGATTTATCAAGTACCAAAATATTTACTAGCTGGTTTTTGTAATCACAATTCTTCTTTCACAAAAGTGACACTGTCTTTCTTTCTCAAGTGGATCAACTTGCTGAAACATTACTTTAGAAAAGCAATTTTGATCCTAAGGATCTTTATTAGCTCATCGATACCAATTGCTCTAATAGAAATACAGTGTGTATTTTGTAATAAATTTTTGAACCAGTATTTCACCAAAAAATCTCAATTCTTGCACTAAATTTCCAATTCTTATTGACACAATAAATATATCTCAGAATAAATGCAATACAATATTTCGAAGCGAAGTATCATATCAAGTTGACAATGGATCTATGCACTCTACACATTGTAAAAATACAATACTGAATTAACTGCTATGACAGAACCGTTGAGTATTAGGCAAAGCCCGATTTAACATTAAGACATTGGTATGCCTTTTGTATGTTCGCTGCCATTACATCGGACTACTATGAATTTACAGTAGTCCTACCACAGCAGCAACCTTTCTTCCGCTGTGTCAAAATAAAGTTCTACTTATGTTGAAGACTCGTCTGCACACCTGCTTAAAGATGCTTTTTAAAAAGTTGATAAGTGTTTGAGAATGCATTCCAATTTGAAGACAGAGGTGAAACATCCCTTGTATTCCCATAGTATTATGATACTTATGATAGTGACTGAGACTATAGATTATTGAATTCCACACTTTAAATTTAGAAAAACTGCTTACCACATTAGGAATAGGAATAATTATAATTCAAGGTCGTCGTACATTAAGTTTTAAGAATAATAATTAAATATCTTCTTTTCAGATTACCTCATATCGGTGGATACCTAATATATTTTTTATTGACATCAAGAATGAATTCCAGCAGTATTTGTCAAAAATATTTCGAAACCATTGAAATTGAGTGAAATGTCAAATATAACAAGAATTCGAGTGTGGATAAAAATTCAAAGAAACAACATATTCCACAAAAAGCATATGTATTGACTATATCTATTGAAAGTACAGTCCACATAATGTAATTAATTATATAAGTATCTACAAAAGTCATTAATTATTAACAGTATATCACAGCTTTTAGTAACTATCACTTCTTAAAAATCAGATACTGTAATGTTGAATCAAAAGTTAAGGGTTACTTGTAAGGAAATACTGATTTTTTATTATTTCATATCAAGAACTGCTAAGATTGCAGTTATATTTGTTCGTAGTTTTATTATGAACTTGGAATTCAATCGTATATCTATAATTTTAGAAAAGCAAGATCCGACAATAGTAGAAAAATAAGTAGGCCTATTTAGTGATTGAGTAAGCATAGGTGATGCCTTTCCTGAATATGTTTTATAGCACACTCAATAAAACTCCTTCAAATCCTAGAATTTGTAATTATGAAAAAGCTATCAATGTTTTGATAAGTAAAATGTCCCAAGGTTCAATCTTATGGTTATTAAAATTATGTCTAATAATCCTGGACTTGGAAAAACAGTGAAGTTTTTTCTTATTTAATACTCACACACACCAAATTTAAACGGTCTCTTATCGCTAAATTTAATAAACAGATGAATAATCAAGAGTAAAAACTGAACACACTGCCCTGAAAAGCATACAACTGTGAATAAGTAACTTACATTTTTTAATAAATAAGCGTTTTAGACAATATTTTCATAAGCTTATTTTCTATAATATCCTTACATAAATTCTAAATGAAGCTAGATCAAAATTTGGTATTGAATCTCGTTCCTATTTCCTCATTAAATAAATTTTCAAATATTTAAGGAATCACAATATAAGTGACAATGTGAGAGGGACCGAAAAATACCTGAGTGAAAACAACAAACAAGCAATATTTTTAAAAATTATAAAATGGATCAGCTAAACCTAGGCTACATCATTGATATTAAATCTATTAAATATGTTTAATTTGTGAACTTTGCGTTCAGCTAATCGCAAATTATTATATTTAGATGAAAACACTAAAGTTAGTTCAGTTTAAGGCATTGATACAAACTTGTAAATAAACTTTCTATTAATATAGGCCTACCGTACTTGACATTTCAAGATATATTCGCAGTTTTTACATTGAAAGTCACTAGCTCAACGTTTCAATACTAACTAGCCACAATGAGCACAGTACTCAGTAAACTCATATATTTTTTTGTGAATAGATTTTTGCTTCTTCTTCAGCAATTTTTAATCTTTCATTCAAGTATTCGTTCAAATCCTTAGGATGCACTCTCAATCGTGCAAGCATACTGTATTCTAAAGTGACTAATTTGAATCCAAGTTTCTTAAAATGCCTTTTCCTCATAACTTGAGGCCCTATCAACGATCCATCTGTACAATAATACTCAGGTAACATCACCAAAACTGCCGTCAGTTTTTTGCAATCTCTGAAAATATTCATAGCCAAACTCAAATTATTTGGATATATCAGTGCATCTATAACATAGATATCATTTAAGGGCAATTGCGGTAGCACATTAAATAAACTAATCTTACACATGGAACCAAAAACATTATTGATATCATCTGACATGAAATTCAATAATCTTTTAATTCTATTGTCAATCCACACACCTTTAGCTAATTTATCCTTTGGAAGAAGAGGACCATCATATAAATTGCATTCCAATGTCATTGCTGCATCTAATAGTTTCAATTTCGATCTCATCAACTGGATAGCATTGTTATTCTGTGAATAGTGTATTCTATCAAGAAAATTAGGATTAAATACTTTTGCAACAAAATTGAGCGGATATTTTTCAAGGTATATACAGGCCATTAGAACGTCCAATGCATCATCTGGACGAAATTGTACAAACTTCTGTTCAAAAACAGATTCAAATACCTGCCAAAATTGTAGGCCATTTGATGGCCGATAATCTAAATAACCAAATGATGTGAAAATAGATTTGAGAGCAATGGGGGAGAGTGTGTGACCTTTCAAAACCAAAAATTCAGCGGCACCTTGCAATAAACTAGAGGATCTCATTCTAAACTGCAAACAATAATCAGTTATACTTTTTACCAATAATGGATTCTGAATTTTTATACTCTTGGCTTTAACATATCTTTCCAGCGCTTTATCAATTCCTTGATTATTAAACTCTAAAGCACGGAAGCCATTAACTATGTTCAATAGGTCCTCTTCGTTAACAGCATGAATATTTGTGTTTACCCATCTTGAAAGGGTAACTAAAATACGATTTGAGCCTACTTTATTTTCTTTGAAAATAAATAATATCTCAGCAACATCTCTACTGGACAATTTCCACCAGTAAATTGCAATTTTCTTTTCTAAATGATTCATGATTAATTTTCTACTTTTCCCAAAACTTGGAAGACATCTAAACACTTTCAGAATATTAGTTTCATTAATATCTTTTGATTTATCTACTATTCCTACCCAAAGTTTCTCGAGTCCCTCTTTATCACCAAGCGTAGAAAACACTTTAACAGCTTCACATGTTTGTTCAATAGAAAACTTACCATCAGTCACACGACAAAGTACTTCTTCGCATAACTTATTTTTATATTCTTCACACTTACGACCAACTATATCTCTGGAAACAAGTTTTAGTCCATTCAACAAAATGGAAGAATCGTCACTTGTTATCAATGTGTTAATTAGCTGAGTGAAAACTGCTATTCTAGTGAAATTTTTGACTGTATCCTCCTCGTCTACATCAACATTCTGGTTGTAATGGGCGTTATTACGAAATTCTTTATTGTTTTCCAATTTTATAATTTGCTGTAAAGCTTTCAATGCAACATAAGGTGTAACTTCATCAGACGGAATGATATCCAATAGAGCAAATATTCCTTTCGGAGAATAGCACTTGTTGAATCCATCAATAATTGCAGAAATCTCTTCAGATTCTTCCGGCAAGTCGGTGAACTCATCTTTTGCACTTTTAGTTGAACTGTTTTTCGGTTCACTTGCACCTAGAAGGTTGATTGAATCTTCACTAGTGAGTCTGCGAACAATTACAGGCAGTTCCTGGAAATCCGAACCATCTTGAACTAGAATAAAAGACTGTCCAACAACATTACTCTTTGATTTTCTATGAAAATGACTAAATAAAACACAGTTCTGTAGTGGCGTTGAGGTTAGGCCCGGTGGTGATATGTACGCGTTCCGTATAGTTTTACACAACAATGACTTTGGAAAGGGCAGTCTCGCACAGTTCCACGCCATATTATCATAACCAAATAAAAGCACAAACCAACTTTTAGGAGAGTATAATTCTATTCTATATGAACAGAAAACCAATACAAATAACAACAATTACACAACGTATGAAACGAAACTACAGAACAGACGACTGAGGAAATGATTCCGGTTTTAAGTATCAGCTGTCTGACCGCAAACAGCTGTGATCATACGAATAGCCAAAGCCACTGAAATCGCGTCAACATTCGTTCTCATTCCAGAAGCACATCAATCTGCTCGAACGTCCATAACTTAATACAATAATATACAACAAAAATACAATAATTATATTGTAGGATAATCAAAATATTAATCAGAACTTATAATCATGGGCTATAAATGATTGTTATGTTATACTCTTCTCAAACACACATTTGCTGTTAGATAGGAATAGCCAAATCATCCATTTATAACAGATGGCACTGGAAATTTATTTGACAAAAAATCAATTTGAAGTCAAGAAACTAAAAGAATCACGCCCTCAACTTCATTTTTTTCAATTGACTTGATGTTAACACAGTTTGTTTAAAATTTTTCAATATATAACTATTTTTACCCAGATGCAAATCTTTCTTCGTCTATTTTCTTGTGCTTATCCAAATTCAAATTATAGCTTACCACTCAGCAATTTCAGGATGCAAAATCTTATTATTCACATTGAACCTGAAACACAAAAAAAAACGTTCTTTAGAATGCATAAAATTTATCAAATAACTTAATAAAAAGATTACAATTTTATTATTCAATCTAATATCAAAACTTGCACTGTATTTCTATTCAATATATGATTTTCACTGAAGATTTTATTATTCACTGTTCAAAAAGTTTAAATTGCTCCAAAATGACTGGTTTAAATCAAAAAGAACTAGCTGAGAGGTTTAAATGCTTCAAAAGTGACTCAATATGTCAGCAATACAGAATAAGTTTTACCATAGTCAGTAACACTATTCATTTGTATACAATTAAAATTTAACTTTTCTTGATTCTTTTGGATCTCTCATTGTTTGTAGAATTTTCATTTTTTATCAGTGTTACCCTTTCCAGTCTAATACAATATAAGAGTATTATTCGGTCTAATATCGATGAAACATTCTTAGACACTGGCACCGACGATGCAGGATTCATTATAAGGCATTATCTCAAATAATTGATAATAATTATTATAAACTACAGTACCTATTTATAAAGGGGAAATAGAAGAGCAATGTCACATTCAATGTTAAATGAACCCGTAATAGCACAAATAGACATTTTACTCATCCATATTGTAAATTACAAATTGATAGTAAATCAATAATCATACTAGAGTGTGATAAATGGCCAAGCTAATACACTCACTCGCTGATGCCACTGAATACAGCTTCTCTACAAGTGCGTCCACTATCAGTATTGAGTCCGTACTGCAAAATGAGATAAATTGAAAATTAGTATTCATGAAATAGATATCTACAAATTATTAATAGTGGAACACAATAATATTCTATCAAACAACATAATTTTCATCTCTCTTCAAATAGCTAGATCTATTTCCTGGATTGTAAAAGATATTTAAATTAATGTGATATACTAAATTCAATAAATATTAAATTAATGCATAATCTTCATATCTATTCAATAAAATTCCATTCCATCTTTCCAATGACAAAGTCAACCTTCCAGTAACTTTTTTTCATCAGTAAACTAAGGTACCCAATGTTAAAAAACTTTAACAGAAAGAGTGTTAATAGGTTGAGGGAGCTGATACAAAAAACTTCCATTAAGTTAACGCCTCTTTTATTGCGTTTATCCTCTTGAACATTTGCGTTGAATGATGTGGGGAATCGAGAATGAGTGCTGAGTGGTAGAGGAAATCAATACAAAGCATTTCCCGCTCTACTATGTGTATGCTCTTTGCCTTGACCCCAGAGCACAGCCCTTTCTATTTATGAATCCTACTATGAATTCAGCACTACCCTTAACAAGTTAACAAATGCTGTTTTGTCTACCAGATCAGAGACTAATGGAAGGTATCTACTAAGAACCTAGTACCCTTCCTGCATTTGTATTGAGGATGGTGTTGATAGAACCATTCTCTCACTCTTGATAGATATCTGTTTTACATCGAATAGCACTACCCATGGTGTGAATGATAACGATACTCATGTCAATGTTCATTAAATGATAAACACAATATTAGATTACACACCCCATCTATGCTCTAGTTCAGTACACAAGCTTTAACGCGATGGGTTCTAATTGCTATATCAATTTGTTCAATCTGAAAAATCTATGTTCTAAGTATAGTATTTTTTAATGAGTGGACAAAAACATGGGGTATTATTTAAATCTTATGTTTTTTCAAGTACAGCCATCTCTATCAGGTTACAGTTGCAGAAAAAACCAGTAGTACACTAACTCCCATGCTAATTTTTCTCAATTCATAGAAAATCACAAATTTCATTTTCATATCAGGACATTGATCCATATTTCAAAGTATAATTATTCTTAGCAGTAAATTCTCTGGCACAAAACCAACCTCAAAATGCACACTACATTGCTTGCATGCAGAAAAAGTTTAGTCTGGTGTAGGTGAAAGGCATAGATCGCACCTTGAAGCAGCCGGCCACTAGCAGTAGTGCTGAGTTGTGATGTGCTGGGGCAGCTTTTAAAATTGGACCAATGGTTTTCAATGAACGCCCGGCCACCAAAAGTTGTACAGTATTGTGCTGTGTGTTGTCTAGCACTGCGCCAGTGGTTACCAGATTTTAAATCCGTTAGTTCAATTTTAAAAGCTGTTCCAGCACAGTACAACTCAGCACTGCTTTTAGTGGACTAAGAATATGTGAACTAAGTGTTAATTTTGTGAAGTTGAACAGTAATATTAAAGTGGGGTTTAATAGTTATATTATTGTGTTGAATAGTGAGCAACTAAAAAGTAGCTTACTTGCTAAATCACAGAGATTAAATTATGGGATTTTAGAATAAGTGGATCTTCTAAGCATTGAAAAATTGAATTATTTCCTGTATTTGCACAACAATAATTTATTGAAGCAGATATTTTCACATCTTTCTTTATTTGAGCCTCGAATTCAAAAAACATGTTTTAATTAACAATTGTTTCAAAATTTCATTAAAACTTAACTTGCCGGACCAGATGGTCATGTTATAATTACATTTTGTAATTATTTCAGCAACTGCTTTATATTGTATAGCCTAAGTCAATTTGATTTTGACTGAGTGATTTTACAAAATTTATTCTGATGATATATGACAGTAATTAATTTTCTATTATATAATATAGATGTAGAACTAGCCATTGCTATTCACATTTATAAAAAAAGTAAGTTGTATGTGATAATAAATAAGTTAATCAATCAATCTCTTTTTTAGGAGAAATAGGTAAGTTTACCACAGTTGTATTCATGGGGAAAATGTGTTCATTTTGCATTGTCTTAATAACGAAATTGGTAGAACACATTTTAATATTTAGTGAAAAAATAACTTAATGATTTATATAACTATAATTACTGGTGTAGAGTATTTTATTGCCTATCGGTCATTCCGACGTAATCTAATCTAATCACAAACAACATTTTGTTAAAATTGAGTTTTATTAATTTATTTATTGCTCACAATAACAATATTCTAGTTGTAAACAGAACACCATTGATAAGTGTTAAATTCTGTCTAGGTTGAGTGGACTGTATTTGATAGTAGAGGATAGATTTTAATTTGATTGTAATAGAAGATATTAATTCCCAATTGGAACTGATAGACAAAAATTCAACATAAGGTGAGTGGATTGCAAACCATTGTGTATGCATAATATGCATGCAAAACGGTAACATGCAATAATATACTCTGGTAGTAGCTGGAAGTAATAAAAGATATGAGACCATATAACGTCAATTGTAAAAGAATATATTGAAAAACCAAATAGAACAAATGACAAATGTAAATTGTAATTGATAATGAGAAATCAATCTTGAATTAGAAATAATAATTAAGATGGATACAAGAATTCAAAAATGTCTTGATAATGAATCAATCAGCATTAGCTCAAAAGCGCTAATAAAAATACAACAATGAAAAGGATCATCAAACAAGTGTGTTGATGACAGGTAAGTACTGAATACCATGTAAGCTTTAAATGAAATAAGTATGAAAACTTGACATACAAAAATGTAGTAAATTACCTTGCAAAAGGTCATAAAAATTGAGCAAGCCTAGAAATGCAATAAAAGGACATAGACAATAGTAAACGGTGCATCAATGCAGCAGATGATTATTCAGTGGTGAATAATAAATCAATGAGCGCGAATGTGCGCTTTAAACAAGAAAGTACATTAGACAAATCAATAATTATCAAAGAACTGAATAGCATGAATATGCCAATAAGAATGAATGTAAAAATGTAGATAAAATGTAAGTTACATAATACTAAAACGTTTGCAAGTTGGACATATAAATCATCAAATGCATAAAAGAAATGCATCACTACTATGCATAAAGAATTCAAAATATTGAAGTTTCTGAGAATATCTATCATGAAATATTCAGAAAAGAAGCATGAAGTATTAATGTGTAACTCAAATTAGTCATTGCTGTGAATGAATAAATGTCTCTAATAATATGTATTGTAATTGTATTTCTTTGTGCAAAGAAATTGTAGTTGAGATTGAATTATGTATTTCAAATCAAGCATAAAGTTAAACAGTGCTAACTTCTTACGGTGCAAACAAAGGCACATGAACAAGTAATAAAAATCAAGAGATTTGAAGACAGACAAAATAAATTAAATATAATGAATTTACTTAACTCAATTTGCACCAACACGCTGAAGAGGGTGCAGCTAGCTACAGTGCTAGCAGCAGGTAGCAGACGACGTGTGACAAGGCGGCCTCGGCGACCACAGGTAAACAGTGAAGAATAGTGCAGAGAGCCTCAAGATGCAAATACATTCCCATGAATGCACAGATGAGAACAGGAAGGAGATGATCTTCATCAGAAGACGACAGTAGACATGGAATGGATATCTTCAAAACAGTATATGAGTATCCTGAACTCATGATAGGCGAACAACTCATTCTAATGGTTAGAATGACTGTCAACTCGACGATAACGAATGAAGAGCTCTAGCTAGATATGAATCACAAGTAGTGAACATAGTTCTTGAGCCCAAGGTGGGCGAACAATTTATTCTGATGGTCAGAATAATTGTCAAACATGATTGTAGTCTCTAGGCAGAGATGAGCACTGTGTATCCAAGCATGGAACACCAACATAATAGAGCCCACACGCAGGCGAATAGTTCATTTCAACGTAATTTCAATAAAAGTTCGAAAATAAGTCAAGATTGCAAACACAGAGTGAATAGAAAGTTCCAGGCACCATGAAACGTTCGTACAGTAACAAACTTCAATAAACAAGGCGAAGATAATTTTTAAGTCCACAAGTGGCAACGTGCTCACAAGGGAGGAAAAAAAGAATGCTCACCAATATGCAAGAATTTCAACATTAATAATGTTCCAAATCACTGCACTTATTACGTAACATCGAAAAGAAAAGTTTGAAAACAATTTGTAGAGATTATAGTAATTGAATTTACAAGAAATATGAAAATTTGGCAAACACTGCCACAAAACGGTACGAGCTACATCGCTAAAAAGTTGTCACACACGCCATGCTTGCTATGTGCAAGTAGGAAACGGAAAAAACACAAGACAAAGCATCACAAAGCAAAAAAATGCAAATGACTGTAACGAAACAGTCAGTAAGATTAACAAGGAATAAAATGGTAATTCCAAACTAATAATACAAACTATAAAAGACAAATACAAGAATAAATGTATCACAAAATAGTGAGCTACAATGACAGATGACTGCTAGACAGTTGGCAGCACTGAGCACGCAGCAATTGCGCGCACAATTCAAATAACAAGAGGCAAAGGAAGACAACTTCCAAATGAATACAAAATGGAAAAGAGGAGGAAGCGATTAGTGAGATTTAACATAGACCAGGCACCGTTGTTTAATTCAAAGAATTATACAACAAAAAGAAGAAAAAATATGTTAAACAAACTAAGTGCTCTCCGACTCTGATGGCAATGGCGCAATACTAGTAATAGAGCGCTTGAATGTACCTGACTCAGTGAGGACATTAACAACTCTGGAGACCAGACGTGAAAGTACAAGAGCTGCACATAGCTCTAGTCTGGGGATAGACAACACTTTGAGTGGAGCAATACGTGACTTAGAGCACAAAAGGCGAACTTGAACACTGTCATTGAGGGTGGAGCGAACATAAATGCATGCACCATAGGCGGTAGAGCTGGCATCAGAAAAGCCATGTAATTCAATTACTGATGCTTGATTTGTAGTGATAACACAGCGAGGGATTGTAATTTTAGAAATGTTAGGCAATTGTTGAAAAATAGTTAACCACTCAAGAAGCAAGTCTTTGGGAAGCTCATCATCCCAATCCAATTTTAGAAGCCACAATTTTTGAAGTATTATTTTGGGGAGGACAACAACTGGACCTATAAGACCTAAAGGGTCAAAAATACTGGCTATACAAGACAATAGTTGACGCTTTGTAAAAGATGTTTTGTGCATGAGTTGATTCAAGTTTGATGAAATGGATAATACATCCAGATTGGAATTCCAAAGCAATCCTAATGCTTTAGTTACACCGTCACCAGCCTCAGAAACTGGCTTAATGATTGACGTTTCCACTAAATGTGGAGGAATTGAAGTCAATAATTCTTGTGAATTGGACATAAATTTACGAAGCTCAAAGCAGCCGCTTTGAAGAGTATTAATCAATTGATGAGCTAATGAGATTGCTTGAGCTGTTGTGGGCGCACCCGAAATCAAGTCATCCACATAAAAGTCATTATGAATGGACTGAAACACTGGGGAATCAAGACTGGTTTCCAATTCTGCAAGTTTGTTCAAAGTGTGAGTTGCCAACCATGCAGCGGAGGCAGTACCATAGCTAACAGTATTCAACTGAAATTCTTGCATGGGCAATGAAGGGTCTTCACGCCAAAAAATTCTTTGAAAGTTGCGATCAGCAGGATCTAATAACACCTGTCTATACATTTTTGTAATGTCAGCAATAAAAGCTACCTTGTGTATTCGAAAACGTAGAACTATGTCAAACAGATCGGGTTGTACTGTGGAGCCTACATGAAGTACATCATTGAGTGATAGGCCAGTAGAAGATTTGGCACTAGCATCAAATACCACTCTAACCTTAGTAGTGGTAGAATCAGGTTTAAAGACAGCGTGATGAGGTATGTGATAGACTTTGTCATCCAAAGTAGATGGTGACACAGGTGTCATGTGATTCAATTCTTGATATTCTCTCATAAAATCAACATAATGAGTCTTTAATTCTGGCTGCCTAGCAAGACGCTTCTCAAGTGAGTTGAAACGTTTGAGTGCTTGAAGTTTGGATTGACCTAATGCAAAAAAATTGTTCTTGCGAGGTAATGACACCATAAAGCGACCATCCTCAAGTCGAATAGTATGCTTATTATAATGATTTTCTACATGGATGTCCTCAGGAGAGGGCGGAATAGGAGAGGAAAGCTCTTCAATCTTCCAAAAGTTTTCCAGTTGATTGGAAATATCAACACTAGATATAAAATTGGATATTACATTGTTTGATGTGGGTGCAGAACTAATTGTTTTGTATGACCCAAAGATAATCCATCCCAATAAGCTATTCTGAATAACAGGAGAATTAGGAGATACAAAAATCTGTCCACAAGATATGACTGAAGCAAAGACTGAGGTGCCCAGTAACAGATCAATATTCTTTGATTGAAAAAAGTGAGGGTCAGCAAGTTTAATGTTATTAGGAATATTCAGTTCAGCAAAATTAATATTAAACTGTGGTGTACTAGATGAGATTTTGTTTACAGCAATACAATTTTCCTGACTAGACCAAGCTTGATCTGTAGATTTTACTAACACTGAGTATGCAATGGATGATGTGGTTTGCTTATCAGCAATAGTATGTATTAAGCTATCAATATGCAATGGGGGAAGAGCTAAACGATTAGCTAACTCCTGAGTAATCAAACAACAATTTGAACCACTATCGAGGAGTGCTCTACATATGACAGGCTGTCCATGTGAATTAACTACAATAACTTCAGCAGTGGGCATTATTGCAACAGATGACTTATACTCAGTATTAACAGCTGTAGCTGTATTTGTATGAACAGTATTAATAGATGAATGAATAGACGAATCAACAGTGGAGTTATCCAGCAAATTACATGAAGATTTTGCATTGATTGCAACAGCTTCAGTGTTGGTGCATTCTGTATGATTGGTGTTTGATGGTCGACTAATTGATGGACCTATGTTAGCAAGGCTTGCAGAATCCAGTGTTGATTGAAAAATGGCCTTGGAGGCGCCCTTATGTGAACGAGACTTCTCACCTTGCTGTTTGGAACAAGACTGAATGCTATTAGAAGTGACAACATTTTTACCATTATTGTTGTTGGTTGGAAATGCTTCATGAAGAAGAGTGTGGTGAGCCTTGCCACACTGACGACAGGCTCCAAAGCATGAGTGACCATGTACAAATGGCCTCAAGCAATTAAAACACAAGGATCTTTTCCTAAGTGCATCGATCCTGGCGGATGGCAGGATTTTCAGGAAGGAAGTGCAATTAAAGACACTATGATTAGCCTCTTTACAGAAGAGACAAGATGCAGATTTCTGAAAATTGTTAAATTTACTATTGTTGTTAGATTTCTGTGGATTAGATGACTTGGAATTGACTACATGTGAAGATTTAGAAGTACCACTAATAGGTTTATGAACATCTGGCTGACTGGTTACAGTGCCAGACAAAACAGCTTGTGAAATTTTATGCTGAGACTCCATAAAATCCCATAAATTTTCCATTGATGGAATAGTATTAAGCGCATTGCTTCTCTCCCAATCTCTACGTGTATGTGAGTCAAAACAAGATGTGTATATATACATGTACAATAAATGTTTTATCTCAACTTCCAATTGTAATGATTCAAGGGCATTGATATGCGACTTGCCATGATCAATGAATTCTCGCCAAGATTGCGAAGAATTTGCATTGAGAGTGGGTGGTGACAGTATAGCTGCAACATGAGCATCAGCTATCAACCTGGGATTGTCATAACGCTGCTTCAATAGACTCCAGGCTAATTCAAAATTTCCCGCAGGTACGTTTTGGATTCTATTCAGCGCTTCCCCACTAAGTGCCTGTTTCAGGTAATAGTACTTCACAGAAGGGGCTACTGATGTATTTTCTCCAACAATGTTGGAAAATGACAAACGGAACTCTAACCAATTGTCAAAACCTCCACTAAATGTTGGGAGTGGAATTTCCGGCAATTTGAAACTTTGAAAGCTAGGCAAGGGTTGATCCTCAATGGATGAGTCACACGCCGGACGCTGCCGCTGCTGCTGTACTTCAAATAATTCAAGATTAACATTTATTTTAGCAAACAATCTTGTGAATTTGTCAGTAAAACTGACATGCTGATCCTGATCAATATCATCAGGGTCAATTTGAAAATAGATATCATCATACCGCTCTTCTAACTTTGAGAGCCTGGCTTTGACAGTTAGTAATCTTTGTAAGTCGTCATTGGTGACGATCACAAAATCAAAATATTCAAAATGGAGTCGTGATAACTCTCTTATAATACCTTGCCATTGGCGGATATGAGCGTCTTTGGCTTTAGGAGCCATAATTAAAATGGATCAAGTGATACCTCAGTTGTAGTGATGGTGCAAACTTTACAATAAAACGAGACTGGAAGTAGTTGCTAGTACAGTGGGCAGCCAACAGAAATCCAGTCACCGTGCATTGAGTTGTACAGACAGGAGGCGCAGATGTGGCCGTGAATAGTGAGTCTTGGAATGACAGCAGTACCTTAAACATGTAGTACCAATACGCATAAGTCTACTGTATAAACTATATGACATACAGACAAAGGAAAATACAGTTGAAACAAACAATCGAAATTATAAGGTCTCATAACTGTCAGATCAAAAAATAGGATTTCCATTAGTCACTGAGACAAATCCGGCCCGGAGGACCAAACATTATGTTAAATTCTGTCTAGGTTGAGTGGACTGTATTTGATAGTAGAGGATAGATTTTAATTTGATTGTAATAGAAGATATTAATTCCCAATTGGAACTGATAGACAAAAATTCAACATAAGGTGAGTGGATTGCAAACCATTGTGTATGCATAATATGCATGCAAAACGGTAACATGCAATAATATACTCTGGTAGTAGCTGGAAGTAATAAAAGATATGAGACCATATAACGTCAATTGTAAAAGAATATATTGAAAAACCAAATAGAACAAATGACAAATGTAAATTGTAATTGATAATGAGAAATCAATCTTGAATTAGAAATAATAATTAAGATGGATACAAGAATTCAAAAATGTCTTGATAATGAATCAATCAGCATTAGCTCAAAAGCGCTAATAAAAATACAACAATGAAAAGGATCATCAAACAAGTGTGTTGATGACAGGTAAGTACTGAATACCATGTAAGCTTTAAATGAAATAAGTATGAAAACTTGACATACAAAAATGTAGTAAATTACCTTGCAAAAGGTCATAAAAATTGAGCAAGCCTAGAAATGCAATAAAAGGACATAGACAATAGTAAACGGTGCATCAATGCAGCAGATGATTATTCAGTGGTGAATAATAAATCAATGAGCGCGAATGTGCGCTTTAAACAAGAAAGTACATTAGACAAATCAATAATTATCAAAGAACTGAATAGCATGAATATGCCAATAAGAATGAATGTAAAAATGTAGATAAAATGTAAGTTACATAATACTAAAACGTTTGCAAGTTGGACATATAAATCATCAAATGCATAAAAGAAATGCATCACTACTATGCATAAAGAATTCAAAATATTGAAGTTTCTGAGAATATCTATCATGAAATATTCAGAAAAGAAGCATGAAGTATTAATGTGTAACTCAAATTAGTCATTGCTGTGAATGAATAAATGTCTCTAATAATATGTATTGTAATTGTATTTCTTTGTGCAAAGAAATTGTAGTTGAGATTGAATTATGTATTTCAAATCAAGCATAAAGTTAAACAGTGCTAACTTCTTACGGTGCAAACAAAGGCACATGAACAAGTAATAAAAATCAAGAGATTTGAAGACAGACAAAATAAATTAAATATAATGAATTTACTTAACTCAATTTGCACCAACACGCTGAAGAGGGTGCAGCTAGCTACAGTGCTAGCAGCAGGTAGCAGACGACGTGTGACAAGGCGGCCTCGGCGACCACAGGTAAACAGTGAAGAATAGTGCAGAGAGCCTCAAGATGCAAATACATTCCCATGAATGCACAGATGAGAACAGGAAGGAGATGATCTTCATCAGAAGACGACAGTAGACATGGAATGGATATCTTCAAAACAGTATATGAGTATCCTGAACTCATGATAGGCGAACAACTCATTCTAATGGTTAGAATGACTGTCAACTCGACGATAACGAATGAAGAGCTCTAGCTAGATATGAATCACAAGTAGTGAACATAGTTCTTGAGCCCAAGGTGGGCGAACAATTTATTCTGATGGTCAGAATAATTGTCAAACATGATTGTAGTCTCTAGGCAGAGATGAGCACTGTGTATCCAAGCATGGAACACCAACATAATAGAGCCCACACGCAGGCGAATAGTTCATTTCAACGTAATTTCAATAAAAGTTCGAAAATAAGTCAAGATTGCAAACACAGAGTGAATAGAAAGTTCCAGGCACCATGAAACGTTCGTACAGTAACAAACTTCAATAAACAAGGCGAAGATAATTTTTAAGTCCACAAGTGGCAACGTGCTCACAAGGGAGGAAAAAAAGAATGCTCACCAATATGCAAGAATTTCAACATTAATAATGTTCCAAATCACTGCACTTATTACGTAACATCGAAAAGAAAAGTTTGAAAACAATTTGTAGAGATTATAGTAATTGAATTTACAAGAAATATGAAAATTTGGCAAACACTGCCACAAAACGGTACGAGCTACATCGCTAAAAAGTTGTCACACACGCCATGCTTGCTATGTGCAAGTAGGAAACGGAAAAAACACAAGACAAAGCATCACAAAGCAAAAAAATGCAAATGACTGTAACGAAACAGTCAGTAAGATTAACAAGGAATAAAATGGTAATTCCAAACTAATAATACAAACTATAAAAGACAAATACAAGAATAAATGTATCACAAAATAGTGAGCTACAATGACAGATGACTGCTAGACAGTTGGCAGCACTGAGCACGCAGCAATTGCGCGCACAATTCAAATAACAAGAGGCAAAGGAAGACAACTTCCAAATGAATACAAAATGGAAAAGAGGAGGAAGCGATTAGTGAGATTTAACAGATAAGAAATAGGCGAGGTCACATTGTAAACACGCTATGATGCAATCAATGCTAGTCTGCCGAATGGCCTGACTGGTGGCGCTGCGATAGCCGTCTGCGGACATTTCAAGAAGTTTCAACCAAACCAAAACAAAGCCCCTTCACCCGCTTCTCCGTCTTACCATATGATGGTGAGAGGAAGTGGAACTAAGGAATTTAAAGATCGCTACTCTTCCACTACAGTACCTACTTATAGCCTTCATATTAGACTCACGCTTGCACCACTAACTGGTGGCGCACGCATGCGAAAGCATGCTCGTAAAAACAAACATACTGAAGCAGAACGTATACAAAGTCTGTGTTTGCCAGTGGTGGTCACATTGCTCCCCACCAGTAAGTGCAAGCTTGCTTATACAGAATATGGGAAACAAAATATTTGAATCCACATGCAAGCGTGCACGTCTGATAGTTGATTGACCATTTCCTGTCGCGCAATACCCAGTGTTTGTTATTTGTTGGTGTCTGCTTCATTCATTATTTATTTTATTTTCTAATATGGAGGTAGAAATGTTGATATCCTCGGTTAGAGACCGTAGACCGATTTGGGATACGTCTCATAAGCTTCACAGTAAAAGGGATCACATAAAAAAACTTTGGGATGAGATCTCCGATGAACTGGGCATTGAATGTAAGTACAATATACAGTATACTCTATCTGTTTATGTTTAATAAACTCTTCAATTAAAATATTTAGAATATTAAAGAATAAAATGTTTAGTTACTCTATAATTATGTTTAATAAATACGCCCGTTGTGGCAAAACGACTCGGCGATCTTTAGGAAAAATCCTACTTTTATAAAAAATATAGAGATCCTTAAAACTTTTTAGTAGATTTCAGGATACTACCTAATGATGTTTTCTTTCAAAATACAAAATAAGATTTTGAATAAAAGACACAAATGTCACTACCACAGATATATTGGAGCAATGAGATACTAGTTTCGGACGTTACACCATTATCAATATCAAAACCGGTCTGGGTTCCATTCCAGTCAATCTCAACTGGTAGGGACAACATTCAAGTCTTATTATTCATCATGGATATCCAGTGCTTTTTTGTGGCCGTACGCCATACCAGAACCTCTAGGTAAAATGTAAGTGAAAAATTTGAGTTTATAAAAAATGAAAATAATTACCAATTCTTGACATAAACAAAAGTTTTTTGAAATAACAACTTACCAGTGCTCCAGGACAGTTTCTCGCGGTGGGGGGGGGGGGGGGGGCATGTACAAGAAAGTTCGGAACTCCCATCATAATACGTTTTCATTAACACTTTGATATAGCTATTAATAATATTACTGTTACATAAATGTACTTCAACTTTATGATAATTCTAGGTGTTTAATTAGAATTTAATGGAATCTTATCGAATATTGTGGAAAATGTGAGAGTCCTTATCTGTTTATTTAGAATTCGATAGAGAAATCTCCGTCTTTCTGGATTTTTGAAAAACCTATTTAAAAATCGCCCCCGGAGCGAATCAAAAACGTCTGCAGACAGACGGATGTCTGTGTGCGTTGCAACATTTAATAAACTGGGGAGCGATTTTTCATCCGTCTGTCTGCAAACGTCCGTCTGTTGCTGTGTGCGTTGGCCTTAAGATGAACGCTTTCATAAACGTTTATTTTAGTCTTGTTTGAAATTCGTCGAGATAAACAAGTAGTGACAGTTCAGTAGTGATACTTCTTTTGACAGCACTATGGTGATAATTCTTTTACCTATTAAATTTATACCAGTGCACTATACTCATAGTTATAATTGTATTACGGACTTGTGCTACATAAATTAACTGTTCTTTTTCGACGGTCTTCTTGAATTATTGGACAGTTATTATTTAATATTAGATCGGCCTTTTAACATTTAGTGATTGATATTTGTACAGTAATTTTGCAAACTTTTTATTAGTTGAGCAATATCGATTTATCTGTTTTTTGATTGCTTATCTTTGTGTAAGTCATTACTGATTAGTGCGTGTTGTGGATTATTTGTGTAAATAAAGTGCGAGTGATAAATTTGTGTTGCTAGCGTTATTTTAGAGATAGAACCCGTAACAATATAAAAATGGTCTGGATAGTTACAAAACTATTTCAATCCACACAGACAGGAAATAAATACCAATTTCATAATAAACGTTAATTTTTTTATCAAAGTTGCCAATAATATTTTCATTTTAAATTTAATGAATAAGTAAGTTTTAACATTTCAATAATAAACTAAAACATTTCAACTAATTGTGTAAGTCTAAAAAATAGCATGAACAAACATATTCAAGGCATAGAAAAATGAGATTCATGAACATAAAAAGAAAAACAGTAAAGATATTATTTAGGCTATATAAGATTATGTTATATATGTAATAAAAATTTTCACACGAAAAGTGGAAAATGGCATGAATTCAAAATGCTTAATTATCAAAAATGAATAACAAAACATGGTTCTACTTGATTTATTTTCATAACGTCGATATTTCCAGAAAAATTCAAATGATCCAGAAGTACCCCAAATATTTCTGGTAATCGTTTTTGAAGACAGTAGTGTTGTAAAATGAAATGCACATCAGAGAGAACCTTTTTAAGGGAGTTAGCTTTTGATGGCGTATTAATTTCTGGCCATTCGGAAATGGATTCAAGAGCTTAACTATGAATAAGGAATAAGGTAGAGCTTCTTGAAACTTGATCACACTGTCGTGCCTCTCTACCCAGACTTGAAAATTTTGCGCCCTTAAATTCTTTTAAGTCTTCGTTTCTTTCTCTCAATGCACTTTCGACAATTTTAAAATTTGTGAAAAACCGGAGTAAAATCGCCGTTGACGCAGGAAATCTATATAATTGGGACCCAAAAAATGTAAACTTGGATTATATAGGCCTAAATAAGAGAATAAAGTAATAAAGAAATAATAATACTGCAATATATAGTAATAAATAAATAAGTAGTATCGTCTGCAAATCTTCTTTACGAAATGGATTTTCCGATATTGAGTCAGAAATAATTTAATCCTGTTTGAAATACGAAAAATCTGAGCTCAACCCCCCCCCCCCCCCCCTGGAGCCGCCACTGACTTCGCCTTTACAAGGAAAATAACAATTTGATAAAACAGTCAGCTGTATAGGATTTTCAATTTTTTCTTTGTGCTTGAATGTGTTTATGTAATCAACAAAAATACATATTTTTTATACTCTTACTGTATATATCACAATATCTAATTGATTTTTTCTCATTACATACACTACTATATTATATTATTTTTGCAATATTTTGTAGACAATAGCACGCAAAACTAGTTAACATTTCGTCTTTTTATTTTCCAAAGTAAAAGTAGGGACAGAAGGCGTCTCGAATCTTGATAGACTTGGTGCGCCTTCACGTTAGGCGACTCAACAACGCTGCTAATAAAGTCGCGGCAAAATATAGACTCAGTCGTACGACTTTATTGTCGAATCTTAATGACTTTATGACTCCGAGCAAATAGTGATTTTTATGCAAGCAGAACACAACGCAAATAGTGAGAAGCAGTGCAGCTGGTAATTTATGTTGGTAGAGATGGACAATGACGTCCATGAATTCATTTTTTATAAATTCATAAATTTTTTGGCGCCACCTTCAAGAAGCTAGAGAATTACTTGTATTAAATAAAAATAAAAAATGATTGTTTGGTTAGAGCGAATACACTATTTTTTTATAAAAATCTAATTATGAAATTAGTTAGATTTAGGAAATGGTAATTAGTTGATAAACTTATTAAAACTCTAAAATTTTATTTAAAGTAGAATATTATAATAGCGGAATGCTTCATAAAAATTAAATGACTTTTGTTTCATCGTTTGATAATTGGCTCCCTTTCAGAGTATACTAAAAAATTAATAACTCCAGAGAATTTTTAAAATAATTTCAAGTAGACTATTCTCTTTTACAGTTTTTACTTCGCTGAAAAATTGATAACTTTTGATATTTTTTTCGTAATTATTTTTTATAAAGTTAACGACCGCAAAAACATTTTTATTATACTGGCTGAGTATTTGGCGCATTCGGACAAAATTCAAATGAAGAGTTGAAGACGTTGTTAACTTTGGGCTTGATATTGGGCTAAGTATTGAGCCGAACCTTGCAAAACTTGAATGGGACCACCGCTGAATGATCAGCTCATTAAGAAAAAAAACAATTATTTAAATTGGCTAAATTAGTGTCTGAGTAGTTATTGATGTACCAACATGAAAAAATAAGAAAAACCAGGTCAAATTGAAAACCTGCTTCTTCAAATTCGGTTAAAAAACATGAAATTTTGATCAAATTTATCTAAGATATTCGCATTTTTCAAAATCCTAAAATATTTTGCTACTTTTCCTGAGTACCTATTTAGCAGCTTAAATTTTTCTCCTAGCATAAAATTAGAGAATTTCATCAAATCTTTTAATTTTGCCAATTTATTCAGCTTTAAATTAGATCGTTCATAGAATCCTTCAACTTAATGGTACAAGAAAAATTCAAGTCGGTACGTAATCAGTGGAGTAAATAAAACATGATGGAATATTACAAAATTCAAATATCTTTAATTTTATGGTTTTTACTTTTGTAGTGGCAATAAAAGATAATGTGTCACATCCGTATCAGCAGCGCTGCTGAGTCGCTGAAGGGATAATGTGAACGGATACGGCAGCGCTACTCGGTCGCTACTAGTAGCGACAGACCAGAAGTCACAGAGACCCATAACTTAATCTGAAGGGTTTTTCGACTTTTTCATTGAAGTATTGAATAAGAATACAAATTTAATGTCTCTCCGTCAGCAGCGCTGCTTAGCGCTGTACCTATGTTGAATCTGTTGTGGTAGGTAGTTATGCACATCACCTCAGGAGCTGTTAGACAAAAAGTAATCAATTTTTGCATACTTCATTGCCTTCTTTGTCTATGATGATGATGAGAAGAAAACATGCACATTCAACAGTCATGTCTACTTTGTCTGGTTTTCACTGTATTTCTGTTTTGAGTACTTGCCATTTAGATACTGTTATTCCAAAGGCACACTCAATTACTCTATGTACCATTAATAATTAGTAGTTGAATATTTCTGTGATGTTTTCCATAAAGAAATACTTCATGAACAATCTAATACTGACACTGACACTGTATGTCACTTTTATATAATGTTTTACTCACATACAGGGTGGGGGAAATGTTTGGAAACGGCTTAATATTTCATATACAAAGGTGATTTTGCGGTAGGTATGATTAAGGATCCTACTCAAATTGAAAATACTATTTTACTGTGACTTTAAAAATCTGGTCCGCCATCTTGGAACCGCCATTTTGAATGTAACTTTCTTTTTTTAAATAGGAAGGGGGTCATGCGATACATGATTTCAATACGGAATTTTAAGACAAAATGAATGCCGAAAACCGCACATCGATATGTCAACCCGTTTCGGAGATATTTACATTATTAATCGATACCATGAAAAGCAGAAATGAAATAAATAAGTACATTAAAATCTTACCTATCAAATTTTTTGTTAATAGTGTTTGCTAATAAACATTAAAACCCAATTATTTTAATAAATGTTCAAACTGTTTTCCTTCAGCTGTTTGACAATGTGCTAATCTTAAATAATAGCCATCAAGCACATTTTGAATCATTTCGCGTGGAATTCTGTTAGCCACTTCAGTTATACATTCTCTCAGTTCATTAATTGTTGCTGGTTTCTTTTTGTACACATTGTCTTTCATGTAGCCCCAAAAGAAATAATCAAGTGGAGAGAGGTCAGGTGACCTAGCGGGCCACTCTATTGCACCTCTACGACCTATCCAGCGTTGGGGAAATGTTTGGTTCAATATATCCCGCACTCCTAATGCATAATGAGGGGGCGCCCCATCTTGTTGAAACCACAAGTTATGTAACTCTTGTCCGTTGATGTTCTGGATGGCTGGAACGATCAAATTTATTAACATGTTCTCGTAAATGGCACCTGTTAAATTATTCTCGATAATAAATGGTCCTACAATGTGACCATTTACCATACCAGCCCATACGTTTAATTTTTCAGGATACTGTGTATGACCCTCCTTCATCCAGTATGGGTTGACATCGGTCCAGAAACGATAGTTTTGCTTATTTACATTGCCGTTAAGCATGAACGTAGCTTCATCCGAAAATACTACATTATTAAAGAAGTTTGGATCATTGTCATACTTGTTCATCATTATGTCACAAAACTCTACCCGGCGGTCGAAATCATCCTCATTCAGTTCTTGTAATACATGAAGCTTAAACGGATGGAAATGAGATTCCTTAAGAACTTTTCTGACAGAACGAGTAGACATACCATGTTCCTTGGCAACGCTTCTAGTTGATGTATGCGGATCTTCAACAAATGATTGCATTACCTCTAAAGATTTTTCATTGTTGGTGGCAGTATTTGTTCTTCCAGTGCGAGCACGATCAGTCACTTTGCCCGTTTCTTGAAACCGCTTTACTGTCTTAAAAACAACACTTTTACTAATTGGATTTCTGTTGGGAAATGTTTCGTTAAATAAATCAGAAACTTCTTGGTAAGACCGTACTCTATCTCCATAGCCGCGCATCATTAACAAAGTTATTCTCTCGGTTTCATTTAAAAATGCCATTGCGAACGACTTTAAACACACTCACTACTTCATGATTGAAAAAGAATTCATTAAATCAGTTGGATTATTACAGATGATTTTAGGTTGATATCATGATTATTGTTGATATTATGATATCCAGAGTCAGATGTTCATCACGCGAAATGATTCAAAATGTGCGGTTTCATTTAAAAATGCCATTGCGAACGACTTTAAACACACTCACTACTTCATGATTGAAAAAGAATTCATTAAATCAGTTGGATTATTACAGATGATTTTAGGTTGATATCATGATTATTGTTGATATTATGATATCCAGAGTCAGATGTTCATCACGCGAAATGATTCAAAATGTGCTTGATGGCTATTATTTAAGATTAGCACATTGTCAAACAGCTGAAGGAAAACAGTTTGAACATTTATTAAAATAATTGGGTTTTAATGTTTATTAGCAAACACTATTAACAAAAAATTTGATAGGTAAGATTTTAATGTACTTATTTATTTCATTTCTGCTTTTCATGGTATCGATTAATAATGTAAATATCTCCGAAACGGGTTGACATATCGATGTGCGGTTTTCGGCATTCATTTTGTCTTAAAATTCCGTATTGAAATCATGTATCGCATGACCCCCTTCCTATTTAAAAAAAGAAAGTTACATTCAAAATGGCGGTTCCAAGATGGCGGACCAGATTTTTAAAGTCACAGTAAAATAGTATTTTCAATTTGAGTAGGATCCTTAATCATACCTACCGCAAAATCACCTTTGTATATGAAATATTAAGCCGTTTCCAAACATTTCCCCCACCCTGTATATTGGAGATGCTTGAGGATTGCATTTCACTTCTGAAAAGAAACTTTGTCAGCCTGTCAAAGCTTTGGAGGCTGACAAAGCTTCTTTTCAGAAGTGAAATGCATTCCTCAAGCATCTCCAATATATGTGAGTAAAACATTATATACAAGTTAAATACAGTGCCAGTTTTAATATTAGATTGAATATTTCTTGGTATGAAGTAGCATGTTGGCATTTGTATTGCACTAGAAGGTACGTTTTCAAAGGATAGCTCTGATCCCTAAGGATTACATGTGGTATAGTGGTTATAGTTGCGTTTTCTGAATATGGAAGGGGTCTATCATTGGGTACCTTCTTCAAGTTTTTTGAACAATGGTGTTGATTGAAAGACCCCACCATCACTCTGACAGCCATATCCAACAACATAGAAACCTGCATTTAGCATCAGCAACCCCTTGTAGAATAACAGAAAAAAATGTTTTATAGTTGTAGAGCTTTGAACCTGAATGAGCTGGACATTTTATCCTCACATTTTTACTGTAAATGTACCCAATGCAGTTTGAAAACGTCCAAATTCTCATAAATTCACTTGCTGCCGATTATAGTGATTATGTGATTATTTGGTTGGCATTGGCATGATGATGTGGGAACAGATTTCCCAAATTGCTTCACAAACTTCATATGCAATCCCATAAATAGTATTGTGAGTCAGTTTGAAGGAGAATCATAGTGAATAGTGATCAAGTCCAGTTGATAGAAACCTGAAAATGAAATTGGCGTTTTCACCATTTACAAATGTACTGAGTTTAATTTTATGTTAGAAATACTGTACACCTGTAAATAGAAAAACTAATTTTATTTCATTTGTAAGGCTATAGACTGAACAATATTTGTGTAATGTTATCTGAAAAGTGCCATTTATAATAGTATTTTTTGTTCTATATAGGTTCTATTGCCAAAAAGAAATGGAGAGGTCTCCGTGAAAACTTTAGAAAGGAGCAATTGAAAATTAAAAGTACCACTGGGCAGGCTGCAGGTTGGCAGTCTAGGTGGGCTCATTACAGTGATTTGTCTTTTCTCCAAAACCAGTTTCTTCCTCGAATGACTACTGGAAGTAAGGGCCCTGGTGGTAATTATTCTGATGGATATGACAGCACAGTCAATGATGCAGATCATGAAGAGGGAGTGACTGACAGCGAATCATTTGTGGACCATGATGAATCTGGAACTTCTGAAGCTCTAATTCAAGCAGGAATCTCCAAACCTCTTTTTACCCCTACTGAGGTGACTACTCAAATGAAACGTCAAAAGGATTTCAAAAAAAATATGCTTCAAAAAATGGTTGAGCTAGAAGAAAGGAAAGTTGAAGAGTATCTTCATAGAGGTAATCGAACTACACAGGAGGTCCAAGATGCTGACTACCACTTCCTCATGAGCCTTTTACCATCATTAAGAGCTATACCAGCTCACAGAAAAATGTTGTTTAGGCGCAAAATGGAAGATTTGTTCCTAGAGGAAGAGGAGTACAATGCTGGGAGAAATTTCATTGATTGTGGTCATAATCATCATTGTTCATAAAGTGCAGGATCCAGTGGAACAGTGGTATCCACTGGTGTGCAATTGGATGACAATATTATTGGCGATTCCTCAAAAGTAGGACCATTTGAAGATCATAGACTTTAACATTTGTTCTCAGGCTTTGGAGGAAGTAGTTAAAATAATTAATTAACTCTAAATCTCACCTTGAATTTGCTTTTTACAACTTAATAAATTAATTTGGTAATTAATTATGTAAATGATTGAAGACTGTCATCAGGGGCCTATTGCATGAGAAAATACTTACTATAGTATTCTGTGGAACATAATTAAAGGTTTAGAATTTTGAAGATGAATTATAATTTATAAATAATATGTCACTATATTATTTGTGAATCAATAAATGAAAATTATTTTCAAGTTCACTTTTTGGTTTGCATTTGAAATGATTACATAAAAGTCCATTCACCTGTCCTATTCAATAAATTGACATTGTAATTTAATATATTAGCTTTTTTTTGTTTTTTTGTTGTTATTTACTAATAATCTTATCTTTCTTATTCTTTTAGACGACCAATACTTGTATTTTTGTTAATTTTTTCTTGGGAACGGGTCCTACGATTTTCATGAAAATTGGTATTTAGGGGCTTCTTGGTGCAAAAATACGACTGCGTCTCATTCCTATAAAAAATCGTTGAAGGACACAAAAAGGAGAAATTTATCCTGAAAGGAACAGCTGATGGAAAAAATAATTTCAATTATATGGTAGACACCTTAGCGGCGTTATTTACGATGCCTGGAACACGAAGCTTACGCACGTACCATGTAGTCGGAGCCTTGCAGTTATGTAGGAAACATAAATGACTGGAGAATCAAAGCTCAGCAAATGATTTTTCCATTTCTTCCATCCGGACCTAGACTTATTTTGGTAAGAATACGCATTAAGCTGGGCATTCACGTTCCGATTTGTAGTACGACTTCGTAGGACTGCTATTTGGATAGTCGACTCCACTCACGCTCCGACTTGCTATCCAACTAGCGATCTAACTTTAGTCTAGTCTGTTTTCACAGCTGTGAACATCGCTCTCGAGCCGAAAAATGTAACCGAAGTTGCCCGAAGGTCAAGCACTGACTGAGTGAGGTAAGTTGGACGACTTTGATCCGACTCTCCCACTCACGCTCCAACTCCGTCGACAGTCGGAAGTCGGACCTTCCAGTCGTACCTCTAGATGTTCCGACTCGTCCATCTACACTTCCAACTATCCAACAAGCCCACTCACGTTCGATATCGGATCCAACCTTGGAGGTTTAGTTGGACCACAAGTCGTACTGCAAATCGGAACGTGAATGCCCAGCTTTAGGCCGTAAGCCATTTGTGTAGCACATAATCAAAAAGTAAAGTGCGAAAGGGGGAATCGTATCTGTTTCATTTTTCAATGATAAGAAAGTTGTTTATGTATGCTGTCGTTATCAGCCTACAGTATTATCAGCCTAAGTTAGTCAAATTCAGGCTGATGAACTCAATAACTCAATCACACAAAACCCTTCTAATAAATAACTGGAGCATAGCTTTTGGATGGTTGTTGCCATGTTATTTTTTGTGTACCTTATCAACATAAACTATTATAAAAATAGCACTGTTCTAGTAATAAATATAATCAAGCGGAACGATTTGGTAAATTATCAAGATTCTATTTGGGTTACTAAGAAATTAACTCACTTGATAATATTATGTTGAATTCCTATTATTACTTTAAACACGAGCCGTATAGTAGGCCTATAATATGCAGATGTTATTGCAGGAATAAAATATTTATTTATTCAACACAGTACAGGACAAATATAAGTCACAAAACTTCTACCGGTAACAGGGAAATTAACATGATAGATATACAGAGAAAAAAGTGGTGCTTTTCACTTCCTCCCAGACTCCCACTATTCTGACAAAAAATAAATGAATTAAGATCTTACCAATGTTAGTAGCATGTCTGGTGACTTCTTCTTTATCACGTCCTTTATCTGGAAAATTAAAAAGCTTTAGTATAACCTCTACGTGACCTTTAAATTCTGTAAAGACATTGTAGAAAATTGACGATAGGCTAAGCCTACCAAATATACTATTTCACAAAGAAATTGAGAACATCACAGGCTCTTGTTCAGATTAAAATTATATTCTGTACAGGCTTAATTACAAAAGAAATGAGATTGATTCATTCACTTTAATCGCTTATAAGCGAATCCACTATTGTTACAACATTGGAGAATATAAAATAGTACTTGAAAAGAACAAGGAAGAAAACAAAAATAAATTAGGAGACATCAAATATGTAAAATATTTTTTGAAAGTTCATAAAAAGAAAGAAAAAACAAATTGACTTATAGTTGGGAATTTTCAACCATATAGATGATAATCAACCATCAAAAAAAGAGAAAAAGCTACTTATGGATGAGAATATTCAACCATATCAACAATATTCAAACATCAAAAAAGAAAATGAGGAACATTATCATTAGATAACAAGCTATAGTTAAAAGGAACTACTTTATTATTTTTATAAAGAATGTTGTAATTTATATACAGTGGCGTAGCAACGGGGGGGGGGCAGAGGGGGGCGGACCGCCCCGGGTGACAGCCCAAGGGGGGGTGACAAAAAACAGATCCAATCAGGCTTTAGAAGTACTGGTATTAAATGTTTTTTAATAGATCATTTTTTTTTTCAAATAAATAATAGAGAAAAAATTATTCTGGTTAGGGGTGACATGACAGGCGACTGAGTTGCGTGAGATTGAATCAAGAGAAATTTAGTCATACGGTTGATGGCGCAGGAACAGTGAGTGTCGAAATGTGTGACACAGAGGTTACTTATCAGCTAAATTTATTTTCATTATTTGAAGAAATCTGTTCTGTTCCACTACACCTGCCACTGCCATTAACCCTTAGAGAATCAGTGGATTTGTTTATGCAGGTGTCAGGAAAGTAGCCAAGAAGCGTCCACGGATACGGACACCCTCCATTAGCGATGACTCAAGCATTTAATAGAATTTGATTCATAATGTGGGTTGAAATATTGAAATACAGCGTTTAGATAAATGGTATATGGTTTTTTGGGTCGGCTAATACAGAGATATGTATGGGCTTAAATAATGTGGGAGGATTTATGTATAGAAACGCTCAAAATACAATTTTAGTGTGGTTATTTTAATTTTTTCTGCACCCTTTCCCCTCTATTCAAACAAGAGAGTCATATATTATATATAAAATTCTACAATAAATTTTGAATAATAAGCTCTTCACATGAGCAACAGTTAATTTTGTATATTTTAAAAGGACACCTTAATTTATTCTGAGTTAACGGACTACTGTGGAGGTAGATGATAGAGTTCAGTAGGGAAAGTTATAAAAATTATTAGTTTGATTCGTAAAAAGCAAGTCATAAAGTAATGTTATTGAATTTCATAATATTATTTCAGTAAAAAAATTATTAAGTAACAAATTTTTACAATAAATTCCAGTGGTAGGTCTTGAAGGTGCTTTTTACTAATTGGACTATACCGTTTATGGTGAGTCTATAGTCAAGAAAATGAGGTGCTCCCAGAGATTGGAACCAAACATTTATTATGACTCAAATTGAGTCACTCGATTCTTAAACGCAAAAAAATCAATTGGATTTTTTTTTTTTGAGGATGAAGCCCACATAGGTCTGAGACCTGTGCATGGGTAATGAGTTGGATGATGGTGATTGATGAGTTGGACCTACAGTTTTAGGTGGGTTCCGAACCACCGGGAAGTGATTTTCAGCAGAGAACAGTGTCTTTTTTGCTGGCCAATCTAATCGGTCACCGTTACAAACAGGACCTACGAGAACGCAGCTTATCTATCTGATTGAACAGATACCTGCTATGGCTCGCGGCTATCACTTTGCAAAGTGTTATGGTGTAAGATGAATGAGTTTGTGTCTAAAAGCGCTTGAGAGGATTATTTTCTATTTTTTTCGGGGGAAAACCCCCGCACCACCCTTCTACCACCTATAGAAGAGGTATTTGTTTCATTTGAAGTGGCTCCTCCAAGCTAATTCATAATTCAATTTTTTTCTCTTAATTCCAATAATTGAGTCCTAAGTACTATTCCCAAAGAATTCTCAACTGAATCACATGCTGTTCAAGCAAGCTATTTCAATATTTTCAATAAGCCTGCCCACATTCTGAAGAGCCCAATATCAAGACAAATATCACCAAAATAGCTTAAAATTGCTTTCAAAAGACCTAAAATTCAAAAATTTTCTGACGCCCGCCCCAGAATCCCAAATTTTGAATATCTACATAAAAAGTTTATAATTCTTCCATGGTTGATACAAAATAAGAATCAGCTATGAGTAAGGTGTCGTTTGTTAAAAGAAAATCCCAGGAAATCCCATCGAAAACTTCTACCATATTAATTTCATTTTATGGGTGGATTCTATAAACTACGAATAGTAAATATTACTTTGGCCTACAGTTCCAAGAATGGTTGCAAGTTGCAAATTATTACTACAGTATTTATTTATTTTTTTATGATGAAACCCACATAGGTCTGGCACCATGGTGTGGGTAATGAATTGGATGATGAGTTAGACCTACAGTTTTAGGTGGATTCCGAACCACCCGGAAATGATTTTACAGCATAGAACAGAGTTTTATATGCATATGTGATAGAATAGAATTACATCATTATGCATAGTGATAGAATTACATCACGTGTGGTGAATAAATGTGAGGTATCACGAGCTCCAAAACGTGGCCCATGCTGGAGAATAATTCAACCGTTGGAGCTCGCTCTATAAATAGCATTTGGTAAGTTGGTACCGTTTAAACGGGAGGGAAATAAATTCCCTCGAACGATCGAAAATAGAAAACAAAGAGCGCTTGGCTCCCCATTCATTATTCATTTGCACATTCATTATACAGACAATCAATTTTCGTCACTATCATCACATGGCAGACTCTATCCACGCTAAAATTATTAGATTATTACGTAAGGAGCACCAACAGCCTAAATAATTCCAACTCCCCTTCATTATTTTTGAGTTTGGGGTCTTATAGTTGAATAAGAGGCCTGGCTGAATTTCAATTGCAAAACTTTTAGCAATGTGAATTTTATTCAGTTTTGTCCTAAAAATAATTTAAATTCACAGAATGATGAATTGACTAATAATGAGGTTATGATTGAGATCGGATTCACAATATACATGTTCCTTATATAAGAAAGCAGGAATAGACACAATTTTCTCATTTACTAATTTTATAGAAACATTTAAAAAATCACTGACATTCAGGTCGATTTATTGACTGGTAGTTTGAATTTTGTGTTGGTAGTACAGTGAGGGCATGATAATGTATAGGTAGCTGATTGAAATGAGTTTAAAATGCATAATCATATTTTATTCAACTGGTAAAGTGAATGGTAGTACGATTATAAATACAGTAATAAGGAAGCTTGATGGACCGATAGTGAGGTGTGTATGAAACTGAAGTGGCTTCAAAATAAATCACTACATAATAAGTTTTAATCATTTTTGCTTAACTCGGGTATAAAATAGATTCTTCATATCTGAATCCCATGAATCTTTAGAAAAGATTAGGCTCAATCACTTCGTTCAGGACCATGAAATTGTAATAATTAATTGTAATTGCAATCAACTCTTATGTATTTTATTAATTTTAATAGTGAGATCCCGCCCCCATGTTTATTCAACATTTTTGTGCCCTCCAAATCATGCTCATACCTCATGGCACAGATAATGGAAAACTTATGTTATTATCATCAACATTAGTTTATTTGTGCTTACGGTAAGATGAAAAAACTCAAAAAGGTATCTATCTGTTAATCAATCCCCAGTAAACTGTTTCTGAGTGGGCTATTTAACCATATTCAATTATTATTGTAGTATATTATTATTATTATAGTAGTAGTACATATGACAAGGTAACAAAAAGTAAAAAAATATCAACAAATAAAGCCCTAAAAGTGCATTCCTCCCAAATGAAATCAATATATTTATATAAGTAAACATGAGTAATAAAATAAATACGAGAGAGATATGAGCCTGGAAACTTAGATCTAAAAACCTCGTTCGATATTCATTTCAACATATTTCAAAATAACGCACATCATGTCAACAGCTATCATTACATTTAATTGTTTCATCTATTAATTAAGTATGAAAGTGAACGCGTTCACAATATAATTAGTAAATGGGTTATAATTAATTTCAATACTTCTTCGAATAATGATGAAGGTCGATAGTGTTTACTCCACTGATCTCACGGATAATCAAATCAAAATAGATTTGGCCCAATCACTTCAAGGTGAGGTAGATCAGTGTTTGGGCCATGCAGCTGAAACTGATTTTATAATTGCTTTCATTCACAAATAGATTCAAGAATCGTTCAACAAACATCCAAATTCGAATACAATCAATTATTAAATTGATTAAAGTGATTTAAAAAAAATAGTCAACATACTAATGCCCTTGACACACTACATGTCAGAGAAAAACTACAGTAAAGATAATGAAAACACGTAATGCTATAGCAGACAACAGATTTTGCACAAGTCTTATCAGTATCACCAACTAACATTCAATGTTGAAAGTTGAGAGGAGAGAAAATTTCAGTTTATTGCTCGTTACTTACTTTTCAAAATTAAGGAGATTGAATTTCGTTTATTATATGTTGTGGATGCGGGTAAGGCCTACAGTCACCACATGAAAGTTAAACTATTGATCATATGAGCTCAGAGAAACTTGATTTTAACGAATCAAATATAGCCTATTGTAGTTTTCAACACTTTTAAATAATTCTCAACAATAAAGATGACATGAAAAGTAGTGCTTGTCAGTACATTTGATAGTAAAATAACAGTAAAGTGAAGAGTGAACTATTCTCACTACAGAAAACAATTACTGACAATTATCGATAACAATATTACTAAAAATTCAGGGTTTCATGTTCGGAGCCGGTATTTTTCAGAAGATTTTACTGTATAGATTTAGTCACTGACGTGACAAACTTTGAAAATAGTATAGGTCAAAGTATTTCCTCTGATTTCATTGTTAAAATTGAAAAACTACTTCAATTTAAGACCTTCAATAAGGCCGAATTTACCTAAAATATGCATGAAAACCATATTTTTAAATGTGATATTTATCTGTGATGTTTTCCATGACGAAATACTTAATGAACAATCTAATATTAAAACTGACACTGTATTTCACTTTTATATAATGTATTACTCACATAAATATATTGGAGATGCTTGAGAAATGCATTCCTCAAGCATCTCCAATATATGTGAGTAATACATTTTTAAAAGTGAAATACAGCGTCAGTTGAAAAAAAGATTGTGATATTTACCTAAAAATTCTGGGGGTGAGTCCCCGAACTCCCGTTTGTTTAGACAGAATTCCAATTTTTTAGCTTTCCGGATTATATTCTCAATTAGTTATGACAAAAAGAGTACTCCCACTCGCCCCTATATTGCAGCCTTTCTCTCTTTAAATGAGAGTACCAGGCCAGAGGCAGATCAAGGGGGGCCCTAAAGCTCACAATCTTGGTCATAAACTTGAAAAAAGGGAAATCTTCGAATCTACTTCCTGCCTCGGGGCCTCGAGAGACCTAACCGTGTTCTGAACGTGGAACGTGGAAAGCATCGGTATGCACAGAGTTTGCTCTATTCTGGTAAAAGAAGAGATTATTTGATGCCTAGGCTAGAAGTCTAGCGAAGTTTGTCTAAATATGTGCATCTGTCAGTAGTAAGGTGACGCTATCAAAACTCAACTCACAGACGACAGCTCATGCGCTAAGGCACTTATCTCATGTAAACATTCTCGGACAGAAATATTTTTCCCGGAACGTGTAAACAGCAAAACTGAAAACCATGTCCGTGTTCACGTGTGCCTACGCGTGATGATGTGGCCAACAGTTGAAATAATAATAATAAACTGTAGTTGCATAATTTCTAATGTATCACCAGCAGAGGTGAGCGAACCGCACCTCAACCACAGATACGGATAAATATTCCTTTTCAGTGCCTCAAATCATGGACCACACATTTAATATTCTATTCATGTAGAATATAAGTAGTAGTCAACCTCTCATAAGCAAATTCATTCAATGACGCAAAACAGAAGGAAAGTTGTATCGTGGGTTTGCTATAAACGTATTTTTCACCGTCATCTCTCCGTGTTTCATAACTGGGCAAAATGCTGAGCTAAAATTCAATTGTTTTCAATTTTGTTTCCTTTCGCCTTTGCTAATCATGCCTATGGGGTGATGAGGTGAATGTTGATTCTAAAATGCCAAGCCTGGATGGGAATCGAACCCGACACCGAGGTAGTCTGGAGCCTCTATCCACTAAACCTCGGCTTTCATCGAATATTTCATTTATATTATAATTTATTCCAAAAGAAAATGAATATTCAATTTTGTCGAAATACAAAATGAGACTAACGAAGTGAAAGTGCACAATAAATTTCAATTCATTCGTTTTGAATTTCCTTTTACTTAAACTTTTCCTAAACTTAGAACTACCATGTAGAATCCCAATAAAATTATACTTGTTGCTAACAGAGAATTTTTGGGTATGGTAGCTGTAATGCTTGATAAGTTTCGAATATTCTATTGGAGCTCTCCACGAACAAATTTAATTGGAACTTAATTGCATTGAATTAGAATAAAAATAAGCTTGGAATAAAATTAAATATAAAATAAAGCTGAGTTAGAATAAAATTCAACTACATTTTCATATGGCATTGACAAAGTATATAATAATGAAGTCATCAAATGACAGAAAGCAAGAAGATTTTCTCTTCAGGAATGAGAATGCTTACCTAAATTCAAATACAGTTAGTGAGATCAACAACTCTTGGAGAACGCAGTATCAGTTTTTTATAGAAGAGAATAATTGCACTAAATTTTATGTTATTGACAAAATTTAAATAGTCATTAAATTCAAATTTATAATAAAATTCCTCACAGATAACAGTACTGTATAACAAAGGAGCAAATTCATAACTACTGAACTTAGTGTCTTCTTTCAAGAAATGTTAGCTAAAAATTAAGACTTGGACAGATTGTTATAGCCTAAACAAAAGAACATAACGTATTCTATAACCCCGATGAAAAAAATTTAAATAATTTATGTTTGTTCTTTGTTGTTAAAAGTTCAGTGGACACCATGTCTGATATTACTAAAACAACTCTAGAACTGAAATGAACAGTTTCTAGACTAGTCGAATATCAGATGAAAAACTATTTTTAAAAGCATCAAAGCATAATTATAATTAAAATTCTGACTTAATGCAAGTCAGACAGCTTATATAATAATAAAACAAAACTCTACCAATAAAATATGACCACACTGGTTGATGGGAAATTATGAAACATAAATTAATATGACATCTGCTTATTACAACATATTGTTACAGGTTCTAATATCTAAAATAACGCTGGCAACACTAAAGTTCACACTTGCACTTTATTTACACAAATTAGTCTATTTACACAAATTAGTTGTAAGTTCAATTAATTAAATAAAAACAGATCATCAAATGACAAGCTCATACTTATTTTCAGTAATTATTTACAAGAATTAATGAATAAGTAATTACAGGCTGATCAATAATAAAAGAAACAAGAATCCAATAAACTGTAAAATGAATAATTAATTACAGGCTGAACAATAATAAAAGAAACAATAGTCCAATAAACTGTACAAAAATGCAGAAAAAAATTATAAAAAAAGCAACTAATCACTTACAAAAACACAGTCCAATTCGTTATTTGACAGTCCCAAACAATATTACTTAACACAACGTCTTTAAACTATTAGTAGGCTGCATAAACAGTAAACACTTGTCTCTGCACTTGACACTGTCTAAAGACTGAATAAAGCACTGTTAAGCACTGTTTACTCCACTGGCACGAGATCTGTAATACAGTCACGCGGGTTTGTAGAAAACTGACTCAATAGTTCACGTGAGCTCCTTTATATACGAGATAGTTGTCATAATTCCAAGAACTGGAATCACCAGACGTTTCTTCGAGAAGGCCAAGGAGCATGATATCGATTGTTCAAGAAGTCTGAAGAAATCACGAGAAGACTCGAGAAATCAATTGAGTGAGAGACTTGGAGACTTGAAGAATAGGAGTGAGAAAGACAGAAAGAGTCCAAAACTTGCTCCACACAGTCGTTCATTACGCCGCAGCGAACGTATTAAAAAAACAAAAAACTGGATTCTAGGAGGAGCTCGAGCCCCCCTTGCCCATATTGATGGACGCCCATGGCTAAAAACGATTAGAAGTTTAAAATAAAGCTTTTAATAGAACAAAATGTAGTTTAAAATAAGCTTCTTTCTAATAATGTTTTCGTGATTTTTGTAAATGGACAAGAATAGCCTTCCGAACGGTCTCAAATAATTGCGGAAAGCTGAAAAAATAATGAGGAAATGTTGTAATTGGTTTAGTTGATGTGTGGGTGGTGGGTGGTGGTGGAGTGGGATAGAAGCTGGCTCCATTCAATTCTGTGGCCTGTGCAGTTAGCACGGACATTCGCCACGGTCTGCAGGCCACCTTAAGGTCATCCGTGTTTGGCCATGCTTCCCGTAGCAATAACCTCCGTTGCTAGGCTTCACTTCGAGGTGAACGCATCATTCCATTCATTATTACTTGCATTATGCAATCAATAGTCGAGTATTATCAATCTACTAGTTTTAAAAAAATCTAAAATAATTTATGTTTTAGCTACATATGCATGCAGCCTACATAGCAGAACATAATTTAAGTAACATAACTTTATTGACAGAACGGACTGAGATCTATCCTTCAAGACGATCGGAATTCTGTCCATCTGTCTCACATTTACGGCTGTACTCGTGAACCGATTTCTTTGGAATTTGTCATGAATGTTCCTTTTAGTAATGCGCAGCTATGTATGTGTAAGGATGTTCGAAATGTTGTTGCGTTTAAAGGATAATTATAAGGGAAAAGAGAAAGGCAACCAAGGCTTCTTCTAGGAACATAATATGATTTTTAAAATGAGCTTCTCCATCATATTATATGCGATTTGAATCAGATCCATAGATAGCCATCGGGCCGTAGCATCTGGTTATTCATATTCGTTTGTTTCATTTGTAATATTTTAATCAAGTATAATAACAAGTGATTAGTAAGTAAATTATAAAATTGAAATTCGGTATGCAGTTAAGGAACTCAGACAGACGTGAGCCAACATAAAATTTGAAAAGTTCCCCAAACTTAACCCAAAATTGAAAATGTTTGAAAGTTTAGCGTTTCATGAAGTTTTTTCAAGAACTACATTGACAAAAAAGTTTAAATTCGGTACACAAGTACGGTTCAAAGATTTGGAGCATACTAGGAAAGTCTTTGAAAATACGCCCAAAATGAACGGGTTTTTTTTTTGAAAATTCAGTTGATCATCTAAAGGGTTACTGGGTCGAAAAGTTGAAATTTGGTTCACATTTTCAGACCTTAGACGACGAGACGCGTGCTAATAAAATATTCAATTCAAATTAGTCCTATAATACTAACTGACAATTTTGATATTTGGCGTTTTTTAGCTAGCGTTTGGGCCCAAAATTCTACGATTCTTAGAAACTTAAATGATTACAGTTTGTCAAGAACCACGTAATTTAAAAAGTTTTGTATCAAGGTTATTCAACTATCTAGATGAGTACCGGTACCAAATAAGCTTTCGAAATCTCCCCCAGGAGGCGCAAAATTTTATTACTTTTTGAATGATGTATACATTTCCCTCTCCCACCACTGAGTTCAGAAGGACGGCTCAGGGGAGCCAAGCGAGCCTCCCGACGATTGCATAAATTTCCATCAGACTTGAATTCTCGTAGTAAAAATTCAACATTTAGTAAGATTGGCAATTTTTTACCCACTTTTTCACAACCCAATTTTTTTCCGACAGGAGACCCTCTTCACCTGCTGCTCCAGAACGCCATTGGGAAATACGCCTCTAGGAAAATATTAGAAATGCTCAAGTACGGTGCCTGTATGGTGATGAAACATCATGGATAATATACTACAACGTTGCAGATATTGATATCAGATTATACAAATTAGCTATATAGAGATAAATGCGTGTCACCAATACTGCGTCTTATCAAATAATGTTGTGACCAATCACATCCAGTTATTGGCATCATCGACCGGTTCGACCGGGCGACGTGGCACAAAAGGCAGCGACCGAGCGAGGCCATGACTGTGAGCTACGCACAAAAACAACAGGAGACAATCTAAATGAAACCGAATAACTATGCAAACTCACTCATCTTATTGAAATAGAGTACTTAGTTGATACTATACGGTGGACATTACCTTACGGTTCTTGTTCTTGGTACTTTGTACCCATGGTACTTTGGTTATAACTAGGCTTACCATAATTTTCCAGAGCCAACCCAGGACAATCCATGGGTTTGGATTGATGAGCTTGGGAGAGGGGGCTCGGCAGTCACGCCTAATGACTTTTAAAGGTAGGATACAAAATTTAAAAAAACTGGGAATGTATGAAGCTTTAATGAGGCTTACTTCATTAAAGCAACTTTAAAATACGTAGCAACTACATAATATAGGATATAGCCTAATAATGTCCGGCACAATACATTTCTTCATTTCTATTTTTCAATATTGTCAAACCCCCAGACTCTTCCTCGGACGCAAGCTCGAAACACGGGAAATCCCGGACGTACGCGGTAAGCCCAGTTACAACTCACCTTAAGAGCATTTTAGAAAGTTCTAGTTTCATCAATTTTCTCATGTTCCCTGTTAAGGAGACCTAGTCAAATCTTTAAGACCATTTCTCAAAATTGAATTTTGATTTTATTGGAAGCTACCTACGGTATTAGTGGTTTTTCTTGAATTCCAAGTATTTTTAATTGGTTTGGATAAACAAAGTTCCCAAACCCCAACAAGAGAAGCTGTTATCACTAAAATTAAGAATTTAATTTTCGACAGTTCCTTCTCGATTGTCAATCATTGCATCATCCAGTAATCAATTTTCTAAAAAACAACTCATAAACATTGTTAAAATCAATTCAATTCAGAATAGATATAATCTGGACAAAACAGAGAAACCTTTGACCATTGAGATATAATTATGAGTTGGCAAACTAATAAACAATAGAAATTGTTGACTAATTTGATGGAATAAAAAGGTTTAGTTGTTATTCTTATACGATTATAATACAACTTGGAGATTATTAATGTATGCGCTTTGTATTGCAAATTTGAACCATGAAATGCATCACAATCACTAGATGACTGGATCTCACAACAATTCGCAATACTACAAATTTACAGTATTGTATTTAGTTTATAGACTGACGATGAGGTGGCATTTTTTTAATAATATAATAATTATTATGTTGACTTTTATTGTAAATTTAACGACTTTCAGTCAATTTCAATTGTGAATAGATCATATTTCTACTTACTCAGTCCAAACGTTTTAGAGTCAAGTGGTTGAATTAAAAGTTAATATTAACAACGCAGATCGTTATGGCACAAGGAATCCAAGAATTATTATGTCCATTTGTACAGCAGTGCGGGGTGGTACTGTGGATTGTAGGAGGTGGATGGCAGTTCTGTAATAGCTTTTAATATTATACAATATACAGTAGTACGGTGGGCAATAAGAATTTCTTTATGCAGACTATTTTCTTGTGTAGGCTACCATATCAACTTTCCTTGGAATCTGATGTATTCAGTCTAAATCTTCAAGATGAGATGCCACTTTTAATAATGTAATTATTATGTTGATGTATACAGTAGGACAGGCTGGTACTGTGGAGTATGGCAAGTGGAAATATATAAAATGTTTGAAAGGCATCTGGAAAAACTGGTAAAGGACATTTTTAATGAATTTTCAATTTTAGGTATAATTATCTCGACTGACTAAAATTGCCTTATTTGACAAACTAGAACACAGACTGAACCCTTCCATACTATTAGCTTTCTTCCTCCTGCTATTAAGTTACTTCATATGTTCTTTTTTTGCCTCAAATTGTTTTGTTTTTTATATTAAGTTTAAATCTTCAGTGACTTTTCTACTTTGTTTTCTTTATTTGACTTCTATTTATTCATTATGATTTATTTTATAATCTTAGCTTCTATTGTGCTTCATACTTTATTTGCGTATTAATTTTCTCCGCGTGTTTAGGTGGCAGAGTGGACTTGTTGTTGGTCCAAACCAACGAACCCATAAGACCATTGGTCTTATGTGTTCGCTGGTCCAAACTTCGCCACATCAAGCAAATAAAAAAGGCATTTTATTCTATTCTAAATTGTTTCAGCTCCATATTTTTTGCTCAGCCTTTAGATGAACACAACTTTGCTCTATTCAAATTATTTGACAACTTAATCCTCACAATTTTCCAATTTTTAGTCTCTACTCTATCTCTCGGTTTCTATATTTCCTGAAGTTATTATTCAAGTCTCTTCATTATTTGAGACATCTTGTTGTGCAACTTACAGAAGCAAGGCACTATAGCAAGTCCTCAGTAGCCCATACGGGTTCTTAACAATAATGCATTTTTCTTACAGTGACCCGAAAAAGTGCCTATTTTTGCACTAACTGTAGCACGCAAAACAGTCTATTCCTGCAGTGCGGGAAAGTAAATTCCAGTGCGCGAAAATACATTTCCGCACTCCAGATTTGCAACCTAGCAAAACAAAATAGTGAGCATGTAATACGCAGGTTCCCCATTCTGCATTCAAAAATAGGTTGGCTACTCTGCTTCAGCTACGAAATATAGTCAGCAGTAGTTGTTGAAATCGATTTGATTCGAAAATAGATTATTTTATGAGGAGGAATTGTCAGGTTATGTATGTCCTGCTTTGTTCTGTTTAAATTACTTTATACATTACTGTAGGAATAATTCAAGTGTAATTCAAACGCAAAGTATTGTTTCTCTCGATGCAGAAAAACGCCACTTTGCACTCTAGTCACACAAATAGCTATTATTATTCTCATGTAGCCTCTAGAAGTTATGTATTTTCCCCACAATGTTAAACTGTTAGTTCTTCATTTATTTTATGGAAGAAATCGATTTGTGATTTGTTTTCATACTCTAGCAGCACAAAGAAGATACCTGGGTGAAAATATCAGAAGAAAGAACGTAAATAAGAAGAAGTTGTAGGAGTCGAGGTCACAGAAGAGAAGACAGAAGACTGGACGAATTACTGACTGACTGCTATATAGCCAAATGCGTGTACACTGTGTAGCACTAGCACTGTCCCTGAACCGAACGAGAGGCATTACCCTCTGTGGCATTCCAGTTTACAAAGAAAACAGAGAAGCCGACGTAGTGGCTGGGGAAGGACAGAAGGACACTACTCTGCCTGAGAGCCATACCAGGAGTCAGCGACTAGTATGATGATGCCTCCTGCGCTGCTTCTTGCTGCCTCTTCTTTGTGGCAAGGACCTTCAATCAAGGTCATGCCAACAAGCACAGCAAAAATAAAAAGCATGGCAGATGACAAATCCTCAGGGTGACAACACGTGTCTGCAAACTTTGAATAATCAAGATTAAATTAAGGAATACAGTTTAAATTCTATACAACGGATTCCTAAATTACAAAAGATTGATAGAATGGTATTTATTAAATAACAAAAATTTAAAAAAGTATGGTCTTCCTCGACTTTGCAATCTTGGCAAGATGACTCCTCAGTTACGACTATCTCTCTAGAACGAATTTTTTCCTGGATAATAATCGATCTCATTATATCAAGTTTAACTGTAGATATATAAGTACAAAGAGAGGTTTTGTTTAATAAATATCAAGTGACATTTTTAAGGCAATATCAATCTTGGCAAGATGACTCCTCATTTACGAATACCTCTCTAGAATGATTTTTTCCTGGATTATCGATCTCATTATATCAAGTTCAACTGTAGTTATATAAGTACAAAGAGAGGTTTTATTTTTTTTTTAAAGTGACATTTTATGGTCAATTACTTGAATTGGATTTTAAATTGAGTTTTCTTGATGGAATTTGAGAGAAAAATCTTTATTTAATACATAAGAGGAATTTCGCCCACAACTGTATTGAGGACAATTGTTGGCAAATTGATTTTTTCAGACTAGGTACTGGAATAAATTGTTCTAATCATTGAACGCAGACCGCAGGCACGCATGAGTGATTGAACATTGAAGACACAAATAAATAAATGACTTCAAGTTTCAGATTCATCGTTTGGCAGCGCATGGTGTTTCGAATGGCTTTTGCTCTACATGGAGACAAAGGCCGAGCAAAAAAAGAATTCGCTGGGTGCCAACATTAAATAGGACACGTAAACTGAAATACACCTCACACATGACCTGCCGTGCCACAGCATTTGCAATAGTATTTATTTAGTTGCATTCCTTAGTTCAGAAAAAAATATTTATATCCGGAACAGCGATCAAAATCAAGGATGGATGAAAAACAAATCAAAAAAGACTATACTATCTTATCAATTATAGGTATAGTATAGCCCCAATTAACCGAGTTTCGGATTAACTGGCGTGCAACCAAGGTACAGAATTATGCGGCGAAATTGTGTGTTGCATTAACTCAAACAACAGTACACTATTTAAAGTGCTCACTTTTTAAAACTTAAATCATCAATATAATAAGATAATGTTAATAAAAGTATATTGGATATGCTGTCTGTAATAGATGCTTTTTTACATCTTTGGGAGAGTTTTACTAATTTCTTCATTGTACCATGGCAGAGTCCGTGTTAATCAAGTTTTTGATTATCCGAGGCACACTTCGTCCTTTACTTTGGTTTATCAAGGCTCTACTGGTCCACTGTGTTTGATTATCTACTTTTGAATAAAAAAGGGAAATATTATTTTCAATTTTGTACATAAAAATTTCAAGAAACAACTAAGAATATACATTTTTAATGTAAGAATTAAATGCACTTTATATCAATAGAAAACATTAGTCAAATATTTTTCAAATTCTAATTTTCAGTAACCAGTGATTAAAATCTACTAGCATAAAAGATAAGGCAAAACAAATAAAGCCTGAATTTGTTTCATTGTACTTTCCATGTAATTGCGGTTGAAAGACAGTGAAGAAAGAAGGTGGAAGAACACAAGAATTGTAGGACAGTAGTAGGAGGAAAATAATGAGAAAATGAAAGGAAATTTAAAACTAGTTTTCTTAAAAGAAGGAAATCCGTAAAAATTGAGATCGTGGTTGAGTAAGCAGAATACAGATGCAGAATAGTCATTTTCAAGAAATGGGGTGGATCATTGGTTTATAAGAGGAGTATTAAATTGAGGTAAATGGAGGTCAATAGAGAAGAGAAATAATAAATCAAACAAGAGAAAAATGGAAAAGATTTTTGAAAGTGAATTGAAAATTATTAGCAGCAAGAGAAATAAAGATTAAACAAGTCAAGACATCGAATCAAAAGATTTCCTTTTTCAAAGGAAATTATGAAAGAAACTCTTTGTTAAATTAAATTTCCCTTGAAATTGCTTTCTATGTAACATCACTATGGTGGAATTAACATGAAACTCATTGCATGACTCAAAGCAGAAATCATTTTATTAATTTCTACTGTTTGTAACATTTTCCGGTAATTATATAGAAACGTTACTTGTTGAATTTTGTGGTGATTTTTTTTGTGACATCTACACACCCCAGGAAACAATAATCCGTTGACATTTTTTGGGGGTCGCGATTATTTCACAAAAAAATTGAAATTTTCGAAAAAAACATTTTTCATAAAAATTTATATTTTTATTTGAAAAATTCATAATTTGCAAACGTGTGAGGAGTTCCAAATCTTAAAACAATGTAAACCAAGTGAATAAAACATTTCCAAAACACTACCTTCCCCAAACGCAGTGCGCGCATAACCAAACCTAACCCAACCTAGCTAGATGTGACTGAACCACCTCATACCTTTATTATTTTGGTAATTATATAGATAAGTTACTTCTTGAATTTTTTGAATATAACAATTCCTAACCTAACCTAACCTAGGCTAGATGTGACTGAACTACTTCACAAAAGACCTAACCGCGCGCCTAACCTTTGCTATCATGAAGTCACTGTTACATGCATATATAAAAGAGCAACACTCACCAACCTTGTGGTCCATCCCTCTCAATGTGATTTGGTGTTCTCAAAAAAAGACCCCACTCTGGCTGACCCGGCAAACCCGCAAATTCTTGCCGCCTTCTTGCCAAGCACCACCTTCTTCTGGCATCTAAACATGAGAGTGCCTCGATTCACGTAGAGATCATCTCCACAGTTCGGACAGTCATTTTTTTCTTTTATCACTTTGTGATGTATTAAAAAATTTTAAATGTCTTCATCATTCATTTTTATCGACTCCAGAAAAGTCACTTCACACTTCACACACGCCATAAATTACCACACAACAATACCTTGAGCAAACACTCAAATTCTCCAATTCATTAGAACTGAGAGAAGGCATGCCTCAAAGCATGCCTCATAGCCGTGCCTCAAAGAAGAGTTCTTTATTAGTGAGTCAGCTGATTCTCAAACTTGAAGAAAGTCACGATTTTTGACACTGCGGATTTTCACAAATGGAAATATTTTCTTGCGCCTAAGAAAAATAGTACCACTGGAAAACTTAAATTTTAATGTGAAATAATCGCGACCCCCAAAAAATTCCAACGGATTATTGTTTCCTGGGGTGTTTAGATGTCACAAAAAAAAATTCACCACAAAATTCAACAAGTAACGTTTTTATATAAATACCCATTTTCCATTCTCACCTCTTCAACCTCTTCAATGAAGCCTATGGTTTCATTTCCTCAAAAATAAAAAAATAAAAATAATCAACGACGATTATTAAAAGTTTTATTAGAAAGACAACGAACAACCACGCGAAATTATTAGTCAGTTTTACCTAATTTCGGATTCCAAAGAAATGGAGCGAAAAAATTCAGAGACGGTTGTCATGGCAACGAGATGAACTCCGCCTACACGTCCACGTGCCTTCCCCCTTCCACCCCGCCATCATCACACCTTATGAAGCACGGTGTACATATGGGTCCAGCCAAAGCCGACTCACCTCACGCATAACATTGTGAACCTTGTAGTGCGCCTATTCCTGTAAACAACTTTCACCTTGAGACGACTGCTATTATAGCTGTATAACAGTTCCACGTGTTGCGGCTTAAATCAATTTTGCAACATTATTATGATCTCAGTGGCAGTGGGAGACTTTTTTTCAAATTCAAAGCTAACAACAATAGTCTACTGTTGTCTCTTGTTCGATGACATAGGCTACAGTGAATTCAGATTTTTGTATTATTTGACTACAGCTTTCTGGGAAAAGTATCGTGCTAATCTGCTGTATTATACAATTTGCTGAGATTATGCAATTTTCACATTTCGATTAGAGTTAAAGTTCTATTTAGCAACATCGGAGTTCTAAACCGCCTACTTTAATGGCCACTTCTCATTTCACAGACGCGGGCTAATGAAGGGGATATATCTCCGTCCCAACCAACACCGAAATTTTCAAACACAAAAAAAGATTATTTGTGAGCTTTATGGAAGATGAGAACCGTTTTTCAGGTGTTATACCCCAAAAAAATTTCAGTTGATGAAATGAGAACCATTTTATTAGAAGGTAGCCCGCAAAATATTTCCTTAGTTGAAAAAGAAAAATTTTCTGGGTTTGGCCTGCTACTTTAGATAAGAGGCAGGTCGGGATTGAGAGATGCGATGTAATGTTCAGTCACCAGCAATCGGTACTGCGCTTGGAAGAGTAACATACTATTATCAAATTTTTAATCACTTACTGGGTGGTTCGGAACCCACCTAAAACTGTAGGTCCGCCATTAATAACTTCATTTACATCATTAGTCATGCACAAACTCATGTAGATATCAACAGCAAGAAAAAAATGAAAAAGAATCAATAAGATTCAAGATAAATTTCAAAACTGAAGTCCTATTTTTACAAGGCGTAGTAAAATGAATAACAAGGAAAATATGTAGGTTTCATAAAGAGTGATTCTTGCATTGATAAGAGTGGAGAATTCAATTACAATCTTCGCTACAATGTTATAAATAGTACCAGCGTAACCAATTCGTCACTGCAAGATTGACTTGACCTTATTGAAGGCTGAATCAGACGATAATTTGTTCCTGAAAATGGAATTTTCCTCAATAAAAAATTTACATCACACCACGAGCCTCTGGATTTACCTGGAAAACACCTTATTCTATTCTCAGAATAGATCATTAATTAACCATTGATTCATTGATTAGAAATTAATACGCACAATTTTCAATTACTCTTAGCTCACTCTTAAATCCACTCTTTTCAAACTAAACCTTGTAACAGAAGAACACCTTTTTAGACCAACACAGAAATGTTGACTCCTTCGTCAACTGCATACCATAATTTATACAAACTATCAAATATTTAATTATCAATATTATTTCCAGAAACTTACATTCATTAAAGGCGTGAAAAATGTAATATGCAAATTACAATCTCAATCCACAGGTAACTTCCATAAAATTCTGCAATAACTGAATTGTAGCATGATTTAACCAATTTTTCAGCTCTTTTTACATAAACCCTATTCAATTTACCACTTAAAAGAAGGCCCTGGAGATTAATGATTTAGTAAATTGATAGTGATGGATACCAATTTCAGTCATCTTTATTCTTGTAATCTTTGCCATCTTTGCTGAAAGGAATAACTTTTTTCAATTCAACATATTTATTTTCAAAAAAATGTAGGCTAAGGTACAAATTTCTCTAAAAATTATTCTTCTAAAAGGTTCAAGTCCGCTCTCATCGGTGGAGGAGGTGGTGGATGATGAGGAGGAAGTGGAGGAGGTGCGGGAGGGGCAGTAGGAGGAGGGGAGGATTCCTCCTAAAATAGACAGTAGAACATTTAAACGGTTCTGGCCCTCGAAACCTACTGGGGTAATTATTTTGGCCGGAAGGCTGAAATGTTGAAATGAGAAAAAAGGCTTAAATGAGACCCCTGACCCCTGTAGTTTAGAGACCTAAACTATATTTCTCATAAAATATTTACAAGTTTTGGTGATGTGGTGAAGATAATCAGGGTCGAATGAAGAATGCTCAGGACAAAAGAGGTCATTTCGTCTGGTAACTGGCCCAATAACTATAAACCAGATAAACAACAAACAACAAGTAGTAGAGAATGAAAGAAATTCGTTCACCGCTCCGCGCGCCGTTCGTTCGCATTAATTTGTCCGACAAACGGACAAAGCGCATAACAACGGTTATGGCAAAGCCAAACTATATACACAGCACATAGTGAGGCCTTCTTGGTTATGGTTTCTAGGAAAGATAGATACAACTACCGTTACACAAGACACAGTTCTAGTGAATTTGTCACAAGTCAAACACATATTATGATCCATTTACGGCCAGTAAACTGGAAAATCCTGTAAAAACCAACCTTACCATCACAGGTAAGTTCCAAGAATTGTAAGTAGGTGACTGAATTTTCTCAATTGTACGGTGCAGAAGAATTCAATGTTTGTCAAGCGCGGATCCAAGGTGGTTCATGACCCCCACCACGAAACTTTACAAGTTAATGCGCTCAGAATGTGATATTTTTCAAATAAATCCCGAAAATGTACCTCCGAACGCACCTTTTAAAATAAATTAGTCAATTAGTCATAGCCTATAATATTATATTCAAAAATTATTTTTAGAGGACTAATCCTTGTTTTCCTTTATCATGTAGTGCCTGTTATTTCTATTTACAAACATAATGTGAAAAATTATTTTGTATCAGGGGTTTATACATCTCTCCGAACTATGATGATGATGATGATACAAGTTTTGGTTGTGTGAGATTTGGAAAGTTTGCTGGGACAGAAAGAGAAAGATGGAAACTCTTCTTTGGAAACTCTTTTTGAATCAAACATTAAATTAACAACATTCTTGTCATTTCGTCGTTTCAATCTCAATGTGCGTAAATGTTTGAAATTATTGATTTATCGGCTCACCTCGTCTACATAGTGTACTTCATCAACAGCATAATAGTTCTTGAATTCTTCTGTGGATTTGATACGACCCATGAAAATAGAATACTCTTCAGGCAGCCTCGGCATGAACAAGATGCTCTTTCCGGAGTCCACTTCTAAGGCTCCAAAAAAGTCCGGCTCCTGAACTCCAAACATCCAATTGAAGTAGCCTTCCTGTGGAAAAAATAAAAATATATTATTGCATGCCAACATTAAATAATATCCCTGAATGAAACTCCTAATTTTTACACAGGTTCAGTGACTTCCAGTGTATGAGTGTAACGAATTGATAAAATTGTAACAATATGACTGCGCGGATCCAGAATATTAGAACATAAGTTTAAAGTTTATTCCCATTACTTCTCTGCAAATGATTACGTTTTGTACTCTTAAAAGTTTTCTTCTCAATAGGATTTAGACTTTTACTGTATTTCATTATAATCGATACATAAATGTTCAAAGCAAAACTAAATTATTTTTCATTTTTTTCCACATATTTGACTAGGAATATTTCTGTTGTAATCGAAATTTCTTTATTATTTTCCTTTTGAAATTCCCATTTTCCATATGCAAGTATGATGCTACTAGGTATGGTTTTGCTGCAATTGTTTCATTAGCTCAATAAATATGGATGCAAGCTCTAATAAAACTGTCTATTAATTATCAATATAAGCCAACATCTGAAAAACATTCTGATGAAATTCAAGAAGCTAAAAAAATAAGAACTAAATCCATAGACCCGTTGAACCTTATCACTTCAGAGGTCAGGGATCAGGAGTTGCACAAACAAGACCGAGTATTCAACAACAGAAGAATCAACAATCAAATAATAGATATTTGAAGTATGTTTGATAAACAAGTTCGATTCCACTATTAAAATAACTTATCATTGTAGACATTTCTATTAAACAATAATATTGGCCTATTTTTACCATGGTAACCTGTTTACCAATATTTATCTTAACGATCATCTATTTCTGTTGTGAGAAATTTATTTTAGTAATGAATTCATTTCAAAGTCATTATAATAAAAATATGTGACATTTATGTAAGTCGAGTGATTGATTACTTCACGAGAACAATTGAATGAGAAAGAGAAACACTTGAATGACATGACATATGCAGTATAGATATTTTCCAACTTCAGATTGCTATGCAGTGCTTTCCCCGTTTGGCAAGGTCTAGTTTCAAATAACTTTCAATCTTCTCCAATACTTCAATATTATTATAAAAATAATTATAGTATTATTATAATAATGATGATGATGAAATGTTAAAAATACAAAATAAAGCATTAATTTTAACATTCAAACCAACAGGACGTTTTTTAATTCAGCCAAATCCGTCGAAGATGGAAACGCAGGTGAAATGAAGCACCAATTTATTTCTGTGTTTCACAAAACATCACGTCACTAAGCCTTTGCTTCTATATATTGAAAAGTTCATATTTTTTGAGGATGGAGCCCACATAGGTCCATTATACCCGTGCGTGGGTAATGAGATGTATGATGGCGATTGATGAGTTGGACTTACATTTTTAGGTAGGTTCCGAATCACCGAAAAGTGATTTTACAGCAGAGAGTAGTCTGGCCAATCCAATCTGTCAACCTAACAAAGAGGGCCCAGGAGAGCGTTGCTTATTTTATCTGATTGAACAGGAACCTGCTACGGCTCATGGCTATCACTTCAGCCAGAATTTCAAAAAGGAGGCTATGTTCTTGAAAGTACTTGGTGTTCAAATTGTACTTGTTATTTAATAAGTGATATGCGTAATTTAGTTTTGTTTTTAGTAAGTGATATCTAAGGATTACAATCTTGGTGAATTAGGCAACATCTTGAAGAAATAGCCTACAATCTTGAAAAACGCATGGATTGATGAAAATTAACGATTTAGTTGAAATGTTGCTATTGCTATTTTTGCTTGCTCAGCAAGGATTTTGAATACTACGTCAAATGAAAGTAGACTACCATTATTAGGTATTCAAATATATATAGTTGTTCAATAATACTTGTACCCGTTATTTCATTTTTGTAATTCTGAAAAATTAATTGTATCATGAATGGTATATATTCAATTTCATTTTTATTACTTTTATTTCTAAAAATGTGACCATGTATTTTATTTGCGTTGTATTGATAATCACTAAAAGTAGTTATCATTTATATATTCCATTTAAAATAGTCTTTAGGGCACTGTGTATTCCTAGCCATATTCGGGGACATAATGCCAAGGTAATTTTTTGACCTTTGGCATCTGCACAGCCTAAAACAATGAGAAGTAGGAAAGGGCACTTATTTTTTATTATTTTAATAGACAGAACATCGACTATTGTTACATACTATACGAAAGGGAAACAGCCTTGCCCTTGCATTTCTGGGCTGCTTTTATTCGAGTTCCCTGTCGAAGGATAGAAGGATAGAGAACTCAAGGCAAAACTCGAGCGGTTTTAATAACAAACGTCAATGTCAATAACTGTTCGTGCCAATTTATTATTCAATTACTCAACCTGTAGGCAGAAAATACCGGATGTTAACTTCCACCACTTCCTAGAATGAATGCTATTGTATGCAAATTATTACTACTACAACAACCACTGGTGCCCAAAGTGTAGAGATATCCCACCTTTTGTGTAGGCTATGAGTCACATGGGATGAGAAGAAAATGTTTAAATGAAAAAAGCCATGAGAATTAAACATGCGCAAAAAATCTATGATATATAAGACTGATTTTATCAAAACCACTTTAATTATAAAAACCGAGATACTATAGTTTCGGCTGTCACATCACTTTCAATCTCAATCAAACTAGAGCTAAAATACAGATAGCTCAATATTTACGCACTTTATGGACGATAGTATTGGTTTATAGAGTAGGAGTCTCTCATTGACCGAACTCTAAGTTGGAGTCCTGTCATTGGCTGATACTGAACACACCCATCATTAACAGGTAGAGAAACCGACCAATACGATATAACAATGATAAACAAGTAAAAAACCAATTACTAAACAAAAATCAACAAATTAACGTAGCAATGTTCTAAGCAATAAGCAATCAATATTTAAATATCTAATACTATTTTCTGACAATAGATGTTGCCAGGAATTAATTTGTGACGGTACGCACCGGTACGCCATACCGGTACCTCTGGGAAAGAGAGAGAGAGAGAGGGAGAGAGAGAGAGAAATACTACGCAGTTATGAGAGCGGAAAGATTAACGTTTGCTGAGGTTGTACTTTCACGTAGTTTTGGCCTACTGAGGTCCTATTTGGTATCAGGTTATAAGTTTAAAATGAAATAATAAGTAAGTGATGTTAATTATTTTTGGTAAACCGTTTTTGATATTTTTAGTTTTAAGTTAATATGAAGGTTTTTCTTTTCTTTTAGTTTTATAGTAAAACAATTCAGTGAGTAGAAAATAATCTAAACTTGAGTTTTGGTATAAACTCGTAAACAATTCAATAAACAATTTTGTAACATGTTTTTGAGTTTCTATTTTACCTTGTTTACCAAAAGGTTTTTTATCAAATGTTTGTTTCAAGTACCTAGTTGTTTGTTCTTCTGCAACTACCTTTTACAATTGCCGTTACGATATTTATTTTATCATTTTACTTTATAAACGTAACTTTACTGTAATTTTAAGAAGTTGTTCTCTTCAAACCTACTTCTTTAGTAGGCCTAAATTGTTATTTTTTTATAATTCTAGGAAAATCAAGAGAAACCCAGAAAATAAACCGTGAATTTCAAAATTGTGATTGAGTGGCCACCCTGAAAATACACAACTTCAAGCCTTAAAATCACTCTAAAAATGAGTTTTGAGGAGTTAACCAGACCCCCCAAGTCAGTACCCATCCCCCATCATACCGGTACCTTTATTTTTACAAATAAAGCACTGGATGTTGCAATTAGGCTTCATTTTGAAAAATGTCATAGATTAATCACCCACTTGAGAGCATACAAAAACCTAGCATACTTCTGAACTTGTATGCATATTCACATTACTGAATTTTTTATTCTCTGTAAAATAAGGCATTGCTAGTGTTTTCATAAAAAATCAAATACTGTACTGTTTGAAATATGTTGACAGGAAAGCAACAACTGATAAATTTATTTTGTTAGACTACTCCATTTATAATAAACTAGTTGACATAATCTGATCACTCTTTCTTCCTTTTCCTACTGTCCTCCATTCCACCCTTTCCTACTCTATTACTAAGATAATAATCCAAAAACATGTACATTAACATTACTGGACGCATTGTTAATTACTTCATGTTATTTCTTATTTGCATAACCTCTGGTCTACAAACACCGTTCATTCCAACGCATACTTCATTCATACAACCTAACTTACTGATAGATAATAGAAGTCGCCTACAATCACACTGTCACACCTCAGCAGCTATCCATACAAATAAATCGTAAATCACTATTAAATTAATGAATGTCATAAGGAAATCCATGATTTCTAATATTCATTAGCATGATTAAACCAAACACTGTCAGACTATGCTAGTAATATGTAGATCGCCATTGAGAGTGATAGGTTACTATATATTATCACAGTGTATGTATTTGTCAAATACTCACATGCAACTTTATTTATTTGGTAATTGTCGATCAACACTTGGCTTTACACAATCGAAAATCATGTTTAATTAAGTGTTGTTTGACTACTAATGTTAATAGCCATGGCCTGCATTGCGGACATGATTGATAATCCCCTGTAATCTGGGAGCTTTTAATCAAAGCGGATATTCTACACCAGTCAGTCATTGTGGGCATGACGCACACAAGGACAATTATTATTATTCCTTGTATCCTTAGGAACCGGTGTTCACTATGAAACCGTTGTTGCACCTACCAGTGATATTTACTATAATACGATATTTACGATATGATATTTACTATTTATTATAGTTACAATCATTAACTTTTCATGTGAAATTTAACGACTTGCAGTCAAATATTTGTTAAGAATAAGTATAACTCACTTAATCTGGCCGAGCGCTTTCGAATCTATGAGATCCATCTTCAGAGGCGTTCACATGAAAAGTTAATATTAACAACGCAGTTCGTCATGGAACAAAAAATCCAGGAAGTTACAATCATGTTGATCATTATATGTCAGGGACATTCAAAAATGAATGAATTACTTATCTGATTTCAACTGTTATAAAATTAGCTCCAAACTTATTCTAAACCTATTTTCTGAACAACTGAGCTAAATTTTGATTTTAAAATGTATATGTTTCCAATTCATTGCACAATGAAATTATTACTGATCAAAAATTCTTTACCGAAGAATTTTTTACAACATCTATTAAAAATACAAGTTTTTTGTGTTTAAGAGTGCAGCTCAGGGGCTCATTTTTTGCACATGTTGATAGTCCAGGTATTAAAACAGAATATGAAATACCCCCACCTGCGAGAGCGGGTGTGTTTAAATTTCCCCCGAGAAAATTATAAAATTTTGTTGATTAATAGGTTAAAATAGAGCTATGTAGCAAGTATGAAGAGTACAGTGACTCAGGTTTCCTAGATACATTTTATATTTGATAGTTTTATTTTTTCTATTTATATGAAAATTCTAGTTTATTAAAATGCCAAATGCCCTGTAAGGTCTGGATGATCTACTTGGTAGAAAAGTTGATGGAGCTTTTCCCCGTTTTGATTTACAGTATTTAATTAAGAGGTAAACTAAGTCAGAAAGTTACCATATTCCTTATTCAATTTTGTATAGTGTTTGGGTAACGGTAAACCGTAAAGATGGAATGCAAGCATTCAAACTGCTTAGATTCGAAACATGTTTACATAAAGAAAATTAACGCTCCAACAAGGTTGTTTTTTTATGAAATGAATGTGAGCATGAAAGTAGCTTTCCTCATGGGAGAGAAATTTCTCACGAATTTATCATTTAGGTTACTGCTGCATGAAAGACCACTAAGTTCAGCTAAGTGGTCCGATACAAAGTCCTTTCTTCTCCTATTTCCCTAACTAGCAAGCATTTGGTCTCACTACCAACTACCAACATAGTAGCCAATTATTTTTACGAAGTACGGCTAATGCGGAAAATATACTTTAGAAGAATCTAGGTCTAGGTAATAAATAGAGAACTAATTCTTTTGTTATCTGCGTTCTAAGGACTTGTGGCAGCCTGTTAGCTGGATTTATTTAAGCATTAACCTTTACAAGAGCAGCATCATAAAATGATAATCCTATTAGGAATTAGAGTAATTGAGATGGTGACTTTCAATATGGTTGTGATGTAAAAGCAGAATGATCTTAAGTCTAAAATAGAAGTGACATTGACAGGTGAGACCTTTTAGCCATAAAAGTTAATTTATTTCTATTATAAATTTGATTATGCTATATACAACTAACAAATAAATGATAAAAATACTGAATTTCCAATAATCTCTGAATCTTCCTTCTTTGGGCCATTTAATGTCTGTCCGTTTCAGATGTTGGCTACCATAGATTATTGATTCTCTGAATAAATAAATAAAAGAAAAAATCATTTCAAACACCATTTTTTATATTAACTTTTCAAGTGAATTCAACGACTTGCAGTAAAATTGATTTGTCAAATTTGAGTAAAATATTGATTTGAATTTGACTGCAAGTCGTTGAATTCACTTAAAAAGTTAATATTAACAACGCAGTTCGTCATGGAACAAGAAATCCAGGACCATTTTTATTTTGATCAGCTTTTAGTCAACTTCTTAGTTTGATTTTAATGTCACTTTGGAGGGTGAAATTCTCCAATGACGACTTCAATGGTAGAATAGAACTTTCTACTGAACCATACTGATCGATTTTAATCAAACTGGTAAAAAAATCTTCAAACTACATAAGAAAAAAATATTGACTTTGATCCTTCCACCAACGGACGACTGATTTCAAATAAGTACAATTCCTATAGAAATATACTCCTGCGAATAATTCTACCTTCACACTAAGTCGAGTTTAAAATCAAACTAGTTTATCTAATGAAATGGAGTGGACTTGATTGAGGTGGTTCCATTACACACTTGTTACAAGATCATCTTCAACAACTGTGAGGTGCATAGAAAACCTGCTGTACTTGAAGAAACCAGTACTACTGGAAAGGTGTGTGTAAGATTGAGGTTGAAACTTTCAACCCTGTATGCTATTTGGAAATAATTAAAAAATATAATGTAACATTAATATCAGTCGAGGTAAACTTAACAATAACAATCAAATTTCCCACGTCAGTAACCTCTGAGCCTAAAAAATAAACAGCAGTAAGAAATTATCATTGTTACTGTGAAAATATTAATGAGTTGCCAGACTGTAAATCAGACATGTTCAAAGTAATTTAAAAAGGAAGGTCTTGCCAAGGCTAAGTGCATGAACAACTTTGTTATCACCTTGAATATTATGATTTAATACTGGTAAAAATCATAAGAAGCCGACAGAATTAGGTCAGAAGTGCAGTGATTAAACAACAGTGATCAGAACATTGATCAAAATAATAATGCAGGTGTAGAGTGGTGAAAAGTAGAACAAATCAAATTTATTTCAACATTGGTAAGCTACAAGAAGGTCTACTCTCTGATTCATGGCCCAAATTCAAATAATTCATAATTATGAATTATGATCAACTTAGCAATGTTGAATACAATCAAGTAATTTTTTGAAATTATGTAATGAAACAGAAAGTTCATAGACATAATATCATAGGATAGGAAAGTGATTAATACATTCTGTCTCCTTGTATGTTACTAATGAAATAAAATTGTGTTTATAAACAATAAATTTATTCTTGGATTTCTTGTTTCATAACGATTTCAATTGTGAATAAATAATATTTCTACTCACTTTTTGGCCATACGTTTCGAGTCATGGAGACTCATCTTCAAAGGCTTTGAAGATGAGTAGGTCTCCATGACTCGAGAGTGTATGGCCAAAAATGGAGTAGAAATATTATTTATTCACAATTAAAATTAACTGCTAATCGTTGAATTTAATATAAAAAGTTAAAATTATTTATTTCTGTACATAGTAGTTATACATTTAATAGGGATCTGTCATTTCAATCCACCTGGTTCTTTCAGGTTATCAAGTATGAAAAATTTTAATTCCAAAACGCAACAAGAGCTATAATTTAATAAAAATTTGAAAGCTGTTTCATAATATTCACCTTTTACATTATCAGCCAAATTTCTCATGTCAGATATTTTTTACTATCTGAGTCACATGCATAGATCATTTTAATAATTTATAAACCATGAATTTATGACATTTACCTTTCAAATATAGTCATCCAGGTCATCACTAGCCTTCTTTGGCACTATCTTCTTCTATATTTCTACAAATAAGGTTATCTCAGGTAGCATTGGCATAAAAATGATGTGATCCGGTGTGTAGCCTATGTGGTGATTACGGCCTAGTTGTTGATGTAGCTACTCTGACATGTGAAATATTCTCTTACATAAACACTTAGCGAAATCTCTAATATACAATAATCTATCGAAAATACCCACTTATATACTGTTTAAAACATAGTATATTATTAATAATATGATACATTGTAAAAACATTTTTAATATACAGTATATAATCTAATGCTTTTATAGGCCTACTGATATACTTCCATTTTTCTCATACACGTTTCAAATTTCAATAATAATAAAAACGTTGCAAAGATAAAGTCTAAAATGATTGCCGTAATTAATTAATATATATTGTATATTACTCTAGCTCGTATCATTTTCAATGCACAGGCTATAATTATATGGCTGTAAGTTTTTTTCAGTTTCAAAGGTTTCAAATACCATACCACTGATATGAAGCAACTGGAAGTTAGAGACCAAAAAAAAGGCATGTCAGATCTGATTTGCATACATTGCGAATCAGGACGTCTTCACCTCTCAACATGAACATGACTCTCTTGAGCAACTTAGAAATAGTTGAACTGGTTCTTAATTTACATTTATGAATGAGAAATTCAATAAGAATGACGTCAGCCAGTGCTGTTAACACCAGCACAGACCATGAGCTGCCAAAAACATAGCTTTCAGTTTGTCTAAAATTATTGCACTTCTGAGTTTCAATTAGTAGCTTAGAAAAAAAGGTGGGTCAAGGTGTTTTGTGACACGTTCTTTCAGTTTAGTTACAGCTCAAAATAATAAAGACTTATCTTGTAAGGTGGTTCTATTCTGTATGTAGCTCAAGTCTAATGTCTAATGATAATTTAAATATTTTCACCGAAATATTGAACAAGGCCATTATGAATAGCATGAGAATTAGGTGAAACATTAATGTCTAAAGTTACAATATTAGTCAGGTCTTTGATATTTTCCATGACAAAATACTTAATGAACAATCTAATATTAAAACTGACACTGTATTTCACTTTTAAATAATTTTTTACTCACATATATTGGAGATGTTTGAGGAATGCATTTCAGTTCTGAACAGAAGCTTCGTCAGCCTGCCGCCAGGGGTCATGCTTTGTTACGACCCAATGACCAATGACCTAAACGTACTCAATGACCAAACGCAATTTTCAACTACATAATGGCTGCTCATCCGAACCTCAACAAAGCATGACTCCTGGCCGCAGGCTGACGAAGCTTCTGTTCAGAACTGAAATGCATTCCTCAAACATCTCCAATATATGTGAGTAAAACATTATTTAAAAGTGAAATACAGTGTCAGTTTTAATATTAGATTAGCCAGGTTTCATGGATTTTACATCATTTCCATATTTCATTAGACAACGGTGAAAATTTCCAGCAATTTTGTAATTCAAGTTACTCATGCATGAATAGAGTAGGGAAGTAATTTTGAAAAACAAAAAACAAACGTCAATGATCTCCTTTTTGAAATCTATAAAAAATTAGTGAACAATTGAAAAATTGTCTAAAATAATTTTAGCGGAATTTATTCAAGTTAAAATCATTTAAACATACACACTAGGGCTATTACGGTAATTTACTATGTACTTATTATGTTGTAGAAGTAGAGCCAATATCCAACCTAGATCTTAGACCGCCCCGTGATAATTCTAACTCTAATGCTCTGTGAACCTCACATTGTTAATCATAGCCAAGAAAAGATGTATCATGGATACTGCTAGAAAACGAATAAATGAATACAAATGTGCAATTTTCCAAGTTTGGAGTGGCGCAGACGTTTATTCGGTGTAGCCCGTGGATGTACGACAACAAAAGCTACCAACTGCAACTACCCTACCTCTGCCTTTAGCTACCCGCGGTCAACACCCTCGCTGGAAACAAGACGTGGGATTCCCAAATTACAGGGAATCCCGGCGACAGTGTTCCAACCCCCTACCATGTCAACACTTGTCACTGTTGCTTTGGTTCACTTCAGTTGCTACAACCTGTAATTTTTCAGGCTGGTGAAATGGAACTTACGACAAAAAAACAAAACTACAAAATATGTAGAAATTGACAAAGCTTTCTTCAAGCTAAAAAAAACAAACAATGTAAAAATTTATTAAGCTTTCTTTAAGCTGATTATAAACCTGCCTAAGTGAAAAAATGTGAAAAATTATAACGTTTTTTTTCAAGCTGAATTGAAAAATGTAAAAAATGACGATGCTTAAACTATATGAACTTTGAAAAAATTAACAAAAAATGTAAAAATTAAGCTTTTTTCAAGCTGAATTGAAAAATGTAAAAATGAAAAAGCTTAAACTAGATCAACTTTGAAAAAACTACCAAAAAATGTAACAAATGACGTAGCTCTCTTCTAAAATGGAATCTATGACACAATTTTTTCTGTTTCGATCTTTAAATTTGTAATTAATATTGTTCTTTGTCCATCTGCATTGAAATTTATAGAATCTATTGGTTTTTTGTTCATAAAAAATTGCTGCATAAACACAGTGACACATCTTTTCTGTTTTGAATATGATCTTTGCATTCCATTCATTTATTGTTGTTTCAATCTATTCGAGGTTTTCTCATTTGTTCAGAGGTCATGTCAGTAATTGTGATGTTTAGTTATCCACGTCCTCTTTGGCTTCCTCAATCAAGCTTAGTGCAATCTTCCTTATAACAGAAAAAGTCTGTCACTTTTTTAACAGTCTTCTTTCTTCCATTACATTATTGAATATCCTGTTAAGGATATCACTCCTCCTTACAGTACTTCAGTTTCATTTATTCAAAAGATCACTCGTGGGTCACTGATGCCGATCAAAGGTTTGAATAGTTTATTAGTACAAAAATAATCGATGTAGGCTAATTGTTTTTATTATTATTAATTTGTAATAAATTAAGTTATTACTGTATATTTGGTGCCAGTTTTTGTTTCATAACAGAACAAATTACATCCACCATTAAAAAAGTGGAGACGTCCATAAGATTTGACATTAAAACACCATATTGTTGTTATAACAATTTATTAATATGAGCTAATAGCATTAGTTTGTATTTAGTTATAAGACATATATACCTGGATTAAAAGAATGTCTATTTTGTTTTGTAATAACTGACCTATATTTCTATTTCAATGACTTAATATGAGACAACACTTGCGATAATATATAGTAGGTTAATTTCCTGTACGTTTTGGTTACATTATAGAGCTTTTGGACTTTAAAATAATATGAAATTGTAAATTTTAATGTTTGTAGTACAGTATGTAACATAGCTATAACTTGATATAGAAATGAAATCACAGTATTATTTATTTATTATTCCATTATAATTAGTGTGGCTTAAGTACATTCTGGAATTTAATACATATTTTAAAAAAATATTGCCAGTTTCGATACCCATTCAAGTCTCAGAATTTTAGTACAAAGAATAGGGAGAATTTAACACTACCTTATGTTCGAAAAACTTACAAAAGCCTCTATTACCAGCAAATAAAATTGTTTAACAGGCTAACTCAAGAAATTAGATTTCTACCATTCAGGAGTTTCAAGACTGTAGTTGACAAGTGGATTACATCCAAATCTCTCTATTCAATACATGAATTTTTTAATGTGATATGATTGGTTTTTAGGGTTAAATTTTGACAACATCTCATGCAATTATATTTTCTGTCTTTTAATTGTTTTTATGTACGGTATTATAATTTATTGTTTTTATGTATTGTAACTGTATTTAGAGCCTGACTTTCGCCGATTGCAAGTTTACTGGCAATGTTATCTTATTTAGCTATTGAAATAATAATTTTCATTGAACAAAATCTCCTGTCCATTTCAATAAGATGTCTTTCAACTTTCAATCAACGAATAAAAGAATCACTTTTAATAAGAAACAACTAATCCCAACTGGATGAAGATGTCTGTCACTTTCAATTTTAGCTCAGTGTGGAAGAAGTGGAGGAAATCAATACAACGGAGCGTTCTGCTCGCTTTTGGAGTTGGCTAAAATAGACGAACGATTTGTTGGCGAGGGGAGGGATGGGAGCGCCACTGGCGGGATGTTGACGAACTTTGACTGGGTGTGGTTGGGGGGTCCATGGGCGGCTGATGGATCCAACGGGGAGGGGGGGTGCACAGAATGACAGCGATGTGTAGGATTCCTACAACATAAGATCCATTGACCCACGACGGCCGACCGACTCACGTGCTTCTACAACTGTTGTACGCATGCGCAATGGCCTGCACAAACAATGCCTGGCCCTGCGCGTAGGAGAGCTCTGCCGTTTCAAAAGTGTGTCTGCGCTGCCTTGAAATTGCACAAACATGCTGTAATATTGTTACATTTATCCGTCAATACACCCTCCCACCACCGACAAACCACTTTCAAAAGTTAACATCTACACTTTTCAACTGTTGGTTGCGGAGAAATAAAATATAGAAACTAAACATATTTGAGAAGAGAATAGTTCACTTCATTGTACTTATGTTTTGAATAGACTACCAATTAATAATCGACAATATTTCTCCAAACTACCATTAGATTTCTACAATATTTCTCCAATCTACCATTAGATTTCACCAATCTACCATTAGATTAGGAACGTATAATTTCGGTTTGGTCTGGACTATGACCAGTGTTTTAGTGTTTGCTAGTAAACGAAGGACTATGGAAGTCCGGTTTACGGTGAGTCTTCAAGTCTTAAAATTTATCTTATATTAAACTGAAATCAAACCACCCATTAATGCTTACTTTACCATTCACATTTTACACACTTCTTATTTTTTTCATAATTTGTTTTTGGAATTTGGATCATCTGACTGCATGTTGAAAACATTTCAATTCAACAGTCAAATGAATAAACTGGTTTCAAATAGCGCTGTCACATTTTCACAATAAGCTTGTGGGTCCTATCCGTTCACTTTTTTGCAATGAGATATGATGAAAGTAAAAGTCACGGTAAACAAAGCAATTGATTGCATTGGAAAGTGTTTGTCTAACCACCTTGCCACCCCCCCCCCCCAAACCAACAGGCGATTCGCTCCTATAACGACACTTGCATCAATGAAGTGCTGTAATGGTCACCTCCAGAAATAAAGCGTGATTACTTCCTTTTACTCACCTTCCTGATTCATTGAGTTGACTTATTATACATGAGAAATATAATAAATACTTAATATTAAAAATGAATTATTTTTTTTTATATTCAGTAATGAGTTATGTCCAATAATGTTGATATGTTTACATTTTTAAGTACAGTATTAATAATGTCTATATTATTAAAAGAAAAACATTTAACAGTAGGACCGATGATAAAATCAAATCAAACGTTATTGCCAATTAAGTGACAAAAAAAAATCATCCACTATTTTCTATTTTCTTTTAAGTTTGTTCTGTAAAGTTGAAAGGAATGTGTTTATAGTTTTCTTTTGGGATAGACCCAGAACGGTGTACTGTCCTGGACTGACCTCCCCTCAGTCAGTTGTTGATCACGTTTTACATTCGTGAGTTAATTAAAAACGTTCTTGATACGTACTGTAGAATCTTCTACATTCTACAATCTACTCTAAACTTGTAAACATTCATCAGTTTACATTCTACATATCAAATTAGGTCTTTAAAGCTTTCACATTTCAATTCAATTTATTCATTTTCATTATTCAGACAAGAATTGGATTCCCTTCCTGCACAGAGATCAAAAACACATTCTACAAACCAGATTACAGTTAAAAGAAAAATACAGTTTTCGTTAAATCTTCTACTTAATCATAAGTTATTTGTATTGAAGCACAGCTATGTTATCATTGATTTTTTTAAACAACTATTCCAAAAGATCTTATTTTCCAACAATCTGCTGACAAGTTTAGAGTTGAATGGCTGCACGTGTCAAGTGTTTGTTTGGTTTATCTGCACACTTCGTTCAATAAATGGAGTTTTTTGCAAGACGATTTGTCACACACTGCTTCGCATTTGCCTTGATAAGACGAAAATGTTATTCATTTAAACTCATTTCACGACGAAATGAATCAGGGTACTGTATCACATCAGTGATATCCTATAGCATTTAGTTGGTTTGCATACACTTGAACTACTGGAATTAATTGGCTTATTAGGTGACAATCGCCAATGCGTGAATTAAATACGACAATTTTCTATGACTGGCTTTTTTCTCACTCATACTCAACAATCTTAATTCTATTTTCTGGTACGGTAATTAATTGCTACCAAAATAATAATAATTCTTGGATTTCTTGTTCCAAAAAGATCTGCGTTGTTAATATTAACTTGTTATGGTAAATTCAACGAATCGCAGTAAATTTTAATTGAGAATAAATAATATTTTCACTCGCGTAGGCCGAAACGTTTTCGAATCGTGAAGATTCAGAAAGCTGTTAAAAATAAATCTTCACGATTCGAAAACGTTTCAGCCTACGTGAGTAAAAATATTACTTATTCTCAATTAAAATTGACTGCAAGTCGTTGAATTTACAATAAAAAGTTAATAATTATAATCTACTAGTAGGTTGCCCAATTAAATTGAATCTGGATTTCTAGAATGTGTAACAACTAATCAAGAAAATTAATTCAATATATTTTTTCTTTGACCTTTTTCTCTTCTTCTTTTTCTTCTTCTTTATGGTTGAGTTCTAACCCAACACAGCAAATCAATCAATCAATCTTCTCCTCCATCCTTTCTTCTTCTTCCACCTCCTCTTCTTTTTCTCTTTTTTCTTCTCCTTCTTCTCTTTCCCCTTCACCTACTTCATTTTTCTCCTCATTCTTTTTCCTCTTCTCCTTTAATACCTGATTCTTTACAGTTAGAGTTCCAATGACAGATAAAAGCTGGAAGCTGTAGGATGAACTGCACATTTCCTTCTGAGCTTCAGAAGTATTGCATGCAGATTTCCTCTAAAATTTAATGAATGAAAACAAATATTTTTGGTTCTATTTTTATTAAAAATGTGGGCCTACAGCCTACCAGAAATCAGAATCTCATACTTTTCACCAGAAACCAAATAGGAAGGATGTTATACAAATAGAATTTCAGAAATTGGAACTTTGTGATAGGTTTTCCAGGAAAATGTTCAACAAAAATGTGTAGCCTGATAAATGCAAATTCAGAGGAACATATTGAGAGGAAAAACAAAATTTTTATTGCATTCAAAGCAATAATAATAATTATTTTAAAGAAATAATTCGGTATTACATTCTCTTGACACTCACTATCATGTAACAAAACACAATCTAATATAATAAAGGTATTTATGCTGTCCTCTGTAGCGCTGGAAAATGAAGAAGAAGAAGGGTCTATTAAACTTGTAAATATGTTATGACACGTTCTAAACATCCTGATTCAATTGAATTGGGCAAACATCTAGGCTAGTACCGTATGCATTATTTCAAAATACAAGCTTTTATTAGAAATATTACGTTTCCAGGTAGATTTTCATGAGACATTTGAATGTAATGAATGCGTTCTCACGCATTTCCAGGAGTAAAATTCCAATCATTCCAGGAATACATGAACTAAGCTAAAATGGTATAGAACTGGATTATTGTTCAACATACCGTACACCGTCCATTATATTATGCATAGCAACAGGATTCAGCAACATTTTGTAATATATGAGCTTCAGCTACCCTAAAGACAAGGTCTAGAACTCTCCTCGAGGAAAACTTTGATTCAGGAAATAATCAATTCCATGAAAGCCAACAAGGATAATGAGTGTTTGCCGCGACAGTAGTCGGCATTCCTGATTCAACATCAATTCCAGTTATATTATGACTCGAATAGTGGAAGAAAACACATTTGGCCGCCGAAGAACCAGAATAGTGAGTGAAAGCGATGCTCTTGCAAATTTCAATTGTCTGTCTACTTCACTTCACTAATACAGCACACAGTTTACTTTCTCTAATAGTCACACCACTTAGCTCAGTCAGTGGCCTGGTACACTTCTTTTTACTTCCTCGTCGGGAGCTGCTGGGTGGGTGGATGGATGGATGGATAGCACAATTAAAGTTCCGTTGAGGAAATAAATTTTACGCGGGCCGACCAAGAGAGCTCTATTTAAAATAATACAACGAAGTATCCGACGGTTAACAAGGAAACATTATTATTATTATTTCTATTATCAGTTGTGCTGAGATAGGCATATGTACCATTCAACTGCGATTTCTATTATGCTTCCCAATTCACAAAAAATGCACATCGGCAGTTCTTGAAAAAATTGTTGTTTCTTCTTCTTGTTCAACAGATCTCATAATATATTATGGCTCAATATTTTCTCTTGGTTTTCTTTAATTCGATTATTTAAAATAATTATAGAAAACATTTCAATACAATCAAAAATGGAAATACCAACGCTTGCACAGTAAAGCGGATAATTGGGCTAAGCAGCAACCTTCGTAATATTCATTTTTTTGTATTTAAGATGAACCAGCTGAACAATGTTTTTATTTACACTAGCCAAAACTAACCTATAGTGGTAATCTGTTTTACATCATTATTATTTTTATATTTGACCCCCAAAATCAATAGCAATATCACTTGGACTGAGAGGAAGCTATATACCAAGTTTCAAGAGTCTAGAATCTTCCTTTCAAGCGCAAGAGCATAGACGGACGGACAACGGCACAATTTCAATAAGGCCTTGTTGGGTCCAGTTCAGTACAGTCAGTAACGAACGCTGACGTAAACCTCTGGGCATGTGCTGACAATGAATATAGGTATTACATTTTCTTTAAAATGTGTCTAATATTATTAATTAATAAATGTGTGTGAAATAAAATTACAAAATATGCATGGGATACTCTATCTTCGACGAATTAAGATCATCCAGCTCGTTTTTCAAACGGAATTTTGGATTATGTCAAAAAATCAACCATATTGTGTCACCAGTGACTTTAAAGCATTTTATGGAAATTCTCTGTTATACTCGTCATACATTTTTCTGTTCAATAAGCAGAAAAAATCAAGTTTTCCCATGGTCTGGAATCTGTTCCTCAATTGAATTAAAATGTTATCTCAACGAACAGACGTTTTAGCCCAGGCAAATTATACAAAAAAAAAGCCATGGGGGACAAAAACTGGTACAAAGCTGGATTTTTTATCCACTCTAGGCAATCCAAAAAAGAATCCTTCAAGTTTGCGAAAAATCTGACTTGTGCATAACTTTTGGGGGGCAAAACAACCCTAATTTGGCACTTCTTTCAATTTTCCGCCTAAAACTCGAAAACTATCTACCGCGTTGAAAACATTGTTCAATTCGAAATTGAAAAATATGAAATTCTATGTGGATTGATGTATAACCAAATCAGTTCAGTTATTCATTCAGAATCAATTTTCGAAAACCAGGCGGGCAGTTGGTTGGGGCGTCGCAACGTCGCAACCCAGATGTCGTTTCAGCGATCGTGGGTTCGAATCCCGCTCCTCCGTCTGGCATCTATGTAATATCATTCACCTCATTACCCACGCACAAGTCTCGGACTTACGTGGGCATCATCAGCTATAATTTTTTTTTTTAATTAAAGGTTTATTGAAATTTATCTTGTAAATGCTCACTCCAACACAAAAAAAACAAAGGAATTTTAGATCATTGAATTTACTTCCAGAAGAGTCCTCAATTTGACAATTTTGCCAATTTCTTTCTATGATAAGCAAAAAAACCAGATCCACTTTACATTATGCGCTATTAGGCCAACCAAGTTTCATTATTCATAAGTACAATTTTAATTCAGTGGAGTTAAATAAAATTCATTCATTTTTAAGTACATATCACAGAACTTAGAATATATAAATTATTTTGATTGAGCTTTGCTAATAATAATAATCAAAATTAAAAACTTATAGTCCAATAAGACCAATTCAATTTCTGAGAATTATTGTCTTCACTGATTCATTTCATATTGATGTTGACACATTCGCATTAATTCAAAACTATTTATCAAATTCTACTTCTTATTCAAAAATATTATTTCATTGAAATGGATAAGGTAGGTTTGTATTTTCTCTCAAAATGAAACAAATTGAAAAAAATTAGAAAAGTGAAAAGGTCAAACTTTATCAAAACCCCGTAGTATTAAAGGTCAATAAATGACTTAATTGAACATAAGCGAAATTGCAATTAATCAATTATTATGGAGAAAATAAAATAGCCTGCGTCATACACACTTGGCAAGTAGGTGAAATAAATCTTTGATCTGATTGTTTGCTTTCGGTTTGTCTTTATCACAACGCTTTGTTTGTTTCTATTGTAACCAAATTGGCTCAATTGATAAAATTAAATATAAATTTTGAAATAATCCAGATTTCAAGATGGGCATTTCTACTTCTGAAGTAGAACATTAAAAATGACAAATCATATTACTGTATATAATAATTATGATTTTGTATTTGAAATTAAATATAAATTTTGAAATAATCCAGATTTCAAGATGGGCATTTCTACTTCTGAAGTAGAACATTAAAAATGACAAATCATATTACTGTATATAATAATTATGATTTTGTATTTGAACAACGAGCAGAATGAATAAGTAACATCCATGATTATGAGTAATTCATAGATAAACATAAATTAATCAGTTTAATAATGAAATACTGTATGACTTCCTGTTATTTAATAATTATTGATAAGTGATGAGATACAAGCACCCACATTAATTAATAATTAATGCTAAAGAGCTTGAGCTCTATTTAAAAGTGGTCCATCTTCATAGTAAACCAAAAACATGCGTTATTTAATGTTATGAAATGCAGCAGTAAATGGTTCAACGTAAATGCCTTGAAGCTTGAAGCGACTTTTGAACATTTTCAACACGAATTTTCTCTCTTGTAAGTTGAAAGCTAATTGTTGTATTTAAATAATATAACGTTGGAAAGAATTCAATTTTCTATTAATAATTTTTTTGAGATAAAAATTGTTTAGATAAAACAAAATTACAAATATTGTTCGACATCCACAATGATTCAATTCCTAAATTATTTTTTAGCTATTGTTTCCTTTTCTTTTGATAGTATGTAGCCTGAATGGATAAATAAATAGTCATGATGTCATGACTGAAATCAACTTTCAATTATCAGTTTGCAGGAAAAATTCAATTTTCCTCCTGCTTGAAATGTGATAAACATCACTCGTTGTGGAATTAGTTGAAGATATGACATGCTACAGATTGGGTGTGAATATGAATATGAATCACCACACCCAAGGATGATTCCACAGTAGAGCATTCAATCAATACTCGAGAGTAATCACCATCGCAAAATCAAACACACCATAATGTGAAATGGTGTTGGTCACGCTGCCCCAATCTTACATACAGCATTGTTCCAATGCATGTGTTTGATGGGATGATTATCAAAGGCGCAGGTGGGGCTGAGCCCCACCAATAATTCCGTAAAAGAAAAAAATATTAGTTCATTAAAATAAAACTGACTTAATAAGAAAACAGCGCATGAATTTGGAAGGCAAGTATATTAATTTGCACACCGATTGCAAGTAGCCGCGGTCTGGACCGGTTGGGCTGATTTCCAAGTAGCCCTAGCTATAGAGAGCTGATATACATTGGCTCTGTAGACGGGTGACGTCGGCAGGCAGCTCTCCCACTTTAGGCCGCTATTAGCCGTGAGCAACTAGCTCGGCAACTGAGCAAAGCAATCGATTGCCGGTGGAGTAGCGGGGCATTGAATCAAATGGGAGCCATTACCCGTGAGCAATCGGTTGCCGAAGTGAAAAAAGTTGTCCATGCAGTTGCCGGGCGAGTCGAGCCCCGGCAACTATGCGAGCAACTGTTTCAGTCTCCCTGCCGTTGGGCGGCATTGGAGTATATTAGCCGTAGGCAACTAGTTTTGGGCAACTGACTGCGTGCGCATGCGCATCACCAATCTGTCAACCCAAAACAAACCGCTCAGTCTCATCTGTCATTCGTGTCTGATGCAGGTGAAGTATTAACATTCTTTACTATTTAAGTTTTTATTATTAGTGTAGGTAGTTATTATTAACTACTATTATTATATAGTATTATTATAAATATATATTAATTATATATAAATATATATTATAAATTAATTATTTAATTTAATAATTTAAATAATAAAATTATTATACAATTATTATTATAATTTTTTATTTTTTAATTATATAATTATAATTATTATTTTAATTATAATTTATAATTTAAAATAATTTTAATAATTTAATTTTTCTTTAAATTATTTAAATCGTGTCTGATGCAGGTGAAGTGTTAACATTGTTTACAAGTTTTTATTATTAGTGTAGGTAGTCTACTATTACTATATTTTATATTATTATTATATTATTATAGGTAGTCTATTATTATTATATATTATGTCACTACTATTATTATATAGGCTAGTAGTATTATAATTATTTTATTAAAATATATAATAATATATTAATCATTTAACTTAATAATTTAAATGATAAAATAATGTATTATAATTATATAATTATTATTATAATATAATAATTATAATTTACAATTTAAAATAATTTAACTTTTATTTTATTTATTTTTAATTATTTATTATTATGATACATTAATTATATATATATATATTATAATATATAATTATAATATTATTATTATTATATAATTAACTATTATTATTAACAGGTTATCTGCAGTTGCCGAATAAGTTGCTCAGCTCAGTTGCTCAAATGGGAGAATGGCCCGGCAATCGGTTGCTTCAATCAGTTGCCGAGCTAGTTGTTCACGGCTAATAGCTGCCTTACTAGCCCAGGCTGAGTAGTTGTAATTACGTTGACCAGTGGCTCCGTTCTGCAGTTCGCGCTCCGCGGGAAGAGTGCGTAATACGTTATCTGGACAACATACATACGGAAAGTGAACTACAGTGGTATTGTTCAACTGATAATGAGTTTTCAATAAACTGTACAAAAATCAATCACTAAATGTCAAAAGGCCGATCTACAGTGGAACCTTGATAAATCGAATCTCAAGGGGAACGGCAAAAATTCGATTTATCAAGGTCCATCTTAAAATAGTTCGATTTATAGAGGTTCAAAACACTTACCTTTTCAGATTCATTAATACTGTACTGTACAGTAAAACCTATAGAGACTGTATAATGATTATACATTATAAATGTATTATTAATCAATAATGTATATACAGTATTATAATGTATTATTATTACTATTAATCTTTTTATTACTACTGTATTAGTATTTTGGGTGCAATGTAGATGCATTGTGAGAGGGCTGTACATTAGAAGTGGTGGCGAGTGGGGAGGAAGGATCTTTACTTTTGGCAGTGTTGACATAAAGATAAAATCAGTTACTGTATTCGTCCCACAGAATCTTATCCAATAAGCATGCAACTTCGATTTACTAAGGTTCTTTTATTACAACTTCGATTTATAAAGGTCCGAAAACTTCGAATAATAAAGGGTTTTCTGCCGAACCTTCGAATTATAGAGGTTAGTATTTAAGCTCAATAGATCCAAAAACTTCGATTTATCAAGGTAATATCCATGAAATCTTCGATTTATAAAGGTAAAATAACATGGTGGTAGGATAGCAAGTTCTAGGGGAATTGGAAAAATTCGATTTATCAAGAATTTCGATTTATTGAGGTTCGATTTATCAAGGTTCCACTGTATTAACAGCATTATTTATTAATTAACTCTTATTATTTATTACTTACTTCTTGTTAGTAAGTTATTTATTACTTACTTCTTGTTAGTTAGTTAGTTAGTTAACGTAAACAATGAATTTGAGTCATGTTGACAGTTTACTTTGCACGAAGTTGTCGACGTTGCCATTCGAGGTGAAAAAGCAAATTAAAGAGTTAGTAAACATCAGCCCAAAGATTTTAAGCTTATTGTTACATAAAGCAAAACAGAAACTCTAGTACCTCCTCGTGGTTTGAAAAACAAGTTTTATTTTGTTTTTATTGTTTATGTTTTAATAATAATACTAATAATAATCATAAGGGAAATTATGATCTTTGGCTGTAAGGATCTCAAACACTTGAGTGAGAAAATTAAAAAACATGAGGAAAGTAACACTGATTTAACCAATGCAATTAAATATCCAGCCAAAGATCACATCTACAATGATTGTTATTACTTTAATACTTGAATTTTAGTGCATTGACCTATCTTCTACACTCCTCTTGACTGTGTCAATGTAATCACTGACAGGAACACTTAAAAACTGTACTCCACACTCCACAGTAATTATTGCCAGTATTCTTATCCATTTATTTTTTCTTACAAAGAAAGACAATACTATACCGTAAATCCTTTTTTTTTTGGCCATCCTAACATAAGTTTTATAACTTATTTGTTGGGAATAGACTGTACCGTTTCAACAGATGATTTGAAAAAATCCAAGGATTCGTCTAGAATACTGGTTGGTCTTGACAATATTCTGATTCTATTCTGACTGAAATGGACCTAACGACCGACCCACAGGTGTATTTAAAAATTAGCCCTTCCAGTGAAAAACTTGACGCGCCACTACTGGTGATTATCATTTGGATGTTCCACTGTGCAAGTACCCTAAGAAGTAAAAAAAAAATAGGAAAATATTTTAGTTAATAAATATTGATTATAATTATGACGCATTGAGTATTGCACAAGAATTTTATATGATTAATTTCTTCTTTATTTAAATAGATAAAATAGCAATGAATGGAAAAGATGCAAAAATATTCAAAACTGCTCTCTTCCTAAAACTGTGATTATTGATAACTGGTCGAATCAACCACTTTGGGGTATGATGAATCAATTATTTTTTCATGGATGCTTCTTTCCGCTTCTTCCAGTACTCCTTCATTCTCTCCGATGTTGTCTTTCTTCTCCTCTGACACTACTCTTCTGGTTCTCATACTTTTCTAGCTTCAGGATGTTCTTGGAATCTTCTATTTTCTTATTTCAACAAATTTCTTTAATGTACAGTATTATTATTAACATTTTTATTGTTCATGAAGTCGACATGAATGATGTGATAAGGCGGGTAATGACTTTTGCGTAATGAGTAATCAGGTGAATGATACATGCATATATGCTATGGTTCACTATGGAGCAATGGTGTATGTAAGAATAGAGCAGCATGACTAACACCATTCCACATGTTATGAATCACCTACAGTCTGAAGTGGGTTCCCAACCACCAGATAAATCAGAAAACGTCATGTTATAGGTGCCGGTCACCGTTCCAGAAGCAGTTCGAGTGCTCGCGACTGAACAAAACGATCGATTATCGCCTATTAAAAACGTCATGATGTGTATCGGAGAAATATGGATGTTGTTAGTCAAGCAGTGACTAATACGGGTTTCAGATTAACAGGATGTTAATAGTGTTCGTAAGTGGATTTCCCATACAAGGTAAACTGCAATTGGAGACAATTTGGTGCGTAGAAACAAAACCAGCTGTTGTATACAAACAAATTTTAATAATAGATTGTAGATCAAAGTTGGTGCCCCAATGCCAGAGTACCGTGTTATACTGTGGGCAGTGACGTGGTACCTGCTCTGGTTTTCGTTCAAGTAATTGCGCGATAGCACCGCGATAGCATAGCACCTCCTCAGTCTCCTTGGCACAATTCAAAGACGATCGATCCCTACACTATACTAGCAATACGGCTGACACAGATACTGAATACGCTTATAGTGCTTTAGTAGAAACTACTTTCGGTTCACTCACCTGCCGGGCATTCATTATTATTCACCCTCACAACCCCCCCTCACACCACCCCATAATATACCTCCTCTCTCCACTCTTCACCCACAAATTTTATCACTCTTTACTTCATTTATTTTGCAATAAGAACGCGGTGATGACCCCATTGATGACTCAGCCTTCCATGCACTCTGTTTACCAACTTTAGAAAAACATAAACTGCTATTTCTTTTCTCAATAAATGACGAAATACGGAATCTTCCATGCTCAACGCTTACGAAATAAGACAATGTTTACCCACGGACTAGTTTGGTCAACCTACAAAAGTCAATAACCTTGCTTGCTCTAGCTAAAACAAACAATAACCAAACACGCTCTCAATAACTCCTCACAAAAATTGATGATTCCAGCTTGAACTAGAAGCGTAGAAAATATTTTCTATGCTATTATTGAGTTTATTTGCAATTAAAAAACTGAATATCAATTATTGTGTAAGAAATGGATCACATTCTATAAGTAGGCTTTCAGCTTGAAAATAGAATATTTAGATTTCTGTCAATAAAACAATAAAGGAAAATATAATTAATTCTACCGAAATATAGGTGAACTATATATATCATGAGAGCAAATTATAAGCGATATGCAAATAAAAAATTATAACAAAATATCAATAACAAAAATAAAGAAATAAAAGTTATTTATTTGTTCCACCTAGAGGGTGTGGCATTACCCAATCACAAAGCTTCAAAGTAGCGTAGCCTACGTCAGCTTATTAGAGGCTCCTCCCACCATTAGAATTGGCCCATTTGGAGTGAACTGTATTACAATATGAAACTTCTATATTATAGCTAAAAAAATAAGATAACGACAAATATTCATTTATTGTGACTAACATTATAATATAACTTCAATATTTTAATTATGAAGCTAGGTATTTTAGTTTTAGTTTGATGAAGATTCACAATGGCGTGACTGCCGGAACTATAGTAACTCGTTTTTCTTCATGACGCCTTAAAACCTTGTGAAAATAGTAATTCATCGTATTTCTAAATAATATTCTATAAAAGTTGACTGTCTTAGCAGCTATGTGAATCAAAATCATTTGCTAATGCAAAGATGACTCGAATGATTCTCTAGAGATAACTCAGCAGGGAAAATTTATGAATCACACAAAATTTTATTCCAAGAAGCATGCGATTCGGCAAAACATGTTTGAGATCGCTTAAGTTCTCATCAACCCGTATTGCCTGAGGCTAGTACTTTAAAATGTTCTGTATTTCCCATATCACTTACAAATATGAATATGATTCACAATGTTATTTTAACAATCTACTAATGATACAGGAAAATAATAATATTAATAATAGAAATTGGGCTTACTGTGAGGTTATTTAGATGATTTATTATCGAAAATAATCTCTCGCTGAGAAATGATTCATGCCTGGGATTTATAAAAATTAATCAGTTTGCGATCAAAATTCAATTTTTAGAGCTATAACCATAGACCAACCATCAAGATTTTCTTATTCTATGCTATAACGTAGGCAGGCATATGCTTTAATTTAATCTGGGGTATTTGTCCTGCGAGAGCTTGACAGATTAAATGACAAAAATATAAATTCTCAATAGATATTGGTTGCATGTGTTGCAACAAGTTCTTAAATTTTTAAAGCAAAACAACAACTTTCAATAGAACCAGTTCTATTGCACCAGCTCTAGTTTACAAAATGACACGGTTGACAAGATATCACTGTTATTTCCATTCATTTTGAAACAACACTGCCACTGATAAATAATGTCGTAATTGTAATTTGATACAATGCACAGTTGGGAAGCAATTTCAATTAATTTATATTATCTATGATCATTGGACAATTACGGGTAGATATTCAGTGAGAAAAAATTTCGGGGGGGGGGGGGGTTTTTTATCATCTAAAAAAAGGTCCTCATTTCCACAAATAATAAAGGGTTTTAGTGCCCCTTTATCCCCCTCTTGAGTTTTATTGATCTTATCATTGTTACTGACTGTTCAACTTTAACAATATAGAGCAGTCCACTCCCATCAACATTTAAGAAAAATATGAAATGTGTATTTTTACATTGTAGTCTGGGAAGTAGCTAAGGGGGGGTTTCGGAGTCCGGACCCCCCCCCCCCCTTGGCAATGACATAAGCCCTAGATAGAATACAGTTTGGGGAAATCACCAAGTTTCAAACCACGATGTGCCTAAAACTGCTAGTTCAGGGGGCCTATTTTTAGAAAATTTATTTAAAAATTCTTTATGCGTAAAAAAGGCAGAATTTAACTGAAATTTTGAAAATGTTCAAATGAGTGTAAAAGTAAGATTTGTTGGTTTGTCTAAACAAAACCAATTAGGTGCTGTATTCGTTGTCAGTTTATTTTTTAATTAGGTATAATAAATAATCTCATCCAACGAAGTTTTTTTTAGTTATATTAAAATAATAAATTTAATTTTATTCTCCCCTTCCCCATATCGGCTTCTACCCTAATACTGTGATAGGCGACTCTAATAGCACAGTTAGTTGGAGCGCTTTTCTCTGATAAGATAAGGCTTCGTTTCCTGCAGGCTTGAGTTCGAATCTCATTCAGCCATGGATGTTTCTCATCACTCACCCATTCGCATAATATTACCCACACACAAGTCTCCATACTCATGAGGTATTACTGAAGACCCTCCTCTCTCTCTTCACAAATTTCAGGCTACGTCCCTGTTGTAGCTAACATTGAGTGTCACATTGATATTCCAGTGTTATTGTGTATTCCAACTTTCAATATTTTACATGTAGAAAATAATATTATTTACGCTCCTTTTCATTGTTCCTATTATTTTAGAAGATTTGGAATATTGCAATCATGAAAAACTCTTGTGTTGTGAACAGATATAGGGCCTCACTACAGCTATCACCTATCATGATTGTTAGCATATGATGAATAATGAAAGCCCAGTAATCCACTTCTAAAAATTCATGAAATCAGCAGAGATTGAGTAATGAGACCCTCCTCTCTCTTCACAAATTTCAGGCTACGTCCCTGTTGTAGTACCTAACATTGAGTGTCACATTGATATTGAATTGTTTTGTTTTGACAGATTGGTTACTACTTTCTTGCAGATTTGACGCCCAGTGGGACTGGACTCTCCAAACTGATATTCCAGTGTTATCGTGTATTCAAAATTTTCAATATTTTACAAGTAGAAAATAAAGCACAGGCATCAAATCAAAGGTACTGCTACCGTTTGGGTAGTACCTAGTTTGTATGCAGTAAATTAACAATAATGTATGAACAAACAATGTTCAACTGGAATGAACAACATACTAAACATGATACGATTTCGTTTTTTTTAGAAACTCGCAACTGTTAGTAAATGTGAGTGACTCTGTATAAATTCAGTTGTACATTGAGGGTGGAGGGAGAGGCGTTTCTACATTCAAGTTATTTAGAAACTAGTCCATGTTCAGCACTGTATGGCACGCGAGAATAAAATTTCATTGTTGTAAAAATGTGTTCAGCGGATGAAAATAGTACGAAATAGGGCAAAACACTGAGAGAAATGCACATTTGAACGGCAAACAACACGCGAAGCCGCCCGCCATCACACCAAAGTTCTACCTTTGCTACTGCTGCTTGAATGTGCACAGATTTTCACAACATTTATCTTTGTCGACATCAACGTAAGAAAACGGTCGAGTAGAACCTTGGCCTTTGACTGTAAAAGATAGCAGGGTAAATGCTACTGAAATTTTAGTAAAATAGATGATAAATGCATTTTTATATTCAGTCCATGATCTGCAATTTAATGAATAGGTGGCGTAGATTGGAAGATCATAAACGGAACTGTTATACAAAAATTATATATTATAATTTATAATAATTTCGAAAATATATTTAATAAATCCATACATCTTATCTATACAATTACTGTATATAAAAGCCAATTGCCATTCTCAATACTGCCTTCAATAACAACCAACAACCACTGCAATTACTCAACTCTAGTCCAGAAGAAGTTCTGATATCGCTAAAGACCTTACCACAATTACTGTCACCGTTATTCTCACAGTAATCGCCGAAATGCACTGGACTGTTTTATATTCCGTTTCATGCTAAGTTTAAATTTGGTACAATTAATTTAATGTTCTGTTGAGGCCCTAGACGCGTGCTAAGAAAGGCTTAAAATCAATGTTGTTTTTAAATTAAAAGATTAATTTTCAGCTTTCCTAAATTACTACGCAGACGAAAAAATTGAAATTTGATTTCTATACATGTTTGGTTGAGGGAACCCGACGCCAGCTGAGAAAATATTACAAGAGTTCCCCAAAATTACTAACAATTTAATTTTATTCCGTTAAATTTCTAATATTCGAAGCCAAATTACTAAATTTTCAAGCCTTCAGCTTAATACTGATGTGGTTTAATGAATTGGTCGGCCTCAACCACTATTTTCCACTGAGCGGTAACTTTAATAATTTTGTATTGCCATCTCTCACCTCGAGATGCATGTTTCCTAACAAAATACTAATATTATTGTAATTCTGTACTACATATTTTTTATTTATTTTATAATTGCACGTTCAACCAGGGCATTCTTGAATTAATTCTATGATTTCTTCTAATTTGTACTCGAAATATAGTTTATAATTTCAAATATTCAATTATTGTACTGCTTGGATGTTTTGTATCTGCTATATTTGTAAAGGAACAATAAATATTTCATCCATTCAATTTCCGAAAACGTTGTTGCTGGAATCTAGATTTCTATTCACCATACATAACAAATCTGCTGAAATGCAATGTCGTATAAAGAATTTCTGCCTTTAAATCGAAATCCTTCAAAACCAAATAAAACAATGGAAATCAATATCTGGAATTTAAAAAAACATATTGAAAACGTTTTTTAACTGTATCATCGTGAATACTAGTATTATTTATGAATTATATGATTAAATTAATTAATAAATCTATTCACAAATAGTAATACGAATATTATTCAATATTTATAGGTTTATGGATATAATAATTATTATTATTCAATGAACCGATGTCATTCATATTTAAATATTTTTTAGGTTGATTCTTTGTATATGCAAAGTCAGGAACTTTCCCTGAAAATTGTTTCGATGCTCGTTCTACTTGAGCCAATCCCAGTAAAATATTCGCCAACGGCAAACAATGTAAAAACGACTATCAGCCAATGGCCAAACTAATTTCCGTTCTATCAGCACAAAAGTGTCACACTAAGCGATAATTACTGGAGGCAAATGGCCTCCTATCTTTTAATTTATGTTGACGAACACGATAAAACTGTTCGTTTTCCAACAGAAAAGCATTCAGGAAAACAAACTTGCATTCCTATTCGAAAATATCAATATCCGGTTGATTATATTTTGATTGAGAAATTTCTAGATGCAGCTTGTATAACTATTATTTTTTTAAAAATATAGAGGTAATTTATTATTAAATACATAGTATTTCACTGCAATGTGCCAAAATATTTACTTGTATTGTGCCAAAAATACTTGTATTTCATTGGAGTAATGGAATTATAAATAACATCGTTCAATGCCCTCCACTTTTACATAATATACAGACACCTCTCTCTTTTTCTTGTTCTTTTGTTTTCTTTTTCAGACGTTTTTAATATTACGATTAATTGAAAATTCAGGTATTAAGAACCAGTGGTGCACCCCGGGAAAACTTTGGAGCCCCCCTTCTCACTAGGAACCAAAGTAAATTATAATTTTCAAGTGGATTGACTGTGGGCTACAGTACGTTCTCCAGGCTGATTAGTGTTAGCACATTTCATGATTTCACACTTGTTTAAATAGAATAATGTTCATAACCAGTGGCTCAGCAGGGAGGGCTTTGGTGCCTTGACCCCACCCCACAGGTCCTGAGTTCCTTATCAAAATGCTGATAAGTTCCAACCGAATTGACTGTGATATGGGCTCTAGGCTGATTAGTCAGTATGTTTCACACTTGTTTAAATTGGATTATAGGTTAGTGTTCATAACAATGCCGTGGCCCTATTTATTTTAAGACACATACCACGGGTTGGAAATAGTTTTTGCCTGGCAGCATTGAATTTGACTAGGCGGCTGGGTTCAGATAAAAACAATTCGTTTCACTCATACCGATATGACGTATATTATTGACTCATATCAATCATGCGTAGCCTAATACAGGAACTCTATCCTCTAGAGGTCTAGAGCATCGTGGATCTGGAATACGCCTAACGATACAGTAATATTGTAATGTATGAAAGTAGTGTTTACGAATAAAAATTCTCAAGGAATCTGCCAGAGTGGAAGAGCTTATGCTTTTGGAAACGCTTCATTACAGAAATAAAAATATCAGAATAGTAGTAACTTCATCAATAAGAAATCAATCAACTGGTACTTATTCAGAAATCTGTTGTTAGGATTTTAAGGCCCTCATTTAGGTGGTGAGGTTGATACATTCCATATGAAATGAGCAGAAAAATACCATAAAACATTAAGTATCGTATTATGGATCTATTCTATGAAATAAGCAAACATTACCAAAAGAACACGGATGAACTTTCTTATTAATAACTTTGCCAATAACACACTCAGAGTTCATAAAATCAGAATTTAAATGAGATCAAAACACACAAGAATAGCAAGTAGAAAGCATTCCTGCAAAATCAGTGTGTTTTGATTCAATAGAACTCGATTTTATCTAAACTTTGGGAGCACTGTTGGGTACATTCACATTTAATTAAAAAAATTCATTCTTCGCAAGCTTTGATGGAGAAATTTAAAATTATCGGTTCATTGACAATTAATTTAGTGAATACACTACAATAAAAAACGTTTTCATCATTTTGCGAATTATTGTAAAATATACCATGATGAGGTGTTTGTTCAGTCTGGCAGAATCATGTTGAGCTCTTGAAATACACTGCATAAGGAAGACACATGATGAGATTATATATGATGGACATAATATTTTGTTTCCCTATAGCTAATACCCTTTAAAGCCAAGTAATGAACAGCCCGTCTAGGAAATATATCGGGCAACAATCTTGTAAAAAAAGATCAACAAAATCTCAATATTCTAATTCAACCCCCCCCCCCCCAACCAAAAATTTTCCCGGGTGGGCGGGGAAAGCCCCACCAAACCAAAAGTCTGGGTGCGCCCCTGTTTAGTACGGTAATTAAATTCAAGACAAGAATACAGTACCAGTGGCGTACCGAGGTTTTAAGCGCCCTGGAGCGGAAGTGTCTAACGATGCCCCCCCCACCCCAAAAAAAAAATCAGTCTTACACTCAACCACCCGATTGGGCTGATATTAATATAGTGGTCATTTAATGAGCCAGCGGCTTTTTTTTCCGCCTCTAACTATGCCGTATTTGTTAGAGATGCGAATCTCCAAGGAATGATTTTTCGCCAGGCGAGATTCTGCTTTTATCAATTTCCAAACAGTTTGTTTTGGATTTTTTCACTTTTCTATAAATTTATTTGCAGTTATTTTTTCGCATTTTGCAAGTCATCCTTATGAAATTTTTTTTATATTTTGGAAATAGGATTCAAAAGTGAAGTATTTCAGTCCTGTTCTTAATATAAAAACCATTGAACTTCTTGTGGATTTTTTTTCAAAATAAATTCAAAGTATTCATTCAATTACTTGAATTTGTTATACCTTTTGGCACTCAATTTAAATTGTTTTGGTTTTGCTACTTTCGACTATTTGCTATTTCTGACTCGACCGTTTTGCATTCTGTCTGGTTGTAACGCATTTACGGCTGAACGCATGAACCGATTTATTTTAAATTTGACATGAATTTTCCTTTTAGTCATGCGCAGCGATGTTTACATACGGTTTTTAAAATTGTGTTGCATCTCACCCTTTTGGCCTTCATTATAGTAATACATTTTTTTGTAAGTAAAAGGTAATTTTTTCTCAAGAACGGTGCGCCCCTCAGAGCCTTGCGCCCTGGAGCGACTGCTCCACTCGCTCCATTATCGGTACGCCACTGTACAGTACTGTAATATTCTTTAAAAACTACAAGGTAGCATACATATTTTTTCTTCTCTTCAAGTTTCCTATAATTTCATATCATCAAGTTTCTCTTCGTTCTTTCATTTCATTCTACAGATAATCCGATGTTTGTTTAATTTTGAATATAAATCAATTTTATCACTCTTATTTCCTTATTCGGCATCCATTTTTTATGTGTAAAATTTTTGTCCTGCAGATCCAGCTAGCAGAGGAACTGCAGACCCTGCAGTACCAGTCACCGGCACCTAAATCATAATATATCAAGTTCTGTGGTCTTGATACAACTTTCATACTAGTATATGTGTGGTGGCGTCAGCAAACAACCCAAATAACAACAGTTATTAACAGGAGTTGGAGTTACTGTATTGTGTTACACTTGAAGCAGGAGCTTTATAGCGTGAACAAGATTCATGATAGCAGTAACTGCATTAAAGTAGGTCGCTTAGCAATCTTTAAGCTCGTGTCTAGTCTAGTCTAGCTGCAGATAGTTGCAAATTGCAGAGGTGTACACTGTAGAGGACACACGGAGGTTATTGTCGATTTGCATGTTCAATGACAACAACTCTTGATTTCAAATTACTAACCACAATTTTTTTTTTTTTTTTTGAACACACAAATACAACATGCACAAATATAAATACCAAAACCTAACTAAAACTTTTAGTAGTTCTAACTTTTAGTAGTTCTGTAAACAGGAGACCTCACGTTCAAGAATAAGGATGCCTGCACAGAGGAACATACTCTATGTACTCAATTATAATCACCATCATTGAACACAATCATTAGACCCAACCCTTGATTCAATTTTCATAGTCTATATCCCACAATAAGTCACTCTGTATCACATCACCAAGGATGCGTTTCTATTCTCCAGACAGCAGATTGCTCAAATCAGATCAGAGTTTACATGTTTAATGAATGAATTTATAAAACAATAATTATCGTATTTTTTAAATTATAATTTACTTAGTTATAACTCGTTTCCATACTTAATTGAAATATTAAAAATTTGATTGTTTTAAAAATCAAATATGATATTCTTATAAAAATTATAACTTAATTCAAATGAAGGCTCAACAAGTAGAATAAGAGGGCACCAAAGTCTTTTTAGCTAGCCAATCAATCGGTCACCCTTACAAGAGGGCCAAGGAGTTCGTAGTTCATCTTATTTGATTGAACAGATACCTGCCAGGGCTCACAGCTATCACTTCCCTCAATGGGACTGCCCGAACAGATCTCCTCACAAATAAAAGTCATAGCCTAATCTTCTTATTACAGTATGTATTTGATACATTACTTTTACTTAAGAAGAAATCCAGATATTATCATTCTCAATATTCCCAAACTCAAGAAGTAGAAATCATAAAGAATATTGACTAAAATTTAACTTTCAGCTAATAAAATCATTGATAGCATTAATCAAAGATTTTCTTTTGAAAAGTCATAAATTATTTTTTATAAATCAGCTCTATATTTAATTGAATTCCTACTTGCTTGATTGAAATTCTATTTTCATCGTTACAATTTATTATGAATATGGTGCCTCAAAATATACGTCGGCATGTTCATTGTGTATGATGTGTTATATTTTTTCATCACTTGTACTGTGAAAATGTGGTATCGTTTATAATATTGTGTTTAAGAAAGCGCTCGCCTTGACATGGAAGAACTAAAATAGGTCTTGAAACGTGTAAGCTAACAGCATTGTAATCGTAACTTGATAAGCGCTTCTCATGAAGAGTGTTGCTAACTGGTTTTACCGGATTAGTTTTAAAAGCAACTAAGTAAAAAATCTATTTCTGCACAGCAATTCTTTGATTTTAGCTACTATTTTCCTCCAAATACGTGGTGTTTCTTGTGAGTCTATCGTGAATTAATAAATAAAATTCTAACCAAATATACACTCTAGCCAAAAGAAATTCCTCTTTTTTTCTAAAAAAACTACAGTTCAATAATAGATTTTCCTTTTTCAATAAAAGGGCATAGTCTAATATTGTTCTCCATTTGATTGCCTGTTTTTAATTTCTTATATTTATTTATTTTTTTGTTGGGGCGGAAAAAGTAATTAATAAAGAATTCCAAAACGATCTTATTTCCCTATTAGTAAAGAACAATGTGCATACTATTACATACTACTTCCCACTCCCCAGAGCACCTATAAAATTCTTAATTTGCGTTTTTAAGATTATTTTTACATTTGCTTCCATTATTTATATTTTCTGCATGTTGTATTTATGAGTGTGTTCTGTGTTGAATAAATAAATTTTGGCTTGAAATATTTTCGGATCATAAATTAATATAATCCGGTACCGTACTTATTTTATACAGTACAATTTTCAATTGAGCATCATTCTTTTCTGCCTATAGTTTATAGGGCAAATGAATAGAAATACGATTGTGACAGCCATTTTGTTTATTTCACAGTACTCTGTCAATATTAACTTTGATGCCGTGAAGCCTGTCTGTAGTAATGGTAGAGAATTACTTCTTTATAATAGAAGTTTGCCTCTGTAGCTTTACAATAAGTAACAGCACCAGGCACCAGCAGCCTTCAATCTGTCAAAATCTGGGTCAAACAGGCCCAGGACTGAATAACACCGGCACAGTAAATTATCCAAACAAATTTGTATGCCTTATTATCACTTGTATACTTTATTTCTTTATAAAAATCGTGGTAACTAATTCATCATGTTCTTCTGAGTTAAAAACACTAATAGTCCAGTGTCTAGTTTAATAACTAAAACGCTTCAAAGAAATTGCAATAAGTTTCCGCAACGAATTTCTCCTGCTTCAACAAGTAGCTTCCAACTATTTTTATAAGCCACTTTAAAAATACATCTGCGCGCTGTACCTAGACTTCAGTACAATGCCACGTGTCATGCGGTGCCAAATATTATTTTTAAAATGGTCGATACTTCCTCAAAGTTATATTTAAGTGAGATGATGGGACACATGCACAGTTAAAGTTACCATTAGCCTGGATTGTGTTTTGTTGTTAGAAGGTACAATGTTCTTTCGTTTCAAAATGTCCATAACAACAATCACACAAAATGTATACTTCATATATAGACTCAGTGGCGCACCCAGGGGGGGGGCTTAGGGGGCTTAAGCCCCCCCCCCCCAAGAACTTGAGGTCCTTAAAATTTTTTTGATAATTTCCAAGAAAATTTACTGTAGGGAATATTTGCTCCAGGCTGATTAGTGTTGGTACATTTCATGTTTTCACACTTTTCAAATAGAATAATGATCATAACCAGTGGCTTAACCTCTGGGCTCTGGGGCTTAAGCCTCACGTCCTGAAATCCTTATCAAAATGTTGAAAATTTTCAAGAGAATCGACTATGTAATATTGACTTCAGAACTCTGAACCGTACATTTCACACTTGCTTGAATAAGATAGCGTTTATAACAATATTTTTTCACCATGAAGACGTGTATTTCGAGTACCATATAGGTGGAAAGAGTTTGTAGCCTGGCAGAATTTAATTTGACTAGGCGGCTAGGTTCAGATAATGGAAATAACTCGTTTCACTCATATCGATCTGATAATCATGTACCGTAATGTAATACAGGATCTCTAGCTTCTATAACCTTCTGGACCTGTAATACATTTGACGTTACAGAAATAATGTAACGTTATTTTTTGGAGGATGAAGCTCTGATAGGTCTGAGACCTAAGCGTGGGTAATGAGTTAGATGATGGTGATTGACGAGTTGGACCTACAGTTGTAGGTGAGGGCCTTATCTCCGGGAAGTGATTTTTTAGCAGAGAACAGATTCTATTTTGGTGGCCGATCCAATCGGTCACCCTTACAAAGAGTGAAACAAAAATAGTATGTAAAAAGCATTCGTGTAAAATTAGTGTGCTTTGATTCAATAAAACTCGACTTTATAAACTTCTTGGGAGCGTTTTTGACTATTGAGTACATTCATATTTCATTTAAAAAAATGGGTTCACAAGCTTTGAAGGAAAAGTTGATTTTTTGATTCATTAGAAATTAAAATTTGATTAATCTACTAGGAAACAAACGAGTTTTCAAAATCATTTTATGATTTTTCGTAAAATTTCCCACTAATTCAAAGATTAGGTAATCTAGATTAGTGTTCAGACTGGCATTTTTCGTTCACTTCATTACCCAAGTACCATTCTCAGAATGATGTGAGCATCATAAAAATTTATGGTAGTAAATCTTCAGCACGTTTCAGCTAATTTCAATAATCGAATTCACACCACCTACATGAAGGCCTTAGATATATCTGAATGAATGATGAGGTTAGCTGTAATCTTCCGCCCCTTTATTTATGAAACAAAGCGTTTCCAGACCTACTTAAATAGTCAAATAATGACCCCCACCAGGAACTTTATCGGGCAACAATTTTATAAAAAGAGGTCTGCAAAATCCCAATTATACCCCCCCCCCCCCATCAAAATGCACCTAGGACGGGTAAGCCCCCCCCCCCCAAAACAAAAGTCTGGGTGCGCCTCTGTATAGACTTTAACTACAGTAAAAAGAAAAGTATAGTAGTACATCAATCCATGTAGCCTATATTAGGCTATGTTGTAATACTATGTACAAAAATAGTTGTAGGCTTCAGTAATTACACGTGGAGTGGAAAAGAAATTATTTGAACTTGCATTCCTAACACGTATTTTGTAATATCATATATAAACTAGACGAATATTCTAATTATACATTCAAACCATTATTTTTCTCCAACTCATTTTTCTCTAAATTCAAACAATTTAGTATTCAATTTTATATTTAGTATTCAAGTCATAAATGTGCACCACATCTTTTTACAAGAAAATAATGTATAGTTTCACAGCTAACTTTTATTCAAATACAGATTCACAGCTTGGATTTTATTGTTCCTGAATAATTTGTATTTCATGGTGCACGTATCTAATTCAGGTCGACTACATTGGAATGGTAACTACCCTACACAGGAATGGCTGAATTTGTGACAGTAAGCGCCGGTACCTCTCAAGAGAAAAACTGTCCAGTAAACATAGGCGTGCGCAGTGCGCACATGGGTGCCACGTTTCAAGAGGGCCCCGATTTGGGGGTTGGAATATTATTGTATGCTCTGAAAAAATCTCTAGACTTTACGAAATCATCATCTATAATTATCAATTTATAATCTGTGAAATATACACCTAGCGGAAAATATCCCAGAGGATAACAATTTTTAGCAATTTAAATATTTTAATTTTTATAAATTTAGATCTTTAATTAAACTAATTTTAATTCGAAAAAAACTTTATTTCAAAATCTAGCAATAAGAATTTTTTCATACCTAAAAAAGGTTTAACAATTTAAGTTTTTATGATATAATTTTTGTCCAAAATCTTTCATTAAAAAGATCTTTTCAAAGAATTTTAACCTTGAAGAAAATCATGTAAAAATGTGTTTATAATAATTGTTTATTTATCTTTCTTAGGTATGAAAAAGATTTTTAATGCTTTTTGTTAAATAATTAAGCAAATATATTTTTATTGCGTTATAAATTAATTACAAATTTAAAATTTATTTGTAAAAAATACAGCGGGGGGCCATTTTTGTCGGTGGCACCCGTAGGAGTCAAGCCCTGCGCACGCCTATGCCAGTAAACCAGAACTTACACATAACACTCTATTAAAAAATTGGTTTACTCGTAGTTAAAGTTTCATCACAAATTCTCAATTAATTTATTTCTTTTACACAGGGAAGGTTCTTTGTATATTTGAAAAATTATAATATTACTCCATAGTCCATACCCCTCCGCTCAGCACACTTTGGAAATGCCTACCGGAACCTATATTTTTACAAAACCAGCACTGATATAATATGTAGGCTACCTACAAGTATGCTTTGCATAAAACAACAAAGGTGGTTATGAACTCTAAATCAATTGCACAAAAAATAAATGAAATAAAATGAGAATAGCATCTAGCATAACTCATTAAACATTTCATTTAATAGCCTACTACACCTATTGAATATGTGTGGTAGGCTATTTTCGAAGGAGGGGGTAATATCAACCAAGAAAATAAAGAGGTGGGATGCCACATAGAAATAGAAGTAGACCTTTATTTCTAAGGGATACCATGTAAAAGAAGGTCCAAATTAATAGAATTAAAATGAGAATACGAACGTCTCCCTTAAAAAAATACCTATACAGCTTTTTTAGTGTTGTTAAAAAATGGATCCCTTTATTAAACCCGCTCGGTTGCGCCTGACATTCAATACGAAAAGCATTGAAGGCATTTGTAGCCTAAACATTACCGTACAGTATTATTTTTCACATAGGAGATTGGAATTCTCACATTTTTAAACAATTTACATAAATGTCTGATTGAAAATGTCATTCAATTTTACATTAATGTTACTATTCACTGATATATAATTGTGTTCGAAATATTATATTGATCTATCTACTGACATCTATATTCCTCACAGTTGATCCCAATCAATCAAGAAAGTATGTTTTGTCACTTGATATTATAAATGGGGATGTTGTGAATATCGCAAAGGTTAACATTTTTGTAGCAAAACAATAAAGTAACAAAAAATATCGTACTTATAAGGGTCAGCAGTTCTAATTAAACACTATAAACAATTGAAATTTGTGGTTAGCCAGCAAAAGCAAATCCTGATTCAGATTTCAGTTCACATTCAACTGCGCAAATGCAACAAGCAGGCCTGATGGCTCAATGGAAACATATGACATCAGCAACCTTTCACAGGATAAACATTCAATAATAGTGAAACATTAGCATGCTGAGGCGTGATTTGGAGAGACGATTGTGCAAGAGCGCCTAAACGGAACAAGAGTGAACAATCTCCATGTAGGTTGATTTCAAATAAAATTTCAGCTTGTTCTTCTTTTCATGTGTTCTGCAGCCTTTCCAAACCAGTAAACCACTCGGCAAAATTATTATTCTCATCAACATGATGTGACAATATCAATAAATGATAAATGAACACGAACGGCTACCTCATATCAGCTACCATATCTGCGGATTCCACCGCCATCCCCCTAGAGGATTTCAACAAGTACCGGGAAAAATTCCACCACTTTGTAGCCCTACTCATCAATTTTTCAAACTACATAGCGTACAATCGTACAGCAGTTCTCCACTATATTATTTTTTTAGAATGAATCCCAAATAGGTCGCGTGGGTAATGAATTGGATGATGGTGATTGATGAGTTGAATCTACCGTTTAAGGTGGGTTCCGAATCACCGGGAATTTACTTTCATAATCCGTAAATACATTCTACCACAATGCACTAAATTACATCCAGGAAGTCAAATAATTTTTTAAATCTATTATTCTCCATAAAATATACAGAATTTTTCACAAATTATTCTAATAAATATTATACATCACTCCAAAATACAAGTTTCAAAGAAATTATTGGTCTCGAAACATATTTTTAATTCTAACCCCCACCACAAGCGCAAAGCATCCTGCGGTACTGGTACTATGATGTTCCACTACGTAGCCTATTAAAATGATATCTAGACACCTCGACTACTACCACCTAAACATTTTAAGTTCTGATCTTGAAATTGTTGTTTCCAGCCTGCATGGTTTCAATTCATGGTGGAATGATACATGGGTGTGCTCGTACGCATGGGGGCGGGGCCACTTTCCAGGCAGTGACGTCAGTCTGGAAGCAAATCGCCAGACGCTCGGATTCGTATCCTCATTTACCGTGATATGATGGGATGTTTCAACTTCAACTAATTTAGGAATTTTAAAAACTAACAGCTCTATCATTCCATGAAATGAGTCTGAGTAAACGAATGACTCGCTTTGCTCGTGTCCCAACTTAGATCTCACTCGTGGCTTTTAAAAGCAGACAATACAATAATTACATGAACTACAATTTCCAATTTACTGTCAACATTTGCAATTAAAGTATCAACTCATCTCAATTGCAAAATCTGTGCGCGAATTTTCAAGTCTTGAGTCAAAAAATAATAAATTATTTAACTGGCTAATAATAATAATAGACTAATAAAAATACAATTATAATAATATAATAGACAAATAATAATACACTAATAATATTATTGATAATAATAATTATAATAATAATAATGATAATAATGATAATTATGATGATGATAATAGACTGATAAGCTAGAAATAATAATATAATAAACTAATTTTAATAATCAAAATAATAATAATAGACGAATAATAAAAATAATAACTTATAATAGACTTATAAGCTAATAATAATAATAATAATAATAATGATATTAATAGACTAATAAAAATACAATTATAATAATATAATAGACAAATATAAATAATATTATTAGTAATAATGATAATAATACTAATAATAATAATAATAATAATTATGATGATGATGATAATAGACTAATAAGCTAATAATAATAATAATATAATAGACTAAATTTAATAATCATAATAATAATAGACGAATAATAAAATTAATATAATAGACTTATAAGTTTATAATAATAATAATAACAACAATAATAATAATATAATAGACTAATATAAACAATAATTCCGGTGGTTCGGAACCCACCTAAAACTGTAGGTCCAATTCATCAATCACCATCATCCAACTCATTACCCACGCACAGGTCTCAGACCTATGTGGGCTTCATCCTCAAAAAAAAAAAAAAAATAATATTAATAAACATTATAATGATAATAATAATAATAGACGAATAATAATAATATAATAGACATATAAGCCAATAATAATGATAATAATAATTATAATAATAATAAAGATAATAATAATAATTATTATAATAATAATAATGATGATAATAATAATAATAATAATAATAATAATGCCTGATGATAACCCCATTGTCATTATTATTACCCATTGACGGGTTGAAACCAGTAGCAATTACCGATTTTTGGATACCATATGCAGGAAATTTCGCCTTTATTCATACAATAATTATTACATTTATCGATTTCGTAAATATCAATCAGTTTAATAAGCGTCAGTTATAAATAAAATCAGTTTAATAGACATTTCTCCATACTGGGGTGTTGTGACTGGCGCGCGGTGCATCCTGAGTGACGTCATGCGCTAACGTAGCCAGTTTTCGTTCTCCGCATGAGCACACCCATGTATCGTTCCACCATGGTTTCAATTGAGGACCTTTGAATTGAAACCAGCGAAACCAACAAAAAATGAGAGAGTTTACTATTCGTCTAATAATGTAATATTCTTTGTTATTTGTTATCCATATCTTCTGAACAATAATTCATGTTGAAATCTATTTACTTTTCATTACAGTACATAATACTTTTATTTTTCATTTTTATGTTCCCTATAATTTATGTGGGTGCTTTTTGTTGACGAAAAATGGCTTCATTATTGCATCATCCAATACAACGATCAGCGATGTATGAAAATATTTCTTTGATCATAACAAATAACTCCAATAAGGTGAAAATAAAATTTCTAACGCATTGCTATGCATGGCTTGGAGATAAGTCTGTTGACATTTCTCAAATGACATACATGCATGCGCTTGGCATTGTTTTCAAAATTCAATTCATTGTGCCCGTTTCAGTTCATTCAACTAACAATTGAAGGAGCTTTATCAGCTGCATATTGAGAAAATGACTCACACAGCAAATAATGCTACCTGTTTCAATTCGACTTTGCTCTAACCTAATAACCCTAACCAAATAATGTGAACATGTTTTCATAACGTGATATTCTATTTCAAACTCTATTTCTAAAGTAGCTAACAAAGTTGATTTTTTGAAATTTGAAAATAAGGAATACCAAGTGCCCTGGGGCGTATCCAGAAATATTTTAGGGGTAGGGGATATCAAAACAGAATTTTTTTGAGGGTATATCACCTAAAAAGGTTTCTACCCCCTAAATAACGTTTTTTTATGTTGGGTGAGAATTTACGGAGGGGATATAAATCCTCGCCCCTTATTCGCCCCAGTGCATTCGCGCCTGTTATCATGCCCCCAGTTCGCCTCTGGCCGACAGTAACTGTAGATTTACTATTCCAGTGCTGTAATAATAATTACAATGATAGGCCTAATTTGTTTATTGTTTTCACTTATTAAAGACAATGTCAGACATGTTTGGGGGTAAAATAATTGTTATAAACGCAGGGAAATTAACTATCAATAACTATACCCTTAACCATAGATACGAGTATTTTAAAACCCTAGTGATTATGTCAGTAATATAAACTTAAAAAAACACTTTTAAATGGAAATTAACTCACGTTATGGCGTGACGGCCGTTTCGCTCTGTTGTCTAGAGCATCGTCAGACGACCCACAGTACACTGACTTAAGGTATGAGTTTGAGGGTTATGTATGTTGGAATTGCGATGGGGTGGGGGGATGAATAGGCGGGAGGTTTGAAATTGGGATTATTTTGTCAGAGTATGTGAGAAGAAGTTAAGTTGATCATTTAAAATGTTGTCAGGTTGCTGCTTTGCATGTTTGTAAATCTCATATTGTTCTAAAACATTGAGTTTCTGGCTTTTGTGAGTGAAGTGTAGTGTGTCTAAATTAGTGTCAATGTCTGTATAACTGTGGCCTGTTGAAATGATGTGTTCAGCAAAGTGGAATGTGTGTTTGGGTGTGAGATGGCTCTTGTGTGTTCTTTGAATCTAGTGGTGAATGTCGTGAGTGAAATTAACGTGAGTTAATTTCCATTTAAAAGTGTTTTTTTAAGTTTATATTACATATTAGTGGAAACAAGATGGATCTACAACATCATGATTATGTCAGTGTTTACCTATAACAGTAATTTGGAAGGAGGAAAGTTCTTTTTTATAGTACAACATATAGTTAACATTCCTACATTATTCTGGTACAAAAAAATTGTATTTAGTATTTATTTTGGAAACGTATTCAATTAGCCTATGCCTGCATTTTGCATCGACCTCCAAAAACTGGCAAGCTACTGTCTTGTCTATAGATGATGATGTAGTAGCTGGTAGATATGCATCTTGAAGAAGACGATGTTGTCTCAACCAGTACCACACTTATGAAAAAACGAGATACTATTGTTTTGGCAGTCACGCCATTTTCAATTTTAATCGAATTTTAAATATTGAGTAATAACCATGTGTATCAACTCCATGTTTCATGCTACCTCCAGTAGCTGTTATTTGTATTTTAGTCTTAGCTTGATTGAGATTAAAAATGGCGTGAATGCCAAAAATATAGTACCTATACCTAGTGTTCCTATGATGAATGTGCTTGTGACATCCAGTCTTATTTATTAATAAAATCTTTGTAAACAGCTATCGCTTCCTTTATATATTAGTCCAATACGTTATCTTTTGTCAATAACAATTTACCAGTTATGGAAAGTTGCAGGAAAGGTGGTGCTGTAGAAAAGAACGCCCGGAAATAAGTCTACAAATGACGTCACACCACGCTATTGGTGGTAACCATCTGACTTTTGCCGTGCAAAAGAAAGTAGCTGCGCTTTCTAAAGATCCGCCGTCTTCCTGCAAGTCAATTATTATTGGTGTTACACGAACTTCTTCTGTTGCCTATGCACTTCCTCAAACGTGGCCTAATCTGGTCTGGTCAGTACGACCAACCTCAACAACTCATGCTGGGAAAACTCGAAAATTTTCCCACAAATAACAGTTTATGATGATACTAATAAATTATATTGAATTGAATAGGACAATAATTATAAGCTTTGATATGATGCGATAAAAAATCAGAACACGGAGAAAATTCATTGAAACTTCCCCTCAAAAACATATTTAAAACAGATAACATATATTTATGAATTATAATAATAATATCGTCTGACCTGGACGATGTCAGAGTTCTCAGGTCCCATCTGAACTAAGTTCAGGGCCTCTGACGTAAATTAAAACGACTGTTTTTCAAGTAGCCGGGACCGACGAGCTTAACGTGTCCTTCGAGGCCACGAGAGTGATCTCAGTAAAATATAAAATAAAAACAACAAAAATAAATATAAACTAACATAAATGTTCATCCAAGTACATTAAAATAATTTGGACAATCTGAATAGATTAATAAAATATAAACTTCGATATTAGGATGATCACATAATACTAACAGTATATCACCCATTTTTTTTTTTTTTTTTAGTATATCACCCATGTACAGAAATATTTGACAATCATCATTCTCATTTGCTGAGTCATATTTCAGGTAGGTTTGTTTACATCACTAGCTAAGCTACATAAGCACTGTGGTCTTTCATTCCATTTTCATTCTTACATAATTTTGTAATTCTATTTACAAAATATTAGTCATTATCTGAAGTCAGATCCATTAAGCATCAAGTAAAAGTTCAGTGATTTCTGATTTTGCCATCTATGAGATTTGGTAGGAAGTCCTTCAATGATCCATAATATAAGTATTTTTAGATGTCCCGATAAGTAGTAGAAAAATTAACAATAAAAACTTTGCAATATCCTTTTTTTTATTTCTCAATACTAGTTTCCCGTTTCACAGGAATGATGAAGTTATAAAAAGAACTCTGGAAAAATGGTAATGATTATACTGAGTGCCTGTTCAAGCCTTGTATAAAGAAAACTATGGAAAAATAAATGACCTTTGACCCTTGTAGAAAGAAAACTATGGAATTAGAAAGGGAAGAAGTATAATTTTAAAACAAAAGGATACGATGATACCTGATCCGATACAATGATACAGTACCAAAATAACGTGTAAACATTAACTATAAAAACAAACAGAACATATTTTAAACTGGCTGTTCAAATAACAAGAGAATGTAATTATTTTCTTTTCGAGTGATCTATATACAATTGAGGAAACTAGCTATATAGCCTACTGTGCTATCTACAAGCAGATAACAGAAGTATGCCCAACAAAATGAATGAATTTCTCAACAATGCTTGTAGTAGATAACTTTGAAAAGGTCGAATACCTCACTATAATAAATTTAAAAGCTATCATTGTTATTTATCATTCAAATATAATGAGATTAGAGGAGTAATTATTATTGATTTCATTCACTCATTTCAGCACGAACTCTACAATTTCTAATCATCCATTGATTTCTTTCATCTATTCATCTCGTTCTTTCATTATTTTATTTCATCTATTTATCTCATTCTGTCATTTCCTTTTTCTTACATAGCGTTTTCCATTTGTTTTGTGCTGATCAGTCATAAGTTTCTCATTTGCTTGTGTTGAACAGTCATAGTTTATTGTGACACTCATAAATGAGCCTCTAATGTCTAATATTTCATTTTTTTGGATGAAGCACACATAGGTCAGAGACCTTTGCGTTGGTACTGAGCTGGATGATAATGATTGATGATTTGATCCTACAGTTTTAGGTGGCCAATCCAATCGGTCTCCCTTACAATGAGGACCCAGGAGTTCGTAGCTTATTGTTATCTGATTGAAGAGATACCTGCTACGGCTCACGGCTATCTTTCTGAACTACAGTTACTATTTAAATTCTTCAAATAAATAATAATCAGCTAGTTAAATGAAAATTAAAACATCTATAATATAATTTATTTCTGCTGATAATGCAGCGTTGTTTATAAACTAAACAATTGTTCATGTTTAGTTTTAGTTTTTCAGAAGGTTCGTCTTGCATTTTCTATAGTTATTTATTGCAACAAACGTGTCAAAACGTGAACTGACTTATTGCAATAATAATTTGGCACACCTCAATGTCGGTGACTCTTGTATTGCAGAACAAAACACCATTGTATATATAGTTGATTGTTGTTTGCGGGGCGTCGCAGAGTCGCTGATAAAAGTTCGATGCCTTTTTGCGCAACCACTGCGTACGCACAGTCGTTGAATACGATTTCGAAAACAAATAAGTCATTCACCTTATTCAGTGGTTGGTGAAGTCAGCTGAAAAATTACACTGCAACACGTCAATTTATTGTCTTGTTGACAGGATGAATTCGAAATAAAGTAGCCTACAGCAAATACATATACAACTATTACGTTCAACGCATTTTCACTGCATGAGTCCAGTGAATAAATTGTTAATTTGTTCACGATATTTATAAACATTATTAACGATATTAAACATTTATTCACTTTCCAATAACTAGAGGGTGAACATTTTCTAAGAGTGTTGAACCAGGCGTGAACCGAAAGGAAATAATAAATGTGATGTGTAAATCTACAAAGAACACTAAAAAACCGATATTTGTGTATTTTGGGAGGTGAGGAACTTTCTTTAGGTGGTATCTACAATCTACTTACTACATTACATGAACTGGATGCGATCAAATTGATGAATTAAAATTCGAGGAAAGTGATAGCCGTGAGCCGTAGCAGATGGTATGTGTTCAATCAGATATAAGCTACAAACTCCTGGGCCCTCTTTGTAAGGGTGACCGATTAAATTGGCCAGTGAAAAATACTCCGTTCTCTGCTGTAACGCTGTATTATCACTTTCCGGTGGTTCGTAACCCACCTAAAAGTATAAGTCCAACTCATCAATCACCATCATCTAATTCATTACCCAATACCCACGCACAGGTCTCAGAACTATGTGGCCTTCATCTTCAAAAAAGTATAAAGAAAAGCATATAAATTGATTTGAATTGAAATGTAAGAATCTGGGGCTATCTCTAGTTTCCTACTAGTGTTGAAACTTACTAAGAAAATAATGTAATAATTGGTAATTATGTCTAATTTTTGCCATCAAAAGCAATTCTTTAGCTATATTCCGGTACATCCGTTCAAAAATTTGCTCAAGTAGCTAATCCCGGCCCCAAAATTTGGGACATTTACATAATTTTGAGTGAATTTCGTTCAATATTTCGCAGTTTAATTCGCTAAATGCGGACCAACGAACCCATAAGACCAATGGTCTTATGTGGTCTTATGTGTTCGCTGATGCGGACAGACTAGAAAATAAAACATTTGTAGTAGCGCCCCATGTTAAAAGATGGTCTGAGCCAGCGGCTAGCGGAGTCAGGTCTCGCCCCCTCTTAATATTTTTTTTTTTTTTTTTTTTTTTTTTTTTGAGGATGAAGCCCACATAGGTCTGAGACCTGTGCGTGGGTAATGAGTTGGATGATGGTGATTGATGAGTTGGACCTACAGTTTTAGGTGGGTTCCGAACCACCGGGAAGTGATTTTACAGCAGAGAACAGTGTCTTTTTTGCTGGCCAATCTAATCGGTCACCGTTACGAACGGGACCTACGAGAACGCAGCTTATCTCTCTGATTGAACAGATACCAGCTACGGCTCGCGGCTATCATCCAGTTTGGGATTTCTTCATGATTTCATATCGCCAATTGGATTGGATCCAATAAAATCAGCTACATTGGTTCACTGTATCACACAACGAGAGTAGATTATGTTGTTGCATATTGCGTGTAAAGCCGACCTACAGCATCAGGTGAGATGACTCAAAAGGTAATTGTCATCTGTCCTTGAGCGGGTACCGCAGATACGGTCATGTGATACTCGCCAAATATAACACACAAGCACAGTTGATCGTTGTTGAAACAAATGACTAGCCTTGGCCAAACAAGTACAACAATGTAAAAGTTAGTTGATTGTGAATTACTATGAGCTAGCTTTGATTACACTCTGAGCATCAAAATAAAAGATTTCACTTTTATTTATAATAAGGCCAATACTTAAATATATATTACTATATTTCAGACTGTTTCCGGTCCAACTTCCCATGAAAAATGAAATAATGCACTTCACTTGAAACTGTTTTGTACGCCAATCGATGTAAAAAATCAAAATATATATTTCTTTCAAATCAAGCGCTAGCTTGAAGAGACGGTGGTTGTGATTGAATATGACAACTCAACCAATCACATCCATTTAATTACAAGATTTGAAACCTGAACATGAACTAACGATGTGCAAATGGCCAAAGAAAACTCAACAATAACAATTACTGTAGATCTTTTCAATCCCATAGCAATTACATAATAATATTGAAATTCCATAGTTCAGAATGGAGACTTCACCAGTCGAAGAATTATTAAGTAAGCTGTTCTTTTTCTCCATTCATTTCTTGAAATGTGAAGCATAATATTCATCATTTTTCCTAATCCTGTTTTCTTTTGATTTTTGTTTTTCTCTGACTTGATTTCAAGAAGCATAAAAACTCCTAACCAAGTAAAAAAAGCCATGCATAAGAAGATGAGAAGTTGTAGGTTACACCAGAGGCGGTACCAGGACATTTCTTGGTGGATGGGCCCGACATTAATGGCTGTGTTTTTTAGGAAACCCAAAAAATTTCTAGAGCCGGCTTTGCGAAATATCAGAGTAATGAGAACCAAAGGAATACACCATAATAAATTTCGAATTTCCTTTCAACGCTATTAATAATAAATGAATAAATAAATTGCTTCGCTTTCGTACTTTACAATAAATTAGTGCTGTGGGTAAAGTTAGAACAAACAAGCCCTCTCTACCACTTAGAATCATCATTATTAGATACGCATTTTTTTTTTGCAACAAATGAGCTACATAGGTTCACTGTATCACACAACGAGAATAGATATGTTGTTGCATATTGCGTGTAAAGCCGACCTACAGCACCAGGTGAGATGACTTAAAAGGTAATTGTCATTTGTTTCAACAGATGAAGATAGAGGATAGTTTCTCGCTAAGAAATGAAAGAAATGATAGGAAAACTAATTTTTTAAATTCTGGAAAAGATCAAAATTAATTTTCCTTTTTATTACATTGAAAGCCTCCGCAATGGCAAACATTGATTGACTAGCGATTGAATATGATTCCAACAATGTCACTTCATAAACGATGAAAGATGAACATATTTTCAAATTACAGCTGGTTTTAAGTGACAACTGACACGCAAAGGAATCAATCACTATGAACCAAGGTTATTGGAAAACAATGCTTCCTAATTACCTTGCAATGATCTATTTCATGTGTTTCGGAAAGGAAATATATGTCATTTTTCATGGATAAGTAATTATTGTCAATGAACCAGGTGATAACTTCATCACAATTTTATGTAGTAATGATAAATGTAACTAGATATTTATTAAGGGTTATCAGGGGGGAGTATCAAAGGTATTTGCTATATTGAATTTTATAGGCGAAGAATGTACAATAATTAATTTTGATGCGAGGTCGGCTGGCAATTGTTTTATGGCAACAAAGCAGTAAATACGCCTGCTTGCCTCTCAGTTGAAGTGATCTCCTGCCTCGTGCTTCACTGTCAACTACTGTTTGTCTCCTTGATCTAAATTTCAAGTAGTTCTCGTTCTAGCAGGAACTATAATACTTACAGATTGGCAACGCCACCTTTCTAGATGTCATTCATCAATATAATGTTAAATCAGGATATTTTTCACGTGCATAGGCTACGGGAATCCAATAAACGCCTTGCTGTTGCCCTCTGTCGACGTACTAGCTCTCCATGCGACAATAAAATCAATGTATTTAAGAAGTTTACTAAATGCGAGTTGAGAAGAAGAAAAAGATGAAGAGATAGAAGAGGAAAAGGGTGAACGAAGAAGAAGAGAGAACGGATAGAGGAAGGAGAAAAAGAAAAAGACGGAGAAACATAAGGAGAAGGAAGGAAAGACGGAGAAGAGAAAGAAAAAGAAAGAGAAGATGGAGAAATGGAAGAAGAATGAGGAAGGGGAGGAAAGAGGAAGAAGAAAAAAAGAGAAGACAGTGAAGAAGTAGGAGGAAAGAAGAAAGATAAGAAAAAGTAGACGGCAGAGAAGAAGAAAAAGAAAAGTAGACTGAATTGGCAGCCCTGAGTTGTCACGTTCTAAAAACCCAGATTCAATTGAATCGAGTAACCTGCTAGTGAATAAATAATACAGGTATCAACTGTGTGTGACAAGTAAAAGGATTTGTCTTGATTACGCGACAATTATGACAGTGAGTGGGCAGTGGGTAGGTATTAGTCATTGGAAATAACAATAAGACTTGAAGCGTGTTCTGTCTGTCGTCGGTTTTGTTGTAGGCTGTATGAAAAATGTGTTGTTCTGATACAAAATGGCGGCGGTTTAGTACTTTATGAAACACGCGCCCACTGTATTCTAGCCATGGCTTCACCTCTCCATCAAATGACTTTCTCACTTGCTCCATATTGATTTTGTAAGGTGTTATTGAACCTTAAAAACATTCAACAGTTTCAACTCAATATGAATAAGACTGATGTTGTCACAACCTCTTTTATTACAAAAACACAAGATATTATAGTTTCAAATGTCACGTCATTTTCCATTTCAATCAAACTAAAACCATAATACGAAGAGCTTTCAACATACTTACGAATATTTAGAGAAGCTTTAATTAAGGAATATTATTTGTCTGTAGACTGGGAGTCTCACAAGCCGAACTCTACGTTAGACCTGTCATTGGCTAATACGAGACACACCCATTTGTAACTGTACTATCAATCAACCAATGACAGGAAGGTATCCAACGTAGAGAATAGTGGTACGATACTTGCCCATTAGTACAACAGTATTATCAACCAATGACAGGCCTCCAGCGTGGAGTTCGACCTATGAGACCCTAATCTTATGTCTTGTCTAGTATCAGTTTGATTGAGATTGAAAATGGCGTGACATTCGAAACTTCAGTAACTCGTGTTTTTATGGATATCTACATCTACCACAATACCAAGTTATTTTTAAAAAATTACTGCGACACTCAATTCTTTGTCATTGAGATTTTGTAAGTTATTAGTCGGATGATGCCCACATGAGTCTGAGATTTGTTCAAAGATAATTCGGTGAATAACGACAAGGTGAAAATATCTAAGGCTGAACGAGATTCGAACTTGAGACCGCAGGACTATCAACCTGCCAGAGGACAATCAGAAATAACGCCCTAACTGATTGCGCCACTACAGCTGCCAAAAATGTGGAGTTGCAGTAATATGCAATAGGAGAAAGATGAAATAAAAATATCAACAAAGGAATGTTCACAAATCTCAACTGGATGTCTGAACGGGATGTAATCTAAATTGGAAACAAAACTCTTGCAAAGCCTCCTACAAAGAAACAAATCTCCTACTGTACCGTAAGATTGTTGCGGAAGCCATAAAACGACTAACTCTGCTAGATTATAAGCTAAGGAAAAATTAAAATGAAAATAAATGAAGCCAAACTTACCATTATTCTATCAAGTAATTGACTTCATACCGATATTTCTCTGCTGAATGGCATCATAGAGAACGTTCAAGAAGTTATAGAAAGAAAACTTCTTTGTGATAACATAGGTAAAGTACACCAGGCCATTTGCTTACCTGAAAATAAAAAGAAGTATTCATTATATTACTCGAATTATTTCTCCATTCATTTTAAAATTTAGTTTGGTTTGTAATTTGGCCGCAACATTGTTAATAAATCAACAACACTCAATCATATTAAAGAAGCTTTTTAATCTAATATCAAAACTGACACTGTATTTCTCATAGGCTGACGAAGCTTCTCTTTAGAAGTGAAATGCATCCAGTATAAGTGAGAGAAAATCATATATTAAATAAAAATACAGTGTCAGTTTTGATATTAGATTGTTCATCAAATATTTCAAGGAAAACATCACAGAGCTTTTTAATACAATGAAAACAATTGTCTACCTACAAATAGCGCACATCACCTGTGCAAATATCTGTAAATTATGCTCTTTGCGTCTATGTAAAAACAATAGACTAACACGTCCATGTTTCAAATTCATAGGACATCAATTATTCATATTTGTTGGCAGAAACACTTGACATTCCTAGGAAACTTTCATCTGATGTCTTGAGTTTCAAGTTTCATAATAGATAGACGATTGAATATTAGTAATAGTTAGCATTATCACAATGAACAAGATTTCAGGGGGCAACAAATATTGATTATCATTCCTTGAAAGGAGCAGACACAGTGGATTTCAAGCAAAAAAGATCTGGAATATTTTATTTAAATGAGTTTTTATGATTTATATTTTTCAAATATTCTAGCGAGAGGGATCCACTAAACTATTTTAACCGCAGAGATGTTTACGAAGTTGCTATGGATTTTCAAAATGGAGTCTCAAAAATCTCAATGCAACAGTTCTTTGAAGACGTTAAGAAAAAATGGCGGAAGGTTTTCATTGTTGTTGGTGACCTGGGAATTAACGGCTGCTGAAGATAAAAGAGAGCAGATGTTCGTGCAAGGCGGGTGGTAGCAAGGTCTCACTACAATGCCTAAGCCTTGGTGGAAGACAGCAGACCTGAGGAAGAAGGAACAAACTATAAGCGTATACCAATTTTTTTTATTATGTTCTCAATGATAGCAAGCAGAAATGTTCAACTCTTTTGGATTGTTATTTCAAAAGAACCCCCTTGCATGCTTCCTAAGTAGGCTTACAGAATTGTCGTATTAATCATTATTTTTCACGATAGTGTAATACTTTCAGGGATTAATATTAAAATCTTTTACATTCCCACATTTTTTCAGAAATTTGAAAAAAAATCGTAGTTTGGATAATAAATGATTGGAACTTCCTTATTATTTATAACGGGTGGAGATGTATCTGAGAATCCACTTTACAAACAGTATTTGATGTTCAAAGCTATCCTTTTCATTTTATAACAATAAATAAAGGAATACATGGCAGATTTTAATTATCTTTAATACTGAGTATTATATACCAATTGTGACGGTTCATTTTACTTACATTGTATAATATATTTATGGTGATAAATCAATCCTAACTCAAACTGTCAATCATGTTTAAATTTGGCACTTACATGACGTCATTATAATTTAGCTTAGAGCATCCAAACTTGGTGAATCAAATTGAGATACAATTGTTACACTCATAAATTGAAAATTAGTTCCTCTGTCTTTCATGAAACGCTGTCATAAAAATCATATTTTAAGTAGACAAAGTAAGCTAGTACTAGGTTATGGAATAATAAGTCATACTACCGGCTAACTACAACTGTCAATGTCAACACAATGTATCGAGATATCAACCATACAAATAGTCAATAATGATTATCGATTTAAAATAAGTCGATAGTAGCAAAGACTGCATATTTCAGCTCCAAATAATTAATTTGAGCAATTATTGTGTTTTTAAACTAAGCAAATTATAGAATGAGGCCTGAAAGCCATCCACTCACCTAGTTTATTTGTATTTTCTCATCTGTGATTAGTAATGTCCAACGAGGACTAACATAACCAAATTCCAGGTTAGGATTTTGGAAATGCTCATATATTCTGTTGTACACTTGTTTTCCACTGCTTTATTTAAATTTTGTTAATTGCAATCACTGTAGAATCACTTGAGCACAATTTCTTGAAGGTATCACAATCACTTCTTGAATTTCGTAATTTTTTGAGGACATGTGCTTGGAAATTATCGATATCACAAAGTCGATGTAGGATTGATCGATGATAGATTTTAAGTTTTGAATTTTGTGTCCCGAACTGATTTGTTTTTTATGAAGTGTTTCGAATCTCCACTTAATCATTTTTTCTCTTTATTGCTTTATGTTATATGATCTGATTTGTTCAAAAAATCATGATCTTTTTTCTTGAGTGTCTGTTGCTGCAGATCACTCTATAACATTACCGGCTCTATTAGCCTATAATTAGTCATGGAAGGGGTTGAATTTGAATACAGGATGTAAAAAGTTCTGAAAAGAAATCCACCCTTTCTTCCGCCTCAAGATCTTGTTAGAAAAGGACATGTCCAACTTAAATGTTAAATTTGTTTCATGTAAAAATTAATGTCAACTCGAACCACACCTGTCCGAACGGTGGTTTATTCGGCCTACGTTCAGCCTAAAAAGTTTTTATTTTCAGAAGTTAGAAATTTATAGTGAACCGCTAAAAAATACTAAAATTTCCGTCAAGAAAATCCGGAGCCAGCACGAGGACACAGAAGAGGAAATTCCATCTAAATCCATGCAACAGTACTCCAACCAACCAAGTGAGTTACAACATAATATTAGAAGGCCTTCTATGTGTGCGCGCACTTCGAAAAGAAATAAAATATCACTATAGGCGAAAATAAAATAGTGGTGCCACATTGTAAAAGCTGCCGTTCATTGCCACGCGAGACCTGAGAGCTCACTGCTCTATCATTATTCATTTTTATTTAAATCAATAGAACTTTCATTAATTAAAAATCCTGACAATTTTATCTTTCTAAGTAATTTCACCATTAATTTCAGAGCTATATGAATATAGCAGGGGCGTCACACCTTAAATTCTACTCATCTGTCTGCTCAGTCAATGTTTCAATAAATGTATCAAGTGTTAACAAGCATTTCCGTTATTATCCCTGTTAGTATGGTATATTCTATTCAGTGATTTATTGGAGAGCTTTTGTTTAACGCCAGTAGGTTTGAGGGAGTCTATGTGTTTTTTACTGCATTTGCTAGTTTATGCTAAGCCTTTGAACAGCATACGGCCCCCGGCAACTACTTGGGTATTCAGGGTTTCTCAAATTCCTGCCAATAACCAGCTAAATAGGGTGATATCACGTGATAGCTCATACACCCCCTAATGTTGACATTGAGGGCGGTAGGTGGTACTTGTAGAAATGATAACAAATGATTTATGAATTATTTGTATCATTTAGTAACCTACCTGTCTCTGACGGCATTATTGAGTGGAAAGGAGATCCAGTGTGTTACACCTTACTTTATCTTATAACTTTTTAGAATAAGTTTAGGAGAGGTGAACATCCTGAGACCCCGCCAGGACGGTGATTCCTATTGGAAAGAAGATATTACTTTACAAATTTCAGGTAAACCTTCTACCAGTATTGCATCCTTCAATACTCAATTTTATTTGTGCAAGGTTTTGGTCTTTCGAAGGGAGTTATATGTGAGATTTTTATATAAATATAGCCCTTCAAGGAGCAGCCGGAAAAGCCCTGACACAATGTAATGGAATAGTGCATAATTAATAATGGAGAAACATTTGAGATGATAATGATGATAACAATAGGACTCAAAAAATATCATTCTTTTAAGCATGATACTGTCTGTGGTTGGATTGCATTGAAGCTGTCCCAGCCCCAAGATGAGTAAGTAAAGTTGTGCATGGACTCTCTTTACAGTAAACGATTATTTCAATACTGTGATAAGGCACAAAAGAACCTCTAGTTCCTCTTCTCTGGTTGGAATGTTCTTTGACTCATGTCAAAACAGAATACTTTTAGCTTGTAACTTATTCCTTAAAATATTTAGTTGATGAGAATTAAAAAGTTGATATTTCTATTTTATGTTGTGGGAAGAGGAGAGGCCTCTCTATGGAACCAAGGTAAGAAATAGCCAAAATTATAATGCAAAACTTTACAAGCTGACTGGTTTGGGGTTTGTCGTATGGCTGTGAGTATTGATTGCTTGCTGTGTTGTGTGACGTTTGAAGAACAATTCTGTATAGCAAGCCGTGGGAACAAGCTGTTATGTCGGGGAATGTGGTGTTGGTGGTATGAAGGAAGGCATAAGGAGTCGAGGGGCGAGGGGAAACGACTGGAATAGGGCCGACAGGTCTGGTCTGAACTTTTCTATGCATTCTCCATCTCTATCTATATAGTTTGTTTACACCCGGCAAGGTCATAGCCGTGTACAGTCACTATACTTTTGTCTCCAGCTGCTCTTTTCTAATAAGAAGGAAGCTCACAATATACAAAATAATTCACATTCCTTTACTATTGTCAGTATTAACATTGCACGTGGCAAGGATTTTTTTAATGGAGGGCACCGCATATAACAGAAAACTTTACATAGAAATAATGTCAGTGTGACTTACAAGATTCATAGTCATAAATAGCAGCAAATGAATAATCTCCTTCCAATCCCCATGCACTAGAAAGCATAAGTAGCCTACTGTATTTGCTTCTCATGGGTAAGCGCCACTGAAATTCAGCTTTTTTTCGATGGTTCAAATCAGGGACGAGCCGAGGGGATACAGAGGATATACCTCTTTCAAATATAACAAAATATTCATTTTTCAATTATTGATAATTATAATAATAATTATTATTATTAATATTAAAACAGCCGTTGAGTCACGTCAGAGGCCCTGAATTTATTCAGGTGCGACCTGATAACTCTGACACCAGACCTGAGCCAGCCAGGTCACATGATATTATTATTAATTAATTAATAATTTATACTAAATTATCATACTTGTATACTACTACTTATAATTATTTACAGTGTTTATTCGATCAAAAACGGTTTGTGATCGATCTCAATATTGCACAAAAATGGATCATCAACCGCTTTAAGATAGGCCTATATAAGATAAACTACTAAAAATCCTGATTCACCTCCTAGTTCAATCTAACTAGGCGTAAAATTTGCAAGAAAGTAGAAACCAATCTGTCAAATCAAAATAATTTATTCACATTTATGAAATTAGCAGCACCTTCCTTAATGAAATTGACTGCAAGTATATTTTTGTACACTAAAACTTCATCTTTGGTTACCAAATTCCTATTTCATTAACGCATCAAAAATTCCAATTTTGCACAATAGACGTCTACAGCTGTATTTCATTAGGTTTTATTCAAAATTTCCCGAGAAATTAATCTAAGGAATTTTTAAAAACAAGATTTTAAAGTGTCGCTACGCCACTGTACGATTTACAATTTATTGAAGCTAATGGAATATAATTTACCTTAATCAAGATTTAAATGATATTTTTCATTATCCTTCAATTACACAAATAGGAATCAACATATGAATTTAGAAATTCGCATTTTACAGCGAAAATTCACTGACGCTAAAGTACGTTTTGGGCTACCGATTTTATTGTAATACTTCACTACACCACAAACAAATTACAAATGATTCACAATATAGAGGTATTTGCTATCATAATTAAACCAAAAACAAATAGCATACAGTACATATAAAAATTTGTATAAATTAAAACACAATTAAAATAATTAAACTTAAAATACGAAGATTTGCAACCTACAGGTTGTAGGGGGTTTTTATAATCCGAGTGTAGGAAATAAATTGCGTAATAAATTATTGTACAATACTGGGTCTAAAATTAACCTAAACCAATTTTTGCAGACTAAACTATAAAATCTCCTATTTTTAGGATCATATATTTTACATTTTTATTTATCCATCTCTTATCCCTTTATTTTCTTTATAACTGTATCCTCTTTCTTTTTAGAACACTATCATTAAGTTTGGAATAAATGCAATAATCTTTTTATTTTTATTTATATTTCATAAATTACACATAGACCAGCCTTTGAAGTCAATGAGGATTGTTCTGGCGTTAAGCTGTAAGCCTGTGTTTATATTCAATAAATTGAATATGTATATTCAATAAATAAATAAATAAAATCAATATTCCAGTAATAGTTATTTTTCAATTAGGCTATATGACAAATTGTGTTCAGTGACATTGTATCAGGATTTTGCACGGAATCGATCAGTAGAGAACACTGAGTTTCCTATTTGTAAGGATGTGTTTTTGTCTCGCTTTGCAGCCGGTGACACGCCACGCCGGATGCCAGCGCCAACCAACGTCCAAACCCAAACAACAACAAAAACAAAACTCCATCTACTAGCTGTCTTTCTTGCACTGTATCATATTTCTTTTCTTTTCCAAGCTGTGACTGCGAGGGCTGTCTAGTAAGTATCCTTGCGAGGCGAGAACCCTGCTCTTCACATTTATGTCAATGAAGAGACAGCCAGTAACAAAGAATGTCTAACTTTCAACCAAGCAACGGAATTATGATAATTTTCAATCGAGCAACTTAACTTTATTATTAATTGTGTTTTAAATTTATTCACTGATCGAAAAGAATGATTGGATCAATGATCAAAATAATGAAAAACCTATTAATAACATGTTAAGGCGAAGCGTAAACAGAACAATGTTAAAGGGAATTGATATTGGTACAATCACGTTGAAGTTGTAGTTATTTAGGAACATGTTACAATTTATAAAATAGTTACTAAATGTTTCCAAGATAATCAATTTTAAATTTCCTTAATGTTGTATATTAAGCTGAAGACCTCCAGTTTAAAGGACATTTTAGAGACTAGTTCTCGAAAAATATAGCCTGTATTTAAATCCCATAATACGATTTACATTTGTTGTAGTATATCTTCGTCTTGACGCTCTCTTTTACTCTTATTTGTTAATGGTCTCAAGTATTTTCGAGGGTATCATAGATGACAGCTTATCTGTTTTGACAATATTGTGTCAAGAGGAAGATGTGGAATAGAGCTCTCTGGAAAAATGCAAATCCATAAATGGGTTGTGCTTTTAAGCAGTTCGTCAGTTTTTATTCAGATCTCAACACGTTCGCATGGAGTGACATCATTTTGCCACAGTACATCGCAGTGTTATAAACAGTACAACGCAGTGCTATACACAGTACACCTACGGTACTGTGATTCAACATTTCAAGTATGATATTAGCCATGGTAATTGTACTCAGTAAATGCTTCTTTAATTATTGAGTAACAGTTTATTAGACATTTCTTTTTGATTCACTGAACAGATTATTGGACACTTATTATTGATCGGTCTATTGACACTTTTACTAATTAGTTTTCTACAGTGATTAATTTTGTTATTGAAATATTCATTGTTAGTTGGAATTTATTGGACTGTTTGTTTCTTTTATTGATTTTCTCGTGCGATAATTATTTATTAGTGTACGTTGTGAGTTAATTGCGTAAATAAATTTCGAGGGTTACTCTCAAGTGTTGCCAGCATTATTTTTTTTATCTTTTTGCATCTATTTGATTTAAATATACTGATTGATTTATGAAAATACAGGACGATAACTTGAAAATCAACTAAATCTTCCTACAGCCATGAAAGAGGAGGACAGGTGATAGGATCAGTTTGTTGTTGATAGAATGCTGCTGGCACAGGATATCCTCTTTGTGTGATAGCATAGTTAGCAAAGCGTTTACCAACCACCATCTGCTCCATTACCGGTCATACTGCGTATTCATAGGCGTAACTTCGATATAAGCTCATACTGATTACACTGGTATAGGATATATAAAGTGTATGTCAGGTTGATGTCTGTATTTTATGAGAGCTGTATTATATATTGCCTTTTTGAAACAAGGCTTTATAAACCTCATATCCTATAGTACTATTCACTATGGTGCATAGATGTAGTATTTCTTGTCGATCTTCTATTTCTGTTGTTCATATTCTCTACTGCCTAGTGCCATTGATCAGGGATAGTATGGTTCGTCTATGGTGCCATTGATCAGGGATAGTTCGTCTATGCTAGTGCTCACCTTTCAAAAGATATACTACATAATTTTTATCAAGACTAGTAACCAGCTGGTAGACCTAGAATCATTAGAACTACAAACGTTGATGAGCTTGTACAGTAGAAAAAATGTGAAGTTAAGTTATCCAGGAATAGTTCTGATTCAAAGAGTTGAAATGGTTAAGGGTGATATCATAACATTCAAAAATCAATGGATCTCCTGAACGCACTAACTCAACGCTTGTAATTTCATTATTAGTCTACATTCAAAAACATTGTAAATGTTCAAATCAATGGTTCTCCAGAACTCACAAAACACCATTATGAGACTCGTTGCCATAGGGTAAAAAATAAATAATAATCTTAAATATAAACATGAAGTGTAGTAAAGATTAAATACTGTACTGTGTACGCACTACATTCAGAAAGCAGTAGCACGGAAGACGAAATGGGGATTATTCTGTTAGATTTGTTGGAAGTTTCAAGGAAATGTTTTATCATCAGGTCTGCGGTTTTATATTCAGTAAGTTATATATTACAAATGTTGGATTATTCAGCAAGCTTATTAGTCAATTTCTCATTGCATACAATGAATATAAAACAGAGAGCAAGATGGTAGGTCCAGGCACCGTGGCTGATGAGATAGTCAATGCATTATGAAGTCTAGGCTGAGTCAGCGAAAGTGCAGTGCATTTATTATCTCATCAGAATTCAACCAATTTTTATGGTATAGATAGATTCTATAGATAATAAGGATCTACGTTCGATATATCATACATGCAACTACCGAGAAGTTGAACCAGAAGGAATTGTTTTGATTGGGTGTTGTATCAGTGGCGTAGCTAGGATTAGATTTCGGGGGGGGGGGGGGCTCACCAAGGGGGGGTGTGGGCAGTGGCTTAGCCAGGATCAAATTTTGGGGGGGGGGCTCACCAAGGGGGGATCTGGGGTATAGGAGGGCCGGATTTTTTTTTAATTTAGTGGTGTGAAAAGCTAATCTAGACAACTTGTTAGGCTCTAAAGTTCAAAAGAAAGTTTTGAAAAATTACTACCCAAGAACCTAGGTGGCCAGGTTTGAAATGATAAAGTTTGATATACCGATATCTGTGACTATTTTGAGTCAAAACCCTTGAATTGGAACTAATCATACTTAACTTATGTACTGAATCTCAAAATTAATACAAATTATTATAAGTTTCATATAATTTATGTCATTAGCCTAAAACGCACCCAACCCAAAGTTCATGAAATCAGAATTTTTTTTTATCATAGCATACTGATTTTACACGCTTGCATAGAACCTGCATTTATTTGTGTGTTTTCAATTATAAAATCCCGATTTTATGAACTTTGGGTGCGTTCAGGCTAGTGGGTTATACTGAATTTTAACTTCAAAACTAAATTTTCTACAAGATGAGTTTATTCTAAAAGGTGATTTATCAATAATTAACAAAGTTAATCCACTTCAAACTTGAAAATTGCATTTTATTTAATGTAATAAATAAACAATTATGGTAGTCACAGTTTTCTAACATGTTTTATTCGATTTCGTAGCTCATTTTAAATCAAAATTATCCATCTGAGCACCTAACAAGTTTCTATATGAGTAAATATTGAGGAAAAATGCATTAATCTGACTATAACTGTAGCTATATTCCATTACACAAACAGGGTTTATGTAATTTGTTCGTTATAATACAACAAAACAGATAGAACCCTTCGGCTTTAATAAGTCCTTATCTATTAGTTATTTGAGAATTTTTTATTTCTGAAATTTCGGGGGGGGGGGGCCCGGGCCCCATGGCTGTGTTGTATGCACACAATATTCAATATCCTCAATATCAACCAATTTCCAAGTACAGTAGTATTGAAATAATGCTGACTCAACATGGAAGCAGAATAGCAGCCACAAGATGACGTAATACAATAGGCACGCAGGCCGATATCCTACGTTGGCCACAATCCTTAAGAAAGAGAAAGAGCGTAAGAGAGGAAGAATGAGAGGTATTGCTATGTTTGAGTTCAACGGCGGATGTTTACAACTATTCCATCCGGTCTGGTTCGACTCTTCATGGTTTTCTACATCATTCTACCATCTCCCTTCTCTCGTGGCTTCCACTACTATTTCTGTCCTCGTTTCTCCTTCAAGCACCAGTTCTACCTGCTTGGAAAGATGAATGCACTGCAGACGGCGACTACAAGTAGAATGCCATCCCCACTCTTCGCTTGAAACAAATAAAAATGCCATTCAGATTTTACAGCTTCGTTCTACTGTGACCTTGAAGTGCCCTCCAACAATGTTGAAAATGTCAATCTTCTGTAAAGGCTACTTCAAAAATTCAGCCATTTTAAGAGAACCGTAATTTTTTTCTCAATACAAATTCGGTCGTTCCTATAGAACTCCATTCATACAGCATCAGACTTCTACATTATCATTGAACGAAGATTTTCAACTGCAGATAATAAAATTTGATACAAAAAACCAATAATTAGTGTACTTTCCTCCAGTTCAAAACTTGGAATAAATGTTTCTGAAATTGAAGTTGTTTACACGGGTTAGAATAATATTGCTTGCAAAAATTTGCCAAACATTTAAGGAAGTAATAATAATATTATTATTATTATTATTATTATTATTATTATTATGTAATAATAATAATATTATTACATTTGAAAAAGTTTTACTTGTCATTCTATTTCATATACAACTACTGAAGTAGAAGTTAATATCAGCTTGAAGAGAAGAGTTGCAATCTTATTGCACAATGTTGGATGCAGATTGCGCAACTTCTTATTGCGCGATAAATATAGATGCCTGTCTATATTCAGCAAAAATGCAAGCAAAAAGTGGCTCATCCAGAAGCATCTACCTACATTAATATGATATTACAGTACGTACAAGTTTACAACAGAAAAGCCATGAATTATAGTCTTCCTACTATTTTTTTCGTGTTCAATACCCAACAAACAATGTTGTTGCCTTCTAATAAAATTCAGCTTCGTACGCCACTTTTTTCTTGCTAAGGAAGCCTACATGAGTCTGAGACTTGTGCGTGGGTAATGATCTTGCAATGGTGTTAGGAATGGTAAGCCTACAGTTTAAGGTGGGTTCCGAACCACCAGCCAAGTGATAATGAAGTAGATATGTCACCGAATTCACCCTTCTAAGCGCAGTCCCAAGAGCTCGTGACCGATCACCCTGACACCAAGCTCAGCGAGTGGCCAATTACTTCCTTAAATTTTTGCAAGCAATATTATTCTAACCCGTGTAAACAACTTCAATTTCAGAAACATTTATTCCAAGTTTGAACTGGAGGAAAGTACACTAATTATGAGCTTTCCTCGCCTCAAACAGGGAGAGCACAGCAAGGCCTGTGATTTATTGCAGTTTGTTATTGAAAATTCTGCCAAGTTTTGGTGCTCTGCGGCAGTGGCAGACTTTACTAAGTCATTCAATTCACGTATAGTGGGGAACTCATCAGTTAAAAGTTTGTTCTTATTATAGTTTTGGGGCCTCTGCACCACAAGCAACGCCTTGCACAGACGTCACTCACTCAATACTAGACTACAACTAAACTTATTGTTATCAGAATGTGTAGCTGAGTCATGAGATGGTATTTTGCTCATGCGATCGTAATGTTCAGTTACGACCGCTCAAGATTGCGCTTGGATGGGTGACCACAGTTTTATGACTTGGTGTTAAAAGCATTATTATCACCTACCCGGGTTCGGAACCCACCTAAAACAGTAGGTCCACCATATTCTTCATAACATGGCTCAAACGGCTAGGTGGAATTACCAGTAAGGGTCTCCCCACCAATAAAATCCATACGCTTATTATTAGCCTATTATTTTGCTAAATGTTATAAGATAATTTAATTCAAAATTCCTGTTAATGTCATAGGCTATAGTCTAATAACATGAGAAGGTATTATTAAGTGCAGTATCATAGTGCATTATTTTATTTTAGTTCTGCATTCAACTAATAGACACTTGTATAAATTTCAGTATTCTCTAAATAACTTTCAACTCATCAGTTAAAAGTTTGCTATTATTATAGTTTTGTGACCTCTTTCAAAAAATCCTGGGATTTTTAGCTGCAAAACAGAGAGTTTTAGCAAAATTCAAACTAATTGAAACAAAACAGAAGTTGTCAAATTTCACGAAACTAACAATTTGAATCATATGACCATGGTTTCACTCGGCTGTGTTACACAAATTTAGTGAAATTTGACAACTTCTGTTTTGTTTCAATTATGGAGAGATTTCACAATATCAACAATACTTATACTTATATATTTCACAATATCAATTAGTTCTACTAATTAAATTCACACTATTTTCCCCGTTCGTTATTCCCTTTCGTTATCAGATCAGTGCTATGCAAGCGGAGGTTAGATCAATAGAGCATGCGGAGCTTAGAATCAATGTCAATATTGATGAAGAATAATGTGCGTGGAAAAAGCGGAACGGTATGCTAACAATGTATGCTATGATTGCACATTTCTAACCGACTTCCAAAACAGAAGGAGGTTCTCAATTCGACCTGCTTTTTAGGATTAATTATCTTGGTACACGGTCCAACTGCTTAGTCGGACGGAAAACATAGAAAACAGATGATTTAAAATTGGTTGCTATGAAAATAAGTATAGATTAATAGCTAATGTATATCGAAAAGAGACATGGCGATCTCTCTATGCCGTGGGCGAAGATAAGTTGCGCCATGTGAACACCTCAGTAACCCGAATAACCATTTCCTTAAAAAAATTAGTTCCCTATTAATATTTTCCCTTGTAGCTAAAGAAAGTCAAGTTTATTAATAATAATACTCCTATTTTTTTTTAGCTGAATTTGACTTTGTCGGCTAATTGATTAGATCGAGTGGTAAGAGGAATGAAAGTCCTTCTTTCGTCATTCAGTTCAATTACTCACTCAGCTCCATGTTTTCATAATTTTTTCATCCTTCTCCTACATTTGGCAAATTTACCACTCATGCATCGATGCTTCCCATTATCTTCTTTTTCTTTATAATAATTGAATCCCGCAACAATTACTGGACAATGACCGCGCTTCAATGACTTGATGTTAAAAGCTTTATTATCACTTACCCGGTGGTTCGGAACCCACCTAAAATAGTAGGTTCACCATGTTCCCCGTAACATGGCTCAAACGGCGAGGTGGAACTACCCGTAAGGGTCTCCCCACCATTAAAAGCCATACGCTTATTATTTTTTTTTACTGGACAATTTGCCTCCGTGAAATTATCGATTACTGTACCTTTGACCTCATTCTTTTATAACTCATACTAGATTGAAAAATAATACATTATTATGAAGCTGATGCCAATCATAATCATGCAATAGCCTCTCATCATTCATGGTAAAATTCAAACGAATGACTCATATATGCTCGTATGATTTAGTTCATGTTAATGATTTTGGTTTAGGATTATGGTAATGTGTTGTTTTAGAATTCAGGATGTAAACTGTGTGATAATACTGGTTATTACTAGGATTTGACTGTTGTCACCAATGCACAGAGCGATTGCATCACAGGATCCCCTCAACTCAACTACTAAACGGCCATCCAGACAAGCAACACGCTATACCAGCTAATCGAGTGCTGTATCTTATAGCTATATACATTAAAAATACATACTATAGCTGTGAGAAAGTATAGACGAGGTTGACGACCCTGGTTCAGTCTTGTCATCAGTAGTCGCATCCCCCCCAAACCATCACTACCATCCTCGCAACATTCTCTTCTGTTTACATCGAGGCGAACCCCTTTCCCATTGCATCCTCTTCAGTTCATCTCTCTCACACCTTTTTCTGACTACCTATTTAACATTCTCCTTCTCATTCCTGCACCTTTCTACCTGTACCTGTTCTATGGCACGCCTGTCGCTCACTCTTTGCTTCTATGTTTCTCTTCGTTTATCTCCCTCCATTTTTCTTCTCATTCAATGCATTCTTTGCGGCTGTTCGCGATCTGCTTTCGAACTCCCAGCTAAGCCTACTTCCGTGTATATCGTAGTTTCCTTTTTCCGCCGAGGAAAATGGTAAACTTTTAAAAGGCGAAGGAAGTCTGTTGAAGCGTAGTGCCTCATTTTCACATTCACAGACATTTAATTTTTTGATCATGACAAAAGGAAAAAATTGGAGAAGAGGACAAAAGTAGGGCCTAGTCCTCTTATAGCCTATCTTAGATGATAGAAAATAAGGTAGAGAAGACAAAAATATGTAAAGTTGGCTTGAAAAAAGGGAAATTGACTATTGACATTGGACGTAAAATAGGTGTTGTTGACAAGTATAAAATACCGTTAGCGACAGTGCAGCTAGAAAGTTTGGGGGGAAGGGGGTGAAAATTCAAATTTAACTGACCTTTTCTTGCGATCTTCCCTCTTTCTAAACCTTTCCCAGTAAAGTTTAGATGATTTTTGGGGTGTCATAACCCCTCAAGGATCGCCCTTGCATAAGAGGGGTCCCAGATAGAAAGTTTGGAGAAACAAATTGGGAATTTGCGGTTTTTTGCAAGATTGACCCTTTCACCACTAATTCCTGCTACTTTGCCAAGTAAAATCCGATTTAGGGGGATCATGAACCCCCGGAGACTGACCTTGCATACAAAAAAGGAATGCAATAAAAATGTAGGAATACAGACTGGAGATCAAGGATACTCTGGAAACAAATTGTAGCCTACAAAGAAATAGTAGACAGAATGAAGAGGCATAATTATTGAAAAACAGGTTGAATGAATAAAGATGTAACAGTGGAGAAGAAGTTGGAGGATAGGACTAGTTCCAATCCAATGGAGAACGTACAGTGGGATATGTGATGTTTGGTTTGCTTTGTCTTGCTCTTGAGCATTCTATTTTACTGTGCATTTTAAATTTTTTGACGAGCTCCAGATCCATATAGGAGGGCAATGGTCGCTATTAAATCTATCTATCTATCAATCTATCTGCACATATCCTTGAAATCTATTATTTCAATTTTTTCAAACACTAATAAGAAAATTAAAAAATTGATTCACTCCTGAATAGACAATAAGCAATGAGCTGTGGCTGTAGCCTCCATGGTCTACTAACAACAAACTTTACTTCGGTGTCAATATTTGCGGTATAATAGTCATCTGGTTATCATTGTAACAGAATGTAAATCCGCTTTCGATTTGGTGATCATAAAAGGTCGCGATACCAAACGACGCTGACTCTGTACCGCTAGACGGCTAGACGCGTGCTGGAGCCTTGTAATGTCAGTAGTGAAATTCAGGTCAAAAATCGACTAGTAGGACCTTCTTGTCTCCTGATTTCTATTTTTCGCCTCTTCTTACTTGCGTAAGCTCCAACCTCTGCTCTTTAGTGTCTTTCTAAAGATTGCTAATCTTTTGTTTATGAAGCTCTTTTTACAGAGTGCGACCTGTACATACACCTAGCCTACTTAGTACAAGTTAACTATACGTTTCTATACTTAATTCTTTTTAATTATTTTAATAAAAACCTTACAAAGAAATATTAATTCAGAGCTGTGGTACTGGATGCAGTTGCTTTAAATTCGATAATTATTTATTAATTAATAGTATTCATCAAAAGCTTGTACCAATGGACAAATTTTCTAAAATTTATTTGGTAAAATAATTGGCAATAATGAAAGGTTCTTCAATTTCAATAAGGAGTCAATCACTCCTGTAGATTTATTTTTTAATTGTAATTAAATCTCACTTTTGCTCATGTATAATAAATGTTGGCAGCTTAGTTTTAAAAACATAAGCAACTTTAATGCTTTTTTGGTGAATAATTCTTGGAAATTTGGTGGAATTTTTCCGGTTATGGAGAGACGTACTCTATTTAAAGACAAAGTTAGGCCTGGTAATGAGGAAAATACTTTTAAAGCAGGAAAATTGAAAAAGTGGGTTTTTAGAGTAATCAGTCTATTTTTATTGGAGGAACAATGATTATAAGAAATCGATGAACACAGACTGATTGCGAAATTGATGCTGTGAATGCAACTAGAAAGCGCTGCAGAGCAGTGTTTCCCAACCTTTTTCCTGGCGTAGGCTACCACTTTACAAGATAAAAATATTTCGTGTACCTTCCTAGTAACACCAGCAACTCCAGGAAATTTTGGAATATAAATAACCTTATTTGGGAAAAACTTGATCTTGACAGAACACAAATTTTATAGAATAGTCTAGGCTATAAGCCGAATTTAATAAAAAATGCAAATCCATTCAGGAAATATGATTATTAGTCTAAAAAAACAAATATATATATATAGATAACGGGAAAATTTGGGGAAGTTGACATTTTTTCTAAGAAAATTTTCTGTTTGTTTTAGCATGTAGTATATGGTGGTGGCGCTGGAGGTACTCTTTTACAGGACACTCTATAATCTATATTATATAAAAGCAATATCTCTAAAATATAATCACTGCACTATTTCCTTTCAAAACAGTTATTATTTTATTATTATTATAACTATATTTATTATTATCATTTTATTATTTCCCACGCAAAGTGGAATAAAACATCAGACTGCTATAAAACATCAGACAGCGGTTAGGCGTTTTGACATGTCAACTATTGTTGACATGCCAACATCAATAACGCATGGGGAGATTAGAAAGAAAGCATGTCCGTTACATCATAATCCGGCAACAAAATAACTGTGAACTGTGAAGGCTACCGGCTGCCATAAGCCGAGAAGATAACGGTTGTTTTTAAAATGAATTTGGAGACGAATCTATCTATTAATACTGTACATTTCGGCCGATTTAAAGTGCACATTATGACTGATAACACTTCAACGAAAATTTATGTTTTATAACATTATAAGCCTCACGCCGTCAGGGGCGTATCTAGTACTGTATGATTATTCATGTATTCATGTCAACCACTATCAATTATTATCGCTTCAAACAAGAAAGAGATATATAATAAATGTTAGCAGCTTAGTTTTAACATTTATATTCAAGTACAAACTACAAACATTTCCTTTGAAATAACAGATCCTACTAAAGAAATAGAAATAATATACCATAGATAGATAGATAGATGTAGTACTTTATAACATAAAAATTAACTATCACTATAATTTTAGTAGGCCTAAAAAAATACAAACCATAAATTTGTTAAAATAGGCTACAAAAGTTAACATTCAGGAAACAAAAAAATATTATTTAAAAAATGTCAAAATAATGTAATTAGCCTACTGTATATTGAAAAATAAATTTGATCAAATCATCAACTCCGCTCATGATCTTTTCCATTGAATATTCATTTGACGTATTATGAGTCACTTTTTTGTAAAACACAAACATAAATAGTAGCAAATATTCTAATCATTTCTTTTGGAATTAATAGAGCTTTGAACATTCAGCTTGACTAAGGATGTCATGAGACCATGGTACCGTAGTACTTGAACCAAAATTGAACTGATAGATGTGAATACTTTCGTTTTTTTCATTTCAATTACAACATGAAACGATTCTTAAACCTCAGTAAGAACTCAATCTCTAGAATTTCATTCTTTCTTCTATTTGCTGAGTATCGTTCATTTCTGTGCTTCCCAAGAAGTCACGTTAGTACAGGAAAGCTTGTCACATCCGAACCTCCCAATATCCACGGAACAATTTTATTTGTAACAATTGAAAGTTTTAATAAATTTAATAGTTATTTATGCATTAAGAGCGTGAAGCGCGACTTTATCGCTCGAGCCAAAACATTTACTGCGCGACGCATAGCGGAGCGCAGTAATTTTGCGAGAGCGATAAAGAAGCTTCACGCGCGAATTGCATACAATATTTTTCCTACAACTGCAATTCTGGATTCCAACACAATAAAAGCTTGTAGTTTGTAACATCAGAGACCGTGCGCGGATTTGGTTAGCGTGCGCCATTTTTGAGGTTATGTGAATTTCACGAATTCCGTGATCCACCAATGAGAAGACATCAAAATCAAAACAGAAGCGTAAAGAAAACAGCAGGCGAGCGTAAAGTACTTTACCGCTTGCTGAGCAGTAAAGAGTTATTTTACAATTAGTTTTCAGTACGTAAAGAACGACTTTACGAGCAGTTGTAGGAAAAGGTTATTTTGCCTTTTTTATCGATGTGCAACATTGAATTTTAGTCCAAATATCACATACATGGAACGATATGGAGCTATTACATTAAAAAACGTGACAATTTTCAGCAATTTTAGGACTTTTGTAGCTATGTTCTATGGCCCAGAGACATCCGGATTCTTCCATGTTCGGATTGGTCGATCACCACTCTGTTAGTTTACCAATGTGACAAGTTCTACTGCACTTGAGTTGTGCGGTCAAATTCATTCCTGTTGTTCACACAATTAATTGGAACTTATTTTCGCTTCTATTTGCTGAGTATCATTCATTTCGGTGCTCCACAAAAATAACGCAGCGCTGCATTCATATTTTGTGCCTTGCTCTTGGCCGTTATTGTATTACAAAACATGTGACAAGAAGTTGGTTGCTCAAGAAGTCGATCAGACTTCCGAGGGGCAAGTGACAGGAAATAAGGAATAATAAAAAAGAACGTGGGGAGAGGAATAATAGGAGAATGAAAGTGAGAGAGATTTCCTGAGAGTGGTGCACTGCTCTTGTGCCTATAAATAGATCAGGGCGTGGCTGGCTTTCTTACACATCACCCCAAACTACATCCATATATCTGTCGATGTTTGTATATCTATATACATCTTGTCTGTCTCCCAAAAGCTAGATGAGATGATATTCGTTCCCTGCTTCGTAATGTTTCGGTTGTGGTAAAAATACACATCCTGCAACGCGTGAGTCGAATGAAGCCAAACAAACCTAGTTTACACTTTACAACGCTTAAAATAACTACAAGTCTATAATATCACCTGCCTTCTTTCTACATAGCTTACACGGTTCGTTCGGTAATACTGTACATAGCATGGCGTCTCGAATATAGCTCCAACTCGAATGTGTAATCGTAGGTTGGCAGGTCAAAGATTTGACTGGATTTTACAGAGGCTTAAAAATGCTAGAGGAGTTTAACTTACCCTCCACCAAATGAAATAAACAGCTGAAGAAATCTAGCAGTGCGACGTGGATTGATAGCGGACTATGGAATATTGAATTTATATGTATTGCCTATTAATTCATTCATCGTAGTAAAAAAATGATTCTCAGTAGTGCTTGATAGGCCAAATCGAACTTAGCATTGGTTTGTAGACAGTACTTTTGTGTTGAAAGATTTCTTGTTTGTAAATTAATTTGACTGTTATCTAGTACTACAACAGGGGCGTAGTCTCAAAACGTACCTTAGGCTAGCTCTCCTCGCAATTAAACCCCCCTCCCTTCCAAAAATTACCCTCCAATTACAAAAAAAATATGTTGTGTTTAAAGCCCAGAACAACACAGACGTTCAATTAAATTAACCGTATACACTTAACAAATTAACCATATAACAAACGGATAAAAATTAAAGAACTTGAAAAAAATAGAAACAAAGTTATAAAAACAACGAACTGCCGACTGATTGACCGAATCGAAACCAAACTTCAAACAATAACTTGACCCATCAACTCGCTTCGGCTACAGCCGGCCGTGTTCGCCACTGTTCGGGCGAGGGCTTGCTCTCTCAGAGCGATAGCTCTGAGTCCAGTTCACTGCAATGAAAAACGAACCTATCCCCACCCCACCACACTCCATCATCGAGAATAACATTGCCGATATGGGCCGCTGGGCTAGCGCTGTGAACGAGCTAGCTTTGCATATTTGGCCTCGTCGCGCCGCATCGTGCACGCTTAATTTGATGATAAACTTAACGCCACTACTGCTTTTCAACACTTTTTACCTTCTTAAATATATATCTGAAAAAATATTTATTTCTTAAAACTTAGTTAGGCTTCACAGCTAGCCTTGAGAATACGCCACCGTACTACAACATACCGATTTTCTGAATTTGACGTACTGATTCACTAAAGAATTTGAGCGTAAAAGAAAATATATCAACACTCAACTCCTCTGCATTTTTCAGGGAAAAGTAGGCTATCTTCAGTGAATAGCTATTTGTGTAATTACAGTGCAAAATGGGGTTTTTCTGCACCGAGAGAAACAGTTTTTCATGAGCCGAAGGCGAGTTAAAAAATATTGCTCGAGTGCAGAAACAATACTTTGCGCTCGAATTACATATTAAATTTTTCCTACAGTAACGTATAAAGTTATTTAAACAGAACAAAACACGACATACATAACCTGACAATTACTCACATAACCTGTCTTCGAATTAAATCGATTTCTACAACAACTACAACGACAAACGACTATTTCGTAGCTGAAGCAGAGTAGCCAACCTATTTTTGAATGCAGAATAGGGAACCTGCGTATTACATGCTCACTATTTTGTGTTGTTTGGTTGCATATCTGGAGTGCGGAAAAGTACATTCGCGCACTGGAATCTACTTTCCCGCACTGGTGCAGGAATAGACTATTTTGGGTGCTACAGTTAGTGCAAAAATAGGCACTTTTTCGGGTCACTGTAGGAAAAACTATTTCTGGATTTCTTGTTCCATGACGAACTGCGTTGTTAATATTGTATTTTTGTATTAACAAGGCCTTGAAGATGGGTTTCAACAACTCGAAAACGTTCGGCCTACAAAGTAAGTGAAATACTACTTATTTTAAATAAAATTTGACTGCAAGTCGTTTAATTCACTTGAAAAGTTAAAAACTATTTATCATTGTATCTCTGCATCATCTATAGTCTATAGTACAAATAACAGCAGACGATAAAATATAAAAATAATCAAAATTATTTCACTACGAGCCTACTCTACTGCACTAGGTCAGACAGTAACAATATTTGGCCAAAGATTATTACGATATTAGGATAACAATATTATTGATATATTAACAGAATAGCATCCAGATTATAAATAGATGAAGCTTGACTCGATTCAGTCCAAAAGCGCAAAAGGAAACGTAAAAAAGTGATTTATCAAAACAACCTTGAAACTTGCAACACACCGTGACCCCCCCAAAAATATTTTCATATAGACCTCAGTAGCTGATCGAAACACCTTGTCAAAAGTAGTGGAAGAATTAATTAAAAGAGGCATTTTATTGATACTGGAAGTAAACCTCAGTTAAAAGAGTTTTTAACAAGAATTGTCAGGTACAAGCCACAGCAGGTTTACAAATAGAGCAATTATTCAAATTAAATAACAAATGTTTAATATTCATTGTTGTGAACATATCAAAATAGAATAGGATACTCAAAATATTTTTATAAATATAAACCTGTAGACTTATTATTTACAAATATATTTAATATAACAGATTGCAGATATTAACATTTTTCACTATATTATTCAAATTACAGAGTCCTGTCCTGGTTAGCTAGGAACTGTTATCACAACTCGGGATTGCAACCAAGGAGTATATTGATCAAATATACAAACCATGAGTGAATACACATTAGTTAAATGATAAATTCTCTCTAGTTGCAACCTGAAAAGTAATGTCGTCATTAAAATTATCTAGAAAAAGTTCTCAAATATTAATGTTCAATGCTTGATCTTTTCGAAATTCCGGTTGTTTAAAAATAACAACTATGGAATATATTGATGAGGTTCAATATTCACACATGCTTTCTGATTGATCACAGTCCGTTGTTTCAGGTGTAATGTTGGAATCTATCGGTTCGCCCATGTCGACGGCGGAGTTTGATTTGATTCCTAAAGTATGAGGATCGCAGTCGACCTGGTGATTATCTTCAACATCACTATCTTTAGAAGACGATGCGGATTTTTGTTGGCGAGTAGGGACACCCATTTCTTCCATTAGCGCCCCGAATATGAGGTTGTCGATTTTATTCTGCACTATAATTCGATTACGGCTGCTGAGGCTTCGCAGCTTTTCGGCGAGCAGTTGACAGTACATGCTGCACGAGTCGTGTGATTCCATCCGTGTTCGTGCGTTGGAAGGAACAAACGTCTCGTCTGCATTCGACTGCCTGAATAGTTCTGGTAATAAATACGATTCCGAATTCGTATTATCCGACTCAATTATGACTTTCGGCTTATTACGCTTTCTCGGTGTCGCTGAGCGTTTTGAATTTATTTTTCCGAATTTGCCGTTCAGAAACTGCAGCTCTAGAAAATGAATTAATTTATTTTTATGTTAGTTTATATTTTGTTAGTTGTATTTTTGTAAGAGAACGATTGAAAGATGATTTTTTTAAAATTATGTTTAATAATTAACTACAAATTTCAAGTACAGTCTACAAGAATAAACTTTCATAAGAATTTGCATTACAAATAGCATTAACAATATGTCCATTAGTCTGTACTTAAAAAAGAAACAGCCCCCAGATGGAGAATTTTCAATTTTTTTAAGAAAAAGCATAGTATTCTTCCAGTACTTTACTCTATCTAATCAACGTAACTGTCTCAGTTTATTTGTTCAACTAATTTCGTTAATTTTATGATTATTTATTTGGTTTGTAATAAACTTTGTCATCCTAATGAAAATTTTGGTGAAATTGTATAAGAATATAATATTAATTTATTATTATTATTTTTCGAATAGCACATTAACGAGCACGTTGGATCAACCAGATATTAATTTATGTATAATATATAATTATTTTACTTTATGAACCATATTGCAATGAAGTATCTAGGCTTTACTGTCCAAAACTAAAAGTGAAACATGTAAAAGTTGAACATGATCGTGATAGATATAGGACATATGATAATATGAAATTGTATGTATCATCACACATATGAATCGATTAAAATGTTGTCAAGTATATTATAGAAAGGTTAAAGCTACAAAAAACCATTTAAAATACATAAACATGCAAATAAAGTATTCTTGAGCGTTAATTTTGTTTGAAAACATAAATATTTATTCCCATAGGCCTACAGGCTTATACTCTTATACCTTGAACTTTATTGTATTTGAAGATTTTTTATGTTAATATGTTAATATGGAACATGAAAAAATTCCGAAATGAATAAAAAAAATTATAATTTGAACTTGAATTTTACTTATACAGTGCTTGATAGTGACTACACATTGCACAATAGTTTTCAGAAACATCCATTGTTACCGTTACTTGAACTTTGCTTGCTTTCAATTTCCAGACAATAGTAAAATCAGAAAAGGCAATGGCAGAACTATGACCATTTAAATCACTTGATTGATTTAGGACAATCGATAATGCAATAATTTATTTAATTATTTACAAAGGAAATAAAAATTTGTATGAAAATTTTACTTTAAATTAACCCCAATAAATTAATTTTATATTAACCAATTAGCCCGAAGAAAAAAAATTCTAAATAAAAAAATTAGATTATCATTTCGTACAGGTCATATCAGAAAAACGCTCAGAATAAAAACTTCAATGAAATGCTATATATTATCATACTATAAATGTTATATTATTGTTGTTTAGTTGTTATAAATGCTGCTACTATTATTGTACAACAAAATTGAAAAAATGAATTTTCAATGTAAAGTTGTATACCTAAAGACTGATTTGAAATTTCGTCTCCCTCCTCTATTCCATCAACCTCTAGAACAGTTCCTTGGAGTTTCAGTGGTTTCACATCTTTATCAAGAGTAGACCATTCTCCTCCATCTTCTTCTTCCTCCTCATCACCATTCTCTACAGACTGCAATAGAATGCTTAACTTAGGTCAATTGAATCGAGGACGAGGATAACTGTATTATTTACTACATAGACAATACTGAAAAACATGGATGAAGATGGTGTTAAATATTAAAAGATGTTCAAGTTTGCTAATGAATAGAATGAAACTACTTCAAATGTCTCTTTTAACTAATAAAAAATCTGTTTGAAAATCTCTGTTTTTATTCATTTCATAATTTTAATTAGAAAAATACGCCTCGTATTTTAGAGTAAATATACTCTGATCAGTGGCGTACCGATAATGGAGCGAGTGGAGCAGTCGCTCCAGGGCGCAAGGCTCTGAGGGGCGCACCGTTCTTGAGAGAAAATTGCCTTTTACTTACAAAAAATGTATTACTATAATGAAGGTCTAAAGGGGAAAATGCAACACAATTTTAAAAAATCGTATGTATACATCGCTGCGCATTACTAAAAGGAACATTCATGTCAAATTTAAAAGAAATCGGTTCACGGGTTATTTAGCCATAAATGCGTTACAAACAGACAGAATGCAAAACGATCGAGTCAAAAGAAGCAAATAGTCGAAAGTAGCAAAGCCAAAACGATTAAAATTGGGTGACAAAAGGTATAACAATTTCAAGTAATTGAATGAAGATTTGAATTTATTCTGGAAAACTAAATCCGCAAGAAGTTCAATGGTTTTTATATTAACAAGAACAGGACTAAAATACTTCACGCTTGAATCCTATTTCCAAAATATAAGAAAATTCTTATAGGAATAACTTGCAAAATGCTAAAAAAATAACTGCAAATAAATTAATAGAAAAGTGAAAAAATCCAAAACAAGCTGTTTGGAAATTGATAAAAGCAGAATCTGGCCTGGCGAAAAATCATTCATCGGAGATTCGCGTCTCTGACAAATACGGTGTAGTTAGAGGCGGGAAAAACCGCTGATTCATTAAATGACCACTATATTAATATCAGCCCAATCGGGTGGTTGAGAGTGAGACTGATTTTTTTTTTGTGGGGGGGGGAATCGTAAGACACTTCCGCTCCAGGGCGCTTGAAACCTCGGTACGCCACTGACTCCGATAATAATTATTTACAAAAAATATTTTTCTATTTCCATCCCTAGCAGTGGCGGATTTACGGGGGGGGGGGGGGGCGGCTTTCGGGCTGAAGCCCCCCCAAAACCTCCAGAGTGTAAATTTTTTCCAATCAAACCTCCAGTTTGAAGCTCGTAAAATATTCATTATAGCAAGAATTACTTAATTCCACTACTAAGTCTTCAATTATAACATTAGATCCCATATTTCTATAAGAGGAAAACTAATCGTCAGATAAAAACTTTAGAAAAACATCTCTTTTGACAGTGTGGAATTCACACAAAGTTTATCTATTAAATCTTGATGAAACATCAGTTCATTGAAAAATTTGTATCTTATTAAAGCTCCCACATTGATTTTCATTCTTAAAAATTGAATAATATGACCGTAATACCGGAATAATACTAGGTCTATGTTCCTTGACAAACTGTTGAACACACCAGATTCAGCCATAATTCAATCAAAATTTTCCAATATACTTTAAATTTAAGTTAATTTTATCTCCGATATCGTTCAAAGCACTAGTAAAGCTATTTTTTATTTCCCAATCATATGAATAGTTATAGTTCGGGTATGATTGTTTATGAAAAATTCAAAAGCTTTCACAATACTTGTTTTCAGTTCACCTATACCCCTCCCCCCCCTCCCATCATCAGTAGCAAACCAGCCACCCCCAAAAACATTTTCTGGATCCGCCACTGATCCCTAGTCAATTAACTAAGAAAAATATTAATGCACAATAGGTTTTAACAACAAGTGAAGTGTTAGGAAAATCATATTTGACAGCAGAGATTGCCAATGCTTGTAGACAATAATTATCAACTGTGATAATCTCATCCACATTCCACATGCCTATTATAATATTGTACTTTTTAAGCATTTATATTCACAAAAAACTCGAAAAATTAAATCATTGAAACTATGAAAATAGCCCTTAATTTTAATCACATTAGTTAAGCATCGCTCTCCTGGGCCCTCTTTGTAAGGGAGACCGATTGGATTGGCCAGCAAAAAAGACTGTTCTCTGCTGTAAAATCACTTCCCGGTAGTTTGGAACCCCCCTAAAACTGTAAGTCCAACTCATCAATCACCATCATCCAACTCATTACCCACGCACAGGCCTCAGACCTACGTAGGCTTTATCCTTCAAAAAAGGTACCTTAATTATATCTGCTATATCTATTATACTGTATTATCTATAACTGGTACGGTACATGAAATAATTGCTCATGACTCGAAAGATCAACCGACCCTGTTTCGCCACTTTTCTGTCATTCTTAGGTCCTGCTGTACCTTTCACAGTGGAGCGTCAATCCGTCAATACTAGATAATAATCGCAGATGGGAAATCAAACACATGCTACAGAATAATGTATAACACAGAGAATTAGGCTTTATGAACAAAAGCTCCTAATTCCTAGTTCTACGCCATGTGCGTGTAACAGATTGGAGAGGCGTGAATACCGCCATTTGACAGCATGTGTTTGATTAAGTATCTATGATGTGGAATAGTGCACATCAGAATAGAGAAGCGTGAATGCCACAATTTGACAACATGTGTTTGATTTCGCATCTATTCACTATTCTTATAATCGAGCATTGATGCTCAACAGAGCAAAGAGAAATTTCGTAAAATTGAAACTTACATCCTCAATTCCGATATTGTTGCGACGGGCTTGTCTCATTATTCTATTGACTAGAGGGTAAAGAAACCAATTAGTTCGGAAGGTACGTCCTTCTGCCTTGGCGCTTCTCATTTTTCTTCGTAAACTCCTGTAGGTGGCCATGATTGACTCTTTCTTTCTTCTCAGAATATCTACAGGAACATCAACTCCGAACTGTTGTTGGATCTCGAGCCAAGCCTGAGCCATTGAGTGCCTATTCTTGCGCTCTTTGTGTCCGGGAAACCACAGTACGGGATACTTTTCATACAGTTCCAAAAATTCCCGAGACATATTGCTCGTCCAATTCATTTCGATGGGTTCTGGAAAATATGCGGTTTCACATATAGACACGTGTTTCTAGGATTCAAACTGTATAAACACTACTTTTTTAGATTGGAGCTTGAGCACGATTTCAATGAGCAATAGATTTTTGTGAGAACTACTGAATACAATTTCAATTATGATGTTGAAGTTCCATCTTGTTTCCACTGGTGTCGTGCTAAACGCGCACAAGATTTATCAAAGGGTCAGAAAAGGGTCTCCACTACTTGGAACTGCCGCTCTGGTAGTGAACCGACCGGAAGCAAATTCATTATACAAATTCATATTACAAAACAATCGGAGCCTATATTATGATATGGAACTGAATTTATTACCTCATGAAATTAGGAGACTCTTCTCTTGATCAGCTCTCCAAGAAATATTTTCTAGTTCAGCTGTATCAGTACCAGTAGCAAAATAGCAGTTTTCTTTTACTTTGATTTTTCAATAACAGTGAATAATAATGATTGTTCTGTTTTCATTTTTTTTGGATTTTGAAGTGAGAATGATTGAACCTTCATTGTAATAAATTATTATTTATGTATCATTTTAAAAAAATATTCGAGTTCAAGAACAATTACTGGACAAAGTATGACTTGTATGAATATGGAAATTTGTAAATAGTACGGTATACGTTGAAATATTAATAGGCCTAATTGAATATTAGCAAAGTATAATAAAACTGCACAAAAAAATGTATGATGATGAACGAAGCTTAATTCAAGCTGATTTTAAACACGTCTGATTGATGCTACACTTGAAATGTGTAGCATTTCAGCCAGTCCAAAGCCTGGAAAAAGTGTGATGGAAATCAATAATCGTTAATATTATGGCAATATAAGCTGTTAAGATGAAGAGGGAAGTATGAGGGGACTTCGACGCCTTGATAAGTTGACTTTTTCGAATTTCAAGATTCAATAACTAACATACTCGTTATCAACGCACATTTCAAATTACCTTGCGAATCATTGTTGTTTCAAAGAAATTATGTTTTTTGTTTTTTCGACTCTTTAGAGCAAGCGATTTTTTGAATCATTCAAACTTCTGAACAAATCCTTACTTAAAAGCTATGCATTTCATATTTAAAAATGTAGGGTATCCTCAAGACTCCAACTAAATAGACCAATTCTACCAATTTTATCTTTCAAAGTCATCAGTATAATGGGTTCTGCTAAAACATGGAAATATAATTCACTGAATAAATTAAAAATCGATCAATTTTATCTACATTCGAAAGTTAATTTAATAAAACTATTCAATTGAACCTATTAAAATTGAACGGATGCTAGAAAAATCCAGAGCATCAGAATATATTCTAGAAAAATATATAGTCTTGTCCGTGGTAGATGATCTTGAGATTTTTAATTTCTCTGCAGCTCAAAATACCACTTGTTGTTGATCTTGTGACGATTCATTCAATGAAAATCTGTAATGTTTTGGGAGTTATTGCAAAGATTATTTTCAGCTTCTCAATGATATTGATAGTATTATTGAATATAATATTACAATAATACTAATATGGATGAAACCCCACACAATCAAATCATAATTTGATATTTAAAAAAAAAAATTATGTTACAGTTTTCATTCAAAGTATACAGTTTGTTATTACTTATGATTTGATTGATCTCTTTGATCACTATAATGATCTAAAACTGATTAATAATACTTCCGATTTGCCTTTCTACATGAGCGGCATTCATGTAGCCGAGGCCCTTCCTTGACCCTTCAATAAAACTTGTACGCGTTTAGCGTAAATTCCATGGAATTTCAGTTGTGAGCGTTTAGCATGTAACCGTTTCCACTAGTATGTAATAAGAACTCAAAAGTTTGTAAAAACTTTTATAAAAACAACTTTTTTGTTTATAAAAACAAAAAGTGTGTAACAATTTTGGAAATATTTTTAATAGTGGAAATAATATTTCTACCGGTTACAAACATGTCAAATATTAAGTTAACATAAAATTAAATCAAAACTGCCAACATTTAATTTCTTAAAAATTGATTTAAAATTATCAAAAATATTCAATTCCACAGTTTTTTCTAAGATGCGTTCCAAATTAGATACACAAATTAATCCTACATCATCGACCTTCCCATAAAGGAATAATTTATTTAGTCACTAAGGAAATGTTCAATTAAATGTAGAAAAATAACAGAATATAATTATCTAAATTAAAGCTAGTGGAAAACTCCAATAACATTATCTATTATGCTAAAGTAATAATTCAAAGACAGAACTATTCAACTTTGTTCAAAAAATATTATATTAACTAAATAACGCTGAAATTAAAAATAACTGAAAGCTCTCACCCCGGTAATGTTGCATTATATTGTTGATTTGAAATACTGCTCTTCAGAGAATACGTAATACTGTATTCAGAGAATACGTAATACAGCAGTATTCAAAGAATACGTAATAGGTAGATTAATTTAAAACTTCCAATATCGTATTGACTATTTGTCAGATGACATTTAGCTGTCAAGTGCAGAACTCAAGTGATGATTATCTGTAAAAATGAATTGATATGTTCCATTGGAAAAATATCCTACAGCACTCAAGACAAAGAAAATAACAGGGTTTCACAAAACTAGCCAAAAAATATATCACTGTAGGCTACTTAGTGTAAATAAACACTTTTATCACGGTAATAATTATGAAGTAAATAATTAGTAGACTAATAATTATTATCTATCGGTAGTAATAACCTTTCAGATTGAAAATCTAATTCTATTTGAAAAACATATCTGTTGAATTTATTACAGAATAGTTACAGTTAAGAATTCAGCTCTTTCAAATACGTAGCAAATTAGAATTATGCGAATGCTGAGTAATAAGTAACTATAACATGCCCTAATAATTCATCTGTAGTACTTAGGCAACTGCTATGTAAATTTTGAATTTTTAAAGCCATTAGTTAGAACTTGGAAGGGGCTTCGAAACTAATAATATTATTACTTGTATTTAATAATTCTCTCTATCACTCTATCACCAAATGAAATCTTGCTGACAAGGAGCTTAGCTTTCAAAATTTAAGCTAGTATCTGTAGTACACACTTAGCAAACTATCAAGGGTTTTTTTGCAGAAGTTACCCAAACTTCCTATACTAAGTACAGTAATAGGAACTTAACCTAACTAAGGATGAACTTATGCTTCAGTTTTGAGGTTAGCTTTAATATTGGCGGGGCTCTTCAAAAGATCCAAATTATGACAAGAGTTTGTTAGGTGATAATATGTACCTAAAATATAATATGAGAACAGTTCCACGTGACTCAGCCCGAGTCCGAGCCTCCTTCAAGCATTCGAGCTCGCCGGCTAGATCAATAGAAACCCGTAATTTAATCGATCATCAGTGTGAGCCAACATTTTAAACTACGACATCAATAAAATAACCAATATTAATAGAGAAAATAAAAGCAAAACGTTTGTTTACATGTACTTACTCGTCAATAAATTATGTTGGATGCAACGAGCCAAACGTGCTTCGAGCATCGAACTCGAACACAATCCACAATGGCGTCGCTTTGATGCGGTCGACGTTCGACAACATTCGCCGTGAACAGGCAGCGAACACTCGTGGCAGAGAAGAGAAACTCAGCAAGCATGAGACGGCTTGAATTGCCTCGACTAGAGGTGGGCTTAACCAGTATTTCCAAGTAACTGTTACAACGGTTACTGTTACTTTCTTGTACTGCATAAAAATACTGATTACAAAGTAACGGTTACACTGACAAATGTTGTACTGATCCAAGATTAATACCTTGGTACTGATCTACTGAAGTATGCCGTTTCTCCTAAGAACCTCCTATGAAGATTACAAAGTAACGGTTACACTGACAAATTTTGTACTGATCCAAGATTAATACCTTGGTACTGATCTACTGAAGTATGCCGTTTCTCCTAAGAACCCTATAGGACAGAGTCACTGCAGTCGCATACCACAATTAGGCTAACACTAGATTACACCAGGCAGATAAATTTGATTAAAAAATAACCAATAATTAACAGCTGAGGGCTCTAAACATTAATTTGTAAGTGTCCCTGATTTTTGACATTGTTGAGCCTGGTCAACCACTCAGCTGGTGTAATTCAGCCTTGATTGTGGTCTGCGACCATGACTGCAGTGGCTGTATATAATAAGGCTCAAAGGTAAATATACCAACGTTCAAAATAAAATACTGTTTTTGCGGTTATGATCACGTATATTTGGCACTAAGCTTACCACTTATTAACGTCTAAGTTCCAGTAGATCAGTCAGTACGGTACTGTATAATGTATGTGCTACATAAATGAGTACTGATCTACTGAATAAGAATAAGAAATACTTTTCAATCTTCCGTAATCTAGTCAGTATCAGGGTATCGCTTTCATCGTGTAAAAATACTGAAAACTGAATAGTACGTAGTACTGAACTGTTGATACTGTAATCAGTATTTTCCGCGCTCGGTAACGGTTACATATCACGACAACAAGTAACTGTTACAAAATACTGATTACCCAGATACCGACCCACCTCTAGCCTCGACGAAGCCGTACGATTGTTATCGCTCACTCTATCTCTTATCAACTCGTTTTAAACTTCGTGCTGTGTCAAATAATATTTGCTATTATACTGCTGTACCCAAATTCTTGTGCGCCCATGAAACTTAGCCGGTGAGGGCTGGATTTAGAACAAACTTTATATTTTATATTAATTTTAAAAGCGTTAATGAGGTAAACATACCAAATACGGTATCCGGTATCGGCCCCGAATACTTCGATCTAAAAATTCCCAATTTCTCATCGATTTCAAACAGGAAAGAACCTGGATTTCTTGTTCCATGACGAACTGCGTTGTTAATATTAACTTTTCATGTGAATTTAACGACTTGCAGTCAAATATTTGACTGCAAGTCGTTAAATTCAAAGGAAAGAACCGTTATTTTAAAGCCAAATAATCAATGAATCATCTGGAGTAAATAAGCTATAGAATAATATAATAAATACAGTACAGATATAGTCTGATATTCCAAAAATCCGCCTATTCCGAGCAACATTCGGAAAAATACTGATAAAAAATGTATAAAATAAGGAAAACGTGTTTTTCTGAAAAACTTATAAACAAAATTGGTATATTTTACAGTAAATAATGTAATCAAGCACCTGAGCAAATGACACCCACTTAGAACAGGTATTCATTAAACAAAAATATATTCCAGGATTTCTTGTTCCATGACGAACTGCGTTGTTAATATTAACTTGTTATGTGAATGTAACGACTTGCAGTTCCATTCACATAACAAGTTAAAAATATATTGTTACAAAAGCAAACAAAGCAGTTATTTACGAACTTGTTCAATGTAGATAGGCTAGTTCCATTCATGGTTGGACGTGACTTGAAACCCAATCTTTGTTCTCTTGCTCTTCACATGTCTTTGTCACTCTTATTCTTCAAGTGTGCAACTCTCTCACTCAATTGAATTTCTCGAGATTTCTTCAGACTTCTTGAACAATCGAGATCATATTCTGTGACCTTCTACGACATCCTTGATTCATCTAGAAGCTGCTACTTCTTGGAATTATGACAACTATCTTGTATATAAAGGAGCTCACGTGAACCAGTGAATTGAGTCTTACAAGAGCATGCATGAAAGTTAGTTTAGAAACCTGCGTGACAGATTGTGTTACAGATCTCGTGAGAGAGACAATCCAGTGCCAGTGGAGTAAACAGTGCTTAATTCCAATGTCAAGTGCAGAGACAAGTGTTTACTGTTTGTGCAGCTTACTAATAGTTTAAAGAGATAAGTGATACTATTTGGGACTGTCAAATAACGAATTGGACTGTGTTTTGTAAGTGATTAGTTGCTCTTTTTATCATTTCTTTCTACATTATTGTACAGTTTATTGGACTCTACTTTCTTTTGTTATTGATCAGCCTGTAATTAATTATTTATTAATTCTTGTAAATAATTACTGAAAAATAAGTATTAGCTTGTCATTTGTTGATCTGTTTTTATTTATTAATTGAACTTACAATTAGTGTGTGTAAATAGACTACTTTGTGTAAATAAAGTGAAAGTGTGAACTTTAGTGTTGCCAGCCTTATTTTAGACATTAGAACCCGTAACAATATTCTAAAAACATTTTCAAAGAAGCCGAAACGATACCCCACGGTGTTGTCATTTCAATAAATAGAAAATACTAACAATAAGACAGTGTTATATAGGCCTATTAATATAATTATTTTTTATATATGTAAATACAAAAGTACTTTTGAACTGGAACAGCCACAGCTATACAATTTTAGAGAAATCTATAGATATAATACAATACAAAAAAATGCATGTGCAAGAAATAACTTGGATACATTTCATCAAAATTTATAAACATCATCCCCAATATTTTATTGCATGTTTCCAAAGCATACAATACAAATAACAAATTGACTGTAGAAAACTGGATAGCTAGCAATTTATTTTTTAAGTTTAGTTTATTAAATTAAATGCGTGAGTGTTGTTATTATCCTGAGCGTTCTTCTTCCTCCTCTCAAACTTTATAATGTTATATATGATTTCCTTAGTTACATATATATATATATATATATATATATATATATATATATATATATATATATAACTAGGAACTGTTTAGTGTTTATAACTAGCTGAAATAATAACTGTTCATTCTGTTTACCAACAGAAGAACATGCTTTTGCTGGAAATACCACATAGTATTACAAAAGACAATAGATACTATAAATAGTACGATCTATTATCTAATATATACTAATAGATACATATCTAATTATCATATATTCATATATTTCTAGTGGACAAATAATATTGAGTGATTGTGTCTTATCTTTAAGTATTATTTGATACTATATTTTAGTGTAATATAGCCTACTATAGTGTTATATACTATATCGCCAGCATTATTTTGGTGATAGAACCCGTAATAGTATCTATTTTGTGACCATACAGTAGCAGTTGAGTTTCTTTCTTTGAAAGAGAAAAAAAGCAATCGTGTTTCAAGAAGGAACAATGCCGAAAACAACAACAAAAACAAGACTACTATATACAGTACTATATAATGGCATTATGACAACTAAACAGAGGATGACCTTGCTCAAGAGCCAGATGAGGGCAACAGCAGTTCTTCGACCTGGTCCGAAAATTCCGAGGGAACAAAGCCATCCGGTTTTTCTCCTTGAAATAAACAAAACGAACCTACTGCATTCAATTGAGCAAAGCCATGTAGCCAAACGGCTCAAATAATAGGAAATAACGACAAAGAAAAAGGAATTGGCAATAGGGGTTGAGCTTTTTTCAACCAGGAAAGATCTACCTACGGTACGACTTTTCTTACATGCCAGTCTAAAAATCGCAAAAATTAATCCCTGTACAATAGAAGAGCATAGAGGTTGTGCATTATCCAAAATATAATTACAGCATAATAATGAAAATTAGTATTGAATTACGCAATGTTATTGACGGATTTATTATTATCAACTAATTAGACCTTGGTCACAATACAAGCGACAAGCAGCTGGAGAAAAATTTAAAGTTTTAAATTCATGAAATTAAATTTTATAATACATTTGAGTTGGATTAAATTTATGAGAGTAAATTTAAATGGCTGCAAGCGGCGTCGCTCTCTTAAAATCGAATCTCTACTGTGCAAGCACACCCATGAGTTATTGAATTTATTTGAAGTGTCTAGTTTATTAATATGTGTAGAATGAGTACAGGCAAAAAGTATGAAAAAAAGTTGTATTGCGAGAAATAGAATTCTGAATTGAATTGATTAAAAAAGTCAAATTAAATTGATTAGAAATAGTCAAGTATCATGAGAACTATAACATGTGAACAAAGCTCTACGTTTGAGAAAATTAATTTCCGTTTCCAAAGATGGACAAGTCTTGAACGTTATTATAACGGTCGTACATTAAGGGCGATAGGGGTTGAAGTGGGTGGTAAATAAGGGTGCTTTCCCTTTCTCCCTCAACAAGGGTAGAAGGAAACAGGGAAGTATGGAAGCCACCACGTACCAGGAAGAGTAAAGTGACTCTGAAAGACCAGACAAGTGAAGAATTCGGAAAACAATTCAAGACTAGAAAAAACCACCCTTCACAATCGATGTCTAGTAGTGAGGGTATTGTATTGTAATGTATTCTGAAAGTAGATTCACCCTCATCCGCTTTTCAAGCAACTAGGAAACGAACGATGCAGACAAGGAAGAACGGGATATGACAGTGAGGTAAGGTCACAAGTGACCAACAACCGTCACGTTTAGAATGGCGAATTGGCAAGGCAGCATCAGCATCCATCATGTCATGCCACTCACACTATTTTGGTCAAGAAATAAAAGTCTTCAATTAAATGGTGTGTAAAGTCAGGTTAGAAATGCTTTTTCATCTAATTTAAGAGTTTTACTTATTGTAGATATATATTTGAAAGTTGGAACAAAACTTTTTAGAGTATCTGAAGACGATAATAAGCCAAATAATGAGCCAACTAGCAAACCAATATTTAACTAGATATCTCACTACAATAAAATTTACTAATTTTTATTTTAATTGTTTGTAATGATAATGTGAATAAAGCACGATCATATGCTCTGAGTTATCTATCTGTAGAAAATATTTATTCCGACTTTTATACTTGGTCATAAAGTATAATATGAATTGGAAAAAATAAACATTAGATCAATGTACAGAAATATTTAATGGCACAACTTTAATTAGTCAGGTTTGTGAAGTGTCAAAAGAAGATACTTTCAATTATCATCATTACACCTATTAACATGCCATACTCATTAGCATAACGACGGAAGGGGGTTTCCGTGTTACACCCCTTCCCCCCCTTGAGCCTGCGCCAAAAAAAGAATAACGAGGCATCGATAATAGTTATTTATGTATTAAGAGCGTGAAGCGCGACTTTATCGCTCGAGCCAAAGCGGAGCGCAGTAATTTTGCGAGAGCGATAAAGAAGCTTCACGCGCGAATTGCATACAATATTTTTCCTAAAACTGCAGTTCTGGATTCCAACACAATAAAAGCTTGTAGTTTGTAACATCACAGACCATGCGCGGATTTGGTTAGCATTCGCCTTTTTTGAGGTTATGTGAATTTCACGGATTCCGTGATCCACCAATGAGAAGACATCAAAATCAAAACAGAAGCGTAAAGAAAACAGCTGGCGAGCGTAAAGTACTTTACCGCTTGCTGAGCAGTAAAGAGGTATTTTACAATTAGTTTTCAGTACGTAAAGAACTACTTTACGAGCAGTTGCAGGAAAAAAACTATAATATCGGTTACTGGAGGTAAAACATTTTCATACGTGAAGATTAAATAATGTTACAGCTAGGAAAAATAAGAATGTACTGTAGTTAAAGTAAGGGCAAATTTCCCCGGGTCTCAACGTCAAGGGGCCCACATCATTTGGCAAATGTAAGCAAGTGAAAAAACAAAAATAAAATAAAAGGCCTCAGATTGCCCAGCTAGGGGCCTCCAGGGCCCCTTATTGCTCCTGTTTAGACCTCTAGAGACCCTCAGGTGCCGCGGGCACTTGGGGCCCGTTTTTATTGCCGCTGCAATCGTGTGAAGTAAAGATTCAAGTAGGCTGCATCTAGGATATTTCAAATTTCAAAGTTTATACACCAGGGTCCCCTAATTGCCTCAGCTTTGGGCCTTTAAGGGCCCCACTTACTGTTGGGTCCCAAACATGGGTTTGGAGGCCACTTCAGTGAAGTTGACACAAGCGGCTTGAAAGGAGAAAAAGTCCCCTTATCTTTTTGTGGACGGGCTTCAAATGATCATTTCTGGCACTTTAGAGATTTGATATTATTTTATTAATAATCAAGGTCCCCAACGCCTCACAGAATTTTTTTAATTGTAAAATTTGTCACGCCATGAATCAATCAACAAATAATAGAGGAAAGAGGTTGATAACCACTAAAAATGCTTAGAGATGCACTTTCAAGACTTAGAAAACAATTTATACTCCAGGAGAGAACCCTCATATCCCACAATTTTGTAGGGTTCCGTTACCATCCATATGTAATTACAAAATTACTATAAGTTAAAATTTGGAATTTGATGTGTCATTAATTCAAAATTAGAAATGTTGATTGGTTTTGCATATTTTCTAGTTGAAAGTTAAACCAAGTTCTATTCAAAATAATAATATTTATATTTTTACAAATATAATTTATATATTTACAAATATAATTTATATATTCCAGTATCAGTGAATAGTTCGATACGAATTCTAGAGATCAGCCTACACAAAAATAGAAGATAAGTTTATTGTATTTTTCAAGGCTCTCTCTGGTACTACATACTCAGTGCCCTTCCCTTAGCTTCCACAACTTTTACATTGAATGGTTTTCAGTTGGCCTACACTTAAAGTATTTATTGTGAAGGGGTAAAGGAGCCTCCATCAAAACTGTCCCAGGCCACTAAAGGTCTCTGGGTGGCCTTGATTGTAATAATGTTCAATGGGCACTTAGAAGGAGGCTAGTATTTTTTATATTTCATGCATTAAAATTTGTTCACAACTAATTACTGAACTAACAATATACGAAAAGTGGGTTCAAGTTCTTAAGCAAACGATTCATGGAAGCAATGATTTATCAAATTTAAGCTTTCACTTTACCCAATTTATAACTTAATTTTAATACATACTCGTATACTGTTTCGGGGCATCAAATCAAGTTTCCAGTATCGAATACCCTAACATTTTCCTAATATGTGGACTAAAATGAATGGATTTAAACTTTTCTAGTCATAAGTATAAGTGTAGAATCTCTTAAAATACGATAGAGTGACTATTTATCGAAGTTTTCCCGGGGGTGACCCCCGAAACTTCCTGCCGATGGGAGTATTCCAACCCTCCCGAAACAAACTAAAATCTCCAATACCCCCCACACATTTCAAAATTCTCGCTACACTACTAGTCATACTCTCATAAACATTCATGTTCTTCATTCATTATTCTTCATCGTTACTCTACTGAATTCATTAATGTAAAGAGCCTACAGACCAATGATATCTGCATTCAAATAATTTTTAGCTCATAAAAACCAAAGTATTTAACTGCAAGGCGGTAATATTCAAATATGGGTAAAACAGCAAGACAAGTCAATAGGGTACATGTAATCACCGAAACCTTCCCACCGAAATCCTGAAATAAAGCCTCACCTTGAAAATAAAATTGAAACGAGCAATTTTCGTCAAAAAAAAACACAAAATCGAGATGGATTCCTGAAATGATTCAGAGGAATTATAAATTCCTATTCCGATAACGTATAACCGCAAATTTCACAGTAAATTCATGATATCATTCCAAGCTATGTAGACTCATAGAATGTCTGTTGAGCTTTTATTTTAGAATCTCTCAATCGACCATTTATTATCACAAATGTATTATTAAAGTATAATTATTTTATTGAAATATAAAGTGGAAAGAGAATTTTTACTCATTAATTGGAACCTTGCAGATGTTCAGTGACCTCTTTCTCATGATTTTAATAGAATTTGAAAATCCATACCATTGATAGATTGTTGAACTTGAAATTAGATTGGAAATTCTCACTACTATCTTTGCACTTCTCATAGAAAAATGTAAAAACTGAATCACTACATTATTACTGGATTATCCCACTAGGAGCAGGACTCAGAGTTTGCTTTTAATTATACATAAATATCAGTAAAGTTCTGTTTACAAAAACTATCATAATACAGAAATGTGAAAAATATTTTGTGTCAGGCTCCTAAATTAGATTAAATTGTATTTTGCATTATTCAAATTACTAAAGCGAATTTGTACTGTATAATTATAGAATATCATAGGCCTACACTTACAGCGAATCTCATAGTTGTTATCTGCAGATAAAAAATATATAATAAATTAAAAAATATTTATATTATCCAATTTGAGGCGAATGCAATATTCTGATAATTTATTGTACTGAACACAGAACGCCTTCCTTTTGGACTAGGGCATAACAAATCCATTATTGTTTACATCAGATGTCAGGATGAATCTCTCACTCATCGAATTCTCAGACTCGTTGTTGTTACTCGTATAATTCATTATCTTCTACTTGGCAGACAAAGCACGTACATGGCTTTAATTAGAACTGAACGTCGAAAAATGGACTAGAGAACAAGAGCACAGGTAAAAACATTTTTAAACATTACTTCAAAATAATAAATAATACAAAAACAGGACGATACCTCTGGCATTTAGCAATATTCAAATTTCAAGCCATAAAGCAACAACACAAATTGACTAATTTTCAAAGATTTTATTTTTATGTCTATGTTTATGATTCAATACGATGCTTGTTTGTTTACATTTTGGAAGCCAGTTTGAGTGAAAGTGTTTGTTGAATGAAAACAACACGAAAACGCCATTTATGCTATTTGCGTTCATTAGCCTCTACGAAGGCAATGATGCCTTGATTGGGCATTTTTAGACGTATCGGGCGAAAGCTGCCAACGCAGAATGCAAGGCCTCACGCCAAATGCATAGATATTATTGAAAGTTAATCGGGATTTTCGAGTGTAGCAAGGTTGACATGGAAATAATAATCTTAGCAACGAATCGCTCCTTCCAGGAGGCAGCCAGAAATAACAGAGCTAGAAATAGACTGCGAGGCTCACAATGAACCGTTGCCTGCATTGTGGGAGGGGTACAAAACCGTAAACCAAGTTCATTTCTATATTCTCAGAATTCTTGTTCAATTTGTGTGCCCTACCTACCTACCTGGAGAAACTATTTCCTACAAAGAAACGCACTACACACCCCAAACTGAACCTATCGGCCAACCAAACAATGCAGGAAACTTTCCTAGCCTGGCCATTTTCAACTTTCTCTGAACTTCAGAGTGACTCCGTTATTTGAACAACGTTTTTGTGAGCCAAACAAAGGGGCTAACTAAAAGGACCAAATATCAATATGCATGAGGGCAGTCATCTCCTCCAGTTTCTGAGAAAATATTCAAAATTAAACAAATAAAACACCATTAACCAATTCATAATCATACTATTATCGACTTTCGCAACCTCGAGATCCTGCCCACAATTATAACGGTCAGAAGATACTCTACTAAACGATAAACAAGAAGAATGATTTGGAGAAAAAGGAAGGAAGTGCTCTAAAGATTTCTAAATCATACAAAATACTTATTGTAACATAAAGCACACAAGAAAGCTGTTGTTTGTAGGCTATCAAAAATATAAAAAAACGCAAACAACTTTGCAAGCTTGGCGCCATCGGATTAACCGAAGACGCGTTCTACTCTACTGTGTAAGATATATGATTTTATATGAGTAATTTTTTTAATGATATATTTTTCAAGTTTTATAATCGTGGGCTGAATTATGCTAGTTGATCATACAATATGGATTATTGTCAGGCCTGTAGAAAGGTCACCGGGGACTCTGGAACACGAAATTATTTCGGGCCCCGTTTTTCCAAGTGTAGGACCTTCTTTGCAAGTTTGTTTCGAGGCCCAAGGTCAAAAAGTATAATATTCGGGGGTCGTTATGACCTTTTTTTGCAAACTGGCAATGTTCAAGCTTACGTGCCTAGATGCGGCCCAGAGTGTACTAATAGACTAATAAAAGACCTTATGCGAGAAAATGCTTTCTTTAATGAACAAATAGCTGCAAGCCTAAGCTATATGATGTAAGCATAGTAAAGAATACGAATGAGTAAGTACTGAGAGAGTGAGAGTAATTAAAACAAGATTGTAGCAACCGCTGCCCTACTAGGGCAACATACTCGTATAATACTACCACACCGTATTGTAACAAATACTAAACTGATAGAAAACAACAACGGAGTCCTGTGGTCTTGTCCTTGAACAGACAGCTATAGTCCACGAATTTTCATTATTCTTCAGAAGACATGAGGGAGTAAACCAGGAAAAAACTTGGACTTGCAGCTGTCGCATATAAAACAACAGAACAAAAAGATCGTTTTTAGAGTAATTTTATTCAGACGCATGCGCGTAAGTTATAAAATAACATGTAGACGTAGAGCCATGTGCACATGATTGCATCCTCACCTGCTGACCAGCTGACAGCTGCTCAGGGTCAGAAGTCGAGGAACCAGAAAGGAATGAATACAGAGAATGAGATCTTGAGTGAGTGTGAGAGAAAGGAGAAAGAGAGAATGTTAGATGTCTGTCCTGCTTTGGAATTATGCAGAAGCATGATTGGGACGCGTGCCTGGATGAAAGCTAACATTTTTTCCAATTTTAGTTGAAAAACGCGAAATTTTCAATTTATTTTCTATTTATTTATCAATTTTGTTGTGTGTTCACATTAGATTGTATTGATAAATAAATATCAGGTATCTGTTACTTAGCTTTTTTTTCTTAGTAATATTTTTTCAATCATTATATCTAAAACATCTAATATGTAAAGGTCGTGATGCTGTTCTCTATCAACGAAACTCTAACGCCGGAGAAAAAAAGTACAATGAGAAAAAATAAGAAAAATTAAAAATAAGGGGATAAAGGAGAGAAAAAGAAGGAGGGCGATGAGAAAAAAGAGACTATTATTTGGAAATACGTTATCATGTTCTAGATATCCCGATTCAATTGAATCGGGCAACTTGCTATAGTTCTCTATGAGTTGGTTGCATGTTATAAAGATATTGGAGAGAAAAGGCGAGGCATCCGCTGCCCTTCTGGCGACCCGACTATGGAAGGGTCGAGGGGTGAAACGCAATGTATTGAGCGCTGTAGAAGTTGAGTAAACTGCTGACACACAAAACAACACTGACAACAAACGCACGCACGCACGCAAATGACCGCCGCCATGCATAGCACAATTTGCTCCAGACGCTTACTGAATTCATCAATTTAATTAATTATCCAACAATCGGGAAGCAATCGATACAGCCGAACAACAAACAACCCCAACAGAGAGCACACTTTGGATGATATGACGTCACAACCTCTAACAGCATCTGGGCCAATGCTGACCAATGGAATAGTTCAGCTTGTTCATCTAATTTCTAATATATAAACGTCTTTTAATGCAGCCACTGTTTAGTGTGACTTATTTTTTGTTCACTGTGACAAAATTGAGCTAGGTGCATCTAATGGAGCAGTATCTAATTTGTTTTTGAATTTTATATTTGAATTTTCTCCTGGAGAAGAATCAGGAGGTGATGTTTAAAGAGGAGGAAAAGTAGAATAAAAAGGAGGAGAAGAAGAAAGAGTAGGGGGGAAAAGAAAACGAGAAGTAGGAGGTGAAAAATAAGGGATAAGATAAGAGAAAAAGAAGAAAAAAAGGAAAACTGGAGGAGAAAAAAAGGAATATTAATAGAAGAAGAAGGATAGAAGAGAAGAAAAAGAAGAATCTCTGGATTATAGGTTTAGTTACATACCCTACAATTCAATTAAATCGATTAAATCAATTATTTTTCTACTCGATTGTTGTGGTTTACTCTGCACAATAGCTGTTTCTGTAGAGCCAAAACTAAAAAATTGGGTAGAAAGAGTCATAAATTGCACTAAGAGAGCGCTCTTTACTACATAGTATATAATAGAACTACATAGTTGTTGATTTGTGCACTATCGATGTTAATTTGCATTTATCTTTGTCAGGTCGGCTGTCTCATGGACAATACCCCATTATTTCTAGTCATCCGCCCTATTTCATTGCCGCTACTTTAGGACCTGCATTAAAGCCTACCTCGAGACTTGCTCAACTCAAGGAAAACTTACAAATTCTTTACGCAAGAGGTTTTCAGGTCTCCAATGAGATAGAAAGTCTCAAGGCAGGTTCATAAATACGGGCCTAGATGCAGAGAATGAAGCAAAATTCATTTTCCAATTTAAAAACTGATCTTTTTCGGAATGACTCACCTGCTGGAACTTGTAGTCAACATCGCTGCAGTAGTGATTGGAGTCGCTGCCGCCCTGAAGAACGACAATGCTATGTGGTGCTTTTTCGCGCAGTTTTTCCGCCAAGCGACGTCTGTTCAGAGCGAACAGCTCCATTGGCACTTTGAGGGTGTGATCCCCCATTGAGAAAAAAGCTCTGCAACAAGCACACATCTAGATGGAAAACTCATAAACACATGAATACAGTAATTAAAAGATACTAAACAGGGACATTAGAGAATTTGGGAAAACTACGCTAACGAAAGCGCTAACCCAGTGACGTAACTATGAGAAGATCAGGGGATAGATACCCCAAAGATCCAGAGACAAAAAGTTGTGAATTTTAGCAAGCCCTGAGAAACTATTTTTTACAAGAGTCAACGAATTAAATCGCTGAAAATGTGATGGGGGGGGGGGGGGGGTTTACGGGTAACACCCACCCTTGAGCCTGTGAAAGAGGCCCCATAAACGAGTAGAGAGACATCAAGAACGAAATACGATAATATACGATAATTACAATATACGATAATATCGGTTACTGGAGGTAAAAAAGTTTTCATACGTGAAGTGTTACAGCTAGAAAAAATACTATAATTTCAATATTTAAAATACTTCAACTAAAAATAATAAATTCAATTATAAGATTACAGAGGGTATGGGGCGAACAAGACAAGTTTTCTTGGACCTCAACGTCAAGGGGCCACATTATTTTACAAATAAATGGAAGCAAGTGACAAAACAAAAATAAAATAAGGGGTCCCAAATTGTCCAACTAGGGCCCTCCAGGGCCCCTTTTTTCTCCAGTTTAGACCTCTAGAGGCCCCTGGCGCCGCGGGACCTTCGGGACCGTTTTTATTGCCAGTTTAGTCATGTGAGGTAGAGATTCAAGTAGGCTGCATCTAGAATATTTCAAATTTTAACGTTTATAAACAAATTTAATTGCCTCGGCTTTGGGCCATCAAAGGCCCCGCGATGCTGGTGGGTCCCAGTATTTTCGGAGCCCCCAAACATGGGTTTGAAGGTACTCCAGACCACTTCAATCAAGTTTACACAGTAGGCTTGAAAGGAAAAGAGGTCTCTTAATATTTTTGCAGACGGGCTTCAATTTCTGTTACTGTTACTAATGCTCAGATCTGATACCCCATAGTGTATTGTAATCGTGAAATTTGTCAGACCATGAATCAATAAACATATAATATGAGGGAAAAGTTGATATCCACAAAAAAAGCTTAGAATCGCACTTTCAAGACCTGGAAAACAGGTGGAGAACCCTCAGAATCCCCAATGTTTTGGGGTTCCGTCACTCTTTAAATGTAAATAAATGCAAAATTACTATAAGTTAAAGTTTGGAATTGGATATTAATTCATTCTCTCAATCTCTCTTTGCAAGTTGAATCAAGTTCCTTTCAAAGCCATAATAATTTTTATATTTTTACACATTTTACATACTCCAGTATTAGTGAATAGTTCGATGCGAATTCAAGAGATTACACAAAAATAGAAGAGAAGTTTATTATGCTCTCTCTGGTGCCACTCATTGCCCTCTTCCCTAGCTTCTACAACTTTTTCAAGGAATGGTTTTCAGTTGGACTCGAATTTTATCTTTAAATTAAAAAAAACAATTCAAATTAGTTACACAGATTCTTTTGAGTACAGTAGGCAACTAGGCATAGATAGAATACATATTCAATGCCAGTTGAGAAATCGAGTAATTAATAATCAAGTTATTCAATTAGTATAAAATCATTTGCAAATATTAAAAATTGGTGTTTAGGGTGAGGGAGCCTCACCTTTTGGTGTAAGGGAGCCTCCAGCCACAACTCTGTCCCGGGCCACTAAAATGTCTCTGAGTGGCCCTGATTGTAATAATAATTTGAAACGACTATAGATTGTTGAACTAGGTTATCCCGGGTCGCACGAATGTGCGACTTATTAAACTTTGTAAAATACATTCCAGATGTAGATTTTCTACATACTGAACGACAGCATTGCCTATGGTGATAAGTTTAAGCACAGTATGAGTTGCTCCATTTCTAAGTGGGTATCACAGAAGAGAGCGAGATTCAAATTGCCCATCTGTACATCTAGCATTCTTAAGTTAGAATACCTATTTTTTGCTTGTATCTTTTCTTAAATTCTACCCCCAATGCCCAAACACAATAATGAAATTTTAGTAATCTTTATTATAAGAAGATGAAGAAAAAGAAGATTAAGAAGTAGAAAAAGATGATGAAGAAAAAAAAGGAGAAAAAGAAGAAAAGGAGTTATAAAATTTCTTTAGCACAGGTATGTTAAAATTTTCTTATATTCATCAGCTGATACAAATGTACCAAAAAATAAAACTATATTAAATAGCTTGAGGGATTTTCTTCTTCTTCCTCTTCTTTTTCTTCTTATTCTCCTTTTTCTTCTTCATCTTCTTTACTTCTTCTTCTTCTTTTTCTCCTCTTTCTTCTTCCTCTTCTTTTTCTCCTTTTTCTTCTTCTTCCACTTCATCTTCTTTTTCTTCTTCTTCCACTTCTTCTTCCTCTTCTTCTTTTTCTTCTTCTTCCTCTTCTTTTTCTTCTTCTTCCTCTTCTTTTTCTTCTTCTTATTTTTCTCCTTTTTTCTTCTTATTTTTCTCCTTCCTCTTTTTCCTCTTCTTTTTATTCCTCTTTTTTTCTCCCTCTTCTTCTTTTTCTTCTTCTTCTTATTTTTCTCCTTCTTTTTCTTCTTCTTCCTCTTCTTTTTCTTCTTCCTCTTCATCTTCTTTTTCTTCTTCCTCTTCTTTTTCTTCTTCTTCCTCTTCCCATCTTTTGGCCTTTATGCGTATTTTTGACTCAATAATCTTGGTAGAAGTAGATAATGTTTTATGTGATTTTTCAGCTTATTTCGCATAGAATTTATTCAATTCGCCATATAAATGAGAGCTCTAGAAGTCTCAAGTTGTCTGAATGAGCACTAATTTATTCATTTCTTTTTAATCTCTTCTGCTATCTTTATTTCTGTAATGAAGCGTTACCAAAGAAATAAGCTTTTGCAATCTGGCAGATTCCTTGCGAAATATTTTCGCAAACACCTGTATAACTTTTTTAGGGAAGTGATAGCCGCGAGCCGCAGCAGGTATCTGTTGAGTCAGATAAGATAAGCTGCAAATTTCTGGGCCCTCTTTGTAAGGGTGACCGTTTGGATTAGTAACCAAAACAGACTCTGTTCACTGCTATAACATCACTTTCCGGTGATACGGAGCTCACCTAAAACTGTAGGTCCAATTCATCAATCACCATCATCCAACTCATTACCCACGCACAGGTCTCAGACCTATGTGGGCTTCATCCTCCGAAAAAAACGGGCGAGACTCAGGTAGTTTAGCCGCTTATTTCACGCATTCCATAATGGTCCCTTTTTTCGCTGGTCGCTTTTTTCCCGTATTCAAAAAAACATTACATTAACTGTAATGTCAAAAATATATTACAGGTTCAGGAGGTTCTAGAGGCTAGATCCTGTATGACATTGACATTACATGATTGTCAGATCGATATGAGTGGAACGAATTATTTTCATTATCTTAACCCAGCCGCCTAGAAGAATAAAAATTGAATTCTTCGAAATATACGTCTTAATAGTGTAACGATATTGTTATAAACACTATCCTTTTCAAACAAGTGTGAAATGTACGGTCTGGAGTATAGTCAATTCGCTTAAAAATTGTCAACATTTTCAAAAGGATTCCAGGATCTCAGGGGAGGGGGAGCGAAGTTGGAGCGCATGCCAAAGTTCTGTCAAGCTGTCAGAGAGGAAAATCAGTGGGGTATAAAGATGGAGCGCACTGATATGAAACGTCGCGCTCCACCTTTGTACCCCTACGATTCGAGTTTGACATGGGTTTGACAAGGGTTCAAAATTCAGGCTAAGTATATATAGCTTGAAACGTAAGTCTCCACATTTACTTGTAATTAATAATAATTATGTATCTTAAGATGTAATGAAATGTTTTGGGCAACTTTCCCCTATGGTTTAAATTTACTAATAATAATAACGCAATAAAGGTATGAGGTGGTTCAGTCACATCTAGCCAGGTTAGGTTAGGTGATTGTGGAAACTTTTGAAACACATTCATCCATAATTGCTATTCTTGGTAACACAGATTTATTTTGAGGTTATTCAACTTCTCAGTTGAAATAAATCAGAGTTCACTGGAATTCATATCAATAAATTCGGCTAAAATCTAATCACTTCTACAGTTAAGAACACTAACAAAAATCTACAATACTATTACCTTTCAATATTCACCATTTGGTCCTCAACATGTCGATTTTTGTTGAAGGACTTTATTGAAGAGCACTACAAAATAAGTGGCATGTATATTTATATATGTATATATTATATTATCATAATTTTACCAGATCAGGTAAGTGAAAGGTAGAAAAAGGCATGGCCAGAACCAAGTATATTTAGAGGTGCGAAGGTGGAGTGTGGCTTGGGAGTGCGCTCCAACTTCGTACCTCTACGAAAATGATTCATGGCCAACCTTCAGCCAGGTAGAATGCGCTCCACCTTCGTAGATTCCTGAGGGGAAGGCTTAAGCCCCAGAGCCCCCATGTTAAGCCCCTGGTTATGAACATTATTCTACTTGAAAAGTGAGAAAACAAGAAATGCAACAACACTAATCAGTGTTAAGCACATAGTCCCTACAGTCAATTTGCCTGAAAATTATTTACAATTTTTTTAAAGACCTCGGGTTTTTAAGCCCCCTAAGCCCCTCTGGGTGCACCATTGACACTATTTATCTAGTATATATGTCTATGTATCTATTAATGCAGGATAAAGCGATCTCATCTAGAATCTTGGTACATAGTAAATGATTGAGATGAACATAAACTAATGAGAAATCATGATTCTTATGAAGTCTTATCATGGTTTTATGCTAACTCTTTCAAGGATGCTTCCACAGCAGAGTATCCAATATTCAATGATAATATTGTTACAAATGCAAACAAAGCAGTTATTTACGCACTTGTTCTATGTAGATCGTTCCATTCATGGACAAACGTGACTTGCAATCTGATTCTTCTTAGTCTCTCTCATTAGATGTCTTTCTCACTCCTATTCTTTATATCTGTGTCCCTTGCACTCAATTGAATTTCTCGAGAAATCTACAAATTTCCTGAACAATTGTGGTCATGTTCTACTATATTCTGTCACCTTCCATGGCATTCTTGAAGCTTCTAGAGGCCGCCAGTTCTTGGAATTATACAACTATGACAGCTATATAAAGAAGTCCACATGAACAAGCTATTTAGTCTTATAAGCTCGCGTGTCAGATTGTGTTACAGATCTCGTGTCGTTGGAGTAAATAGCGTTTGATTACAGTGTAAAGTGCAGAGACAAGTGTTTACTATTTGTGCAGCTTACTAACAGTTTAAAGACGTTGGGTCAAGTGATATTATTTGGGACTGTCAAATAACGAATTGGACTGTGTTTTGTAAGTGATTAGTTGCCCCTTTTACCATTTCTTTCTACATTTTTGTACAGTTTATTGGATTCTTGTTTCTTTTATTATTGATCAGCCTGTAATTAATTATTCATTAATTCTTGTAAATAATTACTGAAAATAAGTATTAGCTTGTCATTTGTTGATCTGTTTTTTCTTTATTAATTGAATTTTCAATTAGTGTGTGTAAATAGAATTAGTTGTGTAAATAAAGTGCAAGTGTGAACTTTAGTGTTGCCAGCCTTACTTTAGCTGTAGAACCCGTAACAGTAAAATCAGCATTACAAAATTAAACATGCTATGGAATGGTGTATGACAAACTGGAGTAGTGTATTACCATTAACAGTATGTGTTTGAATTAGGCTACCGATAGTGCACTGAAAGCATTCTTATTCTGAATGATCACTCTTTTATGAATCATAAAGAAGGGTTGAAAACACAGGCTTAACTTACAGAGGGAGGTGAACCCGTTCAATGGCTTATTATGTCTGTATAATTTTTTTGTCCTTTGTATTATTTTTAATTTAATTGATCAGGTATTGTATTCTGAATTTACTGATTTTTTGTAATCTACCTATATTGATTTATTGATTGTTGGTTTTTTAGATTATTAATGAGTTACACGAGACAGACGATTTAAGCCAAAGTAAATAATTATCAATCAATTGAAAAATGATAATTACCGGTACTAGCACAGCATCAGAGCGTGTATATGTTGATAATACAGTTTGGGTAAACAATAACGCCAGTAACAACCTGAACACTCTATGCATCTGCCTACTGTACAGCATCTTGCTTTTGAAGCAAGCAGATGCCAAAGTATTCGTGTTAGCATTATCGTTTTTCGCCATTCGAACCATCTTTCATTAGAACAAGGAGTATTTCCATATAATTTGAAAGAGGGGAAGATCTTGCCAATCTTCAAAAGTGGTGATAGAGAAAAGGTGGAAAACTATACAGTAGGCCCATTAGTATTTTAAATGTAATAAGTGAAATTTTTGAAAGAGTAGTTCTAAATAGGTTACTTCTGCACCTTCAAGAAGCTAACTTTATCTGTGATGAACAGCATGGCTTCCAGAAAGGGAGATCAACAAATCAAATCATTTATTGCCAAATAACAAAGTAATTTTGTGAGACAACGTCAAATACAATATTATAATATATTATACACTTATTAAGTTATACTATTTGCATATAACTTATACATGTAATTATATGCAATACATTAAACATATCAAGTCACGAACATACAAAATTAAATACAAATTAAAGTGTACCATTAAATTACAATCATGTTGCAACACCACCCATCCATTCCAAAAATTCCTTGACATCATATATAGGCCTACATAGCTCATACAAAACCTTTTTCAAATATATCTTAAATTTGTTGGGTTCTAATAGTTTTGTCTCGTATGGTAACTTATTATACATTTTTTTGCCAAATTCATGAAAGTTCCTTAATGTTGCCTGAAGATTACAATTATACATATGTAGAAAAGAACTCTGTCTAGTGTAATGATCATGATACTCCTGGTTTCTACTGAAATTATGGATGTTATTTTTTACATACAACAAGCACTCCAGAATATAAAGCGATGTGACTGTTAATATCCTAAGTTTTTTGAATAAGGGCCTGCAGTGAGTCCTGTTATTTACACTAAAAATTGTTCTAATTGCCTTCTTTTGCAATACAAGCAACTTTTTTAGTTGGTTTGAATGACCCCAAACAACAATACCATATGAGAGATGACTGTGAATGTGAGCATAGTAGATTGATCTCAATGCCTCTATATTTACAACAGGCCTGAGTTTCTTAAGCATAAATATTCCTTTGGCCACTCTTTTACCTACATTTTCAACATGTACATTCCATTTAATATTAGACTGTACTGACACACCCAGAAATTTTGCATGTTCACTATTTGATCTTACTGTGTTACTAAATTCCAAGATTTGGGTCTTATTTTTATTTAGACTGAGTGAATTTGCTGCTGTCCAGTCTTCAATCGTTGAGTTTGCACTATTTTTCATATTTTCAACTAAATTGGGAAATTTATCATTCACTAGTATTGCCAAATCATCGGCATACATGTATGTATTGACTTTGCTATCAAGTGCAGTAGACAGGTCATTGACATATATAATAAACAATGTGGGCCCCAGAATTGACCCCTGTGGTACGCCAGATTGCAGAGGCAGATATGAAGAAAAACAACCATTGTAATAAACAGTTTGATACCGCCCTGACAAATAAGCCTGGAACAGGTGTAAAGCAGACTGGTCGAATCCATAGTATTTTAACTTTTCATGTGAAATTGTATCAAATGCCTTTGTCATATCATACTAGCAACCCAAAACCTTCTCTTTATCATCCACAGCATCAATACAAATTTTCATAAAGTTTAAAATTGCATTATGGGTACCTCTTTTAGGCCTAAAACCATACTGGTCATTAGAAAATAATTTCTCACCTTCAAAATATTTTATTAATCTAGCATTTAACAATATTTCAAAAACTTTGGCAATGATCGGTATTATTGAGACCGGCCGATAATTATTGTAATCCGACTTTGCACCTTTTTTAAACAATGGAATTACTTTAGATAATATTAGACATATAGGAATTACAAACTCATCAATACATTTATTAAACAAATAAGTTTTTTTTTTGAGAATGAAGCCCACATAGGTCTGAGACCTGTGTGTGGGTAATGAGTTGGATGATGGTGATTTATGAGTTGGACCTACAGTTTTAGGTGGGTTCCGAACCACCGGGAAGTGATTTTCAGCAGAGAACAGTGTCTTTTTTGCTGGCCAATCATAACTTCAACAATGTATGGTGCAGCAAGTTTCAAAATAGCCGAATTTAAACAATACACATCTAAACTCACACTATTACTTAGTGATACAATGGCACTGTACACCTCTTCAACACTTATATTACCAATGGAGAAAACAGAAACAATATCAAAAGGTTTAGTAGAGGCAAATTTATCTAAATAATAAGGTACATCTTTTTCTGATCCAGGAATACTTTGCTTTGTTGCTTCTACATTATTCAGAAAGCATTTATTAAATTTGTCACTTGTAAGTCCAGCTATATTTGAGTTGATTGATGCCTTATCATTCACATTCAAATTTTCTTTAATAATCGACCAAATAGCTCTGGATTTATTCCTTGTTTGCAATACTCTACTGCAATAATATTCCCTCTTTGCTTGTGCAACCTCATACTTATATCTAGATCTTAACAGTTTATAGGATTCTCTGTAGTGAACTAGGCCAGTACCTATGAACAAACTATACATCTCTAAACAATATTCTTTAAGAGATAATAAATTTTCAGAATACCATTTAGGCTTATGAGATCTTTTACAATAATTCTTTGTCCTAACACATTTAACAGGGAAAACTACATCTACAATATTTAAAAATTTGCTCATAAAATAATCAAACTTCTCATCAACACCACCAGACGAGTACAGGTCCAACCAGTTCACCCTACTCAGCAATAAGGTGAAGTATTGCACGTTCACATCATTAATTGGTCGAATAATTCGAGAGCAATTAGATGCATTATTTTCTGACTCTTCATTGACAGACAACGCAGAAGAAACAACGAGTGCTTGATGATCTGAGACCAAAGTTGGCACCACAGATCCAGATCTTATTCTATCTGAATGTATAGATGTGGCAACATCAGTGGCGCACCCAGGGGGGGCTTAGGGGGCTTAAGCCCCCCCCCCCAAGAACCCGAGCTCCTTGAAAAATTGTTAATAATTTTCAAGAAAATTTACTATAGAGAGTATGTGCTGCAGGCTGATTAGTGTTGGTACATGTCATTTATTCACACTTTTCAAGTAAAATAATGTTCATAACAAGTGGCTTGACATGGGGGGCTTTGGGGCTCAAGCCTTGCCCTCAGGTCCTGAAATCCTTATCAAAATGTTGATAATTTTCAAGCGAATTGACTGTGTAATATGGACTGTAGGCTGTACATTTAAAACTTGTTTAAATAGGATAACAATTAACAATATCGTTATACTATTAACAGGAATACTATGTTTATTATTATTCTATTCTATTCTATTCTATTCTATGTGAGACTATACCATAGGTGGAAATAGAGTTTGTAGCCTTGCAGAATTAAATTTGACTAGGCGGCTGGGTAAAGATAATAAAAATAATTCGTTTCACTCATATCAATATGGCAATCATTTAACCAACTAGTACAGGACCTCTAGCCTCTAGAACTTCCTAAACCTGTAATACATTTAATGTTACGGTAATAATGTAATTTCTTTCGGAAGGTGGAGCCCAGATAGTTGTGAGACCTGTGCGTGGGCCCACAGTTTTTTCCCCCAATTCCCCCCCCCCCTATCCAAAATTTTCCCTGGTAGGACGGGTAAGCCCCCCCCCAAACCAAAAGTCTGGGTGCGCCCCTGGGCAACATTATCTATACATGTCCCTTTATTCACATATGTTCTGCTAGGCCTAGTTACTTCCAATACAGCACACCTAAGATTAAAACTATTTAATAAGTTAAAAAAAACTGACTTATTAACATCACTAACAAGTAAATCAACATTAAAATCCCCTTTAAGCAGAATAGATGCATTTGTTTTATTTCTAACAAACAAAGCATTCAAAACATTATACATATTTTCAATAAATAATTCAAAATTACTTCTATCAGGTACTCTATAGACTTCCAGACAGATAACATTCCACCTTGGTACAAGTATTGCAGCAACTTCACAAACACTTGATCAAATCCCTCAAATATGTGAGCTCATGATACTCCAAATCCTCTCTCACATAAATAGCTGTACCACCTCGAAGTCCTGACGGTCTACAGTAAGCACTAGCCAATTTGAAGCCAGAAATACCAATATCAACAATTTCACAAGCATTTAACCCAGCGGTAACTGAGCGGTTCCCAATCTTTTTCGGCTCATCGACCCCTTCCCATGATTTTTGGTTGTAGGTGGACCCCGTGCATAAATGTCATTAATTTTTTTTTAAACTATAAGTTGAAATGTGTTTTAAAGCTGATGAAGTAGGTCAACTACTGCTCACAGTAACCAATTCAAATTGTGGTGAAGAAAACATTAAAAAGCACATAAACTTAGTAAATTTTTGTAATATAGTCTAATTTGAATTGAAATAATCAAATAGTATGACATATTGTTTTTGGTATTTTATTAGCAACATTGTGTACTTTGTAGTAATTTCAACATTCGCATCTATCAAAATCAGCAAGACTGCTCAATGTGGGCAAACACGACACTCATTGTTAATGAAATGTGATAGAGAGAGAATTGAGGAGAGGAGGTGGAAAAAAACAATGAATTTAATTCACCTTTTTTAGAATATTGCATCAAATTTGTGACAAGGAGCGATACAGATACAGTAATCAGTAGCGTAGCGAAAATCTTTTAATGGGGGGCTTATTGGAGATTTGGGGGCCCCCGGGGGGTCTTAGGGGTATGGAATACCCCCTAGGGTGAGGGGGGCCCGGAGATCCTCTCCCGGAAAATTTTTAATAAGTAGTCCCTCTAACGTCGTATCCCAAGAGATTCTACCCATGTCTAGAAAAGCATTGATCCATTTATTTTAGTCCACATTATGGGAAAATTTTTGAACTTACGATGCTGAGAGCTTGATTTGAGACTCAAAATCAGTAATTTAATACGAGTAGAAATTAAAATAGAGTTTATAAATTGGGTAAAGTGAAAGCTTAAATTCGATAAATCACTGCTTTTATGAATCGTTTGCCTAAGAACTTGAACCCACTTTTCGTTTATTGTTAGTTAATTGATTAGTTGCGAAAATATTTTAATGTATAAAATCTAAAAAATACTACTTTAATAAACCCAATTTAACAAGTTACAGTGGTTTCAAATTATTATTACAATCATGGCCACCCAGAGACTTTTTAGTGGCCCGGGACAGAGTTGAGGCTGGAGGCTCCTTTACACCTTCACCCAAAACACCAATTTTCAATTAATGACTCGATTTCCCAACTAGCATTACGATGCTAGTTAGTCTATGCCTAGTTGCCTTCTGTACTCAAAAAAATCTGTTTAACTAATTTGATTTTTTCTTCAATTTAAAGATAAAATTCGAATGTAAGCCAACTGATAAAACCATTCGTCGAAAAAGCTGTGGAAGCTAGGGAAAAAGGTACTGAGTGGCACCAGAGAGAGCAATAAACTTCTCCTCTATTTTAGTATTTTGAACTATTCACTAATATTGGAATACCGGTATGTAAAATGTGTGAAATTATAAAAATTATGACTTTGAATGGAACTTGGTTCAACTTGCAAAGAGCGAATGAATTAAGAACACATCCAATTCCAAACTTTAACTTATAGTAATTTTGTAATTACATAAATAGATGGTGACAGAACCTCAACACATTGGGGATTCTGAAAAAATTGTTCTCAAGTTCTTGAAAGTGAAACTTTCAGCTTTTTTTATGACTATCAACCCTCATATTATCAAATTTGTTGATTGATTCATGGCGTGACAAATTTCACGAGCACAATAAAACTCTTTGGGGTATCAGATCTGAACAGTAACAGATATCAGCATTTGAAGCCCGTCTGCAAAAATATTAAGAGTCCTTTTCTCCTTTCAAGCCTACTGTGTCAACTTCATTCAAGTGGTCTGGGGAAATTCAAACCAATGTTTGGGGGCTCCAAAAATACTGGGACCCACCACCATCGTGGGGTCTTTCAAGGCCCAAACCGAGGCAATCAGGGGACTCTTATGACATAAGGGCCTCAACGTCAATGGGCCACATCATTTTACAATTAATGTAAGCAAGTGATGAAACGAAAATAAAATAAGGGGCCCCAAATTGTACAGCTAGGGGCCTCCAGGACCTCTTTTTTCCAGTTTGGACCTCTAGAGGCCCCTTAGAAGCCTAACACCCTAGAGGACCCATGCGAAGTAGAGATTCAAGTAGGCTGCATCTAGAATATTTTCAAATTTCAACGTTTATACATTGTATATACATTGTATAAACGTTGAAATTTGAAAATATTCTAGATGCAGCCTACTTGAATCTCTACTTCGCATGGGTCCTCTAGGGTGTTAGGCTTCTAAGGGGCCTCTAGAGGTCCAAACTGGAAAAAAGAGGTCCTGGAGGCCCCTAGCTGTACAATTTGGGGCCCCTTATTTTATTTTCGTTTCATCACTTGCTTACATTAATTGTAAAATGATGTGGCCCATTGACGTTGAGGCCCAAGGAAACTTGCCTTGTTCGCCTCATCTCCTCTGTAGCTTTAATTAGAGTATATTTAAAGTTAATTAAAGTATTAAAATTATAGTTTTTTTCTAGCTGTAACATTATTTAAGTTACTCTTCACATATGAAAACTTTCTTCACCTCCAGTAACCGATATTATCGTATTTTTATTGATGCCTCCCTACTCATTTTTGGGGCCTCTTTCACAGGCTAAAGGAGCGGTTGTAAACTGGTACCCCCCCCCCACCCCCCCCCCCCCCCCCCGGCAGTACGTCAATGACAGTAATAGGGGGTTCTACAAGAATATTAAAAATTAACTCCAAAAAAGTTCATCAAAAGATAAGAACAAATTTTATTAGAATTGAATAGACTACTAAGATTCCTAGTTTGATTTAAAATTATCAAATACGTAGAGTAATAAAAGGAAGCTTATTAGACCTTATAAGAAGTTCTTGTAAACGTGGAAAATAAAAACTAAACACTAATACTATAGCTAGAATTTATTTTCGAAATAAATGTAATTTAAATTGTGCACAGATTTGTTTTCCATCAGAATAATTTTGAACAATTATTAATTGAATAAGCAAGAGCTTGCTAGAATGTTAAAGAAAGACGGTATGGTTTGATAATTTAAATACATTAGGCTCCTTTTCCTCCTAATAATAAACCTGAAATAACTTGAATAGTTTGGTACCTACTTAAGTTGTTGAGTGACCTACCAATAAACATTCCTTTTTGAAATATGATAGAATATCATTCAAATATAAATACGAGGCTCCTTTTGTTTATAACTTTAAAATATATGAGGCGACTTTTGCTTATAAAAATATGGCTGAAAATAGCTTGAAATTTCAAGTACCTGACTTGTTTAGTAAATGTTTATAGTTTTAAAATATAATAGAAGATAATTGAAGGGTGTGGGGCTTGTTCTGCTCATAATAATACAAATAAAAATGGAAATTTATATTTGGTAAACCTGAGCTGTTTAGTCACCTACCAATGAAGGCTTATAATTTTCAAATAAAAGAAAACTAAATATGAATTCTCTGATTTGAAAATGTTTTCATAGAAAGCGCTATTATTTCAAATATATACAGGGTGTTTCGGAACTCTCTACCAATACTTCTAGGCAGTGTTTCTGGACCACTAAAAAAAGTAAATATCGTAATAACTTTTTTCTAAAGTCCCCAGTTACTCACACAGCCGCCATTTTGTTTTTTTCACTCATTATTTTTTTATTCGAACACCTCTGAATGTATAATTTTGAAATTTTGCATACAGATTTTTAACAATTAAAACAACCTAAGAAAAAATTAATCAGAATTTTCCGACATCAAAAAACAAAATGGCGGCCATTTGAAATCTTTGAACGGGATTAAATTAATAATGGCTAATGATATTAATATTTGACTAAAATAACGTTTTTAGATATTTTTATTGCAAATCCAACAATACCTCATTTTCCAAGATTGACCAACAATTAACAGAGATATGCTACTTTTTAGGGTTTCTAAAGGTTGGAAGCGAAAACCTGCAACCCGTTCTCAACCACCGCACACCCTAAAAAGTAGCATATCTCTGTTAATTGGTGGCCAATCTTGGAAAATGAGGTATCGTTGGATTTGCAATAAAAATATCTAAAAAACGTTATTCTAGTCGAATTTTGATATCATCAGCGATTATCAATTTAATTCTGTTCAAAGATTTTAAATGGCCGCCATTTTGTTTTTTGATGTTGGAAAATTTTGATTGATTTTTTTAAGATTGTTTTAATTGTTATAAAGCTGTTTGCAAAATTTCAAAATTATACATTCAGAGGTGTTCGAATAAAAAAATAATGAGTGAAAAAAACAAAATGGCGGCTGTGTGAGTAACTGGGGACTTTAGAAAAAAGTTATTACGATATTTACTTTTTTTAGTGGTCCAGAAACACTGCCTAGAAGTATTGGTAGAGAGTTCCGAAACACCCTGTATAATGCTTGCTTGCATGTATGTATAACTACAACAATATTATACAATTACAAAGTAGCCTACTGGTACTCTGTGATGTTTTCCATTACGAAAAACACAAAAACTTGATGAACAATCTAATATAAAAAATGACACTGTATTCCTATTTAAATTATGATTTTTACTCACATATACTTGAGATATTACAGGGATGCATTTCACTTCTAGGCTGATGAAGATTCTGTTTGCATACCTCCAGTATCTCCAGTATAAGTGAGTAAAAATCCTAATTTACTTAGAAATACAGTGTCAGTTTTGATATTAGATTGTACATAGCATATACCACGCCCCGATCCAAAGACATTCGCTATTGTGGACCCCCATTAACATATCATGGACCCCCAATTTTATTTTTCACTGACATGGACCCCCTAGCAGGTCCCCGTGGACCCCAGGGGGTCCACATGGACCACTTTGGGAACCACTGATTTAACCAGTGCTCACAAATCCCCATAATTGCAATATTAAATTTATCAATCAAAAACATCAATTCATCAGTCTTATTAATCATACCTTCGACGTTCCAGTGGAGTACAGCAACATCAGTTTCTAGCCTAGTCTGGTCATCTGTAGAGAAGCTATTATTTACTAGGTAACTGCTTCCACCGAAAGATCCTTCAAGTTTAAATTACCTTTACTATTCGGCTTCGAGTTATAAAATTTCGCTACGTAAGTATTCTCAGGCCAGAATTCCGCCGTAAACACCCTTCCAAATGTACTTGAAGGAACCCCAACCTTGAACGAAGAGTATAAATCTGGATGATTCGATGTTAGTTTCTCTACAAAAGTCACCTATTTCTTGATAATTTAAAAACTTTGATATATTTTCGCATGCAGTTTCAGGTGTAAACCTTGAAACAAAAAGAAACATTCTTCGTTCAGTAATTGCTAGATTATGGTCCACTGTTGATTTACCCGTAATAAATTGTTTATTTTTCCTTATATTTTTCTTAATAGATACCTGGGAATCTTCAGAAGACCGTCCTTTATTCTCTTTCCTTATTTTATAACCCGGTTTGCCCTTTACAGAACGAAATTGAATATTGCTGTCAACACCATTCATATTCAGTGGCGTAGCAACGGGGGGGGCGGACCGCCCCGGGTTACAGCCCAAGGGGGGTGACAAAAAACAGATCCAATCAGGCTTTAAAAAGACTGGTATTAAATGCTTTTTAAAAATGTTTAATAGATCATTTTTCGTGATAAATAACAGAGAAAAATTATTCTCGTTAGGGGTGACATGACAGACGACTGAGTTGCGTTCGATTAAGTTGAGAGAAATTTAGTCATACGTTTGATGGTGCAGGAGCAGTGAGTATCGAAATGTGTGACACAGAGATTACTTATTAGCTAAATTTATTTTCATCTGTTCTGTTCTACTACACCTGCCTCTCCCAATCACCCCTAGAGAATCTGTGGATTTGTTGATGCAGGTGTCAGGAGAGTAGCCAAGGAGCGTCCTCGGGTACGGACACTCTTCATTAGCGATGACTCAAGTACCTAATAGAATTTGATTTATAATGTGGGTTGAAATATTGAAATACAGTGTTTACATAAATGGTATAATGATTTTTTGGGTGAGAGCTAATACTTTTTTGGGTCGGCTAATACAGAGATTTGTATGTGTTAAAATAATATGGGAGGATTTATGTATAGAAACGCTCAAAATGCAATTTTAGAGGGGTTATTTTAAATTTTACCACACCCTCTCCCCACCATTCAAACAAGAGAGTCATATATTTTGTCAATATCATGAAGACACCTTAATTTATTCTGAGTTATTGGCTTACTGTGAAGGTAGATGATAGAGTTTAGTAGGGAAAGTTATAAAAATTATTAGTTTGATTTGTGAAAAGCAAGTCATAAAGTAATGTAACTGAATTTCAAGGCATGATATTATTTCAGTAAAAAAAATATTAAGTAACAAGAATAAATTTCAGTGGTAGGTCTTGTAGGTGCTTTTTACTAATTGGACTATAACGTTTACGGTGAGTCTTTAGTCAAGAAAGTGAGGTGCTCCCAGAGGTTGAACCCAAACATTTGTCATGCCTCAAATTGAATCAATCAATTATTCTCAAAAACAAAAAAATCAATTGATTTTTTTTACCAAAGATTATGGTGTAAGATGAATGAGTTTCTGTCTAAAAGCGCGTGAGAGGATTATTTTCTATTTTTCGGGGGGGGGGGGGGGGGGACCCCCGAACCACCCTTCTTCCATCTATAGAAGAGGTATTTGTTTCATTTGAAGTGTTACAGGGCTCCTACAAGCTAATTTATAATTCTCAATTTTTTTCTCTAAATTCCAATTTTTGAGTCCTAAGTACTATTCCCAGAGTGAACCAGCAAATGATCAAATACTCAACTGAATCACTTGCTGTTCAAGCAAGCTATTTCAATATTTTCAATTAGACTGCCCACATTCTGAAAAGTTGCAACATGCAGGCCCCTAAGCTAATCAATTTTGCGGAGCCCAATATCAAGTCAAAAATCATCAAAATAGCTTAGCTTAGGCCTGCATATCGGAACTTTTCAGAATTACTTTCAAAAGACCTAAAAATCAAAATTTTTCTGACGCCCGCCCGCGGAGTCCCAAATTTTGAATATCTACATAAAAAATTTATAGTTCTTCCATGGTTGATACAAAATAAGAATCAGCTATGAATAAGGTGTCGTTTGTTAACTGATTTTATGGGGGGTGGGGGGTGGGGGGGGTGTTGCCAAGTTGAAATACCGCCCCGGGTGCCACAAGACCTCGCTGCGCCACTCTTCATATTGTGAGCGCGAAGAACCTGTTGCATGCAATCATCTGCTGGATAATCAGCTGCTGGAGAACCAACTGGAATTATTTTAGTCTGCTCAGCACCAGTTCCAGTTACTCCGGGGATAAAATCCTGTGTATTTGTAGTCAAATCAACATTGCTCAACGTATTTTCATTTGTGAATCTCATTGAATTACTACTAATTCTGTCCTTACCCTGCAATTTGTCAATCAATATAAAATGTTTCCGTCATTAGATTTAACTTTGCCTGCATATGACTGCATTTTGTCATTTAAAAGAAAATCACCAATAACTTCGGCCTGATTGTTCAAGGTACTTTTTAGATTCCTGGATTTCTTGTTCCATGACGAACTGCGTGTTAATATTAACTTTTCATGTGAAATTTAACGACATGCAGTCAAAATTTGACTGCATGTCGTTAAATTTCACATGAAAAGTTAGTACTTTTTAGGTTAACATTTTCAACACGTAACCCTTGTAATTGTTTACTAAAGTCTTTTTGATTTTCCGTGAGTTGGAATATTTGATCAGTCAATATTTTTATTCTAACCTTATTGTATTGTTCGTCATTATTATCATTTACTGTATTTTCTTCCGTGTACTCACTAACCACTTTCGTCAAGATGATTCGGCAATCATCACACATCCACACAATTTTATTATCAAGCGATCTTAGCCACTCATATTCAATATCTGAAATGTCTACACATTCAATGTGATACCATAACTGACACTTCCCACTACATTTTATAGCTTTATTATTTTTTGATACAATTTTGGAGCAGCTCCTGCATTTATGCTTCGGTGCCATACCTAACCTCTTGATTATCTCTTCAAAAGACAGCCATAGTTTCTCTAGTTGAAAAACTAATAGATTCAGGTGATAAAGCTACTGCAATCTTCTTAGATCTATCAAATGCATTTGATTGTGTTAATCATAGACCTTTATTGGAAATACTGCAAAATGTAGGTGTAAATGGGGTTGAACTGAAATGGTTTGAATCATATCTTATTGGGAGAAAGAAACGTGTAGAACAAACTACAGTAGTTGGTTATAGAATAGTTTCGACTAAATCTAATAAATTAGAGGTCCAAGCTGGAGTGCCTCAGGGTCAATACTAGGTCCTTTGCTTTTTTTGTTATATGTCAACCGTTTATGGTACCTAAATAATTAATAAGTGGTAGAGCCCTCTTATTTGCAGACGATACATCACTCATTTTCAGCAATTCCATTCTAGATCATTTACAAATAAGTGCCCATATAGGTGTGCAGTCCATTGTCCAATTCTTAAATCAGTTGAAATTAACAATAAATAGTAAAAAATGCCAATACCTTCAATTCAAAAACAAACATAATTCAAATGAAGATAGGGCTATAAACGTGTTTGTAAACGATAATCAACTAGACATTGCATTTCTAGGAGTTTCATTGGATAGACGATTTACCTGGGCTCCATACATTGAGAAAATATGTTATAAAATGTCATCTGGGGTATTTGTCCTGCGACAGCTCGCTAGATTGAATGACAAAGTTACTTTTTACAGCTTACCATGGGCTCTTACTGTCACATATTAGGTATGCTATCGTAGTATGGGGTAATTCATCAAAACAAAACCTTGATAGGGTGTTAAAGATCCAAAAGAAAGCGGTTAGGTGTATGGAAAGAGTGAATAGATTAGATTCATGAAGGCCTTTGTTCAAGAGACTTGGTCTCCTAACTGTACCCTGCTTATACGTGTATGAAGCTACTTTATATGTAAAAACGAATGATATTAACCAAAATCTTGATGAACATGATTATAATACAAGAAGCCGAGGAGATTATCATTTGGTGAGTCACAATAGTAGCTTATTCAAACAAAAATCTAGTTATATTGGTAGGAAACTCTACAACAAGCTACCGCAGTTTTTGAAGAATCTTGAAAATATAGAAATATTTAAAAAACTATTAGTTGATAAAGCTTTCGTGTACAAGAGTTTCTTTCACATCAAAATTAAGCTTCACCCCAACAAATTGATATAGTAATTATGGTAACTATTGTATAAGAGTATAACTGTTTATCTGACTTGTCTTATACTCCTTAACTGGAGTCTCCATCTACAAAAAAAACCCTACATAAATAAATATAAAGGTGGGCTCCGAGCAGCGAACACATAAGACCAATGGGTCTTCTGGGTTCGTTGGTTCCAAGCCACTAGGTAAGTCACCGTACAGCAGATAACATCAAATTATAGCTGCAGGTCCATGCTTTTATTGGCATCAACTCAAAGTTATTACTCATTATTTCATTCAGTCCATTTTTGTTGTAAATAATGTTAATATTATTATGGTACTGTAATTACTATTGCTCTGCTCTCTGCTTTAGCGTTTTCTCTGAATAGCTTATAAGCCTAAGAAAAATTGCAAGTAACTTAATAAAATCTTGTTTAAAGCCAATAAATACTTTTCAATTCAGCAATATGTAATTTACTTAAAAATCAACAGTCACACTAGAATCTATCTGTAAAAATCCTAATATGCTGTTGGAAATTTTTTTTATCACATGAGATCACTCATGTCTCCATTTTACTTCTGAGAACAAGAGGACTTGTTACATTTCCATTCTCCATTTCAAAATTCCTCATCTTTTACACCTACCGGTACCTCTAAAAATCAATAATTATTGAATCCTGCAAATTCACAGCCTAAAAAACCATGGAAAAAATTTAATCAATCGCTAATAAAATGAATCAACAGTTTGTCGCACAGTGAATGAATTACATTGAGTACATTCTGCAGAATGTCTTTTATCTTTTTTCAGTGTCATGTCCATATTAGTCTGAGACTTGCGCGTGGGTAATGATAGGAATTGTTTCAGAAAATATGTCAGGCTAAACGGGAATCGAACAGGCGATCAGTCAGTGTATTTTATGATAAACATAACTGGTGATAAATAAGTGTTATGGACATTCCTTATCCAACAGATACTTGATGAAAACTCACAGATTCAACGATTAATAATCTACGTATGGTGATCATCAAATAACTCATACAGTATACTATCAATAAGTCAAAGTTATAAAGCTCTCAAAAAGCACAAACCTCAAACAATACAGCAATAGGCTATTTTCAAATTCGTTGTTAACCATCTCAAAACAAGTTTCTTTAAAAAATTCAGTATAACCATCACGATAAAATGGTTACATAATTATCACAAAGAATATATAAATTTTCAACACAACAAACGAGTTATTTGAAACCGACGAATAATACCCAAATAGATAGGTTTCTCTGACGCTACCACAGAAAGTTAGGTTAAGAATACCTACTTATACAACGTTTCGTTCAAGCATCATGAAATTATATCATTTCAAGAACATTCAAAGCATATCATTTAACATTAATATTCATCAACCTATCAAAAATCTGCATAAATAAATGACTCAATTTACCAGTCATCAGAAATTTGTTTGTTTTGGTCGTATTGGATTCTTGCTAAATGCGAAATAGAACTGCTTGATAAGAACTACAAATTAACTATATTGAGGTTAGTTTCATGAATAGCAAAACTCTATTTACATCTAAAGATCAACATAATTAAAAATACTGAACAGGGTATTATTTAAAATAGCTAAATTTCGTGAGTTGCTATTGCTTACCTCTGTACGATGGCCGCCATTTTAACTAACTGAACACAAGATATTTTGTTGCTCGGTGGGGGAGACCAATCGGCCATGATTGTTTACGTTCTGCTTCAACACTGATAAGTGATTAGACTCACTTGCCCACAAATAATTTTCATTCAATTATATAAATTAAAAATGTGACTACTGAATGCTGAATTGAGTTTGAGTAATATGAGTCAAATAACGTAACTGTATTTATTTATTTCCAACAATCAATAACTTACCTAGCACGATGAATAGGCTAATGTATTGGTGAAAATTCAATTTCATTTGATTCTTCCAGCATTCAATAACTTACCAATCAAGATGAAAAATGTGTTGGTGAAATTCAATTTCATTTGAGACAGAGGAATCTATCCACTGGATGTGCAAAATGTAGTATATATATACAAACATTTGTTCTTAAAGTATGACTGCATAGAAAAGCAATCAACAAATCAAACTTAAATCATTTGATAATTTCCAGTGCAAACTTCAAGTTACTTAATAATTTCACAACAAGATTTATTGTTTCCTATATAAATGGCTCTCTGTTTCAATCAGCAAGAAATCTTGATGTGAAATAATTTGTTTTATTTGCACTGCAAATCAACAAAAGTGGACAACTTAACTGCTAATTCTAAAAAGATAATTTGTATAGTACTGAGAATGGGCACATTGCAAAATTTAAAAACCTAAACTAATCTGTTAACTTCCAATTTATAACGAAGATGATCAATATTGGATAGGATTAAAATTGGTTAGTCATTTTTTGGTTATAATCTTGTATAGAAAAATTGACATACAGTTTAAAAAGAATTGAAAAGTTTCTCTGTAAATTGTATAGTAAATGAAATAATTTACTATTTTTCAGTAAATGAGGCCATTCTCAGTTATTTTTGGCAATAGGGACTTTTTGAATGTTTAAAAGCCAGACGTACAACTTAAAGAATTCTTTTATTTTCAATAGAAAAACATCCTACAACAAATATAATAATATGCACTAAAACATGCACAAAAATCAGATTTACTAAAGAAATCCATCTAATATAAACTTTCTATAGGGAAACAAAATGGCAAACGCCAAGTCTGGTGATCCAACAACAAGTAAGCATAAACTGACAAATACATAATAAAGGAAATTTACTGATGAAATTGAAATACAATAAGATAAACATATTTCTGTTAAGCGAATGCTTTTCCTTTCCCTGAAAATCATTGATGTAAAAATTGAAAATGAGTCATGTTAAGACGAGGTTGGCCTAATGAAACTTGATATATAATTTGAGCAAACCACATAAACGAGCTTTTGAAACATTGAAAACAATAAATTGTATCGGTATGAGATATTGTATTTACATGGCTATTAGTGCAGTTTGAATTGGATCGACCACATCGACAGTGTTATCACAGACACTAAAATTAGTATCTTGAATATGCAAACACGACAATAATACATTACGGAAGGTTCGTCAAATCGTGTAACTTATCTTACATTAATCGCGCATTTACCATATTTTAAAATCACAATAAAGCATGTAAATAATAAAGTTAATCGATTATTTTAAATTCTATTTTATTTGAGATCGAATGTGAATTATGCAGGGCCGAAATGGAAATGCAAAACATGAGCACTGCAATCAATTTTAGAACAGAAGAAAGACAATATTGAGGGTTAATGTTAATCAAAATATCGGCATCATCCCAATAAGGTAACGAAAATACTAGCTTAATAACTAATCCAACTTCAGTTCGAATAACTTTAAAAAATTCTAATAATACGAAAGGAAGCTTAGTTCTTACTCAATAATTTGCAAAGAGGAATGGTAATCCAAACATGAACTTCCAACATGTTCGTATTTTGAAATTTTATACACATTCATTTTTGTTCAGAGGCCAATTGAGGCACAGACATCAGTTGAAGAATTTGTACGAAAAAGGATTAGTAATGATCAAAATAATAAAAACCTACCGTTACATGTTGAGAGACCACAATTCATGCCATTTATCCCCCATGAAAATGTCATAGCCGAAAATCATTATACACTAAATAGAAACATTTATAAGCGTAAAATACTTGCTCGAGGCAATTTCGAGAATCGTAAATACAGTAACTTCTACCCTTTACTTCGACCACGATTTATTCACTCAGAAACAGCACCATATCACACACAACACTATATTCCGATCCAGGCTGGGGCGACTGATGAACAGTACTCCTAAGAGTCTGAAGGAATTGAATTTCGCATCATTCATTGCAGACAAGGACGCATGGGACTACGAGAAGATTCTTCATCAGACTCGTAGAGATACCTCTGCTTTGGAGACAATCCTTTTTGTAGCCTACGTACAGCTTCTTTGATAAGGCTGCCATCACGAAGTAAGTCTTGAAGCATTTCGTAGGGGTCATCACTCGCCGTTGACTTTGTGGATTTTTTCGAAAAACAGGAATGAATACTGCAAGTTCTTGGAGACTTCACACACAATTCACAGGTTGCATCGCTCCAACTTCGACTAGGGATATGATATGGCGATGGTCTAGTAGTCCTATTATTGTGCTTCGATTTGTAACCTGACAGTCTCAAATTTTCTTTAATTTCTGATACTAACTCCTCCATATCACGAGCTAAAAAGTCCTGAGTTGTTGTATTACCGGTGGATAAAATACACGTTTCTTCTTTACTAGGCATTTTGTAAACACTATCCACGCACGATATCAGCCGATGTTTGCTATCAACGCGACTCTGTAAGTGAATGCTGAATGGGTCAGACATGAGGCTGCTATGTTATTGTTTTGCTTTGCACGGCGTGAAATCCCCTCCACTTCGAAAGAGCAGTCTGCTTGCGCAGAAAGTAGTCCATATAAACAAGAAATGAATTCACCAAATTACTTCTTTAGAAACTTGATCTAACTATATTAATGTGTGAATAGAACGTTTACAAGCATTATATAGAGATATTGAAGTGTTATGAATAATTTAAACATAATGTAAACACAGTTTTTTCTGGAACAAAGGTTGCGGAGTAATACACTATCAAGGTTACTCCACCCCGTAACACAGTCAGCCAGCGCCTGACGTCATTCAACGTGGCCCAAGATCAACACAAAACGGTAGTGTCAAGTGGTGGGGGTCTGTTTTGATATCGACTGGTGGGGACAAGTAGAGACTGAGACAGAATGAGAGAAAGAGTATTATTGTAGGCGATAGTGACTGGATGAGTGAGAAGGAGGAGTGAAGGTGCAGAATGAGAAAATTGCCGGGGTCAGGGAACCAACAAACCTGGAATCGCAATTGATTGCTGATGTAATAAGTGTTGAGTCATGTTTGTATTTTATTTCTTAACAACCCAAGAAAGACTTCTTGTACTTTACATAAATTACTTTACTTTCTTTAATAAGAAGAAAAGCAGATTATGGCGAGATTATAGAAAACAGTACCCAATGGCGAAGATTTTTATGATGTGTTACATTATTTTTCGGGTTCAGTGAAGGGTGAACTCAAAAAAAATGTTGGGCTGCAAACGAGGGGGATATTATTAAAAATATTTCGGGGGATACTGGTTCCACTTAAAAAAGTTCCTGACATCTATGATAGTTTTATTATGTAGTTCATAAATTTCGGGGTGATACTTCTCAATGAATGTGGGAACGATGCCCACGGAGAAATTTGCGTAAATTTCATATGTGGCCCTTCTGTGCCCAACCTTTGATCCTTTACCGTACCTAAAATGTCAAAAACGAGTCAGAGTCCTTTCGCTAGACTATTTCTATCCAGCAAACCATTTTTCTTGAAATGTCATTCACCAAGTAGCTCCGCACTCCACCCGTAGGCCAAATGGGTATTTTCCAGCATTCAGCCAGTCCAAAGCCTGGATAAAGTGATCAGAAACATAATTTTTTTAAATAAGATAACTTACTACTATCAACTGTATCAATATCTAGCTGAAAGTTGTTGAAACAAATCTTTCATATTTAGAAACTTCATTCAAGTTATAGGCTATATCGGATACATTCAATGTAAAAATAAGTAAAATCGTAAAGAATAGCCTATATGCAAGGAATATGCCTAACCTAAGGGCCATTCATATGTATTATCTTGCTGTGCAGAACTGACCTTTTTTGAGTCGCGGCGGACGCGTTCTTTCACAACCAGATTCAAAGAACACATAAAAGCCCCAGGGGCGGATCCAGGATTTTTGTAAGGGGGGGGCGCACCCTAAACTTTTTGTAGGGGGGGGTATGGAATACCCTGCACAAAAAGGCGGTCCGGGGGACTCGCCCGGAAATTTTTTCAAATTTTAAATGCTAGAAATATCTTTTTAAGGGGGTAATAATGGATAACCCCCCATGGGAAGGTGTCTAGGGGATCTCCCTAGGAAAACATTTAGAGAATGCCTAAAGATTACTTTTTTGAAGCACTTAAACTGAAAAAATTGCTGTTAGTTATGTACAAAAATGATTATTGTATTATAGCAAAATTAATTGAAAATTATCATGATCTGACACGTGTTCAGACCTGAAATCTTATTGAAAGTAAGAAACAATAATAATTGTTCTATTCAAGGGGGTAGAGCCAGTAAGAAGGAATATAATAGGCTATACATATTTTTAATTTCCTCAGTGGTTTTCATCCTTATATGAACTGTTGGTACTATTGATGTCAATGACGATAACGAACTTGCATTTTACACCAGCACTTAACTTTTGTAAGTATGTAGTATCAGACGCGTTCAAGGACCTGATTCCTATTCTCAGTGAATAGAGAATAGAGACTGCTGTAAAGAGTACACTACATAGAGTATATAGAGCGAAACAGATTCGGCCTATGTATTCTCTGTTAACTGAAGATGGTACTCGGGTGTTGAAACGCGTGCGCTACAAAAATGTAAGTACGTTTAATGCAGGAATCGTAATTAACATCGATATCTTTTAGGTACATTATTTATGTATTTGGAATTAATAGCAGTCAAGCATAAAATTAAGTATATTTTAAAATAATAAACACAAAACACCAGGAGGCCACGTTAAAGTAAATTTCATCTAGCTCTCGTATCATTGTCAATGGGTGATCCGGACCCTTACTAAAACGTAAGAAAATTAGAGCCAGCTTACTTGAAACTATTCCCATTCCCTTATGTTGATCATTTATCTTTCCTGAGTTTGGCTACCGTACAAATAGGGCATCGTAATTAAAAATTTCCCTTGCAACGGGTTTTGGGATACCCCTGTAACTTTTTTAAAAATTAAACAATTCCCCTGAAACCACATTTTGAGCGATTCTAGATATGAATTCATCTATTTTGAAAATTCAACCAAAGTTATGTGTCAAAGCAAATTTCATCAAGCTCTTGCGTTATTGTCAAAGTGTGATCCGGGCCCTCATTGTTTTAGTAAAACAATTAAATGCAGGTATTTATACTTTGCTCTTTTTGATCCCTCACCTTTTCTGATTCTGGTACTGTACATACTATACTTGAAAATTCTTTTAAAATGAGAGTTTGGGGATGCTCTATAGGCTATTATTAATTTTTTTAATTTCTTAAGTATCATTTTATTGAAGTCGGTTTCTTTCTTGTTAAAAAAATAATCCATCTAATACCACACTTTTATCGATTTCATATTTGTTTGTATATTTGTATATTTGTTTATAGTACATGTCATGAACAGTAGGCACACCATATTGACAATAGTCATACAATATTTCAAGTAACATACATAGTACAACAATCACATCTCAATACAAAACAACTTAAATCTAAGACATAGGCCTAAACATTAATATTCATATCCAAAACATAATTCTATCCAATTCAGTGGTCAAAAATGCTTCGCCATTCATAAAAGCAGTTCTCTATTAGCCAATATTTGACTTTCATTTTGAATACATTTATTGTTTGTGCATCTTTTATATTCTGGGGCAGAGAATTGAATACCTTTTTACTAATGTAATTGGGATTTCTTTCATAAAAATCTGTCCGGTGCTGTTCCACTCTGATAGAGCTTCTGTATCTCGTGTTGTGCTGATGAATATCAGCACCTGACATCCAATCATCTTTCAGTTTAAATGCAAAAATTGCCAGATGGTACAAATAGAGACTCGGGACAGTCAAAATTTTATTTTCCTTGAACAGTGATCTACATGAAAAACGGGGTGGCTTTCTAAACATAATTCTTAGGACTCTCTTTTGGGCACGAAAGATAGACACCGAGAATCTTGATCCTCCCCACAGCAATATCCCATAAGATAGTAGTGACTCATAATATCCGTAGTAAGCAGAGATAACTGCTTCATGAACCAAAACTTTACTGAGCCTAGATATTGCATATGCAGCTGAGTTTATGAGTTCATACATCTTTTGACAAATGTTGTCTCTAAAGGCTTCTTAAAATTTGAAAATTTATTTTGTCTGGAAAGGATCTATCCACCTTATAGCTACGCCACTGTGATGTTACATGAACAATGAATACATAAAAATTAATCGATTTTTAAAACGTGTTTAACATTGCAAAAAGAATTAAACCATTAGTACTCATTATACACTTACAGTTATTATACATAGACACTCTACACCATACAACCTACAACTTTTCATAGTGAATCATTCAAATTAAAGTGATGTTGAAATTCAAAACTTAAATTTTCTTCTAATAAACCATGAAAAATTGCGGATAAATTTTGCGCGCCCCCCTCGCATTATATACCCCTAGTCCGGGCATATTTAATCCAGCCCTGGTGAGGGGTCACCAAATGAAGAAATAGCCGAAACAATCATGTCTATTTTTTTAAATAAATATGGCTAATGACAATATTATTTTACAATAGTCTTATTAATTTTGGATATCTACCATATCACCAATACAAATTAGATTATTATAAAAGGATGTTAAAGAAAAATAACGATTTCGAATCAGTTGGATTACTTAATAGACGTATAAATTATGTAAAGGTGTATCATTTTTCACTAGCATTAACCATAAAATATATTTTCACACTACCTCAAGGGGGGGGGGGGGGCGCGCGCCCCCCGTGCTGGATCCGCCCTTGAAAAGCCCTCACCCAACCACAGACAAAATCAAATTATGCTGAACATCTACTCACAAAAAATCATTCATTCACCAACATTGATCAAAACCTCCACATCCTTCACATTGCCCCCAAAAGTCAAAAACTCAATACTCTTGAACAATTCGAAATTTACAAACATTCCATTTCACATCCTCAATGACCAACTTAATTTCAAATCTCATACCCTCTTCAACATCATCACAAATCCCTCCTAAAAACACCTCCACCACACCCACTACCCCCACCACATCCACTCCTCCCACTACCTTCCTACAACCACCAGACCTTACATACCAGAAAACTAGTCAGTCTGCAACCAAGCGCCGAAGAAGAACAACATAGTTCGAAACGCGTCCGCCGCGACTCAAAAAAGGTCAGTTCTGCACAGCAAGATAATACATATGAATAGTTCTACTGCAGTTCACGAAAAATGGATAACCACAACAATAACTAAGGGCCATGTTATACGAGCGCTAACAGCGCGACGCATTTAGCGTCGGCTCATTGGGGCAATGGGACATCCATAGTGCAAGTTATACGAACGACATTGTCGTCGGCGAGTTCGCGTTAGCCGGGCGTTGAGCGTTGCTAGCCCAACCTGCCGCGCTAGCAACGCCGCGTTGTCAACGCTGAACCAAGTTATACACAGCGTTGTCGAAGCGCATCTGACGCCCAGTCATAGTCTGTAGTTATCTCTGCTTCATATTTCAATTTCAAATTTCTTTATTCCGATTCACAAGTTCAAAAAGATCAATAAAACAATTCAAATATATTATCATAAAATGATCAAATATCAAGATATAGGATAAACAAAATAATACAGAATAATTTATCGAATGATAGGACCCCTATGAATCCATCTGTATGATATATCACTAATTAATACCCAGTAGTGTGAATCAGAATAATGTAGACTACTTGCTGTAAGCATAATGCTAAAAAGGTCTGCAAATATAGGAATGAATATCAATATTAATTATAATTTATAATTGAAAGAGCCGGAGAAGAGAGAAAGAAAAAATATATTGTAATGAAACACATTTACGCATTCACTCTTCTTCCACACTTAATGGTGATTGCCACCATTATGATTAAGTTATACCAGAAACTATGAAATAACAGTAAATAGTAAACAGTAACAGTATAGTAATATACTAGTAACAGTAAAACAGTATATAATAACAGTAAATTAACAATCAGGCATAAGATTTCAGAGCCAGCTAAGAATTTGAATTTTAAAAATGTTTCTGTTTTTTATCCTCTTTGCCTCAAATGGTATGTTATTAAAAAACTTAGGACCAAGAAATACAAAAGATTTCTGGAAACAAGTGGTATATGGCTTGGCTAGCCTCAGTAGATCAGATGTCACTCTCCTGATGGTATGATAACTTTAAAAACATATATATATATATATATATATATATATATATCTTAAAGGCAAAAATTTGAGATCCTCAAAGATAGGATCGTATCTACCCGACTTTTTAACAGCTCTAACTCTATAGATTTTTGTAGGGTTATCAGTGGTCTCAAGTGGGTAATATACGTGGAGCCCCAACAACTTATACAATAACTCAACTTTGGATCAACCAGAGCAAAGTATAACTGTCTAAGAACAGGCATGAGAAGAGTTTTTTTGAGAGTATTAGTTCGCCATTGTTATAGTGAGGTAATGATAACTAGCTCATCATTTATGGTTGATGAGTGAATGCTATGCTTGGGTTCCGGTTTTGCAAAGAAAAGAACACATCAAATTGAACACTTGTTGGCATGTATTTGGAATTTGAATTAATTTAAACCTAAACAACCCAACTGGATGGTGTCCATCGTGGAAAGTAAATGATGCATCGACAATGCACTGTCAGCGCTGTGTAGGAGCACGCGCTAGCGATGCGTGTTCAACACTGCGTAAGGAGCGTCACGTATAACTTGGAATTTTAGCGCCCTGTTTCCCGCGACATCAGCGCCGCGTTATTAGCGCTCGTATAACATGGCCCTAATAGGGTGCGTTTATGTCGGAGCTGTGATAAACGATCGTAGCAACGATGAGGGAAGCGATGCTAGTAGGGAGTAGCGCTCTGCTTCTATCGGCTGTTCATGCCGAGACAGTCGCGCTCAAAGGTTGATTCGTGAGTTTGTGTTTTGAAAAACGAATTTGTGCTGAGTGATTCTGAAGATTACAGAGCCAAAAAAATACAAAACCTGTTTAAAATGTACTTATGTAAAAATCCAAATCCACGTTGTATTCATGAAAATATCACCAATTTTACTTAAGTTTTGTGTTCAATTCTTGAGCAATTTCACTCCACAACTTGCCCAACACAAATCAATTGTGGTGATTTTTATTAATCTTGTCCCATAATGCTGGTCTCATAAAAACTTGTGTTATTAAATTGTCAACATCCATGTTCGGAGCCTCGATACTAGCTGAGAAAATGGACTCAGCTACGCGTATTATCGCTGCTCTCATCGATGGTCAGGACCCAAGAGCGATTAACAACGCAGCTCCGACATAAACAGGCCCATTTAGAAAGCACGTCGGTATTATCTACGCGTTGCTAGGATCGCAGCTTGTATCGCTAATCACAGCTCCGACATAATCGCACCCTAATAGTGGAAAAATTTCATAAATTTTCACCCAAAAAAAGGACAAGAATTGACAATTCTATACAGAATATCCCTTTCCATCACTGAAAATTAGTATAGCGTGCATGCTCAGCATGCTAATTCCCCCCCTCACAAAATATGCTCATAAAAAATAAAAACGAAATTGATTTTTCAGAACTAAGAAAGAGCTGCGTGGGTGAAAAAGTTGAATGGTTGGATTCAGGTAGGTTTAAAAGCCCGAAATAAACAATCTATGAAAACTTACTTAATCACCGATTCTCAAGAACTATATGTGGCCTTAAAAGTTTGGTTCATTTAAAACTCTAGGTATGTTCCAAGTTAAGCTTTCATTAGTTCAGAATACACAATAAAAGATAACTTTTTAAATTTTATATGAAGTTCCTACTCCAATCATGGGTCCAGTCGGATGTTCAAGGTGAGCGAAGCGAGCCTGCGGACCACTTATCTATATAACTTCAAAGTCGTCAAGTACGGTATATGATTTCAGCAAACATAAACCTACTAAGTCTGATAGTAAATTGATATTATATTGATAAAGTAGTGGAATTCTTAATAGAGAATAATATTAATAGTGGCAAAACCTTGAGTTGTTGCGGGCCGGATTGATCACACTGGCGGGCCGTACTTTGGAAGACCCCGCTCTAGAGGTTCAAAATAACCAGTTAATAAATATATCTACAATAAACCGCTGTCTTTATACTTTTGCTTGGGACTTACATTTTTTTGGTGAATGTTCAATGCTGCTAGGCCACCTATTTCCATCCATGGCATTCCTAAGACACATCTCACATCTTAGAAGAGCTAGTTTGTAGCCTAACTACAGTATATTGTTATGAACGTTTCTCTTTTTGAACAATGAAATGTACTAACACTAATCAGCCTGAAATTGTACATTCCATTTGCTTAAAAAAAAATATGATGAAGACCTCAGGTCCTTGGGGAGGGGAGGGGCTTGAGCCCCACTGGATGCAGCCTATCTGCTCCTCCAAACATACCGTATTTATTCCTGGCTTCAAGGTTCTCAAATCTCAAAGAAGATAAGTTTGGTTCATGCAAGAGGTCACTTACCAACTGCACCAAGTATAGAAAGGCGAAAGTTAGCAGGTAGTTTTATAGGAGTATAGATATACAGTATATTGTTATATACTGTATATATATGTTATATATGTATAACATAGCATTAATGTTTATGAATGAACGTATCATACATAGTATTGTTTTTAGAGAGAAAATGCCATATGTAATAACAGTCGAAACAAAATTATTTCTATTAAACATATATCACATTTTTCATTGAACCCCGTACATTTGGATACAGGATACTTTTCCGATTTTCAAATATTTTCCCGGATGCATAACTTGTTTTTATGGGCATAAAAGAAAGCATAACCAAGGAAAACGTGACTTAGGCTATGCTCCCTGGATGCTGCAACACTGTGTAACAGATTATTGAATTGGATTTGAAGGAACTGACAATTTTGCATACTGCCAAATACAGAACATAATTTATTAATTTGGAATTTCTCAAAGTACTATAAATTATACTGAAGCCTAAGACGAACGCTGCTTTACAAAAGAGTCACTGCAGCTGTAGCCTAATGATTAAGACGCCTGACCGGCAATTGGGAGGTCCGTGGTTCGATTCCCGTCGGTGAATGCTATTATTGTGCAGCAGCGTTCATCGATTTCCAACAGCTATTCAATGCTGTTGTCAATATCCGTCAATATTCACATGACATAAACATAAAAATTATGTAGGTAGTAACTTATACATTGTAATACGAGAATTGTGGTTTTTGTGACTGGTCATATATTTTTGTCTTACAATTTTTGTGTTAACCATGAAGTGAATTATAATGATAACTTATTAATCTACCACAGGCGTGTCCTGACTGGGTGGATGCAGCACTCACAGAGCGCCATCGAGACAAATTTCAAAACCTATTTCAAACCTAAAACAAATTTCAAAACCTATAAGAGAAAATTATGATAATTTGTTAATTGCCACTGAAAATTCGTGCATGTAGCCTACATAAATTATGTATGGACAAGCAGCAAATGAGGGCGCAGTAATGATCTCAAAATCAATTTAAAACAGGGTAGAATTTTTGCAGTTTTAGAATGCCAACTACGGTACTATAGAGAAATCATTAAAATTGATAAATAAGAAGTATTTTTTGTCTAAAATAGGATTGCTTGTACTCTCTAACAAGCTTGAAGGAAAACACATTAATCATCATTAAACCTGCAATGAATCAATTCTTTCATTTCCGTACAAAATTAAAAGCAAACTCATCACTTTGAAAAATTTCAGACACCTTCATGGTGGACTTACTATTTATTTTAGGTGGGTTCCAAACCACCGGGTAAGCTTATAACATCTTCATTGAAGCACGGTGACCCATCATAAAGAATTTAAATTATAAAGAAAAAGGAGAGCCATGAAAAAGAGGGGACTGCAGGCTAGTGAATTAGTAAAGTTTAATATGACAGCTTATCGATTCAGTTTCAGAGACGGTATTAAGTTATCATTAATAAACTAGATAGTTTTCGAGTTTTAGGCGAAAAACTGAAAAAGTGTCAAATTTGTTTTTTTCCAATAAGTTAAGAAAATCAAAAACATAATGTAATTGATAAACCCCTTTTAAAACATTTTTCAAAACTTATTTATTCTTAATACGGTAATAATCATAATAAAATATAAAGAGGTCCCGGATATTTAATATTTTTTTATAAAACACATTCATAGCGGCGTTTGAGTTCACTAGAAATCAATCTATCAAATTAATGAACCGCGGATTGCGGAAGCTAAATTACAACAAAATATTCAATTAAAACTCATACAGACTCATCAAATTTTTAGCAATGTTAACCCATTGCTCCAGCTGTGAGTTAATGATCCATTAAACTTAATGAACGACTCAGAAACCGGGCATAAGTGATAGTGAACACATTGATGTGTTTAAGAATAACAGTATAATTATTATTATGATTGCATATTATTTTTAATTCATATAGAATAATATTCATGATCAAATAAAATAGTACAATTAGCAATGCTCAATCTAAAATAATGATTTGAAATGATGTTTTTTAACCGACTTCCAAAAAGAACAAGGTTACTATATTCGACCTGTTTTTTTTTTTATGTTTGTACATCAATCATTCGAACAATATTGAACCGATTTCGATGAATTTTTTTTTAAATGAAAGAGCATCGTTCAGCGGTGGTCCCATCCAAGTTTCGCAAGGATCGGCCCAATACTTAGCCCAATATTAAACAAAAAGGAGCATTCTTCGATATCTTCATTTCAATCAAGTTTGAATAGGACAGTTCCACACATAACTGCCAATCGGATAACCGGTGTCGTTTACCAGGCTGATCATTGTATCATATGGAGCGCTTTACATCTAGACGGGTTTCGGAATCATATGATGCAATGGAATTATGCCGGGTAAACGACATCGGTTACCCAAAGCTGGTTCAGTGCGAAACAAGCCTGTAATGTCCCGTTTTGACCAATCACATGAACTTAATTTGAATCGAGAATAAGAAGAATATAATATTTCTGTTCATATGAAAAAACAGAATTACTCTGTGATGTTTTCCATGACGAAATAATTGAACAATCTAATATCAAAACTGACACTGTATTTCAGTAAAAGTGAGTGTAAATCACATATTTAATTGAAATACAGTGTTAGTTTTGATATTAGATAGAATTTCTTATCAATTACTGTATTTCAGTAAAAGTGAGTTTAAATCACATATTTAATTGAAATACAGTGTTAGTTTTGATATTAGATAGAATTTCTGATCAATCACTTCCTGGTGGTTCGGAACCCACCTAAACTGTAGGTCCAACTCATCAATCTCCATCATCCAATTCATTACCCACGCAAAGGTCTCAGACCTATGTGGGCTTCATCCTCCAAAAAAATACAGTGTTAGTTTTGATATTAGATAGAATCTCTTATCAACTTCATAAAATATTTGACGCCGACTTCAAAAGATCACTTGTATGAAATTTAAAATTTTATCAGTTTAAAGTTAATACTTTATTTTAAACTTTTTAGTACGTGAGTTCATCATTTCACTGAAGTCGGTTTCTTTTTTTGTTTTAAAATATGTTTTATTATCCTCTAAAAACACATGGAGCGTTTGTCAAGTGAGTAGTCCACTCGGCGCTCTAAATAAATGGCTTCCATTGGCATAACTTCATTGACTGCCGGTTAAAATAAATTTATTTGAAGAGCGGAGTCGACTACACGCTTGGTAAACGCTCCGTGTGCGGATTGCTTAGTACAAAAAATTAAGCATTGAATTCCAGCTATAAAATGTAAACAATAGGAAACAAGTAAATAACTTAGAAGAAAATTAAAACAATTACTATGTATTTCAATTGTAAAAAACAAAGATAAGCTACTATGTAACGTTCAAAATGATTTGAACCACTATGGGTAACTCATTCTTGTTAAAACCCAATGGAAAACAATAAGGTATCTAAATCACAGTTCATTATCTAAGTTTACAGGGTAGGTATCTAACATATTGAACCGAGAGATCCTGAATTGCATAACATTTTCTTGAAAAAATCCTTCAATAATTTTTATCCCTCAACATTTTAAATTCTCTTCTATGCCCAAAAATGGCAGACATCTCCAAGTGGATTCAACGCATATTGGAGACGGCAGTAGAATATCATTGTGTGTTAAACTGTACAATTTTAATATACAATAAAATAAAAATAGAATGACATATGTCAAAGTCAATTATAAAATGGATCAACTTCGACGTATTTGTGTAGCAAATACAAAACATTTTCAAGATGATTGAATTCTGAAGGGAATATTGAAAAAGAGGCTGGTACACTGATGGAAAACACTCCAAAATTGAAAACAAGCAATAGTTATGTGAAATCATTTAATATCTCAAACATGTTATTCAATTTGAATGAAATCTCTAATAATTTGATTATTTGATAATAATCTTTAATCCCCATATAATTCCCTTCATAATCCAATCCTCTAGTTCTTTTCCATTTCAAATGCAAAGTTTATAAATTTGAGTCCAAAAACATACCAAATACGAGAGAGAATTCTGTCAAAAATAACTTAATAATAATTATTGCAGTTGCAGGTTTAAAACCATTTTTAGATTTTTTCATATAATTTTAAATGATGCTTGGTCTAGCTTGACTGATATCATACAATAATTATAATTATTGTAACTCCCATGATTTTCAATCTCAAGCTATCTCCACCTTGATTAGAATTCGTTTCAGGTCACTTCTATAAAATTTAATTTATTTTTAAACACTTTTCAATTAGGTAATGTGAGAGTCTCAATTTTAGATAGGCCTACATGAATAATCATACATTCTTCATTCACTGTTATTTTATGTAAATCTATTACTTAAATAGTAAGTTTATTGTATAATCAAAGCCTGCCATAGATCATTCTCAACTTTTTCCAAGATTTAATATTTTCACAACTACATCTATCTAATAAATATACAATCTAAATTTATAAATGGGTGAATGTAGTTGTGACAAATAAGTCTAACTGACTATCAACTTTATCAACAATACGGAGAACATAATCAAAGAGCTTGCCAAGCAACTAACTTAAGAATCACTCTTCATGTACAATAAACAATTTTTTATTAGCTCTATGTTAACATTATAAAGAAAAATAGATATGGAACTCGATGGATGAGTAAACAAGGTTGGTACTGAGTAAAATTCAATTCAATATGATAGCTACTTCAAAGTGATATGCATTTATAATTATGAAATAATTTCTTATAAGTAAATTAGGGGTAAGTAAAACGACCCCAAATCTTTAAATTAACCGAGAGCAATCATTTTTCCATTGAGTATTACTGTTCAATGGAGGATCAGTGTACTTATTTAGCTTATCAAGTCGTATTTATACAGAACGATTCATAAAACCATGAAAGTTTCTGAAATATGAAACAGAAGATACACGGCCTTAAAGGCCGTGTACATACCAAAAGCAACAGGTGGTAGCAACGCAACGGCAACTTGAGTTGCCTATGTATAACACAAGCAGTTTAATGGGCTTGTGCATACCAAAGCGACTGTGATGCGAAGGTGATTCAACGGTCAGGTGACTGAGCAACGCGGGCAACTCAAGTCACGACATGCTGTAAACTCGAGTTGCCAGTTGCTCAGTTGCTCTTGTGAAGTGCAGACCGTAAGTAAATATGGCTGCTGAACAACAAGAAAATATTAAATTTGAACAGTCTAATTTTTTATATGACCATAAAAACAGATCATACAGTAACAGGGAGGTGACAGACAAAGCTTGGCAAGCTGTGGCAGATGAGTTAAAACCTGTAATAGTTGAAAAACTTTTCGGGATATTCTTCCAATTCTTGTAAGGCATGCCACTGGCTTCTGTGTACATTGCTGCCATTATATGGATGCAAACTAAACCGTCTATGTAACGTTATTTTTCTTTTTTCTAAGCACATATAGAAGAACTGCCTCCTCCTTGGACGAAGACATAGGTACAAGTGATTGGACAACTTGTCAACTTTGGTTTCTTTTGTATGTACACGCGGTGTAAACCTAAAAGAAACTCCAGTTGACTGAGTTGCTGTTGCGTTGATATCACCGGTTGCTTTTGGTATGTACTCGGCCAAAAAAGGAAGACTGAAAAATATTGGAATATTTTCCTTCGTTGTCTCTACACTGGTACTGTAATTACAAACTGACTAACAAAAACGTATCATGATGCAAAATATTCAGGTATTGACTATGATTTCTAGCTGATAGCACAGCTGACAAAAAGCCTGGTATATAACAAATAAAAGTTATATTTAAAATATTCAAGGAAAGTTCTCATACATTTCCAGTAACTTAGTCCAACATTAAAAATATAGGCTTTTAATAATATTAGTTTGATGTTTCTTATGAAACAGCCCCAGGATACTGGATTATTTGCCAATTTTACTGATATTCTATTGTATACAGTGGAAGATGAGTTTTTTTTTTAAATAGTGAAGAGCTGACATGTACAAGATTTCACCAAAATCTTCACTTTTCAATTGTTGCTTATATTTAGGTCACCTCATCAGTAACGGGTAAGCTCCACTTAACTTCTGCGCTGCATTACTTTTTGTGAGTCACATTGATGAACGATGCTTCGCAAATATCCGGAAGTCGAATTCATGGAATAAACCAACAGAAATTAGTTGGACCTCACACACGCTTTCATTTTTGGAGTATTCATTTCTGTGTTTTACAAAATGTAACGTAGCTGTTATATATCTTCTTCCTCATATTGATATTATCATATGATTGCCTTTATACTATCTTATTTACTACTTATAAATAAACAGTTCAGTTCAATTCTACAACTCGTAATGTCTACATCCACCTTATTTCTATCATATTAGAGAAACATAATAATTGGCGACGAAGGAAAATAAGTTAAAATATGGATCCAGATCAATTTGCTACCTTCATAACTATGTTCCAGAGGCAACAGGAACAAATCACTTCATTACTTGAGGTAAGTTCTCAAACTAGGCCTGCGGATGCGGCACTTTCGAACGTAGCTCCATTTGAGAATTTTGATACGCAACGGGAAAAATTTTCAAACTACCTGGAACGATTCGAAAATTACTACAAGATGAAAGGCTTAGGAAATGAAAAACAAATCGCTCAACTCCTTTGCGTATCCATTGGTAGCGAACATTATAATAAGCTTTCTGCATTGTTGGGTCCTGAGCAACCTATAAAACTACTCGATTACAATACACTCGTGGATCAATTAAAAAAGATACTAATTCCAAAAAAGAGCCCGATTATTTCTCAACATTATTTTCCGAATATTTTTCAAAAAGAGAACGAGTCAATTTCAGATTTTGTAACTAACCTAAAACGTGATATAACTGATTGTGAATTCTTGGTTGAATGTAAGGCAGAAACATGCAAACAAACAGTATCAATTGCCGATGTTTTACTACGTATACAATTTGTTAGAGGACTGAAAGATGATTGGATACGAGAACAAATTTTACAAACAACTTCCACCAATTTTGACGACATACTGAAAAAAGCAATTGCACTTGAAGCATCAAAAATAGAAAGTAAAGTTTTTCAACAACATCATGATTGTAACTGTGTACATTCCAATGACTGCAAAATTAACAAAATTACAAGGACTCCTTCCAAAAAGTTTTTGAATGATCATTCTGAACCAAAACCACGGCGTTACCAATTTAGTAAATCAGATTTCATAGCTTTTGGAATTGAAAATCTCTGTCTCAGGTGTGGTAAAGACAATCACAAAAGTACTGACTGTAGAGTGGATAGATTCAAACTCAGATGTGACAAATGTCAAAAACAAGGACATGTTTCAAGAGTCTGTTTGACCACAATGCGAAATGAATTGAGAAAACCAAGCCGTACAAGTTCAACCAATTTTGTACATCACAATATGATGACGAAGGTGATGATGAATTTTACAATGACTACGTAAAAGGACTAAACAAAATTGATGTTGTCAATTTGTTCAAGATGAACCAGCAATCTGATAAATACATAGCTTCAGTGTTCTTGAATGGAAAACCTCAACAATTCGAAATTATAAAAATGGAGACAAAAGATGATTCAGAACTCTCCAAAATTCTACAAGAACACTTCAATTGATTCTGAATTTGCTTTGTTTGATGGAATTATTTTTCGTGGAGACCGAATCCACATTCCCATGAAACTTCGTTCTAAAATACTACATGAACTTCACGAAACACACCTTGGCATAACAAAAATGAAGCAACTTGCTCGTCGTTATGTTTATTGGCCAAAAATTGACAATGATATTGAATGCATGGTCAGGAAATGCGAAACGTGTTCACTTGTCAAAAAGAATCCTCAAAAAGTGACAATACATCCTTGGAAATACCCCGGCAGAATTGTATCTGAAGAGGAAAATGCGAATTCGCCTTGACGCTATATTCCCATACCGACCACAACAATCTAGTGATTACTCAATCCCTATCCGTTCATTTAAAGAGGGAGAGAGAGTACAAGCGAGACTTTTCATTCAAAATGAGTATATATGGAATTTTGGTACAGTGACAAAACGTTTAGGAACACGTCACTACTTGGTGTTGTTAGACACAGGAAGGACCATCAAACGACACATCAACCAGTTACGTTCAACTCTGGTCGAAAAGAAAAAGGAAACTGTCACCTTGCAACCGCCACTGCTATCTGATGTTCCTCGCATTCCATCACCGCAGATCACACCATCAGTGGTTGGACAGCCAGATACTACAACAGTTGTTGACAACTCACCTGTTCAAGGTGGTGCACGACCTCAGAGACCTCAACGGAATCGTCGACCTCCGGCTAGATACGGACATGCTGTTACGCACTAATTTATGTGCTCTCATACTAGGAGGGGAGACTGTTATATATCTTCTACCTCATATTGATATTATCATATGATTGCCTTTATACTATCTTGTTTACTACTTATAAATAAACAGTTCAGTTCAATCCTACAACTCGTAATGTCTACATCCACCTTATTTCTATCATATTAGAGAAACATAATAGTAGCGCAGACTGCGTTTCTATTGGCGGCAAACCTCACACCCAGCTAAGTTTGACAATAATTATTTTAAAATGAATTAAAAGAATAAAACAAAAGAGTAAACGCTAATTTTTATCATTTTATAAAAGCTGATTGTTGTCTAATTACGACTAAAAAATTATGTATTTATCTATTTCCGTGACTTTTATAACTTGCAGGATATACTAAGACGTATATTCAGGAGCAACTGTGTAGAGTAGCAACAATAAAAAATAAGAAAAACTATGGAATGATTAGACTACATTATACAACAAATATATCATTTCAATAAAAATTACTTTGTACTCAAAATATGTAGAAATGTCAAACATAATTTTAAAAAAATTCACAGGCTTTCCATTGTATTAGTATGTGTATTCGTACTATATTGAGGATGAGTCGCACCTTAAGAATACCCATGTTATTGTAGAATCAACGGTCGAAATCCCTTTCCATTATATACTACAATACTTTTAATTGCAAACATTTTATATCAATATTATAAAACCTCTGAGAAGAGGATGTATAGTATTAAAAAGTTGACACTAATATAATTACAGTGATTAAAAATCATCAAATAAGTTTGAATAACATAATAAATTTTGAATTTTCTTTTTAATGCAATAAATTTTGCTGAAGACCTTCATTACTGTGGACATTTATTACTTGTACATTGAAAAACGTATGGATGAATGTCCCTACTCAAAAACATTCAGTCAGCGCCGGGAATTGAACCACGGATCTGTTAATTACCGGTCAGGCATCCTGACCACTAGACAACACTGACAACCTCTGTACAGTAGCATTCATTTGAAAAAAATGTAAATGCTATAAATTATATTGAGGAGCCGAGCTGCTGCAGACCTTGACAATTACTTCAAATAACGATTAAAATTCTAAATTAAGTTGTGAACATTAAATGGTCTGTTACCGTTAAATGTTAACAATCTATTACCTTGTAACATCCTTCAAAATGATTCCAGCTTGAATTAAATCATTAAAAAATGGATTATAGATACCCACACAAATACAACATATTTAACAAAAAACTAATAGTGCCAAGTTAAAAATTAGTAGTTTTTGCTCACTTGTGTGCATTCCTACGCTACTAACAATAGTTAACTTTGATAAAAAACCTATTATATCAGATAATACTGTCACATATTTCATAGACTATGTCAGCTACAAGGATCATAGCTTTGAAAGATTTGTATAAAATTGACAAAGTAGAACATTGCTATTGATCCAATAGCGGCACCAGCTTGTGTGACTGCTCCATACCAGAATAATCCTTTTCCTCCTTCGCGGCGAAATAGGGCGGCTATCGACAATTTCACATAAGAAACCATCCCCGAAAACAAGATCCAACAAGAAACCTGCAAAATAAAACAATTCAATTAACAAATGCAACCAAAAGACAGTAATAATCTCAGCAAATGCAATACAGACGCTACTGATTTCTTTCTTGAAGTAAGACAATAATTTTACTACAGCCTAGTGTATCATACGTTCTAATTAATGTGAACCACTATTCTGGATGAAAATATTGAATAATATTACTTTTGTTTGATTGTGAACTGTACTTAACTCTATTTCTTCTATTCGAATAATTATTTTTACGTATCTTAATCAGAATTGTAGGGGAGGGTTAAGTGGAAGAGAGGGCCGGCTGCGCTCTAACTTCGCCCTCCCAGGTAATAGATAAAGGCAGCCATTCTATTCTAATTAGTTATGCACTTTTTCATTAGTTGTGATCCTACTTTTATTTAGGAATATTCATGAATATTGATGACAATAAGATAATAATTATTACAGTGATTCTATGAAGTAACCGTTAATGCAGCAGTAATTCATTGAATGTATATCTATTGAAGAACTCACCCCTAAACACAGACCTATAGTATTGGTAGGGGAATTCCTGTTTTCTATTATTTGTAATATTATTGTACTACTTTACGGCTTGGGAATAAATTTGATTTTGATTCGACTTCCTAGAGCTTTGTGGAATAGAGCATTACAGTCTTCTAATAAGTGAAAAAAGGAAGAATGAAGGGAATGAAAGAAATGGTGTTTGGAATTTTCCCAGCAAACTCTTCAACGATTGTGGCCTTTATTATTTTTAGGAGATTAATTTTCATAGAATTTAGACAAAAATTGGAATCCGAAAATCGTCAGCCTTTATAAATGCTTGTTGAGTTTCTAAATCGCCGATTATGCTAAAAGTCAAATGTGACAGGTAACCACTTAATGTACTGCATACGAACATCGACATGGCTTATGGATTTCATGACAACAGCTAATCATCATCAGTTCAAAATCCATAACAACCAGTTTGAAGGGTCGATTACATCGCAACATTGGGCAAGTTAGTAGCTAAGCGATTAGCGAGTAGAAAAGAGTAGTATTTTGCATTGCAAATACTTTGGATTTGCTACTATCTGGCAGTGTAGCCAATACCAAAATACAATATCATTGTGTTACAATATATATTTATGTATATATTTTGTGTTGCAATATTATTTATTGTCTTTAACTAGCCCAATGTAATCGACCCTTAAGACAGCTGCCTAACAGTAGCCTAATAGTACATGATTATACTGATTGCTGATTAGAGTTTTTCGAATCAATTCACATTTAATTGTATTCAATGATGTTGAATGCAGTGGAACAAATTTTTCTACAGCTAAATATGGCGAATACAAAACAATCATAGGGATTGCCATTCATATTCGATTTAGCCTTAGATTTTGTACTTTCAGATTTAACCTTTCTATTAAAGATGAAATTAGCCAACCTATATAGTTTAGGCATGAGCTTGAATTGTAATAGTTTGTTCCGATACACTTTAATTTTAGAATCATTCAATCAAAATTGAATGTGATTGATATGAAATTGTGGACTCGCTTATTCTTTTCTTTCTTCTCTCTCACTCTCTCTTTCCCTGCTACGGTCAAGTGTTGATGAGAAGGATATCCTTGAATATCCTCTTCCAAGAATGGACAATTATATGTTAAAACTTCATGTAGATACATCACAATCATATTATCGTTATCAAATTGCATCTCATATTCATTTTGTTGAATAATTCTCCAGTTAAGCTTTGTAAAATTCATAGAACAATTAGAGTTCTATATATATATATATATATTTTTTTTTTTAACAATCTAGAATCTAAGACTTTAAGACTGTGACTGTAAGACTTTTGTAATCTACATGAATAAAGTAAATAATCTAATCTAATCTTTTCCATGTACTCATCTTCAGTGTCTTTCCTCTACATCCACTTTTATCTTTCTACTACCTGTCTAGTAAATGGAAAACCATAGTTGGTAGGGTATTCTCCCCCCCTTTCATTCCTCCAAGCACAAAGCACCACAGATCCAGTTTTTTTATTGTTGCTTTGTTATTGTATGTTTTCTTTTTTTGTCAAACTTCATTATTTGTATTTTGTATGTAATAAATACAAATAATGAAATCTGAATAATGAATTATAAATACGAATAATGAATGTTATGTGTATGTAATAAATGAAATGTAAATTGAAATACAGCGATTGTGAAATCATTGAAACAGATAATAGGCATCCATCAAGGGTGCTTGCACAGAGGAGCACCGAATACTGAAAGACAATCACCATCGCTAAATCAAAATCATGCTGTGGAATGGTAGTATTCACACTGCTCCAATCTGTCGTACATCATTCCACAGCACAAGTTTGAATGAAAGGAGAAACTATACTTTACACTATGAAACTAGGTGGCTCAAAAGAATTGCGGGATAGCAAAAAAAAAAACACAGCTGACCGCAATAACAAACCATATGACTGCTAGAGTCAGATTTGTAGACTAGGCAACACCGTACGAGTAGTGCTGTAAATTCGTGCATTGAGGTTGGTGATTCTTTACTATCAGCTGCTGGCATGGTCCCATATCTGGCAACATCGCTTTTTTTCAGAAATGCCTAAATTGGTAGGGTGAACTATATTGCCTCCTTGAGTTGAAATTCTTCAGTAAATTAGGTTAAATTTAAACAGTTCATTAGTCGTCACAGATAGCAGTCACATTACAACAAAAATAATTTGTTCGATTTTGTAATGATGATTATCCGTGAGTCTTTGATGCTCAACTTTGCAAGCACCTTTGTTGAGTACAACGCTTTGTCAAGGAGGGAAATTCTTCACATTATTCTTAAACATTGTTCTTTGGTTTGGGCTTAGCTTATCAAGATGCACTTCTAATTTTTTTATACAGTATATAAGTTGATCAGGGAAGCGTTGAAGGAGTTTGATGGAAAACTCTTCAGTATATTTGCACTGAACACGTTTTACACGAATCTAATTAAGAAATAAAATTGCTAGGCTAACAAGTTTTATCTTTTATTTCAGAATAGCTTAATTAAAGGAGTGATTGGTCGCTCGGTAATTCTGTTGTCAGGGCGGTCTTGATGTTAAGTAATAAGCGCTTAGAACTGCGCTTAGATTAGATTACTCTATTCAAGTAAATTTACAGATTTTGCAAGCAGGTGCTTTTAACACTCACCCGGTGGTTCGGAACTCATATAGATCCATCATTCATAACATAATTGCACCATCTGCTAATGTATTCACCTCATTATCAACGCACAAATATCTGACTCATGTGGGCATCACAACAAGAAAAAGATTTCATCTTCAACAAATACAAGCTAAATAAACAATAATTTACAAGCTACAAGCAATACGATGTTACCAACAAGCATACTCACAACAAGAATCAATCCGGAAGTATTGTGTTGTAAAGGCGGGTACGGACTCATTGCAGCCGTTGTAATAGCATAGACCGTGGTCACAACAGAGAAAGCACTCATTGAAAATATTGTCATTAAGGATGTTCTGGGCAGGAAAAAGGCGATGAAACAAGCGATTGGATTGGCCATGTTAGATAAATTGACAGCCAAATGGTAAGCAGTGTTGCCATAAGGCAGGCAAGAGTAGGACTGGATGCTGGGAAGGGCACCGTTGGCAAACATCGAGATCACAGCCTGTATCACTAACAACCCACAGTACAGTGAAGGAGTTAGAGTTGATGCGTTGGATAATGGTAAACTCTCGGGGGTATTATCACACTGTAGGTCACTTTCATTAGTATTTTCAATAGTAGAAGATCTATTAGATACTGATTTATTGTCTACTGCTAATTGACATGATGGCAGTTTGTTTAGTAAGACAAATGAAATCGTACTACACAACATAATGGAGAATATGATGAGAAAGAAGATTTTTGGAGAGAAAAGTGGAGGAAGGATAACATGCTCGAAAACTGATGTCCCATTGCCAATATTTACTTTCTCACAATCGGAGTTCCCTACACCTTGGACCAGGGATACGATACTGGGTATTAATCCACTCAGTCCTTCTCCTACCAGGTAGGAGACTAGATGAATTTCGGGGTAGTTGTTCATGAAGGGGATGAAAAGTACAGAGCTTGTACATCCAACCAATGCGAAACAGAAGGTTAGTAGGAATAGTGGCGTGCTGTGAGTTTCATCGAATATTTCCGTTGTGTGGGTGTAATAGAACGACATGGTGAACATTGCGACAGTACCCAACATTAGTAGGAACATTATAAGAGTGCTGTCCCTTAGTGACCGTGACGGAAACTTGTGCGTCAAACTGTAAAGCAATGGCCCAATGTTGGCGCACTGTATGATCACAGACAGGTAGGAGGGCAGACTCCAGCCTTCGGGTGAGGTCTGCACCAGCAGAGGCAGCTGGGTGTAGAGTGCGTTGATCGAGAGCCATGCGCTGATGCCAAAAAACCCGGCAAGGAAGTCGACCACATAGTAATGGTTGCACTTCACTCGGCTCTGCGCCATTATTGGCTTTGCCTTGGCAGCCTCATGCAGCAGCGAAGTTCCTTCGGTCAAACTGCAACAGAACAAAACAGAGCCGATTAGAATAATTGACATTGGCTGAAATATTACCAATATCATATAAATAAGACAAAACATTAAGAGAATCAGTTTATTCAGGTTATTCATCTAGGCATCGACAATAGAATGTATCGAATACACTAATAATATTGCTGTAGTATTTTGTGACTTGAAACAGGGAGAGATGTGTGAATATGAGTTTTTTTCATGTCATAGAATTTTTAAGCCTGGAATGCAGACATTACAGCCATATTTGCATCTTGTTATCTTTAAAGTCTTTCAGATGGTTGAATTTCTATGCTTCTATTTACCAATTGAATTTTTACGACAATAAGTTACTATAATATAATCATAATCTGTACCATCAAATTTATTGAAAGAAATTAATGCACTAAATTTTCCTATCAATTAAACGATTATTAGTTTCCCATTATTTCAACTTATGTTTATTGAAAAATGGGGCATTTGGATATCTGTGTCATAGCTGATTCATCGGAAAATATGAAAACATTCAAATAATGTTGGACAGTTGGATTTTTGTCATAAATGATACGTTATTTTTATTTGAATAGTGCAATTTCAGTCTGTTTAAACGTTTACAGCTGACACCATAGACATAATTATTGCTGAGGATATTATTTTTTTAAACAATCTGAAACTCAGTTAAAAAATTTGTTGTAACCCAATAATTTGAATCAACATGATTAGAGAAGTAAATTCTACTTTCTAAAAACAGGAAAAACTAAAATTTCAATAACTGATCAAATTCGGCAAATAACTAGCATTAAAATTAATATTATTATTGAAAATATAATAGTAGGAGTATGAAAATCTTTAAATCACTGAACTGTAACAACACACACCCACATGTATTACTATATTTTATTATATATTTGCATAATCACTAATACCTTTTAAATTTTGTATTCTAAATTCATTCATTTCAGATTATGAGTAGACCTACAGTAGGTACTTGTTATAGAGAAAATGCTTGACAAATGAGAAGTTTTTTAATGGTATTAATGCCAAGGAGCAAGCAAAATAAAAGTGACCCATCAAATTTTAAATTTGGAATCTAGTACATAATTTTCTTTTTTATAAAACTGTGCACTTACTGGAAAACTATGATATGAAGAAAAACATAAGCTGATTAAAACCTGAATCTACATCATCAAACTAATACACATCATGAGCTAACTCTAGTTAATTAATGACTAGATATGTTATCAGTTTTACACCAAAAGTGTATCAGACATTGAGTCAGTCCAACAAAATGCTAAACTTGAAGTATGATTCATTGCAACATAAAAAAGAATTGCCCAATTCTAATAATCGTGAATTAGCTGAAGTAATGATTCATGAGAACAGAGTTGCAAAAAAAATAATCAAAAGCTCAAATTTCATTGAAAAATTATTTGCATTCATAATAACGATTATCATAGAAGTCGAACCATCCAAGACACAATTACTAATTATGTAGGCCTACTACTATTAAAATTCACATTTTATAGAAGGAAAAATTAACAGATTTTTTATCAGGAATTCTTTCCAGAATTGGTCAAAATTGGAATAATTACAGGTGGGAAGGAAGTTGATTACATGATCATTTTTATGTAATCATAGTCATTGGAATTTTTACAAAGGTATTAGCTTCAATGAACACAGCATGATAAGCTCATTATTATTATTATTGTAGAGAATTGATTGTATTATCTACTAGATGATTGCACATTCGATTTATCTTTTGCAAACTCCTATTATCTTTTGCAAACTCCTAGCATTCAAATTATAAATATTTCAAATTTTATGAAAGCCACAAAATCTTCTATTTTCAAAAATGAATCATTACTGAACATATAAATCAATTATTGATTTATATGTTGAGTAATAGTTCATTTTTGAAAATAAAGACTCAATAATTCAGATTAAATGAAAGACTAATTGTTTTAATAAAATGAGTTGAATCGTTAGTCAAATAGAATAATCATTTGAATAATTAGTTGAATTATTATTATTATTCATTCACATTCAGTAATGATTGCGTCATTATTAAAATACAGTTGTACTGCTGTATAACAAAATCGATGATCCAATCCAATGTTAGCCAAAAGTCGTTCTAGAGAGGTATTCGTTAGTGAGAGGTCACATTGCCAAGATTGTGATGTCAGGGAGACCATGATATTTAACAAAAATGATTTCGTTATTTGGAAGCTGTTATAGATAAGTTTGACCAAAATTTCATATTGATAATTCTGGCAGACTATGAAAGAGGTGGATTTAAATTTAATTTCATTGAATATATTTGGCTATTTAATAATTAATTTTAGTGTTCCGGCGGAACTACTCATTCAAAGATACATATTTTTTTTAAAACGAATTATTCAAATGATTATTCTATTTGACTAACTATCTGGATTTCTAACAGACTTCTTATAAAGCATCTATCTCAAGAGTCGTAACAGTTTCAAAATAATAATAAAGATGCAGTGGCAGTAAAAGCGTGGAATGTACTTCTTATGTTTACATACAGATAACTTGAATGCTATACACACAATAGTGATTGTTTCTCAATCTCAATAAATGTGAATAGTCTTCTAAATTTCAGCTTTTTATACTATTTTTCTCATTTTTACAAACTTCCTCTATAACTTACAGTTTATAATATCCCAGCTTCAATCCAAGTGCCCAAGATTTTCACCAACCGAAACTACATTTTATATGAAAGACACTATCACAGATACCGACATAATTGAAGTCTCAAAGGCTTATGAATGTGTAAAATGAGTGCAACTAAATCTCTTGACCAGATAAATTTCTCTACATACCTCCCAAATTAATCATTAGTACTAGAGAGAGATAATCAAGTATTTATTAATCGAATTCCAATAATACAATAACAATACAATGTATGAAGGAAATATGCTCCATTCCTTGAATGAATTGACACTGTCAATGAGATTGACAACGAAAGATAAGTGAAGAATGATGATAAATATGATTATTAAATGATGAATATCAAACTCAAATAATGTATACGAAATTATTCTTGAAAATACGAGAAACAATATTAGCCTAAATAATGAATTTCTACATAAAAATTTCATTATTTATGTACGAGAATATTTCTAAATATGTTGATGCCTGTGTAAAGATAAAATTGCTCATATAGAACAAATCTCAGTCCTGTAATACTAGTATTTTATGAATTGATAAATAGATTTGATAAGTGAAGATTCTAAAATAAGATATCAATACAACGGGAATCAAACCCATTAACGCAGGAGTAGCAGCCAATCAGAATCTCATCACAGATAATGCCCTAACCGATTATATCACTGCGGCTGCCATAGCAAGGAAGAGAATGAAATCATGAAGATCTATGGACTATGACATCATTGACTTTTTTAAATTGACAAGGAAGAAAAGAGAACGGCTAATTAGTTTATTACAAATTAAAACTACAAACTGCGAGTAAAAACATCAGAAGTTTCTGTAGAAACCAATATAAAAAACGAATAAAAATGTTTTGTAATTATGAGCCGGCCCCTCACCTCGCGAACAGAGGTGAAAGCAAGTAAGTTGTCAGTAGAGCAGGATTCACCTGCAATAAGCCGGGACCTGTTACAAAGCAATGTAAACTTTTTTAATAACTCTATTTTAATAATATCTAATATGTTAAATATGTAATATCTTAACTCTAGGATGAAAATGAAAATTTGAGAATTACTTGGTACACGGATTGGGTGTCTTCATTATTTCTACAGGCTGTTGCAAAATTTCTCCATTATAATAGGAGCACCTCTGGAGTGAACTGTCATTAGCACTCATGGTAACTAGGCCTTGTAATAACTGCAGTAATTGTATTGGCACAGAGCATAAATTTCTGTAAAACACTATTGAGATTCCAACATACACTGGCTAGTATATCATTAAACAATACCGGTATACTGCATTGTTAAGTACCAACATGACAAAACTATTCCCACTAGTATTAAACAATGCTATCATACAATTCTTGCACAGGTGATAAAACTGAATAATTAAATACAGGGCTTCTTCAACATAAGTGGTGCGATAAAATAGTAGTCCAGTCAGTTCTATAATTGTCTGGCACATATAACTACTGCCCCACAGGAATGTTATTGCCAAATTTTTAATTTTAAAGGGAGTACTTAGTAAAGTTAGAGATTATCTTCATTTGGATGTACATATTTATAGCAGTTGGCGCTTTAATAATCATGTAATGCTTAACAAAAGAGATAACTTTCACAGTACAATTAATGGTCTGAATATTAATTTATTGTTTTCAAAGTTATGTCCATTTGGTATTCATTTATTCTCATATTTAATTAAAAATATGTCATTCAAAATAAAATATACACATTTTATCAGAATAAGAAATGCAATCAAGTAAGTTATAACAGAAAAATTATTTATATTTACTTATAAAACGGTTCTTTATTGGTTTATTAGATTATAAAAATGACTAATAAAGGGGATGTTATAACATACTGACAGGACTGTCAATTATTTTGAATCACAGAACAAGAAAACCTTCCTGAAAGAGCAAACAGCTATATCATAATACTAATAATTATTATCTAATGAGGACAATATTATCTAGAGTGATCTAAATAGAACTGCACAACTTTAACCAAATTAATCTGTAACCAAAGAGAAATAATAGAACCTGGTGTTATACATCATGATGTTAAATATGACCTCCTCCAGACACTTGAGTGATATCATCTCGATACTCAAACTCGTTTCACACGCTCATTGTGGACTTAGCATATCGAGAGTAACAGTTTAGATAGCTGATGTTATTTTTTTTTGTTTCAGATCATCAGTGCTAGTTGGTAGAGGTGATTGAAACACCATACCTCCATACAAAAAAAAAAAAAAAAAAAAAAAAAAACCAAGGGGTGAGGTCAGGGCTACTTGGAGGCCAGTGATGTTGAAGAGATGGTGTTTCGACCACCTCCACCTCAGATAGCATTGATGATTTGAAACAAGAAATAGAAGCAGCTATCCAAAATTTTACACCCGATATGGTAACGAGAGTGTGGAATAAGTTTGAGTATTGGTTTGATATCGCTCGAATGTCTGGAGGGTATCATATTTAACATCTGTGAACTTGTTTTCAAGTAAAAAAAAAAAAAAAAAAAAACAACAGTAAAACACTTCTTTAATACTCAAATGATTATGTATAAAACAAGGTTCTGTTGTGTTTCTATGAGTAAATACAGATTTTTAAAATTGAGGGAATTCTTTTTTAATCATCCGGTACTACTACCTCAGATAACCTCATTTGAATAATATTTCACAATAATTAGCACAAGGCTAATTTATTAATATGAAGTAAGAAATATTCATATTGTGATTATTGTTAATGTAAAATTCAGTTTATGTTATTCAGAACCATTCTTATTTTAGGAGTAGCCTACTATATTGGATCATCAAAGAGCTTGAACTAGGAATATATAAGTAGCCAATTCAATCCAATCTCCTCCAATAAAAATGAATGATTCATGAGCCCTCTCACCCATCATCATATCAAACAATCAAAATACTGTTCTATCAACAATGGAATTCACTTATGAATTGATATTCAACACTTAAAACAGAATGTTTCAATAATATTGGGAAAATTGTACCTTTACTCAGACGAATCAGCATTATAATTCAGTTAAACTGTCTACTAAGAAAATTTAATAATATTTGATAAAATATAGAAACCACTGTGAATAAAATAACACAACATTGAATCCAACACTAGACAGCTGACTTATTTCAGGAACAAGTAAGAGAATGATAGAATGAGAGCAACGCTTACATAAATTGAAACTTGTTAAACGGTCGTTAAACAATCATCACTCAGATAAGATTTCTAGTTGCACCTTCTAAGATGAGTTTCAAGAGAGCCTGCTTCGAGATTGGAAAGTTTTTGAATACACAATTTTAAACTGGAAATGACTAGAATTGAATAATTGATAAATATATTGATATTTCAAGTAGCGGAGAAGTTGGTGCCATTAAACCAGTACGTATTCTACGAATACGGTAAACAGTTTGCTATTTGTACCAAGGCCATGACAGCCTCTATTATTTTCTCTTGGGAATTCAACATCTAAATACTGGGATTTTTCAACAGCGACATAATATTTTATAAAGAACTCTCCGAACCAAAACTCGCATGAAATATCGGTCGAACTCCATCATTCTATGAAATTTCCCACACTTTATTTTTGATCATTGTTCCAGAAATAATATCAATTATTTTTTAATAAAAAATCAACAGCTAGACGGACAATTCGTGGGGAATTCCAAGAAATTCTAGTAATATTACTTTTAGGATCTTGATTTCTACCATCAACAATAACTTTTTATAAACTCACGCAGTGCCCTCCTCCATGACAGGATATTAGATACCGTAATAATTTTACCATACCGTAATAACTTAATTCATCCTCTTTGATGAAACTATTAGATAAAGGTAGAATCTTCTTAGTAAATAAAACTACAACTATACATTTCAACTTAAAACAAAATATTTAGATGAAAAAGAATATCTACAGATGCAATGGCGCACCCAAAAATGACCCAGGGAGGGTGCTGGAAGTGAAAACTATTGGAGTTGTCATTGTATTTTCCACCTAGAGAAGGGGAGTCATGGGACCTTTTTCCTAACGAAGTTCAAATTAATAGAAGAAAAAATTATAAGCGTATGGCTTTTATTGGTGGGGCGACCCTTATGGGTAGTTCCACCTCGCAATAGTATTAGTACTTGTAGTTAGCGCAAAGTGCTACAAGGGTAGCTGCCGGTAGTTTGTCAAGCAGTCCATTATAAAATAATCAAGTCCTACTCCCTCAAAATTCCTTAAAAATGATCCCCTCAAAACAAAGCTATTTGTGTTCTTTGGCAAGGTTTAAGTAATAACAAAACTGATTATAAACAAACAAAAACAGCTTGATTAATAAATGTTGAATTGTATGAATTTCATGTATGCATTAAAAATCACGTACTTACATTGCTGCATTGTGAGAGTTTTCACAAAACGAAATCCAATTTTCACGTTGATGACCTGCTCTGGGTCATGTTCTATTCTCTATGGAATATTAAACTTGCTATTCCACTCAGTCTGTTTTCTTTGCTGGTGTCATTAGCAACTGCCTTGCGATTAATAAGGATAGCAAGCCTCCATTTGAACAATACTAAATTCGTGAGTCTGATTAAATAATATAATTTTAATTTTTAATTAAAGCTGACAACAACTTTCTATCACAACTTTCACAACTATCACAACTTTCTATCAACTTCATTTTTTAAGTATATTTTATTTAAATCTTTGTATAGATATTGGCTTCAGGGGGTGGGTAGCACCCAAAGGCCCTTGGATGCGCTACTGTACAGATGCATAACAGAGTCTTCTCATTATTTACTGGCTTATAATTTAAAAGATTGATAGGTGTGAACCTGAAGGAAGCAGCCTAAAATGGTACAATGATTGATTCAGTTGAATTTTCAACACAAGTATAATTAATTTCATCAATTAAATATCATATTTAGATGAGGAAGTTGGATATATGGATGATACGCTTTCATTGTCATCTAATCGTTATTGATTTTTGAGAAAACCAAAATTAAAAGGTATGTACCAGAAGCATGCAGCCACAAATAATCCAATGGTTGAGTTATCTGCATTTTAACAAGACTACTGTAGCCTACCTCTATTAATTTCTTGTTTCACAAGATTTTAATTTCTTGTAGTAGTAATAAGGTTGCAAGATATATAGCCCATAATGAAGCTACGGTTGGAGGCTGGCTTAAATCAGAATTTGGCTGAAGCTAGACAAGACAAACGGAATAAACTTCACATTAACTTTTAACTTATACTCTACATTACTTAATTTCACATTAATGGCTTAAATTTTAATTTATGATATTGATAATTGATGAATAGAAAGAAGTACATCTTGGAAATTTGACTTCTTTAAATAATTATTATTTGTTTTCCAAATAATTTTTTCTAGATGCTTTGCAAAGATACATGGCAGATTCCTCAATGTTTCAAAGTAGAAATTGAACTATGAATCTCTTTTGACCTCGGCTTTCTACCACTTTTGGTGTTATAATTAAAGAGCGCATTAATAGATCTAATCAAAATATTTACTTTATCAGATTGATTGACAAATTGAAACCAAATTAAAATAAAAAAACTACATATAATTTATCAGATTGATCATTTAGCGATAATGTAATTTGAGGTCTGATGAATCTGATGGAGGTCTCATTAGATCAGATTCCCTGCTAATAATAATATATTCTTTGCATAAGAATAAGATTCATGGCTCTTGGATGCTCTTTGAGGTATTTTGTATAAAAAAGGTCTTGATAGGCAACTATTATGAAGTTAAAAAGCAAGAAACAGTGTTGGAATTCCCATAAGATAAATACACCAAAACAATTTTTTTTCCGATTTTAACAATAGAAAACTTTCAATTGCACTTAACCTTGAAGTATGGTCTGTTACAAGAACAATTAAATTTAGTGCAGACAGTAAATACAGGAATTTTGTTAGATCCGGAAGCTTACTATCTTACAATACATGCGAGCAAGAGATTTCAAGTACTGTCTATAGTGTTTTTTTTTTTTTTTTAGTGTTTATAGTGTATTTCTGGAGTGTTTTTTTTTTAATGTGAGCAGCCACCGTCTACTCAGGACAAGTAGTCTGAGCAGTTGAGATTTCATGAATCACTTAGCTGTTATAATTAGACTATTTGCTATTGAATGTAACTGAAGTCACGCACTCTGTTACTGCTTTCACTGTGAATTGTGTTACAACAAAAACAATAGATAAGAATTTTTCAGCACACGGATTTATGAGGAGAAATATATTCCCTCATCCACCTATTAATGTAATATCTTTCCTGATATCTTTATCTAACACTTATTATTTGTAAGTTGATATTTTGTGGAAACAGAATTGGAATTGATCATAATACTTGGGACATACGTTCATCTACCTGCAAAATAACTGCTTTTGAATCCTTACCTAATCTATATATTATATAAAAATGAATGTCTGTCTGTATGTATGTATGTTCCCTATAGACTACAAAGCTACTTGACAAATCGGCATGAAACTTTGGGAATATGTTGTGTGAATATTGGGGATGGTTTCTGACCATAAATTTTAATAGGGGAGCTAATAATTATTATTAATTAAACCATTTTATAGACCTAACCTACTGAACTTGCCAGCCGAACAGCTTAAAGGAACAGCTGATATAAGTCAACAGTTTTTAATCATATGGCAAGCCCCTTAGAGGCGTTATTTACGCTGTCTTTGAACAGCAAAAGACTTTGCACTTGCATGTAGGCTACCGTGCAGTCGGAGCCTTTCAATATGTAGGAAACATAGGACTGGGTATGATGAAATGTAATTATGCCAGGTTGATGACATCTGTTAACCAATGCAGCTAGAAATTTGAAATGCAGCCTCAGCGGGAGGTGGCGAATAATAAAATAAAAAACCTAGCTTCTACCCTTATAGTCATAGGAGGTTTAAATTTGAAATGTTTCTTCATTCAGAGGCGGTGATTAAGAAAACAACGAAGCCTCTATGATCAGCTGGAAGAGCCCTAGGACTAACTTCTTTCCTAATTTGAAATGTAACCTCAGCGGGAGGTGGCGAATAATAAAATCAAGGAGAATTTTTATGAGAATGCAGCAACGCGCGTTGGGCCAGCTAGTTACTCATAAATACTTACTATAATAATAATAATTATTATTATAATTACTCAGAAAGATGAAGACTACTAATACTACTCTATTAAGACTACTAATCATCTTACAATGTTGTTTGTTCAACATGTTTCGCTTAAGATGATTATGTCGTTATATGGTATATGACCTACCTCATTCCTAGAATAAGCTTGCTTTACTTTTCCATATCTATAACAATATTAAAAGAAAATACTAGTAAAATCAATGTTTTTTTAAAACAATGAAAATATTTTATGCATTGCAGATACACTACCATAGTCTTCTTGAAATATGAATTGAACATTGCACAATTAAGAAATTCAATTTTGATATTTCACAATAATTTTAATGAGTATAGTACGATTAGAATTCAATAATTATTTTGTAAGAGTTACCAGGATCATAGAATTGGGAATCGCATTAGAAAAAACATTGCTCAAAATTAAGTGTTCATTAATCTCTGTCCTTAGTCATATCTTCAAAAAACGTCTTAGATTTGGTCATTAATTGATATTAATTCACATATATTGAGTCAAATTAATTATTCTCCTCTCATCAAGTAATCTTTCAATTACAGTACTTGTATACATTCAACTCATAGATTGTGTTCTTGGCACTTATTCAATGAGATACAATGTACTAAATAATGCTTAACAAGTTAGTTGGCATGTTTTTTGGCAGCTGAAATTATCTCAATGCGAATTCACTCACTCCAAACTGACTCACTACTACTGTATGGTATTCTACTTCTCTACATCTAAGTTAAACCTCAAGTTTATAGATAATTGCCACTTAGTCACGGGTTCACCAGTTCAAGTTTGGTATTTATGAATCATCGAAATTTTTGAAAAATTATAAATATATATTCAATAGGTGAACAAGAGAAGTACGACTGAGATCAGGACAAACAATACTCTCATTAAAAGTCCAAAAAGGCATGATAAAATAAATCGCGTCAAAAAGAAACAGTGTATTATGCAGAGAAGAAATCAAACACCAGCAGAACAGGAATTGTTTCACTCATACAATTTAGTACATCTTGAAAGTAAAGACTGAAAATATACGAAAAAGGGTAACAGTCAAAAAAAGTTACATTACTCATCTGTTTTATATTGACGATTTTCAAGAATAAGGAATATTGAGAATTAGCTCTCACAAGATTTAATAGAGAAATCAATTCTTGTTTACTGAAAAAAAAAAAAAAAAAACACGGGCATGATGATAGGATTAGAGACATTCAACTGTTGGAAGTGGTCAAGAGATACATTTCAAAGCATATGACAAAGCCTTGAGTTCCAATATAATAAGTCAGAGATAATCAATTTAAACAATTGTAACCGCCAAACGCACTGATTTATTAATTTTTTTATTGCTGATGATGAGCTGTTTGATGATTGATGAGCAATTTTGCTGATTGATGAGCAATTGCTGTTTAAACAATGAAGAATCGTTCAACGGGTGGTCTACAATGAGTTAGGCCTATATAGAACAGGTTTTGAGTAAATAAACTTTAATATTAATAGAAGATTTTACACAAAAGGGTTGAGCAAAGCAGCAAACTATCTTTTTGTTCTAACCTTTTATAGAAACAATTTTAAAAAAAACTTCAAAGTTTGAGCCTTGAAATACTTAGGGTCCATTCCATAAAATGTGGTAAAAGAACAAGTTCTGACTCTGATTTGAAAAAAAAAATCAACTTATGTAGTCTACTGATATTAGATCAAAAACTCAAGTTCAGATACAATAATTACATTTTTTACTTGCTCACGGACCGATTTTCCAGTCAACAACCTTTATTGTCATTTTACCATGCTAGAGTACCTTAATAATTGCTGTCCATAACCGCCGATGACGTGATATTCATTGATTTCAACGCTTAGCATAATGGTTGAGAGGTTGACGATATATCTTTGATGTGTAAACGCAATTATCAAAGCTGTAATTTTAAAGCTACATTTTGCACTGAAGACATTTAATGCGTTTGATTTTCATATTTATTGGATGACAAATAGTGTCCAAAACAGTGGAATACTGGAAGTGGAAAACAAGAACGATTTTTTCGCCAATTCGCTCGCCACATACTAATATAGCAGGTGGAAAAAAGGTAGTTATGCCTCGACAATTTTCGGATTCATTGATTCACGATTTACCAATTTTTGTTGAAGCCGTCGTTCCCGCAACACGAGTAAGGTTCACATTGAATTCCCAACAATGATGGAACAGTCCTGCAAAGTTGATTTTCCAATTTCCAATTTCTTGACCAATGCCCAGGCATTCCTGGATAGATCACGTCAAAACACATAATTCACTATATAGTCATACTTTGACTAATTGTCAACAATTACAAGAAAAAAAAATAAATATTAAGTCACTTGATTGGCAAGAGTTGGCGGTGTTGAGGACAGGTTACTCAAGTTGTCATTTAGAAACTCTTTCACACTGTAGTAGCTCCTTTCAATCAGCCACCGTGTCATCACATTCTTGAACCTGTTGAACCGAGCAGTCTGAAGAGAAGGGGGCAATCTATTGAACATCTTCATTGCCAATGCAGGGAAACAGTCCTTCACCCTTGAGAGTCTACATCTAGGTAGGTCGATATCTGCTCTTCCTCTTGTATTGTGGGCGTGAATCTGCCTTCTTACAGTACAGGATGCCTGGTGAGTCTTGACGTATAGGAGCGATGTCAAAATATACTGCCCATAGACAGTAGGTAGGCCCAGACGATGGAAAATAGGCTTACAGTGGGCGCAGAAATCACCATACGTCAATATTCTCAGAGCCTTCTTTTGCAACAGCAGGATGTCCCTCACGTGAGCCGAGTGTCCCCAGAGCAGGATGCCATATCTGATGTGACTGTCAAACACTGAATGATACAACATTAACAGATGCTGAATCGATTGATGCTGACCGACCATTATCGGCCCCACCTAAGTATTTTCAACGAGCAATCGCTCAAAACCAACCTTATTTAAGTTGGAAGTCAAGCTTGAACATTCAAAACATCATAATAGGAATAGGATAATAAGTAAATAATATTATTATTTTGGAGTATCGTATATTTCATAATAGGATAAACCTAACAATTATCGGCCAGTTAAGGATAGATTGGACTTATGCTTCGATATTTATATTTTAAACATGTCTGGGATAATCTAAGGTTATTAAATTCTAGGAGATTATGGTTGACGATTTGCTTTAGAATTACCTACGTTGCCGAGGGGACTAGTTTATCATTTTTCAAGTTTTCGATTCTAATTGAAAATAAAATTTGAGGTTAAAATTATACAGGCTATTTGGATGGTGCAATAGCATGCTGAGTGGCTATTTCATTGAAAATGTAATAACTTACACAACTTACTTAATAGTCGCGCCATATTGCTCAGTAATTAAGCGAAGACATGAATTATGCTGATAAGATGGATATTTCTGTAAAATCATACTTACAGTCCTTCTGCTTCTTTTATTTCCATAGTTTGAATTCATGAGGATGTTCCCTGATCAATTAAACTGATATTGCGTTTCGATGCAATGATGCTTAGATTTTGGAATATTTGAACATATTATACTACACAATACACAATCAATGCAGAATTCAGAGTAATTACTAATTCTAATTAGACATTTTCAAACTGGGAAAAGTACAAAATCCCACTCACTGCTGTAAGTCGCTCAGCAGCAGACGGAGACAGAACAGCTGGACTCCTTAGTGTAATGCTACTATAGAATGCCTCAACTGGACTCAAAGAGATTCAATTAATAGACATTATTATTCATGATTGTTTATTAAATTTAAAATATACCACTCGATCATTTAAATATTTATACATGATTTTTCGTAACCTGTTACGAAATGATAGAACGAATGTGGGAATCTTTTCTGTGGTGGCTAGAAACGACTCAGAACTTTCATCTAACCGCCAAGTTCAAAACGCCAACCGTCAACATTGTGATTGTAGATGGATAGCACACAAATTTATTTGTAATTGTTCCTCAAAAAATGGTATTTTCATGAACAGTAGTTGACATTTTCCATCCACTAGAGTATTTCCCATCTTCAATGATTTGAAATGCAATCAACATAATATTCCTGTTGTATCCACAGTCCATAGAGGAAAATTGTAATTCAACAGGTTTTTATAACTTTAAAGTTCTACCAAGCGGTTCAAAAAACTGTGTTCAGTTTTGTGTATGCAGTTCTTACACTTCATTAAATACATTTCATCTATTTATATAAAAACTAGCAGCTACCCGTCCTTCGTACGGATTATGTTTAGAAATATGACTAAATAAGTTTCGGCTTTTTTGATAGCAACGATCATGAAGTTGTTAGCAGCTTAAGCTGGGCATTCACGTTCCAACTTGCAGTACCACTTGCAGTACTGCACACTGCTAGTAGTACTGCTAGATGGATAGTCGACTCCGCTCACGCTCCTACTTACAATCCAACTTTATTCCTAATCAGCTGTGAACGTCGCTCTTGAGCCGAAAAATGTAACCGAAGTTGCCCGATGTTGCCCGAACTTACCCGAAGGTCATGCACTGAGTCACTGACTGAGATAAGATGGACGACTTTGATCCGACTGCCCCACACACGCTCCAACACCGTCGACATTCGTAAGTCGTCCCTCTTACTAGTGGTCCATCTAGTCGTCCATCTACAATTCCAACCATCCAACAAGCCCATTCACGTTCCGTTTTCGGATCCAACCTTGAAGGTTGGACTGCAAGTGGTACTGCAAATCGGAACGTGAATGCCCAGCTTTAGTAAACAACTTTGAACGTAAACAATTCAGTGACAGGTATCGGAGAGAATATTTTTTGAGAACAGCTGATTGATATATCATGATAAATTACATGATTTATTGTTATGTGGTAATAAAACTTAGAAGAAATGTATCTAAAATCGCACAATACTTGGTTTTTAAACGTTCATTATTCTGTTAAAAAAAGTTAATTTAGTTTTTTATAGCTAAAGACATTGTCAAAAGGTTTTCAATACTGATAAATAACTTCAATCCCGATCGATGCTCTCGTTTTTCAGGAGAAGGCCGCGTAAAATGTATCCAAAATCGCGCAATACTTGGTTTTTGAACGTTTATTACTCTGTTAAAAAAAAAGTTAATTTAGTTTTTTATAGCTAAAGACATTGTCAAAAAGGTGTTCAATACTGTTCAATAGCTAAAATCCCGATCGATGCTCTCGTTTTTGAGGAGAAGGCCGCGTAAAATGCCTTTGGGGCCGTGACAGACAGACAGACAGAAAGTGAGATAAGACTATTTTCGGCTTATTTAATGTATAAAACGTAAAAATAACCAAAAATATACAATTCTGATAAATGTACAGACAAAACTCTAATTTTATTTATATAGATAGATGAATGTCTGTCTGTATGTATGTATGTATGTTCCCTATAGACTTCGAAACTACTTGACAGATCGGCATGAAACTTTGGGAATATGTTGTGTGAATATTGGGGATGGTTTCTGACCATAAATTTTAATAGGGGAGCTAATAATTATTATTAATTAATCCATTTTATAGACCTAACCTACTGAACTTGCCGACCAAACAGCTTAAAGGAACAGCTGATAGAAGTCAACAGTTTTTAATCATATGGCAGGCCCCTTAGCGGCGTTATTTACGTTGTCTGGAACGCATAAAGACTGCATGTACCGTGTAGTCGGAGCCTTGCAGTCATGCAGGAAACATAAATAATAATAATAATAATAATAATAATAATAATAAGCGTACCGTATGGCTTTTAATGGTGGGGAGACCCTTACGGGTAGTTCCAACTCGCCGTTTGAGCCATGTTACGGGGAACATGGTGGACCTACAATTTTAGGTGGGTTCCGAACCACCGGGTAAGTGATAATAAAGCTTATAACATCAAGTCATTGAAGCTCAGTCACCCATCCAAGCGCAGTCTTGAGCGGTCGTGACTGAACATCGTCACGACCACTTGAACACCACACTCACCGCATGACCAATCACCACCCTAGGAAACATATGACTGGGTTTGATGAAATGCAATTATGCCGTGTAGACTAGATCTGTAAATCTAGAAATTTGAAATGTAGTCTCAGTGGGAGATGGCGAATAATAAAATAAAAAAATCCAGCTTCTACCCTAATAGTCGTAAGAGGTTTAAATTTTAAATGTACATTCAGAGAGGTGGAGAGTAAGAAAACAACGAAGGAGGCCTCTCTGGTCAGCTGGAGAGCCCTAGGACTAACTTCTTCCCTAATAGTCCTAGAAGTTTGAAATTTTAAATGTATTCTCAGTGAGATGTGGCGAATAATAAAATCAAGGAGAATTTTTTATGAGATCGCAGCAACGCGCGTCGGGCCAGCTAGTTTTGACATAAAATATGGGGTGCTGTGAGCCCAAGCAAGTATAATAACTACCGTAACTTTAGGACAGTATAGGCTACACGTAATATCTATTTCAAAGATCTCTATAAAATAATGACTTATCGGTTATGATTGTTTCCAAAATACTTCCCGACAGCAGCTGCACGATTTGAAGCTCGTGCCCGTGCTTCACTTCCTTCGAAAATATTATTCTCAAATTGGCTTTGAAGGAACTGACAAATAATATATTCTTGGATTTTTGTTCCTTAACAATCTGCGTTGTATATTAACTTTTTAGGTCTTTTCAAAAGCATTTGAAGATGAATTTGCACGATTCAAAAACGTTTGGCCTACGTAAGTGAAACTATTATATTAAAACTCAATTAAAAATTGACTGCAATAAGTCGTTGAATTTACCGTAAAAAGTTAAGACAAATATTTGAACATCATTATTTATTGATTTCAAATTCCCCAAAGTGCTATCAATTATACTAAAGACTTCCGCGATGGTGGATATTGACAACAGCATTATAAAGCTCAAAAGCTGATGGAAATCGATGAAAGCTACTACACAAAAGTATCAGTCACCGACGGGAATCGAACCGAGGACCTCTCAATTGCCGGTCGGGCACCTTAACCACAAGACTACTCTTCTGTATGGCAGCACTCATTTCAGAGCGATTTCGAATTCCATCAGATATTTCATGCTCTTCGAGAAATTCGAAATTAATAAATTAATTATGTTACATTATTCTCCTTTATTAGCCTCGTTTTTCAAAATTTTAGATTTGCGTGTAAAATTTCTACTGAAATTTCTACTAGGCCTATCCATATGACTTGTGGATATGTATTTCAGGAAGTATTTCGTATAATTTTCACATAGGTTGAACTTTCTTGTTTCGAATATTTCAGTTGTAAACGTCAAAACTATATTTATTTTAGCAATTATTGCTGAAGTGGTAACTTTGAGACAGTCCGTAAGGGAGACACTATCCTGGGTAAAACGCCTGTAATCTTAACGGCGACACTTGGACACTATATTGACCGAAATTTGGCGCCGACAGACGCGTTGTGAAGTAGAGAATCAGTAATTCATGCCGGCCGATATGATCTATATTAAGAATACGTCATTCTTCTGCCGCGCTATGGGGTCTCCGTTTTTACCCTTTCAAAGGTTTAAGGGTGTACATTTGAAGGTAAATCGTTAAAATCTTGCAAAGAGACAATAGATCCTATTTAATTTGAATGCCTAAACCTATCACCCTATACATTTAACCAATATACTATAACTATAATTTTAAATAAGACCATTAGATAGTTATATTTCAATGAACCAGGGGATAGAAGTTTTATTTGTTACAAATGCAAGTGGATGACGGGCGTGGACAGTGAAAATTCAGCTTCTTGATCAACTTAGGCCACTGAGTGCGAATACAGGCAAAGTTTTAGCTTGTTTTCATGGATACAGGCAACTTTGTAGCTTGCTTAATCTATCCAAACCCATGGTTCTTACTGGATCTAATGTTCAACAAATGTTTCAACACTTTCTTAGCACGCTTTTTACGCTAAAACTGAACATGCATAGCCAATTTTTGGCCAGTCGACTCGTGTTAAATGATGATGATTATGATGAAACAGTCAGTCAGATCAGTAAGAGAGTCAGTGGTATTCAGATTATTTATATTTATATGATATTTCAAATCTATAAGGAAAATGTATACCGAAACATGTTTTACAATACTTGCATAATGTCCATTTTGAGTTTCTCATGATATCAGGATATTTATAATCACCTTTCCTTAAGTTTCTTATGGAGAACCTCTCTTTCCCAAAGTTATTCCATGGGTAGTCCATGGAAGTTACTCCATGGGGTAACATTGGTTCAAAAACGGTGGCTAATAATTATGAATACAATATATTAATCCAAATTAGAAACTATGGTACCATGATGAGTTGTGTATACTATGGTAACGAATTATGATGGTCTGAGCAACTCAATTTCATGAGTTGTGAAAAGAATATGTGAAAACCACGATAAAATGCTACAAAATTACCCCAGTTTACCAGCAGTTGAACAATATTCTGTAATGCATGATGTAAAACACTTTAAGGCTTAAAAATGAAGTACTCACTCATAAATTGTCTAGTCTCATTATTTAATAATGTGAAAAAAAACAGACATCAGCAGTTTTTAAGAAGAGGGCCAGACAAAATGAAAAATTATGTAGGCGGGTCAGAAACATTTGAGTAAAGCTCATTTTTATAAGTGGTTAACTTTATTTTCAATTCACTTTTATGCGCCTTGTTTGCTAACAGAGCTGATGCAACAGAGTATCATTAATATATTTTTTTTAATTTAATCATTTTAATTTCAAACCTAAATATAATTAATTATAGTTTTTATAATTCTTAATAATTTGAAAATGTTGTAAAATTACTCTTGTTAATTTCACGATACAAATCACGATGGACAAGGTGATTTTTTAAAGCTGTCTAATTATTGTGAAAAAGTATGTACCTGGAAAAACATAGTGAGGAAGAAGGAAGAAAAATGAAGTTGGTGATTACAAGGAACCCACAAAATAACTTATTATTTGATCAGAAGGTAAGATCAAAATGTGAAATTGGATAATATTGAAATAGGAAAGTGAATTAAAATGAAGATAGAAAGTTACAATAAATTTTAATAGTGCAAATGATTTACTATCTTCATCTAAGTAAGTTACATGATTTTAGAAAATGTATTTTCTTATAATATTTAATGACAATACAATACATAACATCACATGATTCTTAAAATAGACCAATATTGTTAAACCTCCAAACAAAGGACAGTTTTTTATTAGTTAGACTATACACATTAAAGTTGAAGAATCTGTACTAGTATGGTACCTAGTTCTCTGTAATTTTGAAGAGTTCTGTAGTTACCCCTTCCGGTAACTAAATTATAGATTTACAGGAAACTGGTAATTTTGTGAAGAAAGGGAATTTTAAATAATATGAATTAAATTGGTAACATAACTTAATAAAGATACTCTAATACGTACTTTCCTTCTTATCCTAAAAAAAGGAAAATAGCACTCAATCACTACTTGATCAGATAGATGAAGAAGCAGTCCTAACGAGCTACATAGTTTAGAAATATACATGGAGAAAGGCACACCGATATAATTTATAATGAACACGCAATTATAAACTGTAGAGAAAATATATATATTTTTTTGTATTATAATATATCATTTATTTAGTGAAAAATGTCGAAGCAAAGCTAACTTACAGATCTAAAGGAAAAAGTGATATGTTAAAAAAACGTTATAATTTTAGAGTTGGTAGTGTTGAACAGAAATATTTTCCTTTAAAAATGTTCATTAGCTAGAGACGCTATATTAAGGTCAAACTGTTATTTCTGTAGCAACTTCCTTACTAAAATGCATTATTTTTTCTGGATGCTTGTATATATGTAATTTTGTACATGGTACACGGTGTCATAGTGCTTTGTCTCTTATGTCACACAAAATATCTATTCCAATAAATTAAGTTTCTACTTAGTGGTCGTCAACAGGCCAGGAAGTTGTCTATTCATTTGTCACATAATATGCAACGAAATTGCGAACAAACTATAAACGGAGACTAGTCATACCTACCAGGAATTTAGATTTCTAAATTGAAATACCATTATAAGCTCAAGCAAAACAAAAATAGAGATTACATATAATCACAGAAGCTTCTTATCATTGTCATTGTATAAATATATAGTATTTACATGTCAATAGTCAGATCTATTGGATCTTTCAAGTTACACTCAAGTTTTTGGAACTTATTAGGCTATATATATAGTCACCCTTAAGAAGTAAAAAAGTATAGTAGCAGCCTCTAGCCTACTTTTTCAGATAGATTATCCTCTTATATAGTACAGAATTCGAGTAGTGATTTTTTCAAGTTAACCATTTCAATATCTTGTATGATAGAACAATATTAATTAGATCGTATTTTAATTTACAAGTCATGATATATCTATAGTTTTATAAAGAGAGTTTTAAGTTATAATTATTAGAAGATTTACAAATATTTTGACAATTTCTTTCAACTACTTTAAAATTGACATTGTTCAGAGTCTTGAAGAATCTCACAGTTTTTCAATAGTAATTAATTAATAATTAATGCGCGGCAAAAGTGATTTTAAAAACTAAAACTTGAGTCATTTCATGCTAATTTTGGCACATAAAATCAGATTCATTATTATTAAAAGAATCGGTATATTTTTTATCCGTGTATGTTCTTAGTTATCTGAATTCTAGGGAGGAATAGAAATACAATATGTTTGAATTGAATCTTAAATCCCTTCTTAATTTCTAAATCTATCAACTTGAAAATACGTTACAACTATGGAATTGATATTTTACAAAAAAAAAATAATATTAGAATCAACTGTCTCTATAGTACGTAATTAGATGATTGATTACTCAAATATTATTATTCCTGAATGCTTTTATAGCTAATCGACAGTTTCAAGGAACAAGAAGAAACTTTATTGAATTTTCAAGTGAGATCACTATCAACATTTTCTACCAGGTTTGCTTCTCTAATAATCTTATAAATAACAATAATGTATGCTCCCCAAATTTTCATGAAATATTTTTATGTCATGCTTAGATCATATATAGTTAATAATTATTATTTAAGCCTATACACAATCGGATTTAAGTTATAAAATGCAAAGAGTGATACGAAATTCATGTAGATTCCGAATACAGAATATTTTATTTTCTGTGATTCAGCTTTATATAAACATGAAGGCTCTTTTAAACGGAGACACTTTATTACAATAGAGCAATCTAGTGTCCTGTTACATTCGTTTAGACTCATGCTAGAGTCACATTTATCTGATTTAACATTATTTAGACATCGATATAAAAATCGTTTGGCCAGAATTTAGATTGCTACTTTATATCAGAGCGCTGTATTGTAATTCGTATTTCCGCCTCTCAGAGAGGCTGAGGTGCTGTAATGGACATCTGTTGAAGAAATTTTCATGCTTAACTTAATTTGGCAATACGAAAAGCTATTTGGCGAACTCGCGTCAAAATAAACAAAATATTGTACTGAATATCAATGGACTCATGAATTTTGACAATTATTGAGAATTTATTTACAGGTATTCATTAATTCGTATTTCAGTATATTAATTTTTGTATTTATGTGTTATGATCGTGAAATAATTTACTAATTATCATAGACTTAAATAGTTCCATGTTACTTTCAAGTATTGCAACTCAAAAATGAGATTTTAAAATTCCACAATAAAAGGAATGTTAAAGCTAAAATATTACAAGATTATGATGCATTTGTTGAACATATTATTTTCTTTATCATTTTATCACGTAACAATTAATTATTCATAATAATAATAATAATAATAAGAATAAGAATAATAATAATAATAATAACAATTAATTATTCTGTTATTTCATTATGAAATAACAATTTATTTTTCATAAATAATTTCTATGCTTCCACTATCAAACTTGGAACTGGTGTTTTTATCGCTTGAAAAAGGTTCAAAATTGAAATGATACAAGATCAAAAAAAAATATTTGTGCATGTTATTACAATATAAGAATACCTATCTACCGAAGTCATTCTACAATGAAAACTTTATATAAAAATAGTGTTGTGTTATATAATATAACACTATAATGCTGCATACATTTATTTATCAAGATGAATATATAATAGTGAATACGGTACTTCGTATATTATATTATTATTTACAATATTTTAACCTCAATCAAAACTTATACGAAAGATGAACGTATTCAAGTAATATATTTGTTACACAGAGTACATTTCCTATCAGTTGATTCAAATAAGCTCAAACAAATAAAAATGTTATAAAATTACTCATCACTCTTATACGATCAAATGAGAGAATCAGAAATGAATGCTTGGATGCGATATGAATAAGAACATTCCTGTCAAAAAATATAAATTGTAATGCTTTAGAGGTTGTTAAATGTCTCCCTCCATATATTTAATTATGTTGCTTCGATTGTTACGGATAGAATGCTTGCAAAAAATATTAATTAAATCAAATTGTCATTACCTAACTTTGGAGACTAAGAACTTAATGACCAATGTTTTAGGCTACAAAATTAAGATATATAGGTTACAAAATTATTGTTGTGAATATCCATTATTCGTGAACTGCAGTAGAACTATTCATATGTATAAACTTGCTATCCAGAACTAACCTTTTTTGAGCCAGGGCAGACGCGTTTCGAACTATGTCGTTCTTCTTCAAACAAGCGCCGAAGAAAAACGACATAGTTAGAAACGCGTCCGCCGTGACTCAAAAAAGGTTAGTTCTGCCAATGAATACAGATACTATCTGTATTCATTGGTTCTGCACAGCAAGTCTATACATATGAATATATAGGGTAGTTATCAAGTTCTGTCAACTATTGAAAAGTAAAAGTCAACTATTGAAAATACTTCTCAACTCTGGTGGTATGAAAATGAATGGAATATTAATTTTGTAAAATCTTAACAGGAGGAAATAAAAATTCTTTAAAACGTCTACAGAAGCAGGGGCTTTAGCAGGATATCATAAAAAGAACCACATTTGGGAGAAAGTCGTATTTCATGTATTTCACCGTAGAAAATAATTATACTTCAATTCTACCTATCAAGCACATTGGGTTACAAAGTATTCTAAAACATTCCATGAAAAGTATTTGGTGTTACAGTCAGAAAACTAAAGTTGGTTCACTGAAAAGTTGACACAATTAGAAGGTGGATTTTATCAAGATTTTCTTATTCCACTGTATCATACATATATTTACACATTATCCAATAGCACAATAAATTTATATAACATTAGAATTTCAGCTCAACCTTACACTAGTATTGTAAATGATCAAATACGATAATTCAACTTACCTATCATATCCATTCTCTGCTACTTAAAATGCGATTTTAATAAATTTAAACTTCCAGCGTATGTGAACATTCATCACTAAAAACCATTGCTATAAAATTCAGTTATTTTCTTCCTAAAAGATGGAACGTTTCATTGTGTTATAGATTTCAACAATTGAAAATGAAGATAAAGTTATCTTTCAAGAGGTACAAAAATTATTATGAAAGAGCTACGAACAAAAATATAAAATTGATCGCGTATGTCTTTCAGTGATACAAAAATCACTGACAACAGCTTCATGCCATTCCGTGATCATTTCAAGCACATGAGTGAATAAAAGTTTCCGATTATTTACATACGGTACTTATGTTTATAAAACCTCTCAACTTTCAACACACTTGCATACTTGGTATGGATACAATAAACTTTAAGCATTTACATAATAATATAGTTTTCATTTATATAAAATTTTCAAAACTGAAACAATGTACAGTGTACGCAGGAGTATAATTCCCCACTAGAAAACAATTATATTTTCTAGAAGACAAGTCATCATCACTTGAATAAATTTGAATGAAAGAATAATTTATTATATTGTTGTCTATTTACACTTCCAGCTTTTTGAAATATTTCCCTTCATGACTGATATTATATAACTTATGTTCTTGCATTATAAAAAATTATAATCCCAATGAATTATAAAATTTAAATCTACTCACATTAGAAAAGTGTAACTCAGTTTGATAGAAGACTATGGCAGCATATAGTTGGTAGTTCAAAGCTGAGTAGAATATAGCTGAATTTTGGAATTATATTTTACAATAATTGTGAACATTGGTTTAATTTTGTATATACAAGTAGCCTACTTAATTTGTTTCTTGATCCTCTTCCAATTGGAATATTATGGAAATAGAATGTTGGTCCCAAGAAGTTGAATATATAATATGATTGACCATATGGGATTTCATGCACCTTCAAATCAAATTAATCAAGATTCCGAATTTATTCAAACTTTCAGATGAATAAAAGTTTTCACATACTACAGTGTTTCAAACAGTGTGATACGGGATTTTCAAGTGAAAGAAAGATAGATCTTTTGAAGATAAATATAAGATGCCCAATTTGTTTCATAATTTATTCCTTTACATTCAGTCACTTAGTACATAATTAGGTAACTTAATCCGTCCGTGATTAGTATCTAAAATGTTTAAAATCAAACAAGTTTGCTACATAATTCATATATTACAATATTATGCTTCTAATTTCGAATTCCTTCAAGTGCTATTGATTTATACTGAAGACTTCCGCAATGGCGGATATTGACAACAGTATTGAATAGCTGATGGAAATCGATGAATGCTCCACAATCGATAATTGTCAGTCACTTCAAACTAAATTATCAATTTTTTTCAACAGTTTTCTTATTCACTTACACAATGTCCATTGGAGAAGATCCCAGTAATAATACTTAGATAACGAATTATTCTACACATTTCCCCACATTCAATTTACTTGTGGAAGGAGATTAGATTATTACTTGTCGAACTCTCATTGTCTTGTCTATTGATAGGCTACACAAGTCATGATACATGTTTCATAAACACACTTTCATGTCAAAGTAGCCTACTAATGAAGGCAAGAATGATGCAATAATTACCTTCAAAAAGGCATGAGAAAACCCCTTTCATATTGGTTACTATTAATCTGATCGTTTGGACATATCTTTTACAGTGTATTTGTATTCTAGTTTCAGTTTTTCACTCAATCAACACAACACAAAAGTTTTGCTGGAAATCAAGGCTGGTACATAAGAAGTATATTTACCTCTCTAACAAACTTTGGATAAATATACCATAGTATAGTTACAAGACGAGCCTAACGCTTTCAACATAGGAAAATATATTTTTGGACCATTCGCTCAATTTGTTCAGAGTAACTATTATTAACTACTGTGGGCAACTAATTAACTAATGGGAGGGTCATCATTTACGTCTTCATTCAGTGATTGTTCAATTTTCGAACTGAACTCTTATCAAAGAAGTGTTATAATATAATATGACTTCAATTCAGGGATTGAACACGATAATAGGATGCTTCAATTGCTCAATTAAATGTTAAAAAAATCAAACAAATTCAAGGATATATGACATAAGCTTCAGGCAGGAATAGGCTTCAGCTTCAGGCAAAATAGTAAGTTAATAACAAGAATAGTAATAAATTACATTTTATATTTCAATCTGTAATCTATGTATATTTAATAGAAATGTTTTATTATTTGTATAAGAATGAAATTTATAAAAAATATAGTTTGTTTATAATTCTCAATTCTACAATGATGAAAATATAAAAATACAAGATATTCAAACCAAGAATACATTGATCGTTGAGCTGATAGCCGTGATAATGTAAAGAATAAGATTAGGGATCTTGTTTGAGAGTTTCCATGTAATTTGGAGTTCTAATAAATAAACGAATTTTTTTAACGTAAGCTTAAAAAAACTCAAAAATAAAAAAATAAATAAAAAAATGCAGTGGAGTTATTGTTGATACGATGACTAAGATTTTATCAATATTTTTCATGTCAAATGAAATCAATTCATTTCAATTGAATTATCTGTCAGGATACAATTTGGGGAATCATTCATTTTTATTGTAGCAATTTATCATAGCGATTGTAAGACCAGAGAAAATAGAAAAAATAGATTTTCAGTTTTTTTAAACACAATTTTTTCTTTGTGAAAACTACAGTACTTGACAAAAAGTACAATTTTTGATTTAGGTTTTGAGCAGGCCAAATAGTACCTATTATCTTTATTTTATAATACAATTTTATTTCTTTCAAATAAATAAATGGAGATGGTATCTTCCAATACAGCGTTGTCACACTTCAGAGGGTACCTAATTTCACAAGATAGTGAGTCAATAACAAGAAGAATAAATTCAATTTAATCTTTGATCTGTAATTTTTGTATATTTAATAGAAGTGTTTTGTTATACATGTGAGAATGTAATTTAATTTGTGTTTATTTTTTACATTAATTTTAAGGAATAAATGAATTTGAATTTTTCATATTTTTATGATTTACTGTAGCGAAGATTGACAAGTAATGGAGAAAAGTGATCTCCAAAGTTAAGACACCGTGGGCTAGTGGTATGGGGTTGAACATTAATGTTGGATACAAAAGGAATTAGCTGAACATGCTTCGTTGCCATAGTTTCAGGATGTGGTATAATGACGCCAAGGCATCGGTCGGCATCAGCCTTTGTTCTAGTCTCTAAATCCTATTTTCGAACAATACGATCTTAATACTAGAGCTGTTGTTGTAACAAGGGTTATCCGATGGCCATTATTACAACTTCTCTTTCGCCTTGCTCTGTTTCTCTCTAAGCTCACCGTAAACATTTTCACAGATTATCTCCAGAGATAAATAATAACAGAACGGAATCAACGGTTGAAGAAGAATACAAGCTTGCTCCATTGACAGCTAGCAAGAGTACTCCTCATTTACTCTTGGTAAAATCATCTCAAGCTCCACTTGTAGCCTAATTTATTCTTCAAGAAACCCTGTCACAGTATTAAGTCTGAGTTATTGCACGAACATAAGGCTTTCTCATTAAATAAGTAATCCACTAATAAAATGTCGACTAAGGACTGTCTGTGAGGGAAATGGAAAAATTAAGACATCATTTCCCATACCGTACATTTTCACTGCCCTGAAGAAGAGAAGGGCATAACAAATTAAGCCAGGATTTAAAGTAGATTAAAGTAGGCTAGTATATTTCCACATGTTAATTGGACTACGTTTTCAAAAATGCATGTATCAAGTCGAAATTCAATGAAATAAAAATTATTAAAAATATATTCATACTAGACGAAAAAATAATGAATGGCGTTTTTAACATACTAGCTTAATTTTCACTGCCTAACAAAAAAGGGAGATTAAAGAAGTGAAATTAACCCAGGAGATTAAAGAAGTAATTTAAGTAGATTGGAGAAGTACTTTTTCATATTAATTAATTGAATTACCTTTTTGAAAAATGCTTGTTTTCCAAACATGTTTAGAGAGTTAAGATGTGATGAAATTAAATTATTGAGAAAAAACAACGAATTCACGATTTATAGGTGATTTGTAATTTGCTGGTTCTATACTTTTCAGCGTAATCCGGAATCAACATTGTAATACAAAATTGTCAAGTACCTATCAGCGATTACGGTAGCCTACTTTACGATTATGGATGAGCGATAAACAGGTTTTGCTAGAGGTATTTCTTGTAATTTTAATAGAATTATTTTTTCAGGACTTCATGGAGAATCTTAATACATCAGACTGTATAGGAAATTCAAAATGTTCGTGAAATATTGTTAATATAAGTCAAGTTTACAACATTTTTGAATTTTTCTCGGTAAGTTCATAATAATTAAGATGATTTGATTAGAAGTACCGGAAGTTCATTTCATGTTTGTTAACCATTTTTGAAACTAATATCAAATTTAAAAAATAGAAGACTTCCTATCTACATTTTATTTAAAATTACATTGCAGATTCAACATTTCAAAAGAGTTAATTATTAACAACGCTAAGTTATATCTTTTAATCTTTTCAAATTTCAATTATCAAAGTCATTCATTCAGAAACTTAATCTAATTATCATAAAGTGAGCGTAGTTTATTCCCCTCTTGTTAACTTTTTGGTAATTAACTAGTAAAAGGGTCTATTCTAACCATTCAATCAAATGCTCTTCTAGTATAATTAAAAAAAAACATTTAACTTATAATAAAAGACTTAGAAATTACGGTATTATTGGTATTGAATTGAAGTTGTTGATAATGCGCTGGTTTAATAGAAATATTGCTTTAAACACATAATATTCATAATAGGAATTTAAGAATAGGAAGCTGCGTAAATAATTCAATAAACTTAGGTAGGATAGTGGCATCCATTCTATGCAATTTAAAATGCAAGGTGTTTTAGTGAACTGTCAGAATTCAGAGTTATAGTGGTGGAATAATTCACTTGGCGATAGATTCATATGTTTAACCACAGTACCTATAGTAGTACTAGAATAATAAGGTATTCCTTAATTACATTTTGGTTCAACAGTTGTATGGAAAAATGAGAGAGATGTAGCAAATATTTTTATTTATAGAGGTTTAATTTATCATGATGTCACTTCTGTACAAGTTTTGCACACTTGAATGGAAGATTTTCTTGTTTTTTAACCCATTCATCCTGAAAATTTATTTTATTAATGTAACAATCCTCTTATCAATAATAAAAATAGAATACTGTAGCCTAATTACCTAATAAATTATAATTTACACAACGTTTGAAACTATTCTATACATTCTTTGAAGTTGAATAAAGAGAAATAGGTTGCAATGAATAATTTTTTTTTTTTTTTTTGTAGATTACGTCTTGGAGACTCCAGTTAAGGAGTATAAGACAAGTCAGATCAACAATATTATACACTAGATAACATAATTACTTCAATTAGTTGAGGTGAGGCTTAATTTTGATGTGAAAGGAACTCTTGTACACTATAAAAAGCTTTATCAACTAAATATTTCTTCAATTGTTTTTTAAATATTTCTATATTTTCAAGACTCTTCAAAAACTGCGGTAGCTTGTTGTAGAATTTCCTACAAATATAACTAGGTTTTTGTTTGAATAAGCTACTATTGTGACTCACCAAGTGATAATCTCCTCGGCTTCTTGTATTATAATCATGTACATCAAGATTTTGGTTAATATCATTCGTTTTTACATATAAAGTAGCTTCATATACATATAAGCAGGGTACAGTTAGGAGACCAAGTCTCTTGAACAACGGCCTACATGAATCTAATCTATTTACTCTTTCTATACACCTAACCGCTTTCTTTTGGATCTTAAACACCCTATCAAGATTTTGTTTTGATGAATTACCCCATACTAAGATAGCATACCTAATATGTGACAGTAAGAGCCCATGGTAAGCTGTAAAAAGTAACTTTTTGTCATTCAATCTAGCGAGCTGTCGCAGGACAAATACCCCAGATGAAATTTTACTACATATTTTCTCAATGTATGGAGTCCAGGTCAATCGTCTATCCAACGTAACTCCTAGAAATGCAATTTTTTCTTCCTGGTCTAATTGATTATCGTTTACAAACACGTTTATAGCCCTATCTTCATTTAAATTATGTTTGTTTTTGAATTGAAGGTATTGGCATTTTTTACTATTTATAGTTAATTTCAACTGATTTAAAAATTGGACAATGGACTGCACACCTATATGGGCACTTATTTCTAAATTATCTAAATAATAATACAGAAGATATCTCAACCACCACTAAAATAATGAAGATAAAAGATACTACAGTTTCTACTGTCACGTATTTTTCAATTTCTATCATACCGTGAATCTGTACAACTGTATATAGAGAGTAAACTCTCTATACTCTCACTAAAATCTTTATCAATACTTTGCTACAGCTACTCTATAGAGATCGAATATGAAGTGACAGTCAAAACTATAATATCTCGTGTGTTTGTGACAACTTTTGTATTATTCATTATTGATATCCACCATATTATCACCATTATCATCACTATCAATGAGAGTAATAGGTTGAGTTTAATTTTTGTCCCACTTGCTATATTATGTTCTAAAAGGATATAGTATCAGCAATTTGATATTATGATTCCCAAACGAGGAAGTTGAGCATCTCAACTTTAAAAGTTTGAATTGTAAGAAAGAGGGGTCGTCGACACAAAACACGGCACGAGGGTAATAATAAAAGCAGCTGAGAAAAATGGGCATCACGAGCCGATGCTGCAAGATAATCTCCCAGTAGACAGGCTGTTCTTCCCTCTTCCTTGAATAAACATGTCAGATCTAAAATAAACTTGTTTTTCCTGTTGGTCATTGATTTATCTCGAACCCTTCCACTCTTCTGCATCGTTTCCGGGTTTTATCTTCATAATAATAGAAAAACAGACAAGAAATATCTACTATTCTACTCGCAGTTTGTCAAGGATCAACAAATACTAAGTAGAAATTCGGGGATCACTGTTTCAAGGCATAAAAAGCCTTCTTGCAATAAATATTCATTTTTAGCATCTAGTCTCTACATAAAATTTATTTTAATAATATTCAATATTATCTGATATGTTCTAATAACTAATACAACTACTATTATGAAATAATGCTGAATTAGAGAAGTAATTTTCAACATAAAAGACGAGTCTAGAGAATTTTCAAGGATCAAAAGCAAAACTATTTTCAGATAATCTTTAACTGGTAACTAACATAAATTTAAGCTAGGCACTATATATGTTGGATTTTTTAAAGTAATGTATCTACTAGTATTTATGTATAGGCTATGACTGGGTGACTAGGTTGTGACTGGGTGACTCTTCAGACCTCAACAGCATTTTTAAAAGCAATTAAAGTTATGGTTAAAATGAATTTATGAAATTTATTTTAAAATTTTCAATTTTGAAACTAAATTACTCCAATGTGTAAAAAGCATTTACATTTTGTGAGCTTCAAGATTTTGTTTGGGTATACAGGGTTGAAAAAGAGATATAGACAAAAAAAAAAAAAAATTATTTTCAATGAGTTATTAAAGATTCTTTTTTGATTCTAATACTGAGCAAAAGACGATCAATCCTTTTCATAGGAGATATGCTGGCTAAAATACAATAATTTTTTATAAATATTCTCAATGTTTTTCCACAATATGTACTAGTACAAAATAAGTACAGTAACAAAATTATATTTTGTTTTATGAACATAATAATAATTATTTCAAATTATTATAAGTTTTCAAAGATTAGTCATCCAAATCTTTTCAATTGAAATCTCTAATATTATATTATAATTATATTTTTCATATTAGAATAATGTGAGCCTAAAGTTTATGTTTGAGTTGAGGCTAGGAAGTATAATTTAAGATAAACGAATGCTAGACCTACCCAAAATTGAAACCTGGTGTGTGTTGCATAACGCGCTTCATTAATAAGCAACTTGTATTTGTAGTCTCTGCAAAATATTATTGGAGTTTCTACTTTCATATAATTATAGTAGTTGTCATTTGTTTGTTATATTAGTTGTCATGGAAGTAATGCAACAATCTTCTACGGTTTGTATTGTGATAGATAGAATGAATGAGACTTGACACAACCACATTTGTTCTTGAATTACAGTTACATAGTTATATTAATTATTTATGATTGTGACTGTAACAAAATCGAGTATTATTCATTAGTTATGCAACCGAACCTTGGAACTATCAATATTCTATAAGATCTATTGGACAAGAGTTTATTTAATGAGCCATTCGTCAACCATTCTCTATGTATTTTAATTGAAAAAAAATCCAATGTAGATTAATTCAAATTAGAATGCAAGGGTATAAAGTGAGAACTCACTCATGGTATCGTTGTGACTGCAGTTGATTATTCGAGGAGTATGTGATGCTCATTAGTCAAGAGGAAAGTCGGGTTAATTCTTTCAAATTTATGTTAAAATGCGAGGGACGTGATCTGAGCTTACGCTAAATAATGAGATCCGCTCAAATATTTATTCTAGTAGCTTTTTGCCCTTCTCGCTTAATTATTCGGGGAGAGGTCTGAACCTTCTGAACCTTTTTCCAGAGTGAGCTGCTTATTCCTAGGTTCTTCTCTGTTGACATTCTCATGACTCTTATCATTATGTCCCTTCACTAAGGCAGACAAATTCAACCTGAGAATAATTCCACTTTGGATATACCTATTCCTGAATTCAATAGTTTTAATTGATAAATGAGACTTTTTGAAAAAAGAGAGGTTATTCTCCGGTAGATATTTTTAGTAAAACAACAGAGATACATATGCAATTGCGAATTATACTTTTCCAACACTGCTGATGTTTATCAAGGCACACCTAGAAAATAAAAAAGAAATTTTCTACTCGTCAAATTAGGTACCTGTTAACACAGAAATAGATGAGGATCAATGGTGGATTCAGATAATTTTTGGGGGGTTTGCTAATAGCTAATAGCAACTGTTTAGGGGGGGGGGGGGGAGTTGATAGTGCACTTAATCCCAAGAATTTTGGAAGTATTAACTTTTTATGGTAAATTAAACGACTTGCAGTTAATTTTAATTAATAATAAATAATATTAACTCACTTTAGGCCAGGCCAAACGTTTTTGGAGTAAGGAGATTCATCTTTAAAAGCCTTTGAATTTACCATAAAAAGTTAATATTAACAAGGCAGATCGTTATGGAACAAGACATCCAGGAATTTTGGAAGCTTATCTGCGAATCCAATTTCATAATCATTCCCGAATTATAACTACATTACGGTAGCTGGTTTGCCGACTAGGCTACTGTAATAGAATGTTGCACATTAGTTGATAGGTTGATATTGTTATTCCTCATGAATAATAATATTGAGAAGAATTAAAAGCATCGTGACTTACTTTTATGGTACTCTACTTCAGAGTTCTGTCCATCAAGTAGGGTAACGCACCAAATGATTATTGGAAACTTAAAGAAAAAAGTATTGGGTGGGGGGGGGGGAGGTCTTTAGCTCAGCTCATTTTGTGTAATTCATCTCTCAGGTCCAAGCTCTTTCTTTTTTATTACCCATCGCATCTATAATTTCTGTTGTACAATCCATTGAAATATCTATTGTATGAATAATCTTGTCTATTCCAACCGTTGAACCATAAAGTTAACTTTTCTAAAACTATTGTACGTCACTATAATTATTGGATCTGATCAGCGGCGCCGACTTCATGGGAATATTGGGGGGGCAAAGTCCACCAGAAAGGTCTGTAGGGGGTGTCATCTGAAGAGAGGGGGCCCCCCAGAGTAATTATTGGGGGGGGGGGGCAGAAAGTGCCTTGCCCCCCCAAAGTCGGCGCCACTGGATCTGATAGTTGTTAATCTTTATAATACTTAATCAAATACATAATATTGTAAATTTGCGCAAATAATGTTATCAGAATCTTCAATCCATCACTGATGAAAATGAATTTAGGGAATCTAAATTGAGGAAGATAAAAAATCAAGAAAACTGAAAATGTAAATTATGTGGGTATATAGACTCAAACTGATTACTGGGATAAGTCCTGAAAATCTCAAGGTGAATGCGGTTACAGCGTTTCAAGTTTTCTTGACAAAAAAAGGTGCATGAATGAGTAGTTGGATCAATTCAACTGATGGTCACAGGCATGTCCATATACACTGGTCTTGTACAGAAACAGGCTTAATCGAGAATGTACATATAAAAACCTATGCAATCTAATATCAAAACTGACACTGCATTTCTATTTAAATTATGATTTTCATTCACTTATATTGGAGGGATGCTATTCGCTTCTAAAGAGAAACTTCATCAGCCTACCACCTGCTACAAATAGAAGTAGAAATACAGTGTCAGTTTTGATATTAGATTGTTCAACAAGTATTTCGTCATAACCTATTCAAGTTAAGGTGATGAGTTGTGATTGCAGTTTGTATAGTTGGGATTTCTGTTTTGCAGTGGTTTTGTGGTTTGGGTTGATAGCTATTTGGCTCGTCAGGTCACCAGTTGAATCAGTTACTACAAGAGGATTCAAACATTCTCTTAGAATGCTTAGAATGGTTTTCGTTTGTGACTTTCAATGTATTATACACTGAATTATACTGTTTAAGGCTAGTGAAAACATGATTCTAATGAACAGATTAGTAAAATATATTTTTATGAACATTGTTAGGCTACAGTATTTTATTAATTTGTGAGAATAAAACTTGGACAGTCTTTTTTATTGTAGAAATATTTCACCTCATTAGTCTTGAAACTAATTCAAGAAGTAGGCCTTTCCAGCTCATCATTGACGCTAAAGTACAGACTTTTTCAACACCTTAGAACCATTAGAATGCCCATTTAGCCCTAATAATATTTGTACAAAACTTATTAATGAAAGTTGAGTCATAGAATAGTAAGGTTACAGTCATTGAGCGCCATTATTGAGCTTTTAAAATACCGTACTTATAGTTTTAAGCATTGCTGATAAAATCATTTAAAAAAGTAAATAGCTCTACCATGAAAAATCCTGTCCATGTTAAAAAAAAAAATAATAGCCAATTATTAAAGTGGAAAGAAATAAGAGGATGGATATTGAAACAATCAAATTTGGTTAAGGGGATATACGACTGTATGGCTCGTCTTATAACAGGATAACATCTCCACCTTTTTGTGCGAAAAAAGAGCTCTGGCATTAATGGAGCAATGCATTGTTTTCTAATTCTTCAGTCAATCAGCAATGATTAGCATAAGTGCTACTTCAAACACTAATCCAGTTGTATATTTTTCAATTTTTATTTTTAGTATATTTTATGTTTGATATAGGCCTATCTACCACTCATATTTTAATTTAGAGCAGCGGTTCCCAACCTGGGGTACGCGTACCCCTTAGGGGTACACAGTGTCCTAGTTGGGGGTACGCAAAAAATAATCCATAATGGCGGATGTTCATTGTCTAGTGGCATAGACTAAGGAATGGTTGTTCTATGCTAGTGGTGAGCAGTTTCTGTTGTGCGACTATTCTATCTATAATGTATTATATTCTGACACTTATATGTAGGCTATATTTTAGTAACATTTTGAAATTTAAATTATAATATTCATCTCTAAACATATTACATTCGATGTCCTCAATAAAAGAAATCGGTGTTCATCAGAAATTATTGTGTTACCTACTATTTTATTTATTTAGCTGAATTCCCATTCATAGGCGTCGATATGTTGTTCAAATATTGCAATAGATGGGCATTAAACCCTCTATAATATTGTTATAGTAAAGTAAAAAAGTAGTTAGGACTTTGGGGCTACTATGTCTGTAAAATATGGTCTAAGGGGTACGTAGAAGAAAAAAGGTTGGGAACCGCTGATTTAGAGTGATATCTGACTGATTGATGCACATAGTACAATTATTTGTAAATAATACTTTTTGATAAAGATAAACTCGGAAAGTTACAGTTTGTATAGATAATCCACATAAGTTCTGTTACCGATTGGTGCAACAAATGTGACCTCTGAATAAAGCTATTTTTCAACAAATGCCTAACTTTTTAATTTAACAAGATCTAAAATGTTATAAATTAGCTTTATTTTCTCCATTCAGATACATTATGAACATGAACATTGTGGTCCAATTCCTAAAAATGAGGTATCCTTATAGAACAAGATAGAATAGATATGTTTTATCCGTCAAAAAAATATATAAAAAATAAAAAATGCAATTATTATAGAAGGCTCATTTTGATTACAACCAACGAATATTTCATTTTGAAGTATATTTTCTGATAAAATAAACAGTTTTTAAGTAAAACATATTATTTGGTTGCGATTGAGTATAAAGTTTTAGAAACCGCATTATTTTTAAATTGTTATGAACATGTGTCTGCAAAATTACAATGTGGATTCTCAATCCGTTTTACTTGTACAATGGCTTCTAGACAAATTATTGTTGCAATTTGACTTGATTATTTGTAACAACTACCTGTCAGGCTTAATTTTCGCTTAATTTTGCCTTATAATTATCGATTTATTAAAAAAACCTAATTTTTGGCCGCGTTGTTTTAGAATGGTATGTCAGTGGTATTAGTCTTTTATATGTATAAATTGTACCACACAGGCTAGATAAATACTTGAAACTTCAGTACTTATTTGTTTATTTTTAGTGTAAAATATAAAAAATTGTGTGTTTTTTACAAGACATTCTCTATGTTCATGTTTGTGAGGAAAACAAATTCAAACTTTCGAACTTTCTGAGAAAGATGTTGCACTTTTTATTACATTGCTAAATATTAACAAAGTAATTTATTTAAAACGTCTTTTTTACGCATTTTTGTGCTACAAATTATGCCTGAGACCTCTGCTACGGCAGAAATTGACAACTAAATTGATTAGTCAATCGAAATCGATAAATGTCATAATAAAAAAATATACTGATAATGCTGCTAATAGAAACGCAGATCTCCCAATAGCCTGTGATCTGTAGTTATAGATCTGTGGTTCTCAGTTCCTAGCATTGACAGAATATTGCTATTCTGTCTATTATATTGCAATACATATTCTTTCAATCCTGGGAACGGAACCACGGATCTTCCAATTGCTGGTAAGACGCCTTAACAACAAGTCCGACCGGTTACTGGAAGATATCTATGGTTCGATTAGCAGCATGAACAAAATATTTTTGTGTTATCAATTTCCATCAGCTATTCAATGCAGTTGTCAATTTCTACAGCAGCAGAGGTCTTACAGGTTTTCCATTATTAACACTGTCAATTGTTTACTTTTCGCCACAACAGCGTTCCAATTTCACTACAACAGACCTATAGCAGAACATTAGTACGCCCACGTACTTCTGTCCTATGTCAGAGACATGTCTTTGGCATCATTCATGGCATTAAAAAGTATTTTCGAAATCATTGTAAATACTCTGTTGAACTTGTGCAACCCTGTGATATGTGTCAAACATGGAGCTCTTCTTTCGCCAAAGGTGTTGGTGTTATAGTGGTCAATTTTCCTATTAAAACTTGTATATATCAAACAGTTTGTGCTGAGTGGGTTTGATGGCATGCACAGCAATGGAGCCGAGAGAACAGACATAGCCGGCAATGGCGTCCCACATGCTGCCGCGTCTGGCCGCTGTGCCCCCGGGATGGTCGCTGAGGGGGGGAGGAGAGATGCGGGGAGGCAACCGGCGCTGGGAGGATCGGCCACCAGTGGTGGTTTGTTTGGTGACTGTGAGTGGACTTGGTTTGTTGTGGTCGGGGACTGGTTGCCGCCGTCCTCAGGCGTACTCGGTGTCAGTGGAGAGACTGCGCGAGTATGCGCGTTCGTCAAAGTAGGGCTCCTCGTCGTCCTCGCCGCCGCGGCCGTCCGGTGTGCCCTGGTCGTCCGAATAGCCGCCGCCACGCGAATGCGCGAACGCTATGCTCTTCTGATAACTGAACAGTTGCCGCTCAAGGCTGTAGTTCTCTGCCTGCAGTGTCATTATCTCTCGTCTGCAATAATCGAATTCAAATTCAATAATGTCACATTAGTTGCTAGAGTGAGCATCAAGATTGAAATATGTTTTTTATGTGAATTTAAACTTTATGTAAAAGTTTAACTCCAGTTAAATTGGAAAAATCTAGAGAAACAATAAATTGATAGAGAAATAGTTTTTTTGCTTATCACTTCTTCTAACCTTGGATAATGATAATAACTATTTCTTCAAATAAATCCTCTATCGTCTGCGGTACAACAGCCTTACAAGCCCCCACAAACCTCTCCTCACCAGCTATTTTATCAGCATTTAGATTCTACCTTCTAAAAATGATAAGCTATAATTGCTTACCCTTCTTCACTTCCAATTTAATTATAATGATTCATATTCATGGCTAACCGGCTGTGAAATAACATTTTTTCTGTGGCTTAATGTAATGTACTATGCAAACCCTCAGCTTGGGGGAAAAAGAAGAAGATCAATTTTGTAGAGACCTTCATCTTTGATAAAAACAAAGAAATCGATTTCAGTTATTGTCCCAATTGTACCTTTTCATCCCCCCCCCCCTTCATCATTGAGCTCACCTCCCATCCATGGGTACTTTTTTTACGTAGTTTTATCCTGAGGTTAGAGGTTGCAATTGGCAGAAAAACATAGTTACGCTCTATTTCTCTGTCAATTGTTTCTATCGACGGTTATATTTTTGTGTTATTTGACTGGGCTAATACTATTCGGCTGTGAATATGAAATTTCATACATTTTTTTTTGTAATCCATATACAACAAATAATGATGAAGTAAATTTATGTGCTTCAAATTTATTTTTGTAGACATAGTTAATTTCGTCCGGTTTTATAGGTATAAAGTATTTAAAAAAAATTATTTAAAAAAAGAGCGCTGGTTACAATTCATAAAATTGAGATGTTTACTATAAAAAAATACCGAAAATTCACATTGACATATACTTTACACTTTTCAGTTTAAGAAATAAAAATGAATTTAAATTTCTTTGGAAATAATCTAATATGGATAAAGCATTCCCTTGACTGTGCTGTAATACCAGAACTCTGACTTGAAAATTCACCATAACTGCCTAGTAACTTTGTCTAGTTCCTTCATCAAATCATGGACGTTTCAGGTTCTTTTTTTGGCAAACAATGTTGATTTGAGCTGTCTCAGAATTCCTGAAACCCTAATTCATTCATGTTTTCACGGAACAGACTTATAGTTGTTGCCTGTTAAATCAAAGTTTTCACATGTCATGCACCTAGAGAGATTTGACATGAAACATGAGATGAGGCATGAATAGATTTCTTGCAAAATCAAACCGTGAAAAAGATATCTTGTACAAAATAATTTTTCAAACCGAGATCAGATGAGCTTGTCTATGTATTTTAATTGTGTTTTCAGTGAGAGTGAATACTTCAAATCCGATAGCGTTAAGCTACGAGCTCCTGAGCCCTCTTTGTAAGGTGACCTGGAATCACTTCCCGGTGGTTCGGAGTCCACCTAAAACTGTTGGTTCAATCATCTTCATCCAACTCATTACCCACGCACAGGTCTCAGAGCTATGTGGTCTTCATCCTAAAAAAATTATCATATTACCTATAAGGTCGTGCAATTGCATGTGTGATGCAAAGAATACCCTAATATTTATTAATTATGGACTCGTAAAATTCAACTTCACAAAGGCGCGTGCGTGCATTGAAGCCTACAAAGTGTTTTGAAACTTGAATCACATTTGTAAACTGGATAGAAATTAGCTAAGCAACACACTAACCTAACCTAACCCAACCTAACATGCAATCATGTCTACAATGACATGGTAACGAGCACTATAACTTCATTGTTTGACACAGGCATACATGACACAGGGCTCGATGTGTCTGTGTGTCACTGTAATCTAATCTAGGCAAGATGCAACCTGTACGACAATATGCACCTCCACTGCACTAGGATATTATCAAAGCAGCAATTACCTCATCTGTTGATTGTGTAATCTGCTGACGTCATCATATTTATGGTAGGTAGCCTGAAACAGAAGGTAGCTCTCCTCCCATTCCACTTGCACTCTCAGCTGGCCTTTGTCTGTCAGGTAGGGACAATTCGGCTCTCTTAGCTGCAACATTACACAAGAGTGATATGTATAATAATAAGGATCGTACAGCAAAAGCTGAACTATGTAGACATAAAGTTAAGCTGAGCAAAATTGAGCTAGACTAGAAAAAACACTGTGTGTTGTGTGCACATCAAAAGCTCAGTAAGGCTCGGTGCACACTTGCGTGTTTTTAAGCGGCGTGCAAGCTGTGTGCATGCCGCTTGTTTTTTCTCTTCAATACACACTAGAGCGTGTTTTCAGCGGTTTCAACCTGCCAGACCGCCCGGAGTGTTGTGAAAGCTGCGTGCACGCGGCGGTTGGGCTGCGTGCTCAATTTGCAAGTCGCGTGCACGCTGCTTGCAAGTCACTTGCTCCGCTCAAGTGTGTACTTCTTCACTAGAACTCATCTACCGCTGAACCGCCAGCGTTCGCAAGCTGCATGCACGCAGCTTGAAAAAACGCAAGTGTGCACCGAGCCTAAGTCAGCTCAGTCTTTATATGGGAAATGAAGGAAAAATGTAAGTCCAAGATGAAGGTGGCTTAGAATAGAATAGAATAGAATAGAATAGAATTGAATAGAATAGAATAGAATAGAATAGAATAGAATAGAATAGAATAGTAGAATAGAATAGAACAGAATAGAATAGTAGAATAGAATAGAATAGAATGACTGCCTTTATTTTTTGCTTAGGAGGGCGATGTTAGGGTGCAGCCGGCCCTCTCTTACACTTAACCCTCGATCTTAGCGTAGCTGGCGTAGCAACACATATGCAGTGGCATACACAATTAACTTAGTTTTGCTTATTTTAGTCACTTTTTATTGCACAAGCACAGCTCACAGTTTGTGGTGATTACACAAGTATAGCTGACAATAGTCAGCTATGCGAGCTGAACTAAATTAACTTGGTTTAGCTTGGAGTGCAACCCACATAAGGCTTTTAGATAAGCGTGCCAAAGAGTTTGGCACGATTTATTACAAATTCATAAAAGAGAAACTCAATGTCACAAAGTGATTGTGTTTAACTTATAGATAGTGCTGATTCCAAACTGAATTGAGATTTTGTAGATTTTATTCAAGATGGGTTTAAAGTTTTTCAATTTACAGTTTTCATGCATTACACCAGGGGCGCCATTTGGGGAGTGCAGGGAGCTGTGCCTCCCCCAAGATATACCTATCTTGGCATCCTGAAATCCATTTATGTGTAATTGATTGAAGTTAAACATTAAACAAAAATGTCCTGAAACTACGTCCACCTACAGCTGGTGTGTGTGTGCGCGTGTGTCTGCTTTGAGTTTTGTTGCGGCGGCGCGCGCGCGCGCGCGTGTGTGTGTGACTCTTTTTTGTAATTTTGCTCCGTCCTGATTTTTTATATTTCTTTTAATAGTTTTTGCATTTTTATTACAGTATTGCTTCATTGTACTGACAGCTGTTATAGTAGGTTCTTCAATTATTATTGATTTTTATCTACGACCATGTCATAATGTATACATTACAGTATCACAATTGATGCCAAAACAGCTGTCTTTTTGAAATGCTTTTTGAGACCCGTTGCATAAAGAGCTCATTATAGTACAGGTTCTACATTATAACACGGGTTCTGGACCAGTCAGAAGCATTTTTGATGGAATCAATATCGTAATTCAATATTGTGAAACTATCCGCTGATTTCATCAAACTGCTACACCAGCTACTTTAACCTAACAATCTACTATAACTTCTCATATTTGAGATGAGAGGTTAGGTATCTCTGACAGTCACAGGTAAAATGAAATTGTTTTAATTAAATGTATACTAGATAAAGTAGTGTATGCAACGATTTTATTTGGCCATTAAGGCACTCGTGAGATATTTATAACACTCGCATTCGCTCGTGTTATAACTTACATCTAACTCGTGCCTTAATAAGGGTCAAAATAAAATCGTTGCATAAACTACTATTACAGTTCTGATTTTCAAATTATTTGCTTTTTTTCTCTGTAGTGATGTTATATTTTTAGTCAGATTTTGTAACTTTAAACTAACTTAATAAGATTGTAATATGATTTTTTAGGATAGAACTCGTTCTTCACACACAGGCTGATGCCCGTATGTGACTTTCTTCTAAGTTTACTGTATGACTTTGCCTTTGTTACTGTTTTCATGAAGGAAATAAATAAAGTTATCAATCAATCATACCAAAAATGACCAAAGTGTGTATTTTGATATAAATATTATCATATAGAAAAAAATTTCTCCATTGGAATACCATTATTAACTTGTTAACATAGCAATAGGGAACATAATTGAGCCAAAATTCAAGCAATTCAGATAAATTTTTCAACAAATCTGACCAATTTTTGCCGCCCCCACCACACTCACAGATTGTACTGAAATTGTGTTCCTGATTACCAAAGATATTTTCTGATACAAGGGATTGTTAAATGAATGCATATAGACTGAAATAGCACTTTAATTTTTTTAGAAAATTTCTGAGCATTTTGTAAACGTATCCATGAAATTCTATAGATATCTCCTTATTTGAAGGATTATTCGTTGTTGAATGTATGTATAAATAAAGCATTGTATCAGAGATCATGGCTTTAGACAATTTTTGCATTCAGACTAGTTTTAAAACTTAATTTTAATATATATTTATATTTTGCTGCAATGCAATTTTTTATTTCTCAGTTTATAAACCATCTAAAAGGTTTACTTTAGATGCAAGGGATCACTGTCATCAACAATAATAAATATGCAGTAACAAGAATACTGTTTCGATTTTTCAGATTAAGGCTGAACTCTTCAAAATGAATATATTTATTGTTCAAAAGGCAGTTTATTATTTTTCATGATCACCAATTTTCATGAACTACTTGATGTTTCATGCATAAATTCACTTCTATACATACTACAATGAACTAAACAACTGTTTCATAAAAAATTGTTGATGCTTGGTTGATAAAATAAATTTCATTAACAGTTATATGGACCACCACCGTACTATACCCATACATCACCATAATGAAACACTTTCATACTACTGTATCCTATTATTCCTTTAAAGGCTACAACTATACTCATATACCACTTTTCATTTATATAGACTAACTTTTAGATACCCAATTTAAAAATTGTATTTCCTAACGCATTCCTAATAAATCAATATTTGGACTCTTGTAAAAATTTAGTTATAAAAGCAGAATTTTACTTATAATCTTTTGTTTCTTTACAACTAGATTCTATTTGTCATCAATAAATAAATTCCACAGTTTTTTCCCTAATGCTGTTCGTTGTGAGCGTGTGCTGAAATGTGACGGAGAACTCTCATACACATGCTAATGGCAATCAACTGTTTATTGAATATTAAATGGTGTTAAGACATTGCTTTTAAAATAATGATCATTTGCACACACTCTCTCGCAACTTGCGTAATGAGACATTGCATTACATTGAGACATATTGGGAAACAGAGTGCCACCCATGCTTAATTACAAAGAGTAGTAAGTTCAGCACAAAATTCACGATGATGATGATGATGATGATGATTTATGCCCTTAATCCATGGGAGAAAACCCCTTCAGAATGTTTTGATTTATTTGTAGCCGTTTGAAAGCATGTTTTCCCAAATTGGTTGCAGGGGAGTTTTACAAAAAATATTAATTTCGCTCATGTAATACAGAATCTTTCACATAAATTGCACACATACATCATAAGCGACTTTGACGATGTGCCAAGAAAGCCTATTATGGTGATAAACGTTGAATGTCGGCTGGAGAGAAGTAAATGCATTTCATACTTGGTATTTGGCCAACAGTGGCTCATACACAGGAAGCTGGCGACTGACAACGCACGATAAAATTCACGGTGGATGGATGGATGGACGCTCGTATGAAAAAATATTTTACCGTTCTCAAGATTTGCTCGACAAAATCAGATTAGACGACAGTAGCCGGTCCGATCCCGCTCCAGCATTTCCATGAAAAAGAGAAAAATCTGTTCTGTAATAATTTATTCATTCTTATTCAGGAGCACTCACTGAATAGCTGAATGAATGGCATTCATAAATGTTTCAAACGATAGGAAAAGGGGAAAAGCTATGCGATGAAAATAATAATGGCTCCCGTGGCGGTGTAGGCTACTCCATCTCCATCCATACTTCATATTCATCACTACACAGTTTTCTACAGAGAAAAAACCTCTCCTAGAGTGATTTGCATCGAGATTAGCACGTTGAAAACTATTCTTGTCTAGATAATTTCTATTTTGAAAATTATTGAATTCTAGTTGTGTTATATTGAGTTCAATGGACGCAAATCCAAATAAAACCATGCTGCATTTTCTTTCATAAATTTAACTTAAAAAACAGTCATAATTGAATTTAAATAGAAATTTCATTCGAACTGGACTTGTTTGAATACTATTCATGTGGATTAAAATATGAAAATAAAATAAAAAAATATACAACTAAATAGATTTTATTGTGAAATAAAACACTCTCTTTTTAGTTTGGGTATTTCACACTGATATTCTGCTTAATCTTATGCTGCTCATCTTAATTCATCCCATAATCTTGCTTTTGAAGCACAATACTAGTGCCAAATGGGCATCACACCGCAATAGTCAGTATTTTTATTCCACTTTAAAAGCTATGCAGAGCCAAACTTCAGCTAAATAATACATTATCTATCTCAATAATACATTACCTAGCTCAATAATTAATTCATTATTTAGCTCAATAATACATTACTTAGCTCAATAATTCATCATTTAGCTCAATAATACATTATCTATCTCAATAATACATTATTAAGCTCAATAACTCATTATTTAGTTCAATAACTACATCAACAAATAAGCGTGTTTCTTCTAATGATGGGAGATTCTTTCATTTCACTAGAGATGTCTGATGCTATGCGAAATGTAGGGGATCTAATAATTGAGGTGGGTCCCAAGATCATCTTAATTTCTCCGAATATTATTTATAATATCTTGCAAAAGTTCCACCAGAATTCCAATTTCTCAAGCGTTGGTTCATAACCTATTCCTCTATTTAGATAGTCAAGAACTTCAGTTATGTGCTTCGAATCTAAAAAAAAGATAAGTATTCTAGATTTAGATTGTGATTTTTTATGTGATTCGTCCCCACTTTTCAACCGGCAATTGAAGTTTTGACCTTGAGCAGAAAATAGAGATCCAGCACAAGTGACCCCAAGGGTCTCACTACACAAGAGAACACACTTAAGTGTTACAAAACTTTTCTCCTTCAAAAACTTATTTGTTGTTGAAGCAGTGTGATAACAAAGTACAAGTGACAAAACTCCAATTCAACACTTTCAAAATAAACTTCTGTCTGACAAGAAACGTCTTACTTTCCTAGAAACATTTTCTTTCTATTTCTTTTAATTCCTGTGGCAATTGATTCTTTACAATGGGCAGTTCATCTTGTAAATTAATAATTAAAACGTTAAAATAAATAAAGCGTTTATTCTAGAAAATTTTGTTCACATAATCTTCTCCAATTATATCATAATAGTTCCAATTATATCATAATATCATAATTATATCATAACGTATTGAATGCCTTGTGAATGAAAACAGATAAACCCTTTTTCTTACAGTTTTGAGGCAATGCAGTTTGATTAAAAAACTGCAAGCAAAAGATTTTTCTTATTTTTATTCATAAGGCTCATTGAGTATGACCTTCATTAGAATTTAATCAATCACTATGTTGTGAAATTATAATAATGTAGTGTTATAAATTATTATAATAAGAAAAGTAACAAAAGTATTTTTTCTCACAACTGACAATTTAAAAATTTTATGAATTATTATTATTAAATTAAATATATTTAACTGTGAACAATGATATGAGATCTATTTTTTTAACTTCCACTCTTTTATTATAATAAATTCATTGTTAATGGTTTGCATTTCAGTTCCTAGCCACGCATTAGGGATGGTTATTACATGTTGTTGTGAGGTACGGGTAGGTTTCTTCATGTGGTAATGCGAGCGTATTAAAATACAGTATTACATTTTTACTTCCAAATATACTTCTTTGATAGTTCCAACTTATACTTGAACAACGTTCATCGTTTGTGAATTGGACTGATTTGGTTTTGATTTACAACACAACCTTGTAGAATTTTCAAATATCATATAAATCACACATTAGTAGGCCCTTAGCAGTCTCTGGGGGCACCGAGGCATGAAATAAATTCAGGGGTCCCTTTTATCAAGTGTGTAAACGCCAATTATCGTTTACTGGTAATGAATTATAAACAGCTATAAACAGTTCGATTATTTAAATTTAGCGCCACCATCGGTAATGTTGGTACTCATTGCGGACACTTGCAATTCCCCTGTTCATTGGCACGTTTCAGTCTGTTGCATTCTTGTCTCGGTACAGTTCGGTTTAATCCATGCTTCTTACCTACCCGCCGGCTCACGCGTGTGCTTCTTCTCGTATTGCGCAATACCGCGTGAACTTTAGTTAATTATCGTCATTACCTTTCGGGGTTGTTGAATCCACAAAGTGTACCGCATCCAGCATCGGATACTCCTTCACGGGCAGAAATTACGGAAACATACGCCATCAACGGTCTCGTTGGGACTCAAGGTAATTGCATAGACTTTATTGGCTATTATACTAGCGAACTTACACCTCCTAGTGCTTTTGAAGGGCTTTCAATCAACCCTGGCCCCAACAAATTGGTCCTCCGGTTTGGGATATGAATTTTAGCAAAATTTTGAGTGAAATTTGAAGTTTTTACGTCGTAAAAGTGGTTGCGTATCAGGGTGTGGCTTACGTATCTAACAGTGTGTATCACGAGCGTGTAGTTTGAAAGTAGTGAGCATTCCTATCTTGACGCAGAGTGTATCAAGTCGAGTATCCGATCAACAAGCAGCGTTTCCTAGAAAAACATGTCACCAACCTAAGCGAACCTGTTTTATTACGAGAATAATTATTCCAGTAGCCATATTGTGCCACAAATAAGTGCGTATGGACCACCCACCTTGCGTAGCAACATAGTTCCAAGTTTCGCTAACAGGTTGCGTCAGTGGCTATATCATCGAATTCATTTTCGCAATTTTGTCGTCTGCCTAAGCAAACACTCAAGATGAATCCAGACTCCGTAATGAAAACTCCCGTAAGTAAAAGTATGAATGCTACAACCAGTGACAATACTACAAACAGTGATAACCTCTTAGTTAAATTAGCAGAAGATTTATTGTTGAATTTAGAAGAAATTACCAAAAACGGATATGATTTGCCTCAATCAGTGTTTCAATATACTCAATCATTACAGTCTACACTTTCGGCGTATAACATTAAGGCTTTGGACTCAAATCTAAACAGTGAGCATGCTAAATTATTCAGTGAAATCAGTAGTACATGTGCAAAAATTCTTAGGCAGATTACTCCTAAAAGTTCGCCTGCTTCCCAGTCCGCATTCAAACTAGCTGCAGTTGAACTACCTACCTTTTCAGGTGAGCAAGAGAACTGGATGAAATTTAAATCCTTATACGAATTCGGAGTGCACAAGTCTGATAATTACACCAATGTTCAAAAATTTCACATTTTGAAGACCCATGTCTCGGGTTTCGCTTTATCGTTATTTGATTCATTGCCATTAACGGAGGAAAATTATGCAGTAGCGTATAATCTATTGTGTAAAAGATTTGATAATGTTCGTGCCGCCGCTAATCACAGTTATGCTAAAATGTTTAATTTCATTCCACATGGATCAGCCAAGGATGTATTACAGAAACATCATGCAACATTTACGTCAGGTATAAGTGCGCTCAGATCATTACCGGACATAAATCTCGAAAATTACTTACTATTCCAGTTAGCCAGTCGCGCCCTACCAGACTATTGGCGCACTCAGTTCGAAAGTACCGTACTTGCTAATGCTATACCTACTGTAGAACAATTCATGGAATTTGTTAACGCCTGTGAACGATCCATCGATGTGGCCGCCGCTAGTAATATTTCAGCTCTTAACAGTCCATCTATTGAGAACACTAGTAGAAAATCGCCGCCAAGTTCCAGACGTACGTTAGCCTCCGCCTTCCCGGTACAAACGACTACCCGTTCCTTCGTTTCCAGAGTTTGTTTATTGTGCGATCAACCGCATCGAATTAATAAATGTTACGAATTTAAACAGATGACTGTTGCAGAACGATATCGATTCACCAGAGACAATAAAAAATGTTTTGTATGTTTAGGCTCGCATTTAGCACAGAACTGTCAATCTCAAAAGTGTTGTATACATTGTGGTTCACAGCGACACAATTCTCTGTTGTGTACCCAGGTCGATAATACCGCTCGCTTCAGTATGTCGAACCCTACCGTTACGGACAACTCGCCCATCGCACGTCCGCGTTCCGGGTCACACAGTTCATCCTCTTCCGATTCCAGTAGTCCAAATGAGCATCACCAACACCGGATCTATCGCAACCGCAAATTAGTAATGAGCGTAGCTAAAGATCGAAATTCCGACAAAGAATCAACACTCGCATCGCCGCGAAACAGTTCGCCTCCACACTCTGAGCGCAATAAGAGAAGTGAATCGTTCAGAAACCTATCTACAGGTCACGAATCGATGAGACTAGAATCCCGTCAGAATAATGATTGATTAGAGGAGTCAGTGCCCACTCTCGGATCATCGATTAAGTCTACCTGTTTAACATTTAATCCTACTATCAGTGTGCTTTATTTTTATTGTCAAGAACCCGCTAACCAGTTATACGAATTTGATAAAATAAGGTATCAAAACTCGACCATAAACGGATTACCGCATTATAAGCCTTATAAACGTAACGCTCCTCCTAGTGACAGTACAGAAAAAGATCCAAGTGTGAATAAGCGTTTAATTCGAGAAGTGTTTACCGGTCATTCCATGGCTGATGATGGAATAAACTGTATTATCGGTACTTTATGCTTACCAGTGATAAGTCAGTATGGCCAAACGATAAAGATTCGTGCGTTTTTAGATTCCGCTAGCCAGCGTACGTTCATCAGTCCAGAAACGGTTATAAAATTAGGATTGAAACGTCAGCCTTCAAATATTCAGTTAACAGGAATCAATTCTGTGGCCTCGCCCGTGGACGGTGTCGTTCATTTATCTCTAGCCTCGCCTACTGACAATTCTAAACTAATATCTACTCAAGCGCTCGTTATCGACACGTTACCTTCTCAGCTGCCTGCACAGACGGTGCACCCTAATTGTTATTCTGAATTCGTTACGCTGCCATTAGCGGACAGTATGTTTTTCCAACCAGCTAAAGTTGACTGTCTTATCGGATTGGACATTTTATTTCAGATCATTTGCAGTGAAAATACCATAATAAAATCGCATTCGCACAATTTATCAGCACTCAATACCATCTACGGTTACGTCATTTTAGGACCGTTACCTGCTAATTTTTCAAGTTCTACTCATGTATTCACTACGCAATGTGATGTAGAAAATAACAATGTTCAGTTGAACAATACACTACAACAGTTCTGGCGTGAAGAAGAAATTCCTAACGGTAATTATCTGTCTCCTGAGGATAATTTATGCGAACAGCTATTTAGTGATACTACAACCAGGACCAAGGACGGTAGATATGTAGTCGCTCTTCCATTTTCGCAATCCATGTCGGCAATCGCCTCTAATAGAAGTCAGTCTTATAAAATGCATTTGAATATGGAAAGAAAAATTCAGTCTGACGAAACAATATGTGTAAAATATCACGATTTTATGCAGGAATATTTGGAACTCAAACACATGGAACTTGCCAAACGGTCATCTGAATATGTGATACCTCATCATGTTGTATTTAAACATGGAGATAAGAGTGGAAAAATTCGAGTAGTGTTTAACGGGAGTAGTCCAGATTGTACAAAGACATCGCTTAATGACCGACTATTATCAGGCCCAAAATTACAAAAGGATGTTTCGCTAGTTATAAATTCCTTTCGGACGCACAAGTACATTATAATAGCGGACTGCCGTCAAATGTACAGACAAATTCTTATCAGACCTGAAGACAGACATGCCCAACACATTTGGTATAGACCACATTCGGATTCTCCAGTTATGGAATTTGAATTGATGACGGTTACGTACGGATTACGCCCATCTGCTTTCCTGGCACAACGAGCTCTTAAGCAATTAGTAATCGATGAAGGAAACGCATTCCCACTCGCCTCACACGCGCTCTCATCCCACACGTACGTTGACGACCTTTTAACAGGAGCTAACAGTTTAGAAGATGCGTACCAGCTCGTCACCCAGCTCATAAAATTGCTAGCAAAAGGGCAATTCGAACTTAGAAAGTGGGCTTCTAATCATCCGGAATTATTACGACATTTACCAAGTGAATATTTAGAAAATACTGATTGTTTATTCGACAATTCGGTCGCACTGAAGGTGCTTGGAATTAAGTTCATACCTGACCAGGACCTGTTCACTTATTCAGTTACCCCTTTCACAGGCCCAACTAAAGTAAGAAATGTTTTAGCGCACATTGCACGCCTATTTGATCCTGTCGGATGGCTATGCCCAGTAATATTCAAATTAAAGGCGTTTATGCAAAAGATTTGGATGACCTACAAACAGTGGGACGCTAATCTCTCGTCAGATCACGAAAGTCAATGGCTCAGTTTCACAGAAGAATTGTTATCACTATCACAGATTCGCATTCCTCGCCTACTTACTTCTACAGACTCAGTAAAGTGTCTAATCAGATTTTGCGACGCCTCAGAGGCAGGATACGCTGGTGTATTATACGTACATGAAACTTTTCCCAATGCTGCCGTCTCTATGAAACTAGTCACTGCAAAAAGCCGAGTATCGCCCGCTAATAATGCTACTATTCCAAGACTCGAGCTAAACGGCGCGCTATTATTATCAAAGTTGGTTTCATCATTCAGTGAGTCATTTGAGTCAATCAAATTTGAAAGAATTCTACTATACAGTGACGCTAAAATCGTCCTTGACTGGTTACACACCCCCTTGCACAGGTTAAAGATTTTTGTGGCTAATAGAGTGTCACAAATTTTAGAGAACAGTACTATCGAGCAGTGGAATCACGTTTCTACCGCAGACAACGGTGCCGACATCGCCTCCCGTGGCTTACGCCCCAATGAGCTACTATGCAATGAGCAATGGTGGCACGGACCTATTGCTTTTCAAGTGCCTGTTACAGATTTCCCGGTCACCAACTACCAACCTGCTACTCTGTCGTCTGAACTGAAACCAACCGTTACTAACGTATTGGCCACCACAGTCGACAACGAATCTAATCAGTTAGCTGTTTGTATGGAGAGATTTTCCAGTCTGCCCCGACTAACGCGCGTATTCAGCTACGTTCTACAGTTTATATCCGCCTGTCGCCGCGATCAAAGTTTCGCACAACCCTTATTGAAGGAATATCAAGATGCCTACCGGTCTAATAGTTCTACTTGCCAGACGGTCGACAAATTGCGTGCATCGCTCCTTATCTGTGTAAATATTGTACAGAAGCAACACTTCAATGAAAATAAGCTTAAATCTCTAGTTAAGCTTAATCCAGTCACTGACATCTCAGGAATTATGCGAGTTGAAGGGAGACTTGTATTTTCGTCATTACCTGATGCAATAAAACGTCCTATACTGCTACCTAAGCGCAGTCACCTTTCGGTTCTCGTTGTTAAGAACGCGCATCTCCGCACTCTACACTCAGGCCCTCGCCTCACTCAAGCTAGCGTCTCAGCCCAGTTTTGGATCCTATCAGCACGATCGCTTGTTCGTTCAGTTGTACGCTCATGTCTCACCTGCACACGGTTCAGCTCGGTAACAGTTCAACCTCCGATGGCACCACTACCGGAATCACGAGTGACACCCAGCCGCCCATTCTCTGTTGTGGGAACAGACTTTGCCGGCCCATTCCTCTACAAGCCTTCGTCACTACGGTCGCAAACACGCTTGAAAGGATATTTAGCTCTGTTTGTTTGTTTCGCTACTAAGGCAGTTCACCTCGAATTTGTGTCAGAGCTCACCACCGACGGATTTCTTGCCAGCTTTCAGCGATTTGTTGCTCGGCGCGGCCTTCCTTCCCAGGTTTATTCGGATAATGGACGCAATTTCCGTGGTGCTGATCGACAGTTGCAAGAAGCTACCCAGTTCATTCTCTCTTCTCAGACCGAAATTGCAAACCGTCTAGCTGCGCAGTCTGTAGAATGGCGATTCAATCCACCATTGGCACCGAATTTTGGAGGTTTGTGGGAGGCAGCCGTTAAATCTGCTAAAAACTTACTCAAAAGAACAGTAAAAGAAGAAGTTTATACCTTTGAAGAATATGCTACTCTCTTTTGTCGTATTGAAGCGATAATGAACAGTAGGCCACTGACAGAATTATCCGACGATCCGCTAGAAACAGTCCAAGTACTAACACCAGGTCACTTCCTTATCGGATCTCCGCTAATTGCTCTTCCTGAGAAGCCTGTCGATTTGGATGTCACGCCTCAACGGAGATGGAAACGAATCCAGCAACTCTCCCAATGTTTTTGGAAGCGCTGGTCAGCCGAATACTTGCAATTACTATCCACCCGGACTAAATGGAACAGACCCAGCCGCTCTCTTCAGATTGGTGAGTTGGTATTGATTAAAGACATGAACGTTTCACCGCTACAATGGCCTGTTGGAGTTATCACCGCCGTGTTTCCCGGCCCAGACGGAATTACAAGAGTTGTGAATGTTCGCACTGCTCATGGAACGTATATGCGCGCCGTCAATCGCCTGCGTCCTCTGTCTGATCAACCAGTGCCGGTTCCTGCTCCTGTCGGGGGGAGTATGTAAACGCCAATTATCGTTTACTGGTAATGAATTATAAACAGCTATAAACAGTTCGATTATTTAAATTTAGCGCCACCATCGGTAATGTTGGTACTCATTGCGGACACTTGCAATTCCCCTGTTCATTGGCACGTTTCAGTCTGTTGCATTCTTGTCTCGGTACAGTTCGGTTTAATCCATGCTTCTTACCTACCCGCCGGCTCACGCGTGTGCTTCTTCTCGTATTGCGCAATACCGCGTGAACTTTAGTTAATTATCGTCATTACCTTTCGGGGTTGTTGAATCCACAAAGTGTACCGCATCCAGCATCGGATACTCCTTCACGGGCAGAAATTACGGAAACATACGCCATCAACGGTCTCGTTGGGACTCAAGGTAATTGCATAGACTTTATTGGCTATTATACTAGCGAACTTACACCTCCTAGTGCTTTTGAAGGGCTTTCAATCAACCCTGGCCCCAACAAAGTGTATGAATTAAATTTTAGTTTGAACAATAGGGGGCATCGGCAGCCCCAGCCTAGCTATGAGCCAGCTCATGAGTTGATCAGTTATGGGAATCAAAATCCCAAACGGACTATTATGAGTGTTTTTATCTTGTGCACTGTTCAAAAGAAATAAGATTAATTTGAGATTTGAAAATCATGTTGAGACATTGTGGCAAGTATTTAATCAGAAAAATATGACTATCGCAGTACATAGCCTACACATGACCCGATTCTACCTGCATTTTCACTGCATTGCAATTCTCAGCAAATTCCACTTGATCTTTATGATTTTGTACAGTTCTTGATATACATGAAATAAAGTAGCCCTATTGAAGTAATGCATAAATAATGTCCAGTAATTTAGTATCAAGCTGTTTAGATGTACTGCAGAATTTCGATTTGTTCGTGAAATTAAGTAGGCTGAGGTACGATAGCAGTATTGATGAAAAGTTCAATACAACTTTCCTCTATCGTACTGCCTCAACATTGAATACTTAATGAATTAAGTTAGCTTTCATGCTGATTTTATTCTTAATTTATGGAGTTATAATCTGCCGGTACCCCTATATTCATTGCCTTTGAAAACATTCAGGTAATATAAACAAGACCGCAGTGTAGCCGAGAAAATGAGCCTGGTAGAAAGTTAAAAGGTTGTTGGAGGAATGGTTGTAATGAAAGTGAGAGGGCGAAAGAAGGAAAAACAAGGCATAAGAGAAGAGAAGGAAAGAGGAGAAAAAGAAGAAGAAGGAAAATAAGAAGAGGATAAAGACGAGGAAGAAAACGTAAAAAATAATAGGAATATGAATAGAAATAGGAATACGAATAGGAATTGGAATAGGAATAAGAAGAAAAAGCAGAGAGAAGTTGAAGACGAAGAAGAAGAAAAAGGAAGATAGAAAGAAGACAAGAAGTAGAAGAAGATAAGTTGGTGAAGAAGAAAAAAAGAAGATGGGAGAAGAAGAAGAAGATAGGTTGAGGAGGAGGAGGAGGAGGAGAAGAAGATTAGAGGAAGATGAGGAGGAGGTGGAGAAGAAGAATAAGAAGTAGAAGCAGAAAAGAGGAAGGCAGCTAACTTCGAAAATAGAACAGGGATGTAGTCAGATATCTACTCGGCGAATCAGCTGCTTGGAGCGTTGCAAGAGCCTCGTCAAGACAACGTCACACACCCTCACCATCACTCTCACTCTCTCTGTAGAATGCGAGCTGCGAGATTCATCATCGAGTGGCGGCTATGAGCTCATGAAATGAGAACCGTCTCTCCTACTATATACTTTGACTCATGCTCATTCCTCCCCCCCCCCCCCCCCCCCCCCACTCACACCAAGGCTCCATTACGACGAGAAAATTTCTCAAACTCCAAATCTATTCTTTATCGGGTATCTTCCTTCTACAATTTTCCTCCACCCCTACCCTCAACGTTCGGTAGAATCAGCCTCACTACATATACCATCTCTCCTATATAATATATCTACAGTGAGGCCTTGACTTGCACTCCCTCACAAACCCAAATCATTGTTCGAGTGGCCTACATTCTCCGACAATCGCACCCTTCGTTTTTAATTGCTGCAATTAATGACAGCTCTTGCCTACAGGCGAAATGAAGAAGGCAGAAGAAGACGAGACAAACGTCTGATTGGAGTAGGACTTGCCAACGTTTTTGTTATGGCGGGTTCATAATCTCCACTTGTCTGCCCCATAGAGCTCTACTTCATTATAAATATCATACTCAGTGGTGTGTGTGTCTCTTCCATGCAAGCAGGCACTGTTTGCCTTGTTGAAATTTCTTAATCGTGAAGGAAATATTTCTTTATTTGGACCAGGGGCGCTATTTCAGTCAAACTTGGGGGTGGGGGGTGGTGGGAGGGTAAAGCGGATTTTTTGAAAAATCTATATAAATTGCTGGAATTTTGGCTTCATTATGTTTCTTATTACTTTGTTTTTTAAGTCAGTAAAGGAATTCTAATAAAGCAATTTTGTTCAATATAATACTATTAATATCAATGAACACATTTTCAGTTTTGATGGGGGGGCGGCCCCCTGTTAACCCAAAGTGGTGCCCTTAATTTAGATTGCTTGGAAATATGGAAATATCTTTAATGATCTCAGATTCCTTACTCAAGAATTTTCAAGTGGGGACAACTGATCATACTGTATTGAAGAATTTTACTATATATGTCAGTCTTCTATTACTATACATGAACAATAAGTGATTACAAAATTATGATGATTTTGAAATAACTTGTAATTGACAAAAAATACTGATATTGTCTCAACTACTTACATTATTAAGAAACAAGCTACGTCAGTTTCGACTTTCATGCCATTTTGATTGTCAATTAAACTAAAAATAAAAGTTGGTTTTTGAAGGAACTGACAATTTATCAAACTTCAAGCTGGCGAAGGTACTTGGATGCAGGGCGACTGTAAATCTCTTCAGGGCTATGCTGGGGGAGAGTACATTGTCACGGTGCAAAATTCACCAGCCCACTTTGCCAATAATCACCTCAAAAATAACAAGGTATAAATTTATAAAAATAATACTCACTCAAAATCATCTATCATATTATCTTATTTTACTTAGTTGCACAATCATTTGCCAAATTTGTTATAAAACAGCATCCTACAATGGGCTGAAATAAGAAAAGTTGTTTATGTTACTTGAAAGGTTAGCTTGTCAATTATCTTGATAAAACCGGCTTATCAAACAGCTGTTACCGGTTAATAATGTCACTTTCCTTTTTGCTAAAATATTCGTATTGTTATTTATTTCTTGTATTTATGTTATTCGATCAACTTGGTAAATCTGCTTATGTTCGTACTGCTAATTATTAATTTCTTTAATTTAATTATTATTTCCTTCAATTTTCATTTTATTAATTTTCTTGCATATGGTACACCGTATTTGAAATCGGGTGTAGGCTCCTCATTGGAGGAAATTAAATTCTTGCACTGCGATTGGCGGATTTACCGCATGACGCAGCCCTCCTTCAGGTACTGTAACCAGAGCTTGAAGAAGGAGAGACCCATTTTGGCAAGCTGAGGAGGAGGTTCGTTTTTTATACCTCTCCTACTAAAAGTTTTTTAAAAGTTTAAAGTTACCATTCTAGTCAGTTTTAATGTTACATGTGTTTGCTCCCATATCATTTCAAAAGTACTAATATCCAGATTGTCAATAACGAACGGTTACCTCACAAAAAATTAAAAAAACTCGCGATCCAGACATGCTGTCCGAGGCCCAAGATGTCCGAGGAGGAAGCGATGCCAATTCCGATTGAGTGCCAATAAAAATTTATCTCTTCGAGTGCACGAGAATTGGGCCCAATCAAATAAAAGAAAGTTTGGTATGTGAAATTTTTACTATTCAGTTGAGGACATTTAATTAATTGACATATCACTTGTACATGCGATTGAAACGAGCTCTCGTAATTGTTTCGCCCTTAGGACAAAAGCCTAATTGCTCTAAAATAATTCAATTTCAAATTTCATTTTTATAAAAAGCTCAACTATTATTCATACACATTTTTTGTTCAACAAGTAATTTCCGATTTTGTGCAAATATTTCATTCAAATTTTAAAATAAATCACATAGTAATTTCAACTAAAGTTCATATTTTAATTTCCTACTCGACTCTGGTTGTTTAATAATTTAATTCAGATATCCAACAGCCGGCTCCGCCGAGTTGAGTTGGTCATTTGTCAACCATCGCATGCCCTTGATAGAGGACATGCATGTTGGTGCAACATTTACTCATGTTTTAGATTGTATGTGACTGGACATATTTGTGGCTTTTTCACCTCATTGGCGTGAGTTGTTGGGAGAGTGTAATAAGGAAGTGTTACACATTTTTATACGGCTCTCGTTCATGAGGGGAAATTAGCTTGGAGTATAATAAGTTATCCATTTATCTCTCTTTGCTGGGTTGGATCGTGTGGACGACATTTGTGAGCATTCTACATTTTCTCCCACGATTCCGTCTAGCGAAGATAGATGTAAAACAGTGTGTTTGTGGATTGGGATGGTGCTCCGAACATCAAGATTTTTATGAGAAATTACTCCCGACTGCAGTATCCGGCAATTTGCATCAGCATAGTAATTTCAAATATTTTTTGAAGGAGTACCCTACGAGCTATAGCTCATCTAAGGGCACTATCTCGATATACATCCTACATAATTGGGCTCGCCCAGTGAGGGGTAAAATTGGGGGTTACATAATTGGCGTGCCGAACAAAGGACAATAGAGAGAGGGGAATAAACTCATGCCAATTTCTTTACAGGAAAACCTGCGGCAACCTGGAAGCGGAATATTAACCTTTTTCTATTTCAGAATTATATTATTATCTCCGGTGAACGTCCAGACTACCATCAGGTTTGTCTGCTTATATAATTTAATTATTAGTGTTCACAACCAGAGTCTAGTAATATATGAGCAATTGGGACTTTGAAACCGGGGGAGAATCAATATTAATTTGATAGTTCCCAGAAATAAGCAGATTTCCCAGGTTGACCGACATACTTGTATTGCCCACAAATATTTGTGGCAATATTCAGCACTAACATCACTGTTAGAATTGACTAGAGTTAATTTATACTTTTTATGATATTACTGTTGTATTGTTTTAATTATTAATATCAGCGCATAACGCGCACAGCTTCGCCAACGTCTCGTTTTTTATGTTTATTGTAACCGCGGAATTTATCTCGCCGTTTTTTCGTGTTGTGGGGGCTTATCTACAAGAATACTGCTAGAGACTGACCTGATTTCGTTATCCGATTTTGTTCCTGCACTACACTTTACACTTTGCAAAAAAAATTTTTTTTTCACTGAAAATTTTTCACTTGTCATCATGGCCGACAACGAATCCGCCGTCACTATACTTTCCGACGACACACCATCTTCACCAGAACTTCCGCCTAGACCAGTACAGAGTGCCACCTCGATCGACTTCAGCCAGGGAGCTCGTGAGCGCTTATCCTCAACACAGCTAGACGAGAGCCTCCCACTGCTCAACTCAGTGCAACCAACTCCAGTCACTGACATCGCTGATGGGAATAGAAGGATCAACCAGCCAGTGAGGGAAAGTGAATATTTTCCACCCTTGACTTTAGAAACCATTCTTGAAGAATTCCGGAAACAAGCACAAAAATCAGAAAAACAATCACAAGACCTAAAATCTGAATTAAAATCTGTAAATGATAGTTTAACCCAACAATCAGAAAAACAGTCAAAAGAATTAAAATCTGTAAATGATAGTTTAACCCAACAATCAGAAAAACAGTCAAAAGAATTAAAATCTGTAAATGATAGTTTAACCCAACAATCAGAAAAACAGTCAAAATAATTAAAATCTGTAAATGATAGTTTAACCCAACAATCAGAAAAACAGTCAAAAGAATTAAAATCCGAATTCAAATCTGAGTTGAAATCAATCAACGACCATTTAATACAACAATCAGAGGAATTAAAAGCTGACTTTGAAACTAAATTCACCAAACAGTCACAAGAATTCAAATCTGAAATAAAATCTATAAACAATAGTTTAAAAAAACAATCAGAAGATTTAAAAACCGTTAACATAAGCCTATCCCAACAGTCTGCGAACTTCAAAGCCGAATTAAATAAAGTATCAGACGGCATCATAACCGATTTAGGACTACAAATTGATAATATCAGTGTACGACTAGGTGAACGATTAAAGGAAGTTACTTCAGTACCACTTAAAAAGAGTGTGGATAATCCACAACCTAAAATAATACATCATACCGAAACCAAAAAATACACTGATAATACAACTCAATTGGTTAGAGCTGAAGTAGGCAAACACAGAATTATTACTACTAATCAAACTTATTGCAACAGTACCAAACAAACTGAGGATAGCAGGAAACAAAACCTAAAGGATCAGGATGAGTATAACAAGGATAATAACCAGGAAATAAACAATAACAGAGAGAATATAATTCATCTTGAAAATAGCAACAACGTGCAAACTCATTGCCAAATAGAGGTTAGGAATAATTCACCACCAATTCACGGCCAACATCATTCACAGCCACAGCCTTCCAAATCGCCAGCCGTCGTTAACATTGTCAAAAGCCAAAAGGAGTGTACCAACAGCATCAACTGAAGAAGGGAGTAGCAGAAAATTTCCACAAAATAATCGTGACAGCAATTATCATCGGAGAAATAAGAGTTGACAACTAACTGCAACTGACTTCGTTCAAAAATATTTAATTGATTGCAATGAAGCAGTCGACATCGAGTCAATAACTACTCTGCCTGCGTTCTTGCGCGACGTCACCACTCGGCCAACAGCTGTTTTCAACCTGGCGAAGCCAAGTATACCAGCTGTTCATCGCAGAGCCAAGCCGAGCGTACCTCTAGCAGTCGATTGGAATCTGTACTACTCCTACAAGCGACGCGCCAGATTCAAAATGAAAGGGGCCACTCACGCCATCAGTCGAGTCGTATAAAACGTTGGCGGAGTTAAACCGGTCAGGCCAGCTTCTCTGCTACAGTAGGTTAAAGACTGTACTGCCTGCGAACCACATATAAGTCAGGTCAGGCCAGCTTCTCTGCTACAGTAGGTTAAAGACTGTACTGCCTGCGAACCACCAACAATAGTGCAAACCACCAACAATAGAACCAAACCTGGAGTTATTCCCAGATAACAAAACTTCAAGATGCATCAACTTATAGATCCTGGATTGGAATAATTGTCACCATCCAGTCAGGTCAGCACTAGATTAGCTGCCATGGGATTCGTACACCATGCTACCTGCAACGGTGGGATTTGCCACACAAATCCCCTAGGGCACTGGACAGTCGTGATTTGCCGCAACAAGATGCTGCACATACTGCCAGTTAAAGAGGTGCACTCAACTCTCAACATTGAGCACCAACACCGATATTCGACATTATTTGGATCTACAAAGTAGACCAATAAACCCAGCCTTAACTTTGAAATATGTCAACTTCTAGATCTTGGATTGGAGTAATTGTCACCGTCTGTTATCGTCATTGTCAGGGAGCCCAGCAGTGAGATCAACCCGGCACATCGTCATGGACCAACAGCATTGAGACTCTTCTCTGCGCACCAGCTAACCCCGGAGTATCTTCACCTGATGATCATCATCATCTACAGCCTCACCACAACACGAAACACGGTTACAATTTGTAAATTTGTATTATGTTTATGTCACATTTAGTGTTATTATGTCATGCTGCTTATGCACCAGCATTGAGCTAAATGCTCAACCTAGTATCCAAAAAAGGATACAATTTATAAATTCTTCATGCAATTTCATTGTTAAATTCGCATCAGGCACTTTCTTAGCACGCTTCTCATGTATTAGCATTGAGTTGAATACTCCATTAGCATCCAAAGGATTGCAATTTGTAAATTCTATTTCAACTATATTTTATTATTATAATTATTTCATTAAATTTAGCATATGTTAAAAAAAAAAAAATATTCAAATATTAAATACTAATTAACTTAACCCAAAGAAACTTGAGAACATATATAACTCTAAAAAATAAGAAAATTATAATAGTCTGTGATAATTTAAAAGATAGTGCATAGTATGATTATTTATTGTTATTATTGTGTTTATTGTCATTTATGTATTGTTATCTCCTTTTAGAAAAATCTCTATTTACTACCTGTTATATTATCTGAGATTTTATCAACTATATTATATCATTATATATTTCTTGGAGAAGGAGATTATTATTAAGCATGCAAATTAAATATATTATTATAAGTGCACTAGCGTAATCTATGTAAAACTAAATGTAAGATGTAAAAAGAAAAATGGAAATTGACTAGAAAGGCAAAGATGAAATGAAGCAACAAAGAGCAAACTTAAATAAGGAGATGATAAGGGAATGATACCAAAAATAGAAATAAAGCAACAAGAGAGCAAACTTTAATAAGGAAAGGATAAGGGAAGGAAACCAAAGCAAGAATAAGCAACCAAAGAATAAGAACAAAGAAATTTATTGAAGCAGTGCAAGCAAACAAAAATAAGAATGAACATGCCAAAGATTGTGTACACCATGCCCACACACCTGAAACAAAGGAAAATAAAATTAAAGAAGAATGATAAAAATGATATAGAACGAGGAAGAATTGAACGAATTATGAAAGAAACTGAATTGGAAAGAAATTATTAATCAAAGAGCAAATTTTGAATGAAAGTCAACAAACAACACATGCATGTAGTTGGTGCATTGTTATCCATATCATTGCTAGTCGCTTCTAGGATCTGTACTGGACTGTGGGGGCTTGCATGTCTACCCAGCCACTACTGTAGGGACTTTTAGAGATTTTTGTATAGTATCCAAATGGGGCTATAGTTGTATTAGCAGATGTAAATTCCTGTTAGTGCACTTTTTCACTATTTTTTAATGTCGATTGGACAAGAGATCCACGACTGTTATTTATTTAGGGGTTTAAGCCGCAAAAGGCAAACCCATTGCGAAATCGCATTGTTAGGATATCCTGAAGCTAGACTGTGATATTTTTGTGATATAGATGTTATTGTTATATGTTGAATTGTATGTTAAGGCTAAATCGTTTAAAGTTACCAATTGTTCTGAAATGCACCTTTGACGGTGAAAATAAGAAAGCCTTTGGGGCAAATTCTTCCTAATTTGGGGGCTTTATGTCACGGTGCAAAATTCACCAGCCCACTTTGCCAATAATCACCTCAAAAATAAAAAGGTATAAATTTATAAAAATAATACTCACTCAAAATCATCTATCATATTATCTTATTTTACTTAGTTGCACAATCATTTGCCAAATTTGTTATAAAACAGCATCCTACAATGGGCTGAAATAAGAAAAGTTGTTTATGTTACTTGAAAGGTTAGCTTGTCAATTATCTTGATAAAACCGGCTTATCAAACAGCTGTTACCGGTTAATAATGTCACTTTCCTTTTTGCTAAAATATTCGTATTGTTATTTATTTCTTGTATTTATGTTATTCAATCAACTTGGTAAATCTGCTTATGCTCATCCTGCTAATTATTAATTTCTTTAATTTAATTATTACTCCCTTCAATTTTCATTTTATTAATTTTCTTGCATATGGTACACCGTATTTGAAATCAGGTGTAGGCTCCTCATTGGAGGAAATTAAATTCTTGCACTGCGATTGGCGGATTTACCGCATGACGCAGCCCTCCTTCAGGTACTGTAACCAGAGCTTGAAGAAGGAGAGACCCATTTTGGCAAGCTGAGGAGGAGGTTCGTTTTTTATACCTCTCCTACTAAAAGTTTTTTAAAAGTTTAAAGTTACCATTCTAGTCAGTTTTAATGTTACATGTGTTTGCTCCCATATCATTTCAAAAGTACTAATATCCAGATTGTCAATAACGAACGGTTACCTCACAAAAAATTAAAAAAACTCGCGATCCAGACATGCTGTCCGAGGCCCAAGATGTCCGAGGAGGAAGCGATGCCAATTCCGATTGAGTGCCAATAAAAATTTATCTCTTCGAGTGCACGAGAATTGGGCCCAATCAAATAAAAGAAAGTTTGGTATGTGAAATTTTTACTATTCAGTTGAGGACATTTAATTAATTGACATATCACTTGTACATGCGATTGAAACGAGCTCTCGTAATTGTTTCGCCCTTAGGACAAAAGCCTAATTGCTCTAAAATAATTCAATTTCAAATTTCATTTTTATAAAAAGCTCAACTATTATTCATACACATTTTTTGTTCAACAAGTAATTTCCGATTTTGTGCAAATATTTCATTCAAATTTTAAAATAAATCACATAGTAATTTCAACTAAAGTTCATATTTTAATTTCCTACTCGACTCTGGTTGTTTAATAATTTAATTCAGATATCCAACAGCCGGCTCCGCCGAGTTGAGTTGGTCATTTGTCAACCATCGCATGCCCTTGATAGAGGACATGCATGTTGGTGCAACATTTACTCATGTTTTAGATTGTATGTGACTGGACATATTTGTGGCTTTTTCACCTCATTGGCGTAAGTTGTTGGGAGAGTGTAATAAGGAAGTGTTACACATTTTTATACGGCTCTCGTTCATGAGGGGAAATTAGCTTGGAGTATAATAAGTTATCCATTTATCTCTCTTTGCTGGGTTGGATCGTGTGGACGACATTTGTGAGCATTCTACATTTTCTCCCACGATTCCGTCTAGCGAAGATAGATGTAAAACAGTGTGTTTGTAGATTGAGATGGTGCTCTGAACATCAAGATTTTTATGAGAAATTACTCCCGACTGCAGTATCCGGCAATTTGCATCAGCATAGTAATTTCAAATATTTTTTGAAGGAGCACCCTACAAGCTATAGCTCATCTAAGGGCACTATTTCGATATACATCCTACATAATTGGGCTCGCCCATTGAGGGGTAAAATTGGGGGTTACAAATTGGAGTCTTCTATTACTATACATGAACAATAAGTGATTACAAAATTATGATGATTTTGAAATAACTTGTAATTGACAAAAAATACTGATATTGTCTCAACTACTTACATTATTAAGAAACAAGCTACGTCAGTTTCGACTTTCATGCCATTTTGATTGTCAATTAAACTAAAAATAAAAGTTGGTTTTTGAAGGAACTGACAATTTATCAAACTTCAAGCTGGCGAAGGTACTTGGATGCAGGGCGACTGTAAATCTCTTCAGGGCTATGCTGGGGGAGAGTACATGTAGAGTGTCTCTTTATGGGAAGCTAAGCACTCTCAGAAGACTGGAAAATGGTCTGCCTCAGGGGTCGGTTCTGGCACCTATTTTGTTCAATGTTTATACAGCAGATCTGCCAGAAACACAGTCACCCAAATTTATCTATGCTGATGACATTGGTTTGGTGGTCCAAAGGCAGACCTTTGAACAGCTCCAGTCAGCTCTGAATATGGACTTTGAGGTAATGGCAAACTACTTCCAGCAGTGGTTCCTGAAACCTAACCCCTCCAAAACTGTCTCAACAATATTCCATCTCAGCAATCAGCATGCAAAAAAGACAATTGACCTGACTTTCCGTGGCAAGCGAATTATGCATCAGGAAGCTCCTCAATACCTTGGAGTCAGGCTTGATAGATCTCTCACATACCGACAACATCTGGAGGGGCTGAGAGATAAATGAAAGACAAGGTTAAATATAATCAGCAAATTGGCGGGAACAACCTGGGGGTATGACATGAAGGCTCTAAGAACATCAAGTCTGGCACTGTTGTACAGTACTGGAGAGTACTGCTCATCTGTCTGGGCACGTAGCTCTCATGTTGGAAAAATAGGTGTGGTTCTTAATGAAACCATGAGGAAAATTAGTGGAACCTTGAGATCAACAGAGACTGACTGGCTCCCAGTGCTGTGCAATATTGTGCCTCCAGACCTCCGAAGACTTGGAAAAATGAACAAAATAGCCGACCAGCTGCAACTACAAAGGAACCTCCCTCTCTCTAAAGATTTAGCCAACCCTCCACCAAGGCATCTCAAGTCAAGGAGATATATGAGACTTGATAAGTGGGGGGAGGTCAATATCAGGGAGGCATGGTGACAGAGATGGGTGCAGGGTGAAGTGAAAAACAAGCACCTTGTGAATGACCCCAACATTGCTGTACCTAGCACACAGCTGAGCCGAAGAGAGTGGAGTAGCCTTAACCGGTTCAGAACATATGTGGGAAGGTGTGCTGAGATGACAACAGCTTGGGGATTCACCACCGACCCTTATTGTCAATGTGGTCAAATTCAAACCATGCATCACCTGATATCAGAGTGCTCACTGTTCTCATTTGATGGAGGGCTGGCTGCAGTTCATGCTGCAGGAGAGGAAGCGTGCCGATGGCTCCATGACTTGTCGGTTTCTCTTGATATTTAATAATATTTTCTTTGACAAGGCTGTAGAAAGCCGCAACTAATCTCTGTGTTGGTACAAGGCTATTTTTGGCTGCTGTTTGATTTCAACTTACTTGGACTTTTTACTTTTTGTAGCTTTTAAGACTTATAAATTTCTTGGCCTATGAATGCATATGCATATATATAGTTTAGAGAATTTATTAATTTCGAATTCCTTTAATTCCTTAATTCAGTTTATTCAATTTTCAGTCACTTCAAACTAACTTGTGATATAGTTTAGTATTCATAGTAAGTGAGTTTAGAAATACGAATAGGCTCTATTTTATTCAAGAGCAATACTCTTATGAAACACTTCTCTCCCAACATCAATGCTATCAACATAGGCGGTAGGTTACTTTCATTTATAAATGGCTTAAAATGCAAGCTTAACTCATTTTTCAGCATTTTAAGTTATTGCATATGTACATATCCGAATGGAGAAGATAAATTATTAAAGTGGGAAGCCTTTATTGAAGTGGGAATTCCTTTGTTTAAAGAGACCTTAATATTATTAGTCGAAGTCCATGATATCTCCAATAATATGTAAATGAAGATGTAGCATTGCTACATTGTTTTAGTTAAATTTGGTGCAGTTGGTCACACCAATTCATTCAGTGAGCCTTCGGTTTCACCCACTTCAACATTAATTTTATTATTTCTAGCTATAATATTTTATTTTCTACTTAGGTATTTTTCATATTATTTTACTTTACCTAAATCTCCTTTTAACGTTTCTAGTCAATCTTTTAATTTAAACTGTAACTGTCCTTTGTTGGTTGTGTTACCTGACTGCCCTAGGCTTTGCTTTGTGCATAAACTAACCTGTTGCATCTTGTTTTTGCAGCTTTGCACTGGCTTCTAAAAGATGATTTGGATTGTTTTGCTGTTTCTTTGGTATCAAAATTATATGTTATAATTAACACCATGATGCCATAAATATTATTTTTTCAATATGAATACGAATTTGTTACAGCCATGATTTGTTAGTAATCTGTCTTCTTCTTTCATTTGAATATCTCTCGTAGTCAAATCCAGGTTTTCCTGGTTCAGGTGTAGATTGACATCCAAAATATTAATGTAACCTCAAAACCTTGGTTCATGAGAGAATTTGAAAAATATAAAATAATTATTATGGACCGGACTTGAAACCAAAACTACTATTCAGGTGACATACTTCCTTTTATTTACTTTTCCGTGGAGTCAAGAATCAAGATCCGGGTCTGTCCTCAACAGACCTTTATAATTTTTATTTAGTATGCTTAGGCATATCTTCAATCAATTGTTTCAAGTTGAGAGTTTTATATCCTGGCCAGGGATCTTTTTTAACTCAAGTTTCCAACTAATCTTTAAAACCTAGCTACTGCACAAAAATCAGTATCTGAAAATTCTATTTACATTTGTAAGGAAGACGACGAGAGATTATTCTATTGGCTGTTAATTTTTTATCTGTGATATTTTGAATTTAACCTTTCTTTAAAATTATAGACGCAATTTTCTTTTATTCTGGACCTTCTTTGACTTGAAACCCTACCTCATGTGTGTCTGTTAATTGTTTTAAAGCCTTGGCCTTATCGACCACAGCCTATTTTTTTTTTACTTGTGAGTTCAGTACAATTCCTATGTGAAACAACCAACCTTAATTTGCCAAGGTAGGTTGGTTGGTTCAAAGATCTTTGAAAATAATCAGTGACTGTTGTCTGTTCGGAGGAAAATCCGACATTTTTATTCCAACATTAACTGAAAACGGAATGCTCTCTTGAGCTCAAATTAACGCCGTTCTTTGCAGCCTGATATTTACACACAGGTTCATTGGTAATCAAAAGGGAAACGCCGATTCGACGCAGGAAATGTTGATTCAAAGAGCTTCCCGATTAATTAATCCCTCTCAACGCTCAATTGCACCTTCAGGCTAGTTGAAGCGTCTTGTTTTTATTTTATTTTCAAAACATGCAGAAAAAGTCAAACTCACTTTGTGTGGTATTCTGATTAGACCCAATTCATTCACTCTTTTTTATTCAAGAGCAATACTTTTATGAAACAGTTCTCTCCCATCAATGCTATCAACATCAGATGTCTAGCCATATTACACCACGGCTTGTTTATTTATAATACCCGGGTTGTTCCAGGGAAATAGAATATTTATTTAGACACTATACAGCGTGTTTAAAGAGGAACGGATCATCAAAGACTGATTACACAGCTGAAAATGAGAAAAAAAATACTATAAACATAGGCCTTGTTATAGAAATAAATATGACTGAAGTTGGCAGATATCCCAACCAATTTACTCATTTTGAAATCTCTGCGCCCTTACCTCCATTAAGGTTTAATTTGAATATTTTTCATTTGAAATGGGCTGAGAATTGAACAAAATATGTTACAAGAATGAAACTACTATAATTATTGAAATATTTTACAAAATACGCAACAATTGCTCAAAACATGTTTTTTTTACAGTTGGAAGTCAATTAAATTTGAAGGTATTTGATTTTATTTGAATTATTCCAGATATTTCTAGTTCTTAAATTAAGTTATCTATCACTCAAAGATGTTTCTTTAAAAGTACTTGTTTGTGAGTAAACACAAGAAGTCAGATGTAAACGGCCTGTGTATATTCTGCGGCCTATTGAATAACAAAGTTCAAGCGTGTTTTATTGAAACTTATTCTATCAATCTACACATGAATTAATCAAATTATTAATGTAATCATTGCAGTAATCTCATGAAAGTTTCAATTTGTGAATTGTAATGTCACACATGTCAGGTTATTTATCGGTTAGAAAAACTACCCAACTAGAATTGGAAGCTCAAAGTTTGATGAAAGTCAACATCAACAACGTGGCACCCGAATGATTGTATTTATGATAACGCAATACTGAACACATGCTGCGTGTAAAACGAACATTTCACGTCTGTTTTATTATAACTCATATTTCAAACAGCTATATATTGAAACAAGAAGTCAGACTTCAGGCTCAGTTACTCATTTTGTATTCAAGTCACAGTTGAATGGATGACGTCTGGCTTGTGAGGCAAGCAGGCAACAAATTGTATTATGCAGCAAGTCACATCATCTATATGGCAGGGGGTTTCAGTTTTTCCGCTGATGGAATCATCCCTTGAAAAGTAATTGAGTGTACATACACTGTCAGCCGTGGGCGAATCCAGAAATTTATTGGGATGGGATGATGAGAAAATATTTTGGTGGGATATTACCTTGAAAAAAAAATTATTCCCATAAAAGACACAAATAAAGATTGAAGGTAGGTATAGAATGTAGAATTTTGATTGTTTGTGGGGGGGGGGGGGGGGTGCATAATCAATTCCGCTCTCTCCTTGGATTCGCCTGCTGTAAGCAGAAGATATTCAAACAATCGAGCGAAATGATCACCAAAAAATGTCAGAGTTCATTTACAATTTTAAATGTTAACCTTTTTATAGTTCAACTTGGAAAGATTCCTCGTAAAAAGGATTTTATTTAAGCCTAATGCAAAGATCAAGAAAAACTTTGAGGAAAATTTGAAAATGCTATTGATTATCTCAAACAATGTCTTTATATATTCAATATCGGAATATCAATTTGACAGCTGAATTTTGGCAAAGCATTTTATTCGGTGACTCCAGTTACGAAAGAAAAAGAAATAATATAGTTTTTCCATCAAACCCAAAATCCAACATTTTTGGTTAAAATTAATTCACTTTTACTTACGAAGTTGAACAATCTCTAGAAGAGTTATAGAGTATCTGTCAATTTTTATTTATTTATCAGTCATCAAGACTAAAATACAATAGAACGCGAGGATACAAGATAGCAAATCTGTTGTTTTTTTTACAAAACTCTCACAAGAGGATCAAAATTTCAATTTAGATTTAAGTTCCTCTGGAAAATTCCTTTAAATGAATATAAATTGATATTTTTTCAGTTGCAGAATATCAATTTGGAAGTCCACTCGAAGCATTAGATGTTCGGAAAAATCGACATTGTCTTTAGAGATATTGTGAAACCTTTTCTCATTTTGCGATGAATGAAACAAATGCATTGTCAAATTCTACTCTACTGAACTCTTATTCTATTAAAAACCCAGTTCTTCATCGTCTCAATTATTTTATCTGTATAAATAATAATGAATAGAATGTATAAAATAGAAACTATAATAATGAATATATGGTGATTATTTTCTCATCTCACTTGATAAAATCAGCAACCATTTTGCATAGATGAGTTTCACGATTGCAACTACATCCAATTTAATTACTCGAGTATCATGATTGTTGGATCCTATTCCATCTCTTCGCTGATATTTCTAAGTACAAGTGGAATCACAGGCTGAGAGGATTATTTGGAAAGGAGAAAACCTAACAGTGAGATAACGTATATGAGTTAAGGTGGAAGTCGATGTAATTGAAAGCGCAAACCATCGAAGTTGGGGCTCGAGAAGTTTTGTTTGTTGAGAGATAAACGAAGGTCCTCAAGAGAGAAAGAAAGAAAATCAACAGAGAAATTGAATGCTCTATCCTGGTTCATCATTCTTCGTTGCTCTAATGGTTGAAATTTTTCACCTGTTTAAGGCAGTCGAGTCGATCAGAGCAGCCGGTAAAAAAGGAAAACCTCATTCTCAGGCGAGTCTTCAGATAATGTATCTGTAACGACTTTCTTTTAAGGTAAATTTACTTTTGAAACCCAATGATTGATCACTCCCAATAGCGGAAATCCTCAATAACACAATACGTTGGGGAAACCAAGACTATAAAGTAAATTATAGTTCAAAACTGAATAAAATAATATTTTTATTAGGTGAGGCTATTAGCCAATCTCATCAAGACTGGTGAAGTTGTGGATAACCATAATTAGTGAATAGGCTTAGGCTGTATGTGACTACTGAAAGATCTCAAGTTATTTTGGAACGTTTTTAACTGGTGGTCTAAAAAGTATAATATTGTTATTTTCAGAGCTTTTATTTTTACTAGCTAAGAATAGTTAATACTCTTGCTTTCTCCTAGAAGACTGGATTAAGCACGTATCATAATGTATTCACAAGATAATTAATTGTCAGACAGTGTGATCTTGTGGTGGAGACGTCTGACCGGCAGTAGGGAGATCCGGGTTCCGATTCCCGGCGCTGACTGAATAGCTATGTAATGCAGTTGTCAATGTTCTGTTATGAATTTGGGAGTAGCCCAAATTTTTTTGTTAGATTACCTTGAATAACTTACTTGTTTGGTATCATTTTAAACGTTATTAAATTCTAAAGATATTTTTTTATGTAAAGTTTTCTGAATTAGGACATTTTAAGCTAGTTATTGGAGAGTTTAGATTTGAATTATTCGTTTTCAATAAAAGTAATTGAATCGATTGGGTTTTCATGTTGGGATTGGTATTACAGTAGAGCATTGTTTTGAGATTCAATATCGAGCAGGATTTAGTCCCACGCTAGTTTAGTAAAAGGAGATAGAGGTAGTTTCTCATTCTTTTGCTCTATCTCACACTCACTTTACCTGTTCATTTTTCATTTGCGAAATTGGCGTTCTGCGCAGGCCTGCAGGCAAATCTAGAGTTTTGATTCGATGAAAAGTACGTAGTTTTGTAATCCCCGTTTTATTTCTGAACATCGATTCCCACCAAGAGCAAACTCGGTTTGTAGGCGAGCGATCGGCTTATTACTCTACGAAATTGCATGGAGCAAACACCACGCTAGTTTTGATGAAGTTACAGTGTAAATTTTAGGTTATGGTGACGTGATAGTTTTGTTTTTAGGCCCCTGTGCTGGGCAATGTTTATTATGTCAAATTTATTTTATTATGTGATTTAAAAGTTTATATTAGGAGACCGCCACTCACCTCATGTTTAGTTTGAATTAGTTTGTTTGATTTGAAGAAAATTTGTGATGTACTTCGCCGCTTTATAAGCGGTTCCCGAATTGGAGAGTTTCCGGATAGGAGGATTCCCGAGTTGGGGTCATTCCCGAGTTGGGGTCATTCCCGAGTTGGAGTCATTCCCGAATTGCAGAGTGTTGCCGAGTCGCAGCATTCCTGAATTGGAGTCTTCCTGAATAGTCAAGACTTCGAAACTTCGAGGGCTTGAGTATTCCAGCATTGGAGAGTACGAGAATTCCTGACCAAGGCTGTATTAGATCAACATGAACTCTATACCTTGGAAGTAGTAAGGATTATCGAACGAGGTAACAAATTTATTATATTTCTTGCTTCGATCAAAGTGAGTGCAACGAATTGTGGGGAACTATTAATTCAATGGGATAACGAAAACGACGATATAATTTTGTAAATTAAAGTAATCTTCGAAATGCGCATAATTTTAAAGACTTGAAATAATCATAAGTTTAGGCTGTATTGTTGATTGATATGTATAATTTTTGATTTGGTTATTTTGAGGTTAAGTGAGGTGTGAATATATTTTTGAGTGGTTGTTTCCTAAACATGCGCTTCATTTGGCTTGGTAACCTAGTTCCTCTTGGTTTTGTATGCATTGGTATTTGATGGTGTTTTGGTGTACAAGCGTGTAGAAAGGAAATGTTTTCCTTTTTCCACGTTTCGCCTTCTAAATTTTGGTTGTTTCCGTCATTCTAAATTTATTCTAAATTAAAAATAAATTGATGGGACAATTTACTGCGCCACTCTGCTGCTGCTATGCTACCGCTATGCTTTTGCTATGCTACATAACTTTTCTTAAATCTTTAGCTAACCTGACAAATCAGGGTTTTGTTTGAAATTTGAACTTTGTTAAAGATACCGATAATACCTATGCAAAAACTTGAGGAATAGTTAAGCCAATTGTGTAAAATAACAGTTTAAGAAATAGTAGTTGAAATATAAAGTGAATATTGGAACATAATATCTGAGATATTTTATAGTCTACAATGTCGTCATCAGAAATGAGATCACCAGTTAGGTCCCCAACTATTATGCCGACAAAAGCTAATTACTGGGATGTTAAAGCTCAAGTTGAGTCTTGTGTAGATTTAAATAAGTTGTTTGTACAAACCCTGAATCCGGATTATTTGTCTAAGAATGAGCTAATTTTCGAATTCAAAACATTAGGGGTACCCAGTAGTATAACAAAGAATTCTAGTAATGATGAGTTGAGAGCTAAATACCGTTTAGCAATTAAAGAACCAGATCCTAAAATATGTAGAATAGTATATTCTGCAGAAAATTGTGAAGAGGCTTTTGGAGCAATTTTAGAACAGTTGAGCAATTTAGATAGATATCTCCAGGAATTGCCTAAAGAAAAAGAATTTGTAGATAAACGTGGGGTTATAAAAGGAATTAGCAGATATTTGCATATGTTGAACAGAATTACTCATTTATTAGTATATGCTAAAGAAGCCGTTAATGTAGAGTTAGTGGAAAAGTTAGAAAAATTATTTGAAGATGTGAAACGAATTTATGAGTTGATTTTGAAAATACAGAGTATAGCTAGAAGTAGAGCACCGTCACCCCTACCGACTAACCTAACTTTACCTAGGGCAAACCCTTCTTTCGATTTCACGCCCAATAGGCCCGAAATTATAGAAGAAACATCACAAGTGATAGATAAATATTTTTCAGGTCAAGTTAGCACATACGCATCACAGTTAGCCAAGACACCTACATTTAGCGCGACTAACATGTATAATAGACTGCCTAATCCTATTGAAAGTTTAATTAGAGAAATACCTAGTGCGGACGGATTAGTAGTTGAGGATTTATTGAATTTTATCTCTGTCACTTTAAAAATTAAAGAACGCGCTTGTCTTCCTGATACCGATTTGTTACATTTAATTCAGCCTTTTGCGATAGGACCCCTTGCTGATAGGATAACGTTAGCTTTACTAAATAATATTACTTTTGATCGTTTTCATGCTGATGTGCTATTTCAATTTATTCCACAAAGATTAATCTCTGTGATTGAGAGGGAAAAATTTTATAGGCTTCAAAGTTCAGGTGAACCATTGTCCAGTTATATTTTGTCTATTAAAGAGTCAGCCGCATTATTGAGACTGGGGAAATCAGAACATGAAATAGTAGGTACTATAGTTTCTGGATTAAATCCTGAGGAACGCTCAAGATGTATTTTTCAATTTAGACCGCGCACTTTTGACGACTTGAACGAAATGTGTGTGCAATCCCAGAATGTTAGGTATGCTGATTTCGAGAGGAAACAAATGGAATTGGCGACAAGTTATAATAGGTCTGTACAAAATCAGAAGTCATTACAATCTGTGCCAGTAAAATGTTTTAATTGTCAGAAAATAGGGCATGTGGCTAAAGTATGTAGGTCAGCACCTATTAATCAATCTATTAATTTCAGAAATATACCCCAAATTAGTGACACTGCCGCCGCATCAACCAGTTTTGAAAGAAAGCCGCAAATACAGTTTTTAAAAAAGCCAGCTAGCGATGTGAAATGTTATAGTTGTCAAAAATTTGGTCATTATTCTCGTGACTGTAGAAATAAAAAGAGTTGACTATCTGCGCGAAATAGTAATTTTGGAAAGCAGTTTAAGAGAGATTATATTGAATCAAAGGTACAATCAAAGGCACAAGAGTTAAATAATACTTCAAATTTCATTAATAGCGCACAAGTGGATGTCTCAAAAAGGTTACTAGGCTCTAAATTAAATTCAAATAAAACTACGCCATTGTCAGATAAACCATTTGGGAAATATAAAATTAAACCTGTTGCAAATAGAATTATTCCTTTTATTAGTTGTGAGTTAGGTTTGCCAGCTAGAAATTTTCCTGCTTTACTAGATTCCGGTGCCGTTAGGAGTATTATTTCAAAATCGACTTTACAAGATCTGTTAGTTGTTAATCCTTCTTTAAAATTGCAGAAAGAAAAGATTAAATGTACCACCGCGAACAAAGGGCAACTTGTTCTAACTGAGTCTGTACTCTTGAAAATTAAAATTGAAAATTTTAGTTGGAAACATAAATTTTTTATTTGTGACAACTTATCAGTACCAGTAATAATAGGTTGTGATTTCATTAATCATAGTCAAATGATCATTGATTTATTTAATAATAGATATTATTTTGGTTTCAGACCTAGTTTTAAATTTACGTTAGATTTGGATTCACAAACGTTTCTACCCAGGAATGCTAACACCGTGGGGGAAGAACAGTCCGAATATGCTCACTTGGGAAATAAGGAACAGGAGCAATTACGTGATGTATTATCTAGATTTCAGGATGTAATTACTACCAGATTGGGTAAGACTAACCTAGCTGAATATAAAATTCGTTTAACTTCAACACAGCCAGTTAGACAGGCACCTTATCAGTACGATCCCAAAAAGATGCAAATTTTAAATGAAAAAGTTCAGAAAATGTTAAAAGAGGGAATTATTGAAAAGGCTACTTCTAATTATGCTAGTCCATGTTTTCTGGTACCTAAATCAGATGGTTCTTCGAGACTGGTAATAGACTACAGATCTCTGAATCGTTGTATTCAATTGGATTCCGTACCTCTTCCTGATATGCAAAATTCATTTCATTGGTTTAATGGCGCTAAGTATTTTTCAGTTCTTGACTTAAATCAAGCATATTATCAGATGCCTTTAGCGGAGGAAAGTCGTCACCTTACAACGTTTTGCACAATGCAAAATACTTATCAGTTTCTTAGAGTTCCCTATGGTATTAGTATTGGAGCTCAGGCGTTAACTTCTCTTCTTGACACCTTGTTTGAAGATGTAAAATTTAAGTTTGTATTTAATTATTTGGATGATATTGTGATTTATTCCAAGGATTTCAATTCACATTTGAAACATATTTCAGTAGTTTTGAACAAGTTAAGAGAAGCAGGTTTTACTGTTAATCCTCAGAAAGTTCATTTTGCACAGGAACAAATTTCATTTCTTGGACACTTAGTTGACCACAGAGGTGTGTCTGTCGACCCAAACAGAACTAAGAGTATTAGAAATTTTCCTTCACCCAAAAACCAGAAGGCTGTTGGTAGATTTATAGGTATGGTTCAGTTTATCATAAATTTATTCCTAATTTTGCAGAAATTGCCGCGCCAATCAATGCGCTGAGGAAAAAAGGTGTTAAATTTGTGTGGGAAAAGAAACATGAAGAAGCATTTCTAAAGTTGAAAGATGCAATTATTAATCCACCCATTTTGAGGACTGCTAATTTTAATTTGCCTTTTATTTTGCATACAGATGGCAGTGGTACTGCGATCGCCGCCGTTCTTTCACAAGAAGTTGATGGTATTCTTCAACCAATAGCTTATGCCTCTAGGAAACTGACCCAGGCTGAATGCAAGTATTCTACATACGAAATCGAGTGTCTAGCTGCTATATTTGGTATGGAGAAATTCAAATTGTATCTTCAACATTCTAAATTCTTATTGTACACTGACAATTCCGCTCTTTCATGGGTGTTGAATCATCCAAAACAGTCAGGTCGTATTGGTCGATGGGTATTGAGACTTCTTTCATTTCAGTTTGAGGTAAAACATATACCAGGTAGAGAAAACGTTGTGGCAGATTGTTTGTCCCGTATGTTTCAGGACGAAATTAATGAAGAAGCAGAAGAATCAAAGCCTTTAGTTGAAGAAAAAACGTTTGAGTCTATTAATACTTTAAAATTAACCGATTTTCCTTTAATTTTCACGGACATTCGCACTCATCAAGAGAATGATCCTTTTATTTCAGAGAAAATTAGAAATATTGAGGCTAATGTAGATCAGTTCCCGTATAGCTTGTCAAAAGGAGTCCTGGTGATTAAAAAACGTAATGATGATAATTTTAAAATTGTTGTGCCGAAAATTCTTGTACCTGTAATCTTCAAATATTTTCATGAGACGTCTCTAGGTGGACATTTAGGTTTAGCTAAGACTATGAATAAAGTGTTAGAAAATTTTTATTGGCCTGGTGTAAGAAAAGATATTGCTCTTTTAGTAAAATCTTGTGAAATATGTGGTAAGAGCAAACCTGCTCAAAGGCACAATTTTGGTTTTTTATCTTCTAAAATTGAGGAAGAGCCCCTTGCTAGGTTTCATTGCGATTTTGTAGGTCCTCTTATACGTTCTACCCAAGGTCATACTCATATTTTCAGTTGTGTAGATTCATTCTCAAAATTCTGTTGGTTAATCCCAGTAAGGAAGGCAAACACTAGTTCTGCTATTAAAGCATTGAAATCTATTTTTGTAAATTTTTCCGTTCCAAAGAGTATTGTAACTGATAATGCTACCGTCTTCACCTCAGCTCATTTCAAAAATTTTTGTTTCCAGTTAGGAATCAAACATATTACTACTAGTCCATACTATCCGTGTCCAAACGTTGCGGAAAGAGTACACAGAAACCTTAGGAGTGCTTTAATTGCTTTTCACGGCAATGCACAGTCAAAATGGGATGAGAGTTTATCATGGCTCCCTTTAGCTTTTAATTTAGCAAAACATGAGAGTACAAATTGTACGCCCTTTTCGTTGATTTATAGGTATAATCCAAATCATCCGTTGATTAACGCCTGGAGATTAGAGGAAATTTTGCCTAATAGCTGTAATGAGGACACACTGAATGTTTGGCAAAAAGCTAAACAGAATTTGACAAGGAATCATGCTAGAGTGAAACAGAGATACGATCAGCATAGAGCTGAAGTTCCTTTTAAAGTTGATGATCTAGTTTGGTTGAGGACTCATATAGTGAGTAAAGCTGTAGATAAAATTATGTCGAAATTGAGTTACCGTTGGAAAGGTCCATATGTCATCTCGAGATTTTTAACTCCAGTGACAATAGAATTGCGTGACCCGCATAGTGGTCGTTTTGTGCAAAAAGCGCACGTGTCTCAAGTTAAGCGATTTTACCCTAGTGTATCTAGCACTGATGATTGAATTTCACATCTTTGCACACTTGTTGGTTATTGTCTTAGAATTTGAATCCCAAATATGTTGTTTGGTAAATAAGTTGTCATCTAATAGAGCTTTGGTATTGTAATGATTGATAAGGACTATGCGCGCAGTCTCATCATTGACACTCAGACTCTACTTTTTTTTTGGTATTGAAACCAGCTGTAACATAGTAGTTGTAGTTGTAATGTATACTCTTTGAATGAATATATGCCTTGTAATAGATAAATTTTTCTTATAGATTTAATCATGTGACGTCTAGAACCTTGCCGCATCTTTCTTAACTGAGAGCCAAGTTTTGTAGAAATTTCTGTCATTATGTAGGTTAAACCGTAAATTTAGTATGGAATAATAAAGTGGTAGAAATGTGAGATAATTTAGGAAGTAATCGTTAGTAGTAGTATTTGCTGTACTGAGAAGAAGATATTATAGATATTGAGTGTAGATATGATTTATAGGTAAATAAGAGTTGTAGGACGTTGCCTTTGAAATTTAAGCCTCATGTAATTGTGCCATGTAGATTTTTAAGAGATTAATAGGTATTAGTTAGTGTTGATATTAATTAGTGGATACCCGCGCGCGAATGAATTGACAATTTTGGGAAACTCAGATAAGAGTATTGTATAGGATCGTAGTTGAATCATTTAGTTCAGATTTTGGGGAACATTCATATTATAGTTTAATAGGAGAATAGTTTTGTAGATTTTGCGAGACTATAGTTTAGGGAATCACTACTTGTGATTATTTTTAAACATCACCTTTAGGTTTTCACACTAATCATCACCTTTAGTTAGAGATTTGACACATACGCGTGGTGCCATATTTCGATCTTTACTTATATATTATTTAGGACCTCTTAGTTTATGTATTATGTCTGTTGGCATCTGTAGAGTTGCGGCCACTTCACTATAGTTGTTTAGGAGATTGATTTGATTTTATTACACATCACTACATCTATCGAATTGCTACCACATTTAGTTACTTACGTTCACCTGTGATACTATTATTTGTTGATTGTCTTAGGCGGTGTTTCACACTGCGAAAGGGGGGGAGAATTGTTATGAATTTGGGAGTAGCCCAAATTTTTTTGTTAGATTACCTTGAATAACTTACTTGTTTGGTATCATTTTAAACGTTATTAAATTCTAAAGATATTTTTTTATGTAAAGTTTTCTGAATTAGGACATTTTAAGCTAGTTATTGGAGAGTTTAGATTTGAATTATTCGTTTTCAATAAAAGTAATTGAATCGATTGGGTTTTCATGTTGGGATTGGTATTACAGTAGAGCATTGTTTTGAGATTCAATATCGAGCAGGATTTAGTCCCACGCTAGTTTAGTAAAAGGAGATAGAGGTAGTTTCTCATTCTTTTGCTCTATCTCACACTCACTTTACCTGTTCATTTTTCATTTGCGAAATTGGCGTTCTGCGCAGGCCTGCAGGCAAATCTAGAGTTTTGATTCGATGAAAAGTACGTAGTTTTGTAATCCCCGTTTTATTTCTGAACATCGATTCCCACCAAGAGCAAACTCGGTTTGTAGGCGAGCGATCGGCTTATTACTCTACGAAATTGCATGGAGCAAACACCACGCTAGTTTTGATGAAGTTACAGTGTAAATTTTAGGTTATGGTGACGTGATAGTTTTGTTTTTAGGCCCCTGTGCTGGGCAATGTTTATTATGTCAAATTTATTTTATTATGTGATTTAAAAGTTTATATTAGGAGACCGCCACTCACCTCATGTTTAGTTTGAATTAGTTTGTTTGATTTGAAGAAAATTTGTGATGTACTTCGCCGCTTTATAAGCGGTTCCCGAATTGGAGAGTTTCCGGATAGGAGGATTCCCGAGTTGGGGTCATTCCCGAGTTGGGGTCATTCCCGAGTTGGAGTCATTCCCGAATTGCAGAGTGTTGCCGAGTCGCAGCATTCCTGAATTGGAGTCTTCCTGAATAGTCAAGACTTCGAAACTTCGAGGGCTTGAGTATTCCAGCATTGGAGAGTACGAGAATTCCTGACCAAGGCTGTATTAGATCAACATGAACTCTATACCTTGGAAGTAGTAAGGATTATCGAACGAGGTAACAAATTTATTATATTTCTTGCTTCGATCAAAGTGAGTGCAACGAATTGTGGGGAACTATTAATTCAATGGGATAACGAAAACGACGATATAATTTTGTAAATTAAAGTAATCTTCGAAATGCGCATAATTTTAAAGACTTGAAATAATCATAAGTTTAGGCTGTATTGTTGATTGATATGTATAATTTTTGATTTGGTTATTTTGAGGTTAAGTGAGGTGTGAATATATTTTCGAGTGGTTGTTTCCTAAACATGCGCTTCATTTGGCTTGGTAACCTAGTTCCTCTTGGTTTTGTATGCATTGGTATTTGATGGTGTTTTGGTGTACAAGCGTGTAGAAAGGAAATGTTTTCCTTTTTCCACGTTTCGCCTTCTAAATTTTGGTTGTTTCCGTCATTCTAAATTTATTCTAAATTAAAAATAAATTGATGGGACAGTTCGTAGTAGGGGAGGTGGTTGGCATAATATTTATTCCATTGGAATGACTTTCAAAGTTGATTATCTTGTAAACATACAGAAATTAAAAATAAATCGCATCACATTCAAAAATAAGTTGAGGTTTCTCAGGCTAAAAGCCTGTTTTTTCTTGCTGATAAAGCCCACATCTGAGGCGTGTGCTCGGGCATGAGGCTAATGATGAGACAATGATGCTATAAATGGTGGACCTACAGTTTTCGATAGGTTCTGAACCACCGGGTAAGTAAAAATAATAAATCTGATAACTTATTGCTATTTTTTCCGGTCAACCTTCCAAGCGCAGTCCCGTGACTGAACATCGCGATCACCCTGACACCGCGCTCAGCGAGCAACCACCACTTCCCCCAATGTGAGATAATCTACTTTAATTTTTCCATGATGGCCTCTGTCGACGAAACTCTAGCGCTGGAGAATATGGAATGGGAGAAGGGGGAAGAGAGTGGAAAAGGATGGAGGAGGAGGAGGAGGAGGAGGAGAAGGAGGAGGAGGAGAAGAAAAAGAGAAGAAGAAGAAGAATAAAAAAGAGAAGAAGAAGAAGAAAAAAGAGAAGAAGAGGAAGAAGAAGAAGAATAAAAAAGAGAAGAAGAAGAAGAAGAAGAAAAAAGAGAAGGAGAAGAAGAAGAAGAAAAAAGAGAAGGAGAAGAAGAAAAAAGAGAAGAAGAGGAAGAAGAAGAAGAAGAAGAAGAATAAAAAAGAGAAGAAGAAGAAGAAAAAAGAGAAGGAGAAGAAGAAGAAGAAAAAAGAGAAGGAGAAGAAGAAGAAGAAGAAGAAGAGAGACGAAAGGGGAGAAGAATAAGGTGGAGGAGGCGGAGGAGGAGGAGTAGGAGGAGGAGGAGGAGGAGGGGTAGGAGGCAAAAGAAGAAAAGGAATAAGCTATCAAATTATTGAATATGCTATCTCAAATTCCTGATATCTCGATTCAATTGAACTGGACAACCTGCTAGTTGACCAAAGATATGAATTGATAAAGATTGACATGCCAGTGCAAGCAGGAATCAAAACTGGGACTGTCAAGTTCGAACGTCTTTTAATGTATTCACATGATAATTAATTGTCAGTCAGTGATTTTTCACGCCTTGCCTTACTAAAGATTTACCGGTCGATGTACTGTAGAAATTGTTTCTATTTCCATCGAACATACTCTTATCTTCCCCAATGCACCTTCTTTTCTTCTCCAGATTCCAACTTATGTAACTTACATGTCAAGTAAACGACTCCTCAGATTAGAAAACTTGGTAAGTTCTCATCCCCTAAGCTTCCTCAATGGGCGAGAGATGCTTGACCGCACGCTATCGATAAAGAACTTTAGCCAAGCGAGTTTATGTGGAGAAACGTGAGATAGAAATAGACAGTGTCCAAAGTTTCTAGATTTATTGCACTTCTTCAGAGCTTGCGCGCTTGTAACACTTTGTTGTATCATGCTCCAGCGTCTGGTAAGACAGGTAACTTGTAGTGGTTTTGTTAGGCGTCAATATTCTGCCCCAGTAACTTTGTAACTTTCAAAAGACGTTTAAAAATTCAAATTACTCCCCACAGAAGCGATTTATGGAGCGCATACCTTTTTTAAATTGGAGATGAATCAAAAGTTTGTCGGTGAGTAATGAGGTGAATTGAAAAAGGCGAAAGTACTGTAGCGACGTTAGTGCGATACTGGGAAATTGAACAATAACACTGCAGTAGCGCGTTACGGTGAACTGTAATCAATTACTTGCTTTGCATAACTAAGGTGAATAGTATGGACCATGGGCTCTTACTGTCACATATTAGGTATGCTATCTTAGTATGGGGTAATTCATCAAAACAAAGCAATTTGCATTTCTAGGAGTTTTTTTGGATAGACGATTGACCTGGGCTCCATACATTGAGAAAATATGTTATAAAATTTCATCTGGGGTATTTGTCCTGCGACAGCTCGCTAGATTGAATGACAAAAAGTTACTTTATACAGCTTACCATGGGCTCTTACTGTCACATATTAGGTATGCTATCTTAGTATGGGGTAATTCATAAAAAAAAAATCTTGATAGGGTGTTTAAGATCCAAAAGAAAGCGGTTAGGTGTATAGAAAGAGTAAGTAGATTAGATTCATGTAGGCCATTGTTCAAGAGACTTGGTCTCCTAACTGTACCCTGCTTATATGTGTATGAAGCTACTTTATATGCAAAAACGAATAATATTAACCAAAATTTTGACGTACACGATTATAATACAAAAAGCCGAGGAGATTATCACTTGGTGAGTCACAATAGTAGCTTATTCAAACAAAAAACTAGTTATATTGGTAGGAAACTCTATAACAAGCTACCGCAGTTTTTGAAGAGTCTTGAAAATATAGAAATATTAAAAAAACAATTGAAAAAATATTTAGTTGATAAAGCTTTTTATAGTGTGCAAGAGGCACGAAGTTTCACATCAAAATTAAGCCTCGCCTCAACTAATTGATATAGTAATTATGGTGTATAATTTCTGTTGATCTGACTTGACTTAACTGGAGTCTCCAAGACGTAATCTACGAAAAAAGTATGTATTGTGAGTGGTCAATAATAAGTAATTGGTTTGTCTATTGTAGGTGATAGCAGTGATTTGAGTACAGTAATTTGACTGCTCCAGCATGTAGAATGTACATAGATTTTGAACATCATAATTTTTATTTATTTATTTGCCAATACAATTAGAAAAAACATAAAGAAGCAAGTCATTAATGGAAAATACTAGAATAAAATTTACTATAACTAGGAATAAAAGTACTAAATTGGCACTACTAGCAAAGCAAGCTTGAGCGCTAGCAGTGAGTTCCTAAAACTAAACAAATTAGCCTAAACATTAAAAAATAAAAAATACGATACATTCATATTAGTTCTAGAATGATTTACATTTCAACAAAATAAAAGTGAATAATTTGAAATAAACATTTTTGATAATTTATATTGTGACGATACTTTTGGATGGCTGGCAACCACCAAAAATTTGATTACATCAAAATTGAAGGAGTTACCGTATTATAAGATTGAGAGTATTATTTTTAAAACCGGCGCCACTACGGTTACAAATTCATTAACAAAACCAGCTGTTTTGGCAGGACCATCGATGTTAAACAGTCATACCGGCGATAATAGCGATAGCTTCGATATTACATGCGTTAAATGGCAATAAATCATATTTAGCGACTTCAAATGTTATTTAAAAGCAGGAATATGATAAATTATTATGTCAAAAATGTTACACATACCTGAATCTCTTCATTCTCGCCAAATTATACGAATAATCTGTTGTTGCTTGCAGGATAACCTTTTTCAGGTTAGATCCACCACCACTAGCCTATAGTATTATAATTATTCGTTGTACAGTGGAATCTACTTGCTCAATATTATTTTTTATGAATTTAAAGTGAGTTAAAATGTATTTTTTATTTATTATTGGCTCGAATTTGATGTTTTCGTAAAAAGTCACAGTCCAAAGCCACGTGGACTTATAATTATCGACTTGTTAAGTAGTTGATGATTAACATCGAAATTTATGTAAACTTAAATGTTAATTTTCTATCTTTAAATTAGTTTTTGGCGTATCTGGTTCTTTTTAAAATTATTTCCGTCATTTATTGAAACCCATATAAACAATAGTACCGTTTTATTTAATTTTTTCTTAATCTAATTTCTAACCACATGGGTTGAGCATCGCCAAATTTGGCGTCATATCCTTTAATTTGGCAAAAGAGTGGGGGTAACAGTAACCACTTCTTCAAAAAAAAAGAGTACTACTGTTACAACTACAACGACTTGCTCTCCAGACTCCGAAAGGACTAGTTTGTCCACTATTTGTCATTTTTGTGTTGAACGTAATTTTTGTTGTGTGTCAAATTTCCGGATAAATTATCAATAAGCAAGACCAGAATTTAAAGTGAGACCAGTATATTCAGAAATCTTAGAAAACCCATTCCCGAATAATCGCGAGAAGCAGCCACCCACTACACTTGCGGTCAGACGGAGGCCACCTACATTGCGAAATTCAAGTGAGTTTTTTTATTTTAAGGGGCCCCTATAGTGGTGCACGATTATAAAAAAGGGAAATTTTAAATATATATGCTGTGTCAAGTTGTGCAGATTCTCAGTCTTGCCTTCCACCAAGCCGAATCCCGCCCACGTGCACAGAAAAATCAAGAATTATCACATATTCACTTAAAAGAACTATCCGATTAATTTATTCTTTTCAACCACATCAAATTTGTTACCGTACGCTATATTATTATTTATTATTGAATTTTCAAATTGTTACCTGATCATTTTTTCAATACACGTCAAATTTTTGTTAAAAAAAAAAGTTTTCATATCATTTCACCCTCATGCTTGGTGAGTTCTGGCAGTTTGAGCCATTATACTGTATCTAGACGGAATTTCCGTCTAGTACATATTATTTTTATACTGTTCAGGCCATCAGCAGGGGGAAATTGTGGTTGTCTTCCAGAATTAGACGTGTTATCAGGGTGGAGATTTGGGGGTATCTACTCGGTGTCCGGTGTGGTCCAAGGAGACATATAGCTGCACCGAGTGATACGTCCATCCTCCATACCTGGTGATATTGTTGTGGAGGATTGCCGCGAAATCCTCAGGCCATTGAACAGCCTTTCTCCTACAGGATTTTCGTCGCACCTCCGCAGTAGCGTGTGACTGCAGGGCACACACTGAGCAGCCGAACCCGAGACTTGCGATCGGTAAGTCTACCATAGACGCAAGGCCTCGAAGGGGAGATAATTTTAATTCATATTGTTTCCCAGGTGTCCCTCAGGAAGCACGTTACATAAAACTTGGCGCCCAACGACTGTGCGGCTTATTTGGTGACGAAGACGAGAATTTGCAGACACTTCAAAATTCTACATGCTGAATGGAAACAAGAACTTCCAGAGAATTTCCGGAAATTAACAAAAAATTACATGTTTCAGGCTAATTACGAGACAATACAGCCTACGAACTTCCAACAAGCTGGGAATTATCTATAATTCTAGAATAATTAATATAAGGGAATTAGCAAGCACCAGAGCTCGCCAAGCATTAGGGTTTTATTTAGTTTAAAGTCCCAAGTGCACGAGGTCTGGGTGAGGCTAGAAATTTTATCTCATCCCAAGAACCAGATACCCAATTGTTGTGTAGTTATTTTTATTCATGTTTGTGTGCGATATTAGAGTCGAATATAGTTGTTATAGATTTATTATATATTTAATATTATCAATTGAATTTAAAATGTCAATTAAATTTGCGGTCTGTGATATTAGCAAGATTTATTTAAAAGTTAGAAAAACTATCGGCTGTGATTGTTATATTGAATTTTTAATTTTGTTGTGTTGAATTTGTTAGGCATTTTTACTTTGATTTCACTTGTTTGAACACTTTAGGATTTTTGTAAACGTTGTGTGTGTCGGCTATCCATCATCGAACTTCGCATCACACCAGTCTACAGGAACTTCTAGTCATATCACTGCACTCAACGCTGTCATCACTGCGGCACATACGCGCACTCGCGAAATCTATCTCTAGCATTGCGTTGAAATTTTGGAATCGTCAAACACTATCATCAACCGGTACTACCATGGCCGATACACCGAAAGAGTCAACCAGCAACGAGCCGTCTGTCATCTGTCTAGAGTCTAGCGGAGAAGGTGTACCCCGGGAGCGCGAAATTGGCAGCATCAGTTCTGTGCAATTCAATCCGGAAAATTTGGACCAGCGATCGTCTACGCGGATGACAGAAAGAATCGAGATGGAAATGCAGACGCCTCCATCGGCATCTCCCCCACAACCAACGCCTGCTAGAATTACGCCGCGTGATGAATCACTCGAAGCAATACTACCAGCTAATATGGGAGATAGCACTACATCATTAGTTGGACTTCTTCTCGCTCTAAGCTCCAAGTTAGACAAAAATGACGAGAACATAAACGCCAAGTTGGACGAAAGTAGTAAAAATATGAACTCCAAATTTGCTGAAAACAAAAAAGAAATGAACGCTAAATTCGAGGAATTGAAAGTAGAATCGAAAGTCAATCAAGAAGCATTGACTGAAAAAATTAGCGCTGTCGCCCAACAGCTGGATGAGACCACCTCAAAACTAAATAGCAGGATAGACGTAATACCGGAAGCTATTAAAAGTGCAAATGACCGTTTGCGTGCGGAGATTCACGATGACATGGATAGAAAGCTGGGAGAAATGAATGCCGAATTCAAGGAAGAGGCGGAGAAGAGAGCCCAGATGACAGAAAACAAATTAATAGAACTACACCGGCAATCCAACGAAGAACAACAGGCAAGGTGTGAAGTCACACACAAAGTATTAGAACAGGCAATCCACAAAAGTCAACAAAGCATAGAACAATTAACGAAGAACACTAACGAAGAAACAGATAAATTAACTGAAACACAAAGTACTGTACAAGTTCAAATTGATAGCATAGCAGAGCAGCATACGCAGCTGGAGAGTAGATGTACTGATTTAGAGAAAAATACTAGCTCACACGAACAAGGTATTGTGAGGCTAGAGAAAAATATTAGCAACATCCACACCGAAGTAAACAGCAAGCTGGATAAAACTAATAGCGAAATTTCAATGTTAAAAAACAGGCTCAGCTACACTAGAACTTCTAGCGACTGTGTACAAGGGGCTGATATAATTAACACTTCTCAACTGTTTTCCAGTCTGGGAAAATTTGACAATACCGACAGATTTATGCAGCCTAAACCATTTGTAGAACAGTTAAAATTAATTCAGGAATTAACGCCTACACCATGGCCAGTGTGGAGATTCAAACTCGCCACACTCCTCGTCGGTGAGCCGCTATTATTCTTACATAGTAGAGCCAATGACTTCAAATCAATTGAAGAATTCATACCAGCTTTTCTAGAGCAGTATTGGTCGGTTGATAAACAACAATGTCTATTATCCGAGATAGTGTGTTGCCGTTATAATAGGAACGAACATGGGTCGTATACAGCATTTATAACACACCTACGTTACCAGAATACTCAGCTGGATGAGCCTATTCCCGAAAATAGCTTGACTAGCATAGCTATAAAGAAATTGCCGTATAATATTCAGATGGCACTAGCAGCTAGTCCAATTACAAATTTTCGTGACTTAGAAAATCACTTACACCGAGTACAGTCTGTAGGTAGGAGTGAATTTGGTAGAGGTCACAATAATTACCAGGCCTATAATCCATCACCAGAAAACGACACGGACAACCGAGCAGCTGTAGTAACAGATAACAGGCAACAAAACACAGACGAACGACAAATGTACAACAACAACAATAACAGTAATAGAAGAGAACATCAGGAATACAATCAACAAAAATATCAACATAATAATTACAATAATAGATATAGAGACAACAGACAAATAGCGCAAAAACCATATTATGATGGAAGGGACAGAGTGAGTCAACCTGCACGGGGTGCGACAGATGACCGCAACACCACACAATCACCACCCGCCTACGCCGAAAAACATCATAAGGGGAGCGGACAGACCACGGCCAACGCTACCAACGCAGTTAACAATCGGCAGACACCCTCATCAACAAAACAAGGCGCTAACACCAGTCGTGCATCCTGACGGGTTCCCTCCACTGTTTGCAAATCATGGACAGTAGGAGTACACACAACCAGAAAATCGCGACGCATAGCTGAGACCAGACAAAAAGTGTGCGGAGGCACAAAGCTTCACCCGCGCCATGTCCGCTGGAAAAAATTCCAGCAAGGTAAAAAACATCACCCGGACATGGACATGGACAACCTCGCGGAGGAGGAAGAACAGCGGAGAGTGCGCGGCAGCATGACACTCCACAGAAGTCATGTCCGACTTAAAAAATATCAGCCTCGGAGCGAACAACCATCGGACATGACCGCCACCGCAAATGAGTTAGGAGGGGATGACAACAACGACTACCCTACTCAGAAACATCTCACCACCTTCCAAGAAAAAATAAAAAAAAATTATTGATGGAGGAGAAAAAGCGGAGAGCACGCGGAAGAGCGAGAGGGCACAGGACTCACGTCCGTTTTAAACTTTATAAGCCTCGGAACGGACATCACCAGATAACAAAATAACATCTGGCTAAACTCAAGGAGATGAGTGGGGGCTACTAATTAAAATTAATAATGAATAAGACCTAGTCACCACTGCCGAAATATTGAGAAAGGCGTATTTCAAAATAATGATAAGAATGCTACTCCTGCATAGAAGAGATAACAGGGGGCAATCAACAAAAATATTATTATTTTTCAAAAGATGGAATCCGGAAAAATAGTAGAGACATAAAATCGTATAAGAGAATATAATTCTAAGAATAAATCCACTGTTCTGATTAATTAATCGTCACTCCCGAACCCGAAATTTAAAGAAACATGCGGATAGGTGAACGGGATACGCAAACCGACCATTCACCATAGCGAACAAAAGTAAACTGTAATAGTTTGCAAACGATAGTTGGGATCAATTATTGAAGAAATTATCAGACTCCAGCGCGTCTCTACAACCAACCTATCTAGAGTTCAACGGCCAGACACACAACGTCTCTCTGTTATTATAGTTGTATCCTTGTTTATATTGTTGTAATTATGAAGTAATAGAAGCCATTAAGCCGATAGCTGGATAAATCCAGACTATTTTTAATCTCACTAGAGGAGATACTATTATTATTGCAGCCAAGCTGATAAAAATTTATCTGCCTTTGCAAACTGAGAAAATTTAATTAAAAATGAAATGAAAGAGAAGACAGCCGCAAATGTCAAAATAAAATGTTAAGTTGAAACAAAATTTAATATAACGTGAAAAATTATTTATTGTAAAAAATCTTAGAATTTACTAAAGCTATTATCGTTCATTATATTCAATTAGTATTATATTATTTAAAAAAAAAAAAAAAAAAAAAAAATAAAATAATTACGCTTTAAATTATTATTATATCACATTATTGGTGTAGGAAAAAATTTATTCATAAAAAATTATTAAAAAAAAAAAAAATTATATGTAAATTTATTCATGATATATTATGTTAAGAAAAATTTATAGTGTGTAAGAATATCATGAGAGTTAAAATAAGCCAAAGAACAAAATTATAAGAAGAAACTATGTTACTTGAAAATATTACTATATGAATTAATTGTAAGAAAATATTATTATATGATGAAAATAAGTCTGAAGGAAATTATATTAGCTGAACTATAGTGGAAATTATATGAAGAAAATTTATTATATCAATAATAATCACAGTAATACGATTAAGAACCAGAGCCATATAAAAACCAGAAACATAGAGCGAATAATCAAGAACAAAAGAGCAATAGGAAAGGACAAGCAAGCAGACAACGAGAAAAGAAACCAGGTAGTTCACAACCACGTTACGATTAAAAAAAAAAAAAATCAGAACAACCGCCGAAGATAAGAAGGAAGGAAAGAACGGAACCCAACAAATACAGAAGAAAGAGAATTAAGAACAATAACGCATTTGAGACTGAGAAGAACATCTGTGATATTAATGTTAAGCGTACGACTACTGTGATATTTATGTTTAAGATCTTTAGCCACTCAAGTACATGTTTTCAATGTTAATTATCGTTACCATCTTTGTCACAGTCAGTTCGGAGCGTAGCTCGGCTGTCAGCGCACCTGCGTAACTCGCATTTTTGTAATGGGTGAACCCCAATTAATTATTATTGTATTAATTACGACGATATGTCGCATTTTATCTTATTGGCAAATGCCAAAAGGTCTGTGTTGCCGTATCATAGATATACGGGCAGCGGAGTGGAGTAGTAGGAGAGAGAGCAAGGAGTTGGAGAAGAAAAGGAGAGGAGTAAGCCACCTCATATATGAGGGACTTACTGTTATTTTGTTTATTGTTTTTATAAGGATCGATCCCATAGAGGCGACCCTTAATTCTTTGTTAAATGTTACTTGAGTGTGCAACTTGTAAATAATAGTTTTAGTACCGCTTGAAAAGCTTTAGAGCCATATCTCACCCACAGATTAAAGTAAGTGTTCTATTCCGAAGTTCTCTTCATTGAAACCGGAGTCTCAATAAATGCGTTTATGTGGAGAAACGTGAGATAGAAATAGACAGTGTCCAAAGTTTCTAGATTTATTGCACTTCTTCAGAGCTTGCGCGCTTGTAACACTTTGTTGTATCATGCTCCAGCGTCTGGTAAGACAGGTAACTTGTAGTGGTTTTGTTAGGCGTCAATATTCTGCCCCAGTAACTTTGTAACTTTCAAAAGACGTTTAAAAATTCAAATTACTCCCCACAGAAGCGATTTATGGAGCGCATACCTTTTTTAAATTGGAGATGAATCAAAAGTTTGTCGGTGAGTAATGAGGTGAATTGAAAAAGGCGAAAGTACTGTAGCGACGTTAGTGCGATACTGGGAAATTGAACAATAACACTGCAGTAGCGCGTTACGGTGAACTGTAATCAATTACTTGCTTTGCATAACTAAGGTGAATAGTATGGACCATGGGCTCTTACTGTCACATATTAGGTATGCTATCTTAGTATGGGGTAATTCATCAAAACAAAACCATTTGCATTTCTAGGAGTTTTTTTTGGATAGACGATTGACCTGGGCTCCATACATTGAGAAAATATGTTATAAAATTTCATCTGGGGTATTTGTCCTGCGACAGCTCGCTAGATTGAATGACAAAAAGTTACTTTATACAGCTTACCATGGGCTCTTACTGTCACATATTAGGTATGCTATCTTAGTATGGGGTAATTCATAAAAAAAAAAAATCTTGATAGGGTGTTTAAGATCCAAAAGAAAGCGGTTAGGTGTATAGAAAGAGTAAGTAGATTAGATTCATGTAGGCCATTGTTCAAGAGACTTGGTCTCCTAACTGTACCCTGCTTATATGTGTATGAAGCTACTTTATATGCAAAAACGAATAATATTAACCAAAATTTTGACGTACACGATTATAATACAAAAAGCCGAGGAGATTATCACTTGGTGAGTCACAATAGTAGCTTATTCAAACAAAAAACTAGTTATATTGGTAGGAAACTCTATAACAAGCTACCGCAGTTTTTGAAGAGTCTTGAAAATATAGAAATATTAAAAAAACAATTGAAAAAATATTTAGTTGATAAAGCTTTTTATAGTGTGCAAGAGGCACGAAGTTTCACATCAAAATTAAGCCTCGCCTCAACTAATTGATATAGTAATTATGGTGTATAATTTCTGTTGATCTGACTTGACTTAACTGGAGTCTCCAAGACGTAATCTACGAAAAAAGTATGTATTGTGAGTGGTCAATAATAAGTAATTGGTTTGTCTATTGTAGGTGATAGCAGTGATTTGAGTACAGTAATTTGACTGCTCCAGCATGTAGAATGTACATAGATTTTGAACATCATAATTTTTATTTATTTATTTGCCAATACAATTAGAAAAAACATAAAGAAGCAAGTCATTAATGGAAAATACTAGAATAAAATTTACTATAACTAGGAATAAAAGTACTAAATTGGCACTACTAGCAAAGCAAGCTTGAGCGCTAGCAGTGAGTTCCTAAAACTAAACAAATTAGCCTAAACATTAAAAAATAAAAAATACGATACATTCATATTAGTTCTAGAATGATTTACATTTCAACAAAATAAAAGTGAATAATTTGAAATAAACATTTTTGATAATTTATATTGTGACGATACTTTTGGATGGCTGGCAACCACCAAAAATTTGATTACATCAAAATTGAAGGAGTTACCGTATTATAAGATTGAGAGTATTATTTTTAAAACCGGCGCCACTACGGTTACAAATTCATTAACAAAACCAGCTGTTTTGGCAGGACCATCGATGTTAAACAGTCATACCGGCGATAATAGCGATAGCTTCGATATTACATGCGTTAAATGGCAATAAATCATATTTAGCGACTTCAAATGTTATTTAAAAGCAGGAATATGATAAATTATTATGTCATAAATGTTACACATACCTGAATCTCTTCATTCTCGCCAAATTATACGAATAATCTGTTGTTGCTTGCAGGATAACCTTTTTCAGGTTAGATCCACCACCACTAGCCTATAGTATTATAATTATTCGTTGTACAGTGGAATCTACTTGCTCAATATTATTTTTTATGAATTTAAAGTGAGTTAAAATGTATTTTTTATTTATTATTGGCTCGAATTTGATGTTTTCGTAAAAAGTCACAGTCCAAAGCCACGTGGACTTATAATTATCGACTTGTTAAGTAGTTGATGATTAACATCGAAATTTATGTAAACTTAAATGTTAATTTTCTATCTTTAAATTAGTTTTTGGCGTATCTGGTTCTTTTTAAAATTATTTCCGTCATTTATTGAAACCCATATAAACAATAGTACCGTTTTATTTAATTTTTTCTTAATCTAATTTCTAACCACATGGGTTGAGCATCGCCAAATTTGGCGTCATATCCTTTAATTTGGCAAAAGAGTGGGGGTAACAGTAACCACTTCTTCAAAAAAAAAGAGTACTACTGTTACAACTACAACGACTTGCTCTCCAGACTCCGAAAGGACTAGTTTGTCCACTATTTGTCATTTTTGTGTTGAACGTAATTTTTGTTGTGTGTCAAATTTCCGGATAAATTATCAATAAGCAAGACCAGAATTTAAAGTGAGACCAGTATATTCAGAAATCTTAGAAAACCCATTCCCGAATAATCGCGAGAAGCAGCCACCCACTACACTTGCGGTCAGACGGAGGCCACCTACATTGCGAAATTCAAGTGAGTTTTTTATTTTAAGGGGCCCCTATAGTGGTGCACGATTATAAAAAAGGGAAATTTTAAATATATATGCTGTGTCAAGTTGTGCAGATTCTCAGTCTTGCCTTCCACCAAGCCGAATCCCGCCCACGTGCACAGAAAAATCAAGAATTATCACATATTCACTTAAAAGAACTATCCGATTAATTTATTCTTTTCAACCACATCAAATTTGTTACCGTACGCTATATTATTATTTATTATTGAATTTTCAAATTGTTACCTGATCATTTTTTCAATACACGTCAAATTTTTGTTAAAAAAAAAAGTTTTCATATCATTTCACCCTCATGCTTGGTGAGTTCTGGCAGTTTGAGCCATTATACTGTATCTAGACGGAATTTCCGTCTAGTACATATTATTTTTATACTGTTCAGGCCATCAGCAGGGGGAAATTGTGGTTGTCTTCCAGAATTAGACGTGTTATCAGGGTGGAGATTTGGGGGTATCTACTCGGTGTCCGGTGTGGTCCAAGGAGACATATAGCTGCACCGAGTGATACGTCCATCCTCCATACCTGGTGATATTGTTGTGGAGGATTGCCGCGAAATCCTCAGGCCATTGAACAGCCTTTCTCCTACAGGATTTTCGTCGCACCTCCGCAGTATCGTGTGACTGCAGGGCACACACTGAGCAGCCGAACCCGAGACTTGCGATCGGTAAGTCTACCATAGACGCAAGGCCTCGAAGGGGAGATAATTTTAATTCATATTGTTTCCCAGGTGTCCCTCAGGAAGCACGTTACAATATGTATATATTCTATGTTTTATATTCATGATTGATATTACAAAATAGAAGAGGGTAATGTGAAATATACATTTTTTATTATCCATTCATCTATGAGACGAATAACAGATTTTGTGATTTTACTATCAATAAATTGAAATGGAACCTTATTTATAAATAAAGTGCACTGATATTTGAATTGACGCTTGCATACTACTAAATTTGTAAAATCAATATTAAAATATATGGGATTTGAAGGACGTAAATTATATGGATTGTTTTTTATTTCAAATGAATGTCTATGTTATTGATAAATATTATAATTTTTTTGACATATGATTGCCTATGTGTAGGGACTTGAAACTCCTGAAAGAGCAGTTTACTGGGATACAGCCTGGGTCGGCACAAGGCGGCTCTGATAAGATGTTTTTGTAAAGTGAATAATTTGTTCATATGTATATCAAAGGCACCACCCCATGCCTCGATTCCATAATGAAAAAGAGAATGGGCATATGCTTAATAAATCTTTCTCATTATTTCCAAATCTGCTACTTGATTTATTTTATAGAACTTATAAACAAGATATTTTAACCTACTACACATATACTCTAAATGAACATCCCATTTAATGTGATCATCCATCATTATGCCTAAATATTTTATGGACTTGACCTTTTCAATGGAGGGGCAACCGCAATCACTGTTAATAGAAGAGTAATTATCAGATAAGGTATGAATGAGAGTTTGAAGTTTGAAAGTTTGCAGAGGCTGACCTCTTTCAGTTGGAGAAAAAGGTATAAATTGCTTTTTTTTTAGGTTTATGGTAAGTACATGACTATCAAACCAGGATTTGGTAATCCTTAAACCATTATTAGCATTTTTATATACCTCAGCCCATGACAAAACAGAGAAAACAAGAGCTGTGTCATCAGCAAATGAAATTATGTTGCAATTTGGTAAGTTCAATTTTAAGAGATCGTTAACATATATTAAGAATAGTAATGGTGAAATACTGTATAATCAGTTATTTATTATTTTTGGATTTATTGCACTGAAAACACAATTATTCTTGAATTTCTTGATACATAACGATCTGCGTTGTTAATATTTACTTTTTATGGTAAATTTAACGACTTTAAGTCAATTTTAATTGAGAATAAATAAAATAGTTTACTCACGTAAGCTGGAACGTTTTCGAATCGTGATGATTCATTAATTTTATCGTCAGTGTCGGTTTTTGGTTAGAAGAATTATTGTGTTTTTTGTAGAATTTGATCGAAAAATCTGTGTGATTTAAAATTTGATTGTTCATTGAGGATGTTTTGTTTATTGTGTGTGGTGTGTTTGTATATTTCAAATTGTTCCAAAGTATTGATTTCATGTTCTTCAGGTTTCATATGGGTTGGTAGTGATGTCAGTAAAAGTATGTCCAGTTTGAATGATGTGGTCGGCAAAGGTCGATTCGGATATTCTACAAAAACCACAATAATACTTCTAAGCAAAAACCGACACTGACGATCAAGGAAGCTGTTGAAAGTTAATCATCAGGAATCGAAAACGTTTGAGCCTACGTGAGAATATTATTTTATTTATTCTCAATCAAAATTGACTGCAAGTCGTTGAATTTACTATAAAAAGTTAACACAATTATTGTAAAATGGGCCAAGTATCAACAATAAAACTTACAGTGTTACATTTATCGGCAACAATAACACTATTTTGATTAAATATTTAAATTAACTATTTTTCGTTCCTTGTCTCGACAAGAGGTATGATTTGACACAACAATTTATTGAAAAAGTCATGATGGATTTACCAATCCATAAAAAAATACAAGTTGATGTGGAAAATAAAACTGAAGAAAGATGGTTCTGCGTCAAAAAATGAGAGACCGTAAATTGATCCGAATACTTGATACTTATATTCGATTCATTTTCATAGAGACACGCCTAATAATTATTAATGAAAAAAATTAGAAAAAGCTTTTTGAATCAGTTTCAAGAAACAGCTTCTTGTATTATAGGTAAATTTTGATAACGATTTATCCTTTCTCATGAATAAATTATATTTTATATCAAGATACATATGCTCACATTGCTATATTTGAGTTTTTACTTTCATCTCTCCCACTGCGCAGTGGGAGTTGATGCAGTGACTGCATTGTACTCCATGTGAGAATTAATTCAACGTGAATCCGATCATGTGTGAATTTATTCGGTATGAACTCATTCAGTGTGAATGCATTCAGTGAAATACATGAGTGTGATTTCGTTCAGTGTGGATTCATTTAATTTGGAACCTGATCTTGTTCTAAATTAAGGCAAACATAAGTGAGGAGAGCATGTAAATATAATAGCCAGGGAAACAGATCATAATTATATTAACATCCTAAGATCGGCCTTACCACTAGGAATCCTACAGATTCATTGAAATTCGTCTCTCATTTACTACTGTAGTCAGTAATCAGTGGCGTTAGGGTCAGTACTTTAGGCTCTAGGCACTAGGTATAGAGTAAGAGTAGGAGGTTCTATAGCGTATACTTTGGCGTATTTAGGAGTCATAAATAACAATAAACTTAAATTTAGACAATCCAGGCTATTAATTATTTTTTAGGATGGTTTGGGGGTGCTTCCCCGTTAGATTTTAAAAAATAACCTCTCTAAAACCTCATTCTAAGTGGTTCTAGGCATGAATTCATCCAATTTAACATTTCAACCCATGTTGTGTCAAAGTAAATTTTATCTATAATTTAGTTCTTGCGTTGTAGTCCATGGGATATCCGAAACCTCATTGCATCAGTAAAAAAATTGAAGCAGGCCTTTTTGAAACTTTAAGAAAAACTTGAAGTAGAAGAACGAGAACAACGACAAGACGTAAAAGAACGAGAGGAGATAAAAGAAGAAGATGTTAAAAGAGAAGGAGGAGGAAAGGAAGAAGGAACATAAGGAAAGGATAAGAAGTAGAGGAAAAAGAGAATAATAAGAAGAAAAAATTAGATGCAAGAAGATGAGATTATGGTGATGGCGAAGATATTCCAATTCAATTGAATCTGGCTACCTGCTAGCTACATTATATTGATGTGAAATAATCTATTATTTTTCATACTCTAATCTTGAATTTCCCATTGGATCAATAAATGCAGAATACTGCTTAAAATTTAAAGACACAATATTGAAGTGTAAAAATAAAAAATCATTCCATGACTGTTGAGCATTGTTCCGCAAGAAGCATTGTGAGAGGACTGCTCTTTTAATTGCAAACTGAGCCAGCTCAAGAATGATCAGTCAAACTGATTTATTACATGCTGTCCCCACTTCCATGGCGCTCATCAATTTTTTTTCATCCCCTAATTTTAATACTTCCAAGAAAATCCCACTAAGGACAGATTATTACATTGCCAACATTCAGTAATTAATCTTATCCTCCATCATTAGCATCATCTTTGTCATAGATCATTTCCTGCATTTAGTCTTAAAATTACGGCTACAACTAATATTTCAGCTGGCTGTTTAGGAAGGTTGAAGGCTGAAGTATTGTTGTTGATGCCAGCAAGAGAGAATTTATTATAAAACAAAAGTTTGTTTGCAGTAAAAAGTCGTTTTATTTTCAGAAAACTTCAATTTTGTACGTATTTTGGGAATATTTTCAAAACTCTTTCCTTACATGCATCTGACACCCTCAACCAAACAATAAACAAGTGAACAAAACAAGTTTACCAAATTCTAATTTTTAATTTAACAATTTCTACATCAAAATCATGTTTACGAGATTTAAACTTTTTCATCCACGTAGGATAGCTAATACTCTACTACTTGAGAAAGCTGAAAAATAGTCGCTTAGTTCTCAAGAACTACAATTTCGGGAGTATTTTTGGCACATTTTTCTCAGCACTTTAACATTTGGCAGAGTGGTTTTTGAGAAACTTTGATGAGTTAGTCAGTGGTCTTCGTTTTAGGCTTGTTTATAACATAGAAGGTGATTGTTGTTATCCATTATCGTGATATGCAGTGTAAAATATGTAGTTTGTGAAATATTCTTCAATTGTCAAGTTGAAAATTGAAGTAATCTGCTATTATTTATTTATTTATCCATTCATTATAAGAAACACTATCAAGTAAAGATACAACAGGCACAGCCCTTTACTGCTTTATTTACAAACTAAAAATACAAATTGTAGGTTATATCCAAGTTAAACTAGAAATTTCACTTTGAAGTTCAATTACTAATTCTTTCCAAAACAAGAATATTAATTTAAAAGTTCACTTTAAAAACGAAGAACTAAAACAGTTCAATAGTCCAAAGAAAGTGGATATAATTTTGAATTTTGTTACTGATTTCATAAGTGAAATAAGTGAAAATTGTGTTTTTAGCTGCTTGCTCTTTGCCGACGACCTGATAATAATGCAAAAGAGTGAGGATGACCTGCAGAGAGCTCTTTATAGGCTATCCAACCTCTGCCAAGAATACAAGCTGACAGTATCGGCAAAAAAGACAAGGGTGATGGCTTTCAAAGGGAAGGAGCCAGTAAGGAGCAAGATAGTATTGGATAATTGTATCTTAGAACAGGTATCCAACTTCAATTACCTGGGTTGCGATATTTCTTACAGGAAAGGGAAAGATACCAGTAACAAAATACATCGTTTCCAAAACATATGTGGTACCATTCACAGAACCCTGAAAAATAACGCTAGCCAGAGTACCAAGCTGAAATTCTACAAAACCATAGCTGTTCCAACACTTCTATATGGATGTGAAACTTGGGTGTTGTCTAGGCCAGATGAAAGCAGATTGCAGGCGTCGGAAATGAGATTTCTGTGGAAGACGTATGGTTGTAGTAGAGAAGATCGTTTGAGAAATACTGAGATCAGAGAGCAATTAAACATCTTCTCTATGAACGAGAGGGTATCTGATAGTAGATTGAAATGGTACGAATATGCAAACAGAATGGGAGAAGACAGGATACCGAAGCTGGTGCTAAACTATCACCCACAAGGCAAACGAGACCGAGGGCGTCCGAGAAAAAGATGGGCGGATATGAGGTTCGGAACAGGCAGATATGCCTAAACCGTGAAAGGAAGAAGAAGAAGAAGAAGAAGAAGAGTTACTGATTTTAGAGCCGAAAATGTACAAGTCACATAATTTCAATTACAACTGGGATAGCTATGCAGGAATAACCTCAATGGCGAATCAAGTAACTGCTCAAATCAGTGCCAAAGCCCTGAAAACATTGTTCAAAACGCGTCTGCAATCCGCGTCATGTCCATAGTTACGGACAATAAGATTAAAAGAAAAAATATCTTAGGATCAACTTTAGTTCATTCACTGAAGGTACGGCCTCTCTTCACAACCTCATTCGAAGCTATTCCTGAGCCATCACATTTCTGATCATTTTTAGTCAGTCAGTTTCCTTTTGAACACTTTCCAACATTCTTCCACTGTTTCCCTTGAGAACATTCGACTACTCGTTAGTACTCACTGGTACTATTTCTACAAACTGAGCGTCTGGAAAAACTTCAGCGCTTTCTGGAATACTTTACACATCTGATACCTCCCTACTGTAATTAGCGCACATGCTGTTCTACTTTTAGTCTACCTGTTGGGATGACATCAATTTTTCGAATCAGCAGCCCACGAGTTGCTTTGAAACGTTGATAAAGCTCTCGCTTTCTCGAGATCTATAAGTCTAGAAAGTTGTTCAGCCATTCTGGAAGCTAGCCTCTTCATAATTTTATTCGATGAGGTTTTTACTAGTACAGTACATAGTTACTTGTACAGACAAACACTAATGAAGTTCTACTCAAGAACATACTAATCTACATATAGAAAATCTTGGATAATGTGTTTAGATGAGAACGATTCATTGTTCTATTAATATTCTTGTGCACATTTTATTTTGTTTCAGTTTTTTTTCTGGGAAAACGTCAAGAATGCTTTTCAAGTTACATGAAAAAGGTCTGTTGTAGCAAAAGATTTTCTCCTCTCACTTACTATTATCCTTCTCTTCTACGCACAAATGTATTCCTTAAAAATATTAAAAAATGAACCACTAACTAAAAATTCAGGCGTAGTTCTGGGGAAAATAAAACATTCTTAGTACGCGCCTATGTCCAAAACTGTTCATGTATACCAAGTTTCACTTTTTTGGGCCAAGTAGTTCTGGAAAATGCTAAAAAACGCAAGAAATACGTCAATTTTGGGAGAATTTTGTGGGAGTTTTTAAAACCCCTCTTTAGCACACGTCTCGGCTGACAATTGTACCAAATTTCAAACTTTTAGGCCGAGTGGTTTGCGTGAAACGGTGATGAATAAGTCAGTTAATCAGTGAGTGGTATTTGGCATTTATATATTATTAAGATTTCGTCTTCTTTATTCAATAATACAATTAATTTTTCCTTAAACATTTGCAGAATAGGTCAACCTATACATCAAGCTATATATAGCCAACCTATTTGGTCTATCAAGCTATATGGTCAACCTAAAAATATCAAGGAATTGGGTTGTCTGCGATTTAAAGGCATCCCTATAAATGAATTAACCACAATCATATTAGCTATGCCACATAATACCGATGTATGATGCCTTTAAGCAGTAACCCATGGATGCCTACTTGATCCTGTGCATTGAAATAATGCCAGAGGCGTACGTAGAGTACACAGCTTCCAAGTTATCGACCGACGTGCTTGTAACTCAATTATTAAAAGTTAATCTTGCGGTTGGAGCGACCAGTTCCGACTTCAAGCTCCTAATCGGTTCGCTGATCACGTTAACGCCGGCATGCCAAATTGAAACCGGGTCTCTTTATCAGCAACCAACAACCAACCTCCATTGCCATTGGCAAGATTCGAACGAGTGCAGCACAATTTTATTGCTACTTGCCAGATTAAACACAAATAAACCCCAACAGCAAAGTGGACGGAAAACAGTGCGAATTGTAATCAAACAATAAATTACATTTCAAGATTTCTCCTGCAAATTTTCTTGGTCTTTCCATTTTCTTTGTCAGATTTTATTTTTCTTAGTCTTGCTATATTGGCGTGGATATTTATTTGAACTATTTTAACTATTTTACAGAACTATTTTTAATAACCCTAGTTATTTGTAACGCTTCTAAAATGTTCTATAGTCTGTCTTTCCCATTGATATACATAAATTTAACATCTTCCTCGACCTTGAACTTGTGGCTATTAACAAACAGATACTCAGCACATTTTTAATCCCCATTTTGATTTTTCCATTTTTTTTTGATAGTTTAAATGGCCAAATTCATTTCAATCAATTTAACACCAATAAACTTGTTCTAACATAAAATAGGTCTATTTATCTTTCATTTTGTCCAAGACAGGATTGTTGTATCGGTTGATTTTTCTTTTGCTTGACGTTGATTAAGTTATTGTTATTGATCTTCAATATTTCCCACACTTGTATTGATTATCCGTGTTAGGTTGGTAAAAGGCCAGTTTTCCACTTGTTTATCATTGCTGCTTCGTATTGGTAGGCTATTTCTTGTTAATAATGTTAATCTTGCTATCTTGTTAATAATGGGCGGGTTCAGTATAAACCAATGACAGTCCACCAAAGTGAAGTGCGATAAATAGTATTCGTCTGAGGGTTTGAAAATAAATGACGTGATAGTCAAAACTATAGTATTTTTAGTGGTATTATTATAATTTTAGTGGTTATAGCAACGTCAATCTGTATGAATCATTATGATAGATTTTGTGTAAGGAAATTGTGATAACCGGTGATGATTACACCGGTAAATGATGAACACCGGTAGAAAACAGGCAGCCAATTAACTTTTTAAACACGACAAGATTGAATATTAAAAATATTAAACGTAAATAAATCAAATATTTTTGCATTTATTTTAATGTTGATTTGTGTTTGGTTGCCTGTTTTCACTGGTTTATGATTGTTATTACGTAGTTGTCAGTTATTTTGTTGCTCTAAAGCCGCGTCTCCACCAACCGAACATGCTCGGTAAACAGTGTTCGCTGGAATCAGATGATGTCGCCGAACATTTTTTGGAGTTGGTTTGGTGTGGACGCCTTCTCAAACATTATGATCGGTGTGGTGGGGTTAGTGGCGGGAACCTGTTGTTGGTCGTCACTGTTCACTCACAGACCGAACATTTCAATTGAACTCACGAACATGTTCGGTGACCCATATGTTTAATGTTTGCCCGTTTTTTGTATGCGCCAACAATGTTCGGCAGACATGTTCGGTTGGTGGAGACGTGGCTTATCTGTTACTAATGGGTGTGACTAGTTTTTGCCATTAGTTATTGGGCCCCAAAAAACCCAATCAGAGTGTTCCATTCGATAAGCCAATAGTATTCGTCCATATAGGCTCACACAAAACTATAGTACTAATAACTACTTATAAGCAAGTAATAATATGGACTAAATTTGAAATAGGTACCGACAATTTTTTTATATTTCACGTGGTAATATAACAATACCGTATATCATAGTAAACCGTTTCACCGATGGAATAAACTTTGGGTTAAAGTTACCCGAATGATGATAACGTGGAAGACTAGGGCTAACCTTGTTTTCAGAGATGAACAAAAAGGAAAGAAAAGCGATTGAATAAGGAAGGCCATTGCACATTAATCGGCATCTGTTGAACTGAGCACGGTAAACACTTCTACAAAATTGTGAGGGGTGGGAAGGGTGGGAGTTGCTGATGGAAAGACGACACCCTTCCTTCTTCCGGAAACCAAGTGGGTAAATATTTTCTTTCCAAGCGACTTTCCAGCGGATCACAGCGGATTACTCTTATCTGTACTACGCACAGGCACAGGCACACCCAATTCACTCAACATAACGGAAACTTTGAAAAGTTTTCAGGAAGTTGACCGATGCCCGTGTCAACAATATAATAATGTGACTTAGGTTTTTCATTTCCACTTGACTAGTGTGTTTGTGTTTAATATTGTAAGCATTTTAACGAGATCTACTCTTGTTAAAAATGGTTACGCTGGCTGGCAAAACGTTGGGAATAGATGGCGTGGATCACCGATTAATTCAATTTATAGAAGAAATGCGCAGGTGTTGACATAGTTTCCCAAGAAACATTCAAGAAACAAGCATCTATACCTCTACATTTTTATGCTAAAAAAAAATTAAACTATAAAAAACTTATTTCTAAGATTTCATCAAATGCTCACACCTAAATTTGCCTTTCTCAACTGCTATTACGTATAATACGCTATTACGTATTAACAATAAATCAAAATAATCTGTCAATCAATTTTACTACCAAATTCATTAATCAGTTCGCAATTTTGAAGTAATAGTTATCTTTTACCTATAACTTTATTAGTCTTAGCTTATTTTTTTATTCTGTCTATCATAAAATTCTCCACCTAATTCTTCGTTTTCATATTCTTCTTCTTCTTCTTCTTCTTCTTCTTCTTAATTTCATAACGATTGAAATTTGAGTATTTGGTAAATAGTTTTTCTTGTTTTTCTATTTTTTATTTTTCTCTTCATCCTTTATTAAGCTCTCCTCCTTGACTTTTTCCTTTCTCTATTATTTCACTTCCTCATTCTTCAAACAAATTTTTTCTTGTTTTCCTTCATAATATTCTTCTTGCTCACTTCTTATTATTTTTTCTCTATTTCCTTCTGTTTCTTCATCTTCTCTTTCTGTTTCTTTCTTTAGTTGATGATGCCCACAGTGTGAGTATGAGTATGGGACTTGTGCGTGGATGATGCAAATTATTACACAAAATAAGTCAAGCTGAACGAGAATCGAGCCCGTGACCGGAGGAGTCAGTCAAAGAGATGAGGGCCTAGACCTGCGGCTAGCCTTCATATTCTACTTCTTGATCGTGATAGTTTTCTTCTTAATTTCATACAGATTACTATTAGACTAATAATAATAAATTCAATTATTTGATGAAATTGATAGTGGGTCTAAATCACATTACTTGATGAATAGTTCTTCTTTTCTTGCTCTTCGTGTTCTCTTACTCCACATTCATCTTCTAATTTCTTCTTCCTCTCTTGATTTCGTCCTTATTTTACTTTCAATTTTCTTCTTTCTCTTCTTTCTCTTCTTCCAATATACGTGAACTAGTCTGTCTTCCTATCTAAAAATGCAAAAAATCGACTCTATAGTAAGCTACCGTGAATAAAAAAAATGCATGTCAAAATGAATAGTTTATGATACAACTATCAACTTTGCCTGGTTCATTGCCCTATATATAATCCCAGTGAACCATAAACGAGCCGTTTCCTTAGTCATTGGCTTTAAAAAACAATGTTGCTCCTTGAAGCGCTACCGTGTTACGTGAGTTTACGTGAAGTGAATAATTTATGGTGTTTACCACTCGATTCGAACTTCCCCAGAATAATTAAGCAACATCGCAAGTGCGCAAGCACCAGTCATTTTACGAGTTTACAGCCAACTGAACATGAAATCAAATGCTATCGATAAAATTGTTCGAGATTTTTCACTATTCATCAACTTTTTCTCTTATTTAAAGCTGCCACTTGCAATATGACTATGTTCAAAAGTTGAGTACACGAACTCAATCTCATTTATAGATTCATTATCACTAATATGGTGGTTCGCAACCCATCTGAAACTTTAGGTCAATCATGCTCCCAATTACATGGCTCAAACGTCCAAGTGGAACTACCCGTAAGGTTATCTTCACCAATGAAACCCATAAACTTATTATTATCATGTGATTCTTTCTGATTTTCAAAAATGAAAAACCATAGTGGAATGTAATTTTTTCTTTACGTTACATCTGCTGTAAAATTGGCTCAATCAGTTAGGGCACTTGTCTCTGATTGGATGAGACTGGCTGGCTGCTGTACGATGTTCTCGAACTCGAATCTGGTTCAGGTTTAGATGTTTTACCTGTCATAATTCAACCAACTACTCACGCACAAGCTAAAAGACCAAAAAAAAAAATCATTTGAAATGGAAATACTGTAGGCGAAAATTGAGTTGAAAATAATCGAAAATAAAATATGATTCTTTCATACTTACTAATAATTTTATAATCAACTAAATATTATTCATTCTCCTTTTATATTCATTTGAGTCGTTTATACTATTCATTTATCGTATCTACGAGTTGTAAGTATTTACTATTTTTCTTGGATTTAGATATTTAAATCCAATATCTATAACTATTGTAGTTGAAAAGTTAAAAAAACATGACTCGATACCCCATAACTGTTGATTGAAATGAAATAAATTTATTCAAGCACAAGAACATTGTAGACTACAATAGACAGAAAACATTCTCTTATTATAATACAAATCAAATATATTATATGATATAACCATAAAATAACACTCTTTTTCAAAGATGAATAAATGAAAAAACTATCTCGAGGCTTAGCCTGTGTGGGATGTTATGCAAAAAACGTATTCCTTAAAATAGAGAACTGAAGAGATAAGCTGGTGCGACTGATTCCAAGAAGTGTACAAATGTCCTGTATACGGTAAGCTACTTATGAGACCTGAAGAGTTACCCTGAAGGGTTGAAGGGTACAATGCAAGCAGTAAGCGGTCGTAGCGGTAAGAAGTTTTCAGCATAATTTATAACATCGAATGGAAATTCGAAATTAATTATGTTGTGAGCATTTATGAATTCAATAAATTGTAACATCTTCCAAAATAGCAAAATATGTGAATGTTACAGAAATAAGAATCTTTGTTCCACAAGCATTAGAATCCTCAATTTCACACTTCTCAACTTTTCCGAAAGAACAATAAGGAGTGAAGTTGCAGTGCTACAGAAGATCTACGAGATCAAATCCACTTGCTTCATACGATGTGATGACAATGGGAGAGATTTCTTCTTTGAAAGGGAAGAGAGCGCATTGCAGTAATCAATCACCAGCAGAGAGCTGTTCTTGCTTGCTAGTGTTTCCATTAAGATAGAGGAGCAACAGGTGTGGCGAATGACGTGGCTGCTTATTGCGATTTACACGCGTATCCAGGCAATGCATTTCCGCTTCTATTTTTCTGAGCAAGTTGATTTTCAAACGCAATCTTGTTACACGAACAAATACACACATACACGTCAGATGTTACGTTAAACTAATAGTTATTGTGCTGAAGTAATAAATAATAAGACGAAGTTGTCACAACCACATTATTAGAAATAGTGAGATACTAGTTTCGGTTGTTATACCATTATCAATCTCAAACAAACATGAGTTCCTAGTATCTTGAATAATAAGATGAAATTGTCACAACCAAATTTATTAAAAATATAGAGGTACTAGTTTCGGAGTTTGTTTGAGATTGATATTGATAATGGAGTAACATCTGAAACATCTGAAACTAGTATCTTTATATTTTTAATAAATGTGGTTGTGACAACTTTCTTCTTATTATTCATTATGGATACCTTCCACAATATCACCTTAACCACTACAATGAGAGTTATTGTGTTATTCAATGCTGCCAAACTAGGATTTACAATTACTTATTCTCTACCAATTTTTATTTTATAATTTTTAGATGATGCTCAAATTATACAGAGTTATGTGCTTGGGGTTTGAGGTGAGGTGAACGATTCCATAAAATAAAAATGCCTGGCTGGATAAGAAATAGAACCCGTGACAATTGGAGTGAGAAGATTTGGGTGTAAAGCTTGTTCACCCTGCACCCTGATAAACTTGACGCTTTTATTAAGCTGGCAAATACGGCGGTGAGACACGCCAATGGTTTATCTGATTTCCAAGATTCTATTAAGAGATTAATTTTAAATGCTGGACTAGGTGATAATAATACCACACTTCACATAAATAACAATTATTTTTCAGTAATTTTCATCGTACCTAGTCTGGTTTGAGATTGAAAAGTTATTCAACTCTGAATGAACTACTAATTTCCGTATTGAAAGAAGCTTAGCTCATTAACTTATCCGACCATATTTCAACAATACAAATAGTAGATGAGTTTTCAAATGATTAAACCTGTGCTTGTAAATTAGCATTTTACGCCAAGTTTGTAGCTGGAAGCATAACGATGGAATCATTGTAGCTGGATGTCATGCTTATTTTTCATGCTCGAAAATATTCTAAATTGAAAAATTGTTTCCAGTCGAATTCATAAAATACGGTCAAAATGGCTGTTAATTTTGGAGTCAAATGTGAAGTCTTTGTGGAACTGTTCCATTATTTGTTCAGAACTGTTTGGGAATGAAGTTGAGAATGACTGTTTGGAACCGCTTTGAATATGCAAACGTTGGATATAACATCGTCTTTTAACGAAATCCACTGAGAGCAGTCGTGCGTGTTTGTTGCTTATCCGAAGAGTTTCATCAGAACTGCATTTCTAATAATTTATCGGATGAAAGTAGACAACTTTCTCTTCAGCGCTGATATTGGAATGAATTATATGAACTATCACATCAAGTAAACCACAAATGGATGAGATATAGGTTTACTTCCATATAAATATATTCATATAGGTTGTTGCAATATTTATGCCGTATTCCATAATACATATCTAATACAATATTTTATTATTTTATATAATATATTGTTTTTACTCTTACATAATAATTACAAGCTCAAATTAGCCGCCCTTCTTATCTTGGAAACAGATACAGGATATTAAAATCAAATCATCTTTATTTCTATAGGATATACTCTGTACAATATGTGGAAAGAAAATAGTCAATGAAGTACCGGTACGTAAAGAAAATAACCATAAACATAAACATTAGCTCCTTCCACTTCTAAACATATAAAATATAAATTTCCGCATAGGCATTTTTGCCTGTGAGCGGGAATGAGTCTACAGGACGCATATATATATATTTTTTTTCATTGAAAGTTTAGTTTTAATTTGATGAAAACGTAATAGGACTACCCGTTATTTAAAGTATAATATCTTTGATGCCTTTAGTAAAGCACCTTTTGATACCACATTTTTGGTTTCGTTATCTGGAGCAAGAGCAATAGAAGTAGATCAGCAGATGGTTTACCAACCCGTAAATACACTACATACAATTTGTCATGAGAAAAACATCCATTTTTGAGATTGGAACAACAAACTCGGTGACTGGCCTAGCAATTTTTTAACATGTCATGGCAAACGCAAGGGAAATAGGAAGTTGTATCCCTTTGAACGTAAATTTTTGGAATCAGAACATCCTCATTTTTCAATTTAGTATTATTGAATGAATGATATTCATCGTTAGTTTCCTTATTATTAAGCGGGTTCTCAAACATGCGAACGGGTACACAATATCCACCAACGACCTACATATTCATTTCCTTCTTTATGCTTATTACATTTCGACTGATCCGTTCTCAATAACCTATGCATATTTTTCATGTGCTTGATAATTAATTTTGTGATTATCTTTTTCTAAATGAAACTCTTCAATAAAAAAATTGATTGATTACACATACATATTGATTAGTCTCACAAATTACATTAATAAGTTATAAAGTTACCGTACGCATCACCTAGCGCCTGGCATTACTGGACAGAATCAACAAGTTCCGAGTTAGCCAATTCCGCCGACGACAGAAACAGCGACTTCCGCACTCAGCCACTTCCACCACCAGTCAGCCAGTTCTGAGTTAGCGAATTCCACGTTCCCGTTATAAACAAGGATCAAATCAACTTTGGTGACCTAGTTCTTCGACACTGATCAGAACGCCCACTATTCTGTTAAGCTGGGAGGCACGTTGAAAATAGATTTTTTAAAATACTTTTTTGTAACAATAATTATGGAAACTAAAAAGATTGATATTCAGTTTCACATTTAATTCAATTCTAGACATAACACATTAATTCTACAGATACTAATATCTATAGCCATGTAATCTAAAAGTAACCATCACTTTTCAACCAGGATAGGCATTGCTTTCATTTCTGCGTACAACTGAAAAAATATTTAGTTGATAAAGCTTTTTATAGTGTACAAGAGTTCCTTTCAAATCAAATTTAAGCCTCACCTGAGCTAATTAATACAGTAATTATGGTAACTAGTGTATAAGATAGTATAATTCCTGGATTTCTTGTTCCATGACGAACTGCGTTGTTAATTATTAACTTTTCATGTGAAATTTAACGACATGCAGTCAAATATTTGACTGCATGTCGTTAAATTTCACATGAAAAGTTAATAGTATAATTGTTAATCTGACTTGTCTTATACTCCATAACTGGAGTCTCCAAGAAGTAATCTACCTGGATTTCTTGTTCCATGACGAACTGCGTTGTTAATATTAACTTTTCAAGTGAATTCAACGACTTGCAGTCAAATTTTTATAAAGAATAAGTAGTATTTTACTTACTCTGTAGGCCGAACGTTTTCGAGTTGTTAAAACTTTGAAGATGGGTTTTAACAACTCGAAAACGTTCGGCCTACAGAGTAAGTAAAATACTACTTATTCTTAATAAAAATTTCACTGCAAGTCGTTGAATTCACATGAAAAGTTGAGTAATCTACAATAAAAAAACAACATTTCTGCAATAAAACCAATTACAACTTAGAAAACAGAATGGTCGGTGATTCTCTTTTTAACAAGATATTGTCATTAAAGCCAAATATTTTAAGTACTGTAGTTCCTATTGGCAACCGTAGTAGATGATATTATAACAAATTTATCAGTTTACAAAATAATTTATTTGAACAAGGACGTTTTAACAAGATGGGGTTATTATGCCAAGGAATCAAATATTAAGTACTGTAGTAGTCCAGCATATTGGCAACCGTGATAGAAGATATTCATAATGTCGAATAATCAATTGAATAATTTATTCAAACAATACCGATCTAACAAGGCAGTGTTACTGTGTCAAGAAGTCAAACGTCTAATACTAGTCTCAATTGGCCACAGTGATGGATGATATTCTAAGTGATGAGATAGATGAAGTAGCCCTGCTGGTCTTGTTTAGCATGCAAAGTCTTAGATGTCTTCCTTACCACTATTGTGGCCGGAGAACTCAGATAATGACAGCAGGGTCATTATCAATTCATTGGCTGGTAATCTGCTGGTTTTGCAACCATTTCCGAGACAACTCTCTTGTCTGGGACACTACAACTAACTTGGAAACCACTGAATTTATCATGAATTGAATCGAATTTGGGACGTCTACTGTACAGTTTCAATAGATTGGTTCTATTGCGTTCGGGCCAGTATGAATGGATAATTAAGATTTGAAACATTGGATTCTGGGTAGATTTTCACATTACAACTAACATTACCAGAATCGTATGATTTATGAGCCTACTTTGAGGCTTCCAAAGAAGACATGAAAGTATTCACTTTAAAGGCTTTTCAAGTTTTCCTTGAGTAGTGTCAGAAATCTTGAGGAATACTGGCCAAAGGTATTGATAAAATTCGATTCAGCAAAATTAAGTTCATGATTACAAAGATTTTAATGACCATTTTAATAATAATATTAATTTGATGGTCTTCCAGCGCTCAAGCTTGTCTTTGATGTTTTCAATTATTTATCTTAGCTTGTCAACTTATTAATTATTTTTGTTTATTATTGTGCCAACAAAAATTTGTTCATTTCTCTAGATTCTGGTGTGGAATTTTAGTAACTTTGTATTCTTCGAACTTTTATCAAAAAATGCCATTAAAATTATGCAGTTGTGACTCCATGCCGATGCATATTAATTTTGAAATCAAAAATTTTTTCTGAAACTCTCTTTAATGTAGCTCCAAAAAATCATTATCTCCAGCAAATCAATTTGACTAATCAATTTTCAAGATTTTATTTTTTATAGATTACGTCTTGTAGATCCGATTAAGGAGTATAAGACAAGTCAGATCAACAATTATATGCGTACAATACTACAAAGAATATATTAATGTTATATAATAGTAATTATAGTTAATTACTATATCAATTAGTTGAGGTGAGGTATAATTTTGATGTGAAAGGAACTCTTGTACACTATCAAAAGCTTTGTCAACTAAATATTTTTTAAATATTTTATCTCGATGACACTGGATAAAATAACGTATTGTAGACTCTAGAGCAACATTAACAGTAGTTTAAACTGTAATTCAAAGTAAGTGACATTCTAAGAGCCTATAAATAATGAAGTAGTAGCTCCCAATAGGCTCTAAAGCATTATCTCTATCTTACGCCCGGGCTTGAACCCGGTACTACAGGTTACTAATGCGGAAACTGATAAACTCTTGCTCATAGACTAAGGGATTCCCTTAATGATTACCCAATAGTAGCTTATGTTATACAGTACAAATTGAATCTACTCTATTATTGAATCATGCCCTCAGAGATGGAGTGATTTTTAGATGTTCGATTTCGATATTTCAAACCCTATGCGCTGCTCATGTATCAAGATTTTTAATGTTGAAGTTGAAAACTAAATTTTAAGGTCTATAGTCCAACCTATCAGCCACTATATTAATATGCTGTACAACAACTCATGGCTGCTGCACAGAATCAATTTATTCATCATAAAAAAGTTTATAAACTTAGGAGATTAACTTCTCAATTGATATGCAACGCAATTTAGCTTTATTTGTGGTGGAGTTTCCATCTGAATAATTCAATTAATTTAAAAATGTATGTAATCGAATTTATTTATTCACTACCATCATTACCATCATTATCGTTTGCTAACTAGTCACTATTCAAATTGGCTTTAATACTGCGTAGGGCCTCGCGAAGTCATTGGATTACCTGTATTATAATATATTATGCTATTTATCAATTAATCTGTATAAATATTATACTGATACAGCAATATACCTGTATATTATATGGTATATAATAATCATGATTGAATTTGTTTTCATTTATTATACTTTTTCTATAAAGTAATCAGTTTTCTAACGGTATAATATTATGTAATGTAGTATGATGTATGGTGAATGCGCATGCATATCTCATCCAATTTTATTTGTGGCCTACCTCATCTACATGCTGAATGCATACATAATAAATATCACATATTCACACTATGTTTATATAATAATGTATATATTTGAACTGTATTTTTATATCGTCAGAGACATCACAAAAATGAATTACTTTAGATGAATAAAACTTGAAATTACGCTGAATGTAACAAATGACAGGCAACCATAATGTTTGCTTGAAGTGTACGAAACGAGGAATTTATTTATGAATACTGTATTATTTCGGAGTAACATTTACTAGGCTATGAAACGCTATAGGCTGCAGTACCTCGCTTAACTGCCACTATCTGTACACGCAAAGCTTGATGCGTTCTGTTTTATGACAGGTCTGCGTTTGTGAGTAATGATAACGATAATTTTAACGGCAGCGGGCTGTTTTTAGGGTCCATAATTTATAGGCAAGATTATGTACAAAGAGAAAGAAAATCATTTACCACTAGAATTAGCTTACTTCTGCAACGTTACTGTGTAGTGAAATTGTTTGGATTTAACGTGAGTGCTAAATTTCTCATATAACTAGGTGCTGCATTTAACTTTATGAAGTCCTAAAAACTCAAAATTATACGTGCATGAGGATGAATTCAGCACAATATACGTTGAAATCATGAAGTTGAAAATTAGTGATTTGATAAACCTATGAACCTAAGCTCAAAAAGTCGCTTCAATCTCATACCGGAGCTTCATGAAACATGTTAAACATAAAAATACATATGTGATGTTTTCCATGACGAAATACTTAATGAGCAATCTAATATTGAAACTGACACTGTATTTCACTTTTAAATAATGTTTTCCTTACATATATTGGAGATGCTTGAGGAATGCATTTCACTTCTGAAAAGAAGGCTGACGAAGCTATATGTGAGTAAAACATTATTTAAAAGTGAAATACAGTGTCAGTTTTAGATATTAGATAGATAAAAATACAATCTCCTTTGTGAATAATAATTATTGTTCTTGAAGTATTTGCTTTATTCATAGAACGTTGCATTGTAATAATGTATATAAATTTATAATTGTATATAAATAGAATATATAAATTTCTCAGGTTGATTATATATATTCCAGAAAAACACTTAGTGCAATATATTGTAGTGACAGTGACTTAAATTGTTTCGTTTATGTTTATGGGAAAAGTTTTTGAAATTGAACTACTGTCGTTTTTAGAATGGTTCGATACCGTTCTACAGATACAATAAAATGTAGTAATGGAACTAGATCTGATGTTTGCCTGCGAAGAATTGAACACAATAACAAGTTTCATTGTCTTAGTAGTGACACTAGTCCTAGACAGGAGAGGCCGTTTCCCTCTTTCGATTTTATCCAGTTTCGGAACTTGTAAGATCACTTTCAAACTAAGTTGCAGTCGAGGTCGAGGTCCGTTAATAGTGAAGATTCTTTCGTGTGGTTAACCCAACATTGAAATTGCCACGTAGCTTGTAGAACCATCTCTACTGACATGAATACATTTTCTAGTGTGGAATTAATCGCAATCTCCATCTTTGTTATTAGCTCCATATTTTGTTATAACTACATACTTTTGATTTTCCAATAATGATGAATGAAGATTATCTTCAACTGAAATCATTCTCATAATATTAATTCTCTATTTATTCTTCAACGATTCTTTCTAGATCATTCTAATACCATTCTTTGACATAAGATTTTGGAAATGCTGTACAAAAGCACTATTTTCCGTAACGCAATGCGATTAAATAAATTATTATACTCTAATTGATAACTCAAAATTGATATTTCAAATAAATCAACTAATAGTTCAGGGATAATAATAATAATACTGTAATAATAAAAATAATTTAGTTCAGGGATGAACTATGTAGTTTTAGCTCGATAATATGTAAGTTATATACAATTAATCTTAAATTTTTTAAATAGATTTCAAAACAAGAAGTTTTAAAGAATAAGGATTTTAAATAATAAGGAATATCTGTAGTTGACGTCAATTTGAAATTAAAATTACTGACAATGATGTTTGATTGAGAAGTATAATTGATTTCGTGACCCTTAATGATTCGACAAAATCACAAAAATATGTTATTTTTTACTTTTTTCAATATAATTTTAGGGAATCTAATTTTTTCCATCATCTAATGTGTAATGAATTCAACTTTTTCATCTATGAAGTTCGCTCTTCCAATTGAAACGAACTGTCGACATCTAATTAGCTACAGACGAAATCGGCCAAATAACCGATTTAAACTTGTTGTACCTTCTCTCCGATAAATAACTAAGATTCTCTATGTCATGGTAACCAACGTCCAGTGTTAGAAAATGTAATAGAGGGAGAAAAGTCTTCAATTTTGAATCATGAATAAAAAGCGAATCAATCTTATTGGTATTGGTGAAGGTGATATTGTGGTAGCTATTCAATAAATTAATTTAGTTAGCCACTGAGTGTGATTGTGACATCTGTATTTTTCGTTAAGAACAAAATTGTCGACATCTGATTAAGGCTATTTGCATTCTTTCAACCTTTAATTACCTCATACTGACTCATTACAAAATTCATACAAATCCTTTCATTCCCAACCCTATCTCATTTCCTCATTCTATATTGCTTCTTTGGAAGCACGGAGCTGTTGCTTCGTCAAGATTTCTATAGATCGTTTATTCCTATTTCCATAACCCTGATACCTCATAACAATTTCTCGATCACTTCTCTGATAGCATTAAATGAGCTTAAAAGAAAGATCGTTTAGCTACCACACTACTCGATTACTTCTTTGCTATTCGTGATAGCATGGATATAAAAGAAAGATTGTTCAGTTGCTATCATATTATGCAAAAACAGGAATGGTCTGGGAGTTTTGTGCCGGAACAGAATTGTCTGTTTTGAAACATAAACGAACGATTACAACGAGAAGAATATTGAGGATAGCGTTGAATGGTCGGCAGCTTACCTCTTTGACCCCAATATCAGTCTCCATAATGATTCCTTCGTCGGAGCTCTCCTGCGCATAATAGTGACTGAACGGAGCACCGGGTAGAGGCACTGGCTCCACATGGCCTGATTTGCCGTGGAATCGAAGTAGATACGCTGTCCAACAGACGTACCTGACAACATTACAAAATTTCATTATTCTCTTCCTATAAGTCTTGCAAAATAAGGACATGTTACAGGCTCTAACCACAGAAATATTATCGAGAAAAAAAATGGAGGGGCATATTTTTTTTTTTTTTAGTGCATAGATGTTAGACAACGTAAAAACAAAACGTTACAAATGGCAAACACTTGGTCATTTTAACATCAACATACCTCTATCAGAATTGAAAAGATAAAATGTTAAACAATCGTAAAACATGCAATTGTTAAAAAATATATCAAAATTATATAGGAATTAGGAAACACGCAATATACCAATCAAAATACAAAATATATCTTTCCTCTAGTCTAGAAAACAATCAAATAGAACATGTTAAACAAGCCTGAAATACCCAAAAAATAGCTTTTGTAACACGCTCTCTCCAAATTTGAAGAAAATTAAATTGAATATCATACAACAAATTTATATTAAAAAAACTTGTATTGAATGGACATAAAATCCTAATTAAACCAGTAGCAAAAAAACCTCAAACTCGATAAAATGTGGTCTTTATGTTCGGGTAACCCTGGAGGAATCACGCAATATAGCTATCACATGAGAGGTCGAGCATAGAATTAGGATCTAGTCAAACCAGGCGTGGTAATAAAACAGTAATATAACTCATGTCATTTTATAAATAATATTTTGCAGTCATCTATTGGACACGATTTTAATGCGTTAATAATAAACCTAAAAAATATTTGAAAAAATCAAACTTTCATAAATATAAAATATTACTATGTGTGCAAATTGAAAAATCCCTCACTTTAAAACGAGCTTGTTCCTTATAAATATTTGTATTATCATATTATTGCTAGAATAATTTAAACATCTTTCTGAAATCACTGCAATAAGAAAGTGTTCTGAAAACGCAAATAAAAGTAGATGGAAATAATTAAAGTAAGAAAATATTTCTTATAGTGGGGATGTACTACAATATGCTTATAAAGAATATTGATGGAATATCGATGAATATCTTTATAAGAATATTGATGAATAACTATCCTGACAGACGCGATTCCTTAATCCAGGGGATCTCTAGCTGTGGAAAGTTTTCAGGGGGTAAGCGGGGCAGTTTAATGAAAAATTAAACCACTTTTATTTCTTTCCGTTTCGTAATCACGCAAAGTTACAATTTAATAATGGAATCTAATTGAATACTTGTGTGTCAAGTTACTTGGAACCAACAGGTGCAATAGGTTTGTCTCGCTACTTCGCGGAAATAGTGAGCGCCGCTTGGCAGCAGTGCGGGCTGCGAGGGGCAATGAGTGACTGTGGTGGGGAACATTTTGAGGATCTATGTAAAAAGAAGCAAGCTCATCATTCTCATTAATTTTTTGTGATGCTCTTGAAATATATTTCAAAATATATTATTTTTTTGATGTTAAAAGTGTTTTTAATTTAACCGCCCCTCCGATAACATGGGAGTATGCAACATTTTAATTTTTCAGTCTATCTTTGAAATAGTATATTTCGCACCTAGGGCCGAAAAAGTGTGTTTGCCGGCTCGAGATCGCGGTTTTTAAGTTCAGTATAAGACATCGTTGTTTTAAGACAACATGTTTTATTGTTTTAAGACATCAGTACCAACCTACACATTCTACACATAAAATCTAAAGGACACGAACTCAACACCTTGGATAATTTGAAATATACAAACACACCACACACAATAAACAAAACATTCTCAATGAACAACTAAATTTTAAATCTCACAAACTTTTTGAATCATATTTTACAAAAACCACAACACTTCTAACCAAAAAACTGACATGATGATCTAGGAACCCGCGCCTCTGAAGATGGATCTCATAGATTCGAAAGTACTCGGCCAGATTAAGTGAGTTATTATACTTATTCTTAACAAATATTTGACTGCATGTCGTTAAATTTCACATGAAAAGTTAATATTAACAACGCAGTTCGTCATGGAACACGAAATCCAGGAATTCGAGACGAAGTCGAGAACTTGAAGCGTTTGAGAGTCGGCAAAACATTTTTGCCCGCGTTGCAAACACTATTTTTCGCCACACCACAAAAAAAAAAAACAAAACAAAACATCAATGTTAAGATGGAAATTTTGAAAGCGAAATTTTAAGGCTATGTACTAGCAAGAATACAAGGAACGGCTACACATCACCTTTTTATCCAACCTACATAGCTCTGGGTGGAAATTTTGTCAACTACGACAACTGTTCACCAAAAAGTTAGTTGATTAGGCTTTTTGTTGTTGTTCCTGTTCCTGATTAGAAATCTGCATAAAACAACCAAAAACCTAACCAACTAACCTTTCTTTACCAACAGTTGCAGTAGTACATCCTATTAAGCTATTAAGTTGACAAAATGCCTAAAAACAAAAAACCTAACCAACTAACCTTTTGGTGAGAGGTTACCAACAGTTTTAGTAGTTGACAAAATTCACACCCAGAGCTCTGTAGGTTGGATAAAAAGGTGATGTGTAGCCTCCCATAGAATACAATGTTGTTGAGGTTATGAAAATATCATCGTATTCTATTGTGTGATATCAGAACTACAAAATGATGCATATTAAGTTATAAAAAGTGATCATTTATTGACATTTTAAATACTATGTACATATTAAATTATAAAAAATAAACATTTATTGACAGTTTAAATCGTTTTGTTTTACATAACAGTTGGAAGAATTCATATTTTCAAACAATCATGTTGCTGTATCCAGACACGATCAGCTGTCATTCAAGGCCATTTTCTTTTCCGCCCTAGGTCGGTAAACGTTTACAGACCTCGTCGGAAACCGATCACTTTCGGCTTCCATATGACGCACGAAAAACAGCTCATTACGTCCTAGATTGAGAACCCCTACCTTAATAAATTTCATTTATTTAACTACTTCATGTAATTTGATAAATTCAATAGAGCCAAATCTTCGACATTCTAATGATGAAAAATTGAATATCAAGTCTTCAGCTGATGATTCTGCTCAGTTTATTTATCTCTTATCTCACCCCCCCCTCTCTCTCTCCCTCTTCTTTATTCTTCTTCAATATTGTTACCATGAAAACTAATTTTTTACTCATTATTCAGCATGTAAACAACAAATTCACTGTTGGAAGGGCTTGAGGCTTCACACCAATATTTTGATACAAATAAATATCATTATACATCACTTTAAACTCTATAATGAACTGAAGAGACAATTCTCAACAAGGGGACTTCTAAACACATAGAGCACTCTCTTAGAGCAATCTAGAGTTGTTCTACATGATTTAGAGTCGTTCTACACGATTGTAGTTTTATAAATGTACGAGTACTTGTGACCCTAAATCAGTTGTTTAGTAATTAGAATAAGTGAGAGATTGTGAAAGAGCAAAAAATATGACAATGAAGTGTCTTTATAATTAATTTTTCTTTTTCAAGTTTTCATTTTTCATTTCATTCTGATCGTATCAAATGGATTTGAATAATTTGAATTTCAAATGTTAGTTAAAATAATTTTTTTTAATTTGAAAAGCTATTTTATGAAACATTGTTGTTTTGTATTGACCTATTCCGTTAGATGATCATTGATCATCTACGTCCTAGTAATATCATAGTTCCCTCCCCTAGCATCTGATAGTTCCGAAACAATAATTTTTCTTAAGCGAAAGTTCATTTTTAGCTAGCTTTGGCCCTACTCAACTTGGAAAAATGCCAAATTGAAGGCACTTATAGAAATATAAGGTGGCCCAACTGTTTCACGGCTATTGATTGGAAGTAATATTCGATTATATCCCTCATTCTACTAGTTTCCCATTCTCCATAGCCCCATTCTAAAGGATATCCCGATAAGTTATTCAGCGATGAATTAACTTCAAAAGCTAGGCATTATAATAACCATTTATAATGCTTTTCCATGCTTTCCTGTCTCTCTTTGAAGGCAAAATAATTTACATTGATAGCGAAAACGTGTTGCTGAATCCGCTTCAGCTACAAACGCTCATTTTATCATCGGAGTATTTATTCAGCTTTCCCACGTGGATATGTTTTTGGTTCAACCTCTACCATTCATATCATGTAAAATATTTTGCCAAACACATCAGAAAATACTCTGATCAAAACCTTACTCCATTTTAATATGAGTTTGTTTAAGGAATTAATTATTCATGCACATGTATTATTGAATGGATACTAATAAGTCAAAGGTGCTTCTGATGTAATTCCATTAATCTAGTGAAACTGGATTATGAGCATGATAACCAACGGAAGCCACATAAAATATAGATCGATACGTCTCTAGTTTGGAATATCAAAAACTTAATGTGTTTCATTCTACAACAACTCAAATATTGTTTTGTTTCTTTGACTAGAAATATATGGGTTTTCAAAGTTTGAGATTTCCAACGTTTGGAAAAACTCAGTTTAATTCGCCAAAGAAAAAAATAGTCAAATCACATAGTTTAGATTATCCCGAGATTTGAAGTTTAGTGAGATTGGAAACTCCACAGTCCATAGTTATAATTTCCCATAGTTTATTATCCGTATCGGAATTTACTTATTTTAGAACTACAGGTACAGTACAATAAAACATGTATAACGGAAGAATCACTTGTAAAATTGTAGTGAGAATGTCAATAACACTTTATTTGATTCCAATGCAACCGTGCTTTAGTTTAAAAAAGTGATTTTTCGTCATACACGTCCATATTAACCATCACTTTAACCGAGCATTGAATCTAGCCGGTAAACGTCTGTTTACAGAAAGAACAGCTAATTTCCATTACCGCATCCTTTTTCAGTGCGGTAATGGATATTACCGCATACCAGCTGATTCAGAATTTGGAAAAACAGCTGATCTCAGAAGAATTTTTACTACTCTGATGGATTTTGAGGTTATGTTTGATGATGCTTGTTATACTTGCTCAAAGTTTATTTTTTTATATTTTAGACTAGTATGATGAGAAAAATATCATACGTAACTCGGCCGAGAAGATGTTAACCGTACTCGTATGATACTACCGCACTCGACTTCGTCTTGTGCGTTAACTTATTATACTCGTACGGTAAACACCATTTCCCGCACTTGTAACGTAATATACTTTTTCCTCCACCTACTATCAAAAGTCGCATTTTACTCCCTGGAATCGAATACTAAAGTACTACTTTTTCTCCCTAGGGACTAAAAGTGATTCTAGCGGGACTAAAAGTAATCACTTTTACTCCCTAGGGAGTAAATGTGATTCCATAAGAATAACCTGGGAAGAAGTCCGATAACGCCGCGATTGAAGAGAAAGGAATGTGGCAACACTGTCGTGGTCGGTAGAGGAAAATTCAAGAGAGCTGTATTTCGATCTTTGGAATATTTAGATCTAGGAAATAAGTAGCTGTATTTCGATTGTGAGGTTATGTTCAAAAAAAAAAATGTTGTTTTGTTTTTAAAAAAATAGTGTGAAAGCGTGAAGGTAAAGTAAAATTATACATTGTTATAGGTATTGGTGTAGGTGGAGGAAAAATGTTGTGTGCATCACGGGACTAAAGTACTTTTTCTCCCTCAGGGAAATTGTCGCCCTCGGCTACGCCATCGGGCGACAACAGTTTCCCTCAGGGAGAAAAAGTTGCACTTTAGTCCCTAGATGCACAAATAACTATTTCCTCCACCTACTATCAAAAGTCGCATTTTACTCCCTGGAATCGAATACTAAAGTACTACTTTTTCTCCCTAGGGACTAAAAGTGATTCTAGCGGGACTAAAAGTAATCAGTCCCTAGGGAGTAAAAGTGATTCCATAAGAATAACCTGGGAAGAAGTCCGACAACACCGCGATTGAAGAGAAAGGAATGTGGCAACACTGTCGTGGTCGGTAGAGGAAAATTCAAGAGAGCTGTATTTCGATCTTTGGAATATTTAGATCTAGGAAATAAGTAGCTGTATTTCGATTGTGAGGTTATGTTCAAAAAAAAAAATGTTGTTTTGTTTTAAAAAAAATAGTGTGAAAACGTGAAGGTAAAGTAAAATTATACATTGTTATAGGTATTGGCGTAGGTGCAGGAAAAATGTTGTGTGCATCACGGGACTAAAGTACTTTTTCTCCCTCAGGGAAATTGTCACCCTCGGCTACGCCATCGGGCGACAACAGTTTCCCTCAGGGAGAAAAAGTTGCACTTTAGTCCCTAGATGCACAAATAACTATTTCCCACCAGTCCCTTTCCAGATGACAAATTTTATCAAGTGAATATGAGGGACATTTTAGGAATTATTATTACTGTATTTATTTCCGATTTCTTGCAGTTTCTCACCCAATCATTAGAATGAATATAAAATAACCCTGAATACAATAACATTTATTTGTGTAACAGTAATTTTAACCGGGCCTCACAGTTCATTTCATGAATTGATTATGAATTAAGAGTTGGGAGCAACCATTCTGTTGCATTAGCAAATAGCAAAACTCAGTCATTACACATTAGCAAAACCATTCAGCATCAGAAAAGGCACTTTCCTTTGTATTAATGCAAGATCGCTATAACCAGTTAACTCAGTGCTAATTCTCTACTAATACCACAGGTTACTAGAGGCTAATCCCATTTAATTAAACGATCTCAGCATCATACGATAGAAAAGTGGAAGTAGGGACCAGTGAGATTAGGACCAGGGAGACTTGTTAATGGGACTAGCTAATATTCAAAGTTATTATGCAAAACAACGTAACTCACCGACCAAGTACAGTTTTAGGGATAATTCACTAGGAACGGAGGTAATTAATTTAATCTTTAAAAGTTGTGAATATTAATAGCTTTATGCCCATGCGGGAATCATACACAACGAAAAAATGTTCTATCATATTTGAATGACACGTACATAAAATGAAAGAATCATAATACCCTAGTTGGCAAATGAAACGTTGAAGAATAAATGACCTGTTAAAGTTGGATGAGCACTTAAATATGATATTGCAGGGTTTTATATGAACCGTAAAGTCTGTGCACCACACATCTTCAAGAAGCTCTACAATTTAGTGTAACAACCGAATCTTAGGCCTATTTTTATGAAGCTACCTTGAGGCTTCCGTAACTCAAGGGGTACTTGGAAATCCTTTAAAGTGAATGCTTCTAAATCTCCATTGTGTTGGGGAAGCCTTAAGGTGAGTTCATAAATACAGGATCTTAGTCAGTCAGATAAGCCCTAAATAAGGGCCGAAGAATGTCACCGATAAAATTTTGATTTGAACTCCCAATCTGCCCAGATAATGAGAGGGCTGTAAAAAGGGGAGGCAAGTTGTAAAAAAGGGTCAAGTGTGTTGAACGAAAAATATTGGTTTGTTCAGTCATGCAATCGATTACAACTCGATGGTACTGTCATCATCTCACTTAAAATTTGGCTTAGCTGTATTTTTATAGTTTCCAAGCTACTCTACTACTCATGGTACTCATTCTCTTTTTTCATCTCGTACTTTATCTTCACTTCTCTACCTTTCTTTTCAAAACTACTCTCTCTTTTTCTATTCTTCCCTAAGGATAGTTGTTCAACTCTATATTGTCCACTTTCACGGGCACTTTCTTTAAATTCATTCTTTATTATTTTAAACATAGGCTCTGTTACTATTTTTTCTTGATGTAGCGTGATGGACACGTATAATTGATTCATTTGGACTATTTCAATGCAGGTTGATGTATTATTCTCGAGTTGTTTTCAGTTCCCATCCAAGATTCTACTTTGTGCTTTAATGTGTCTGAAAAAACATTTTTCAAATAGTCTACAATTTGTATGTATGATCTCTATTAACATTTTTCTCTGGCAGATTACTCAACCAATCTTTTTTCTTTTCTATTAAACAAAACCAATTTTGTCCAAATATTTTTGAACATGAAGCCGGTCCGCCCAAATTAACAAGAGAAAGGAGAACAGCATGTTCTAAAGGAGAAAGATAAATGTGTTTCAGAGCTCAAATTGTGCTCAGGAATAGTCAAGAAAGTGTAGGAGGGGTAGGAATAGTGATAAAGGGAAGAAAATGAGATGGTATCATGATCATCCCGACCCGGCTTTAGGCGGTGCAGAGTAATATTGATGATTTTGAAGACTCCCGACAAACTTTGATCATAAAGGAGGAATTGCATGGTATCTTATCCCAGTTTAAGTACAAGACGGATCATGATACATTTCGAAAACTAAGCGGCTGAAGTAGCAAGATCCCAACTATCGTTTATCTACTTATTGACTAAGCTGCCCTCTCCAATTATAGTAGTTTATGCAACGATTGTATTATGACTGCCTTGTAGCGACGAGTGAGATGTAAGTTACAGGTGAAATGCAAGTTGCAAGTTAAGATCTCATGAGTTGCTTCAAGCCAAAATACAATCATTGCATGCAATATTTCATGTCCGACTACCAATACATTTGATATAACTTACCAATGAATCCAAAAATAACATAATAATAATGAATCCAATATAACATAACCTACAATGTGTGATTGTTGTTAACAGTTTCAATTCGAAATCCAGTTTGATTTCTAAATGTTCAAATCAGCTGATGTGACTATTGCATAATATTAATTTTGACACTGTCTTGAAGAAATGTCAAAAGTGTCACTTATCAGACTGAAATGTGAGTGACAGTAGTATTAAAATAGCTTCATTATGACACTACTTTGGTGAGACGTGGAATAAAGTAAGTTGTATTGACTTCACTTTCTAATCCCTTTCATCTACTTTATAATGTAGCTGTCGATAAATATTCAAATAATAAATAATATTATTCAATATGTGCCCTATCCATTAATGAAAAACAAGGTTGATTCACCTTTTGTTGAATAAGCTGAAATTTTATGGTTTTGGTGGTTCGACGCTTGAATGGTTCAACTCCTACTTTGGCAATAGATTCAAGAAACGTTGTAATAGAGTCTCACCCACACATATTTAGCTCAAATTGGTTGAGAACAAGAAGTGGTGTCCCTAAGGGATCTGTGCTGGGTCCTCTCCTTTTTCTCTTGTACATTAATGACTTACCCACTTTCCTGAAACCGGCTATCTGTGTTTTGTAAGCAGACAACGTCAGCATCTTTCTAAAGAGCAGCACTCAGCACGATTTGGAAATTCAATGCAGAAATGTTCTTGATAAATTAGACACTTGGCTAGCCGCTAATATGTTACGTTTAAATTATAAAAAACAAAAGAAATTTCATTTAGATCAACTCAAGACGCAATTTTCAATATAAGAGACCACACTATAGAGTTCGTAAAGGATAATAAAAGTACTCGGTATAATGATAGATTCTGAGATCTCCTGAAAATCTCATCTTGAGTATTTGAAGAATAGACTAAATTCAGCAGTTTTTGCACTCAGAAATATAAAATCAATTCTTGACATTGGATCTCTTCGAGGAGTATATTTTGCGCTTTTCCACTCCTTCTTGACATATGGATATTTGCTTTCTGGGGCAACTCAAGCCGCGTAATAGAAATATTTAGATTACAGAAGTGGGCATTAAGAGTGATGGTGGGAGAATCTATCCGAACAAGTTGCTGACAAATTTTTAAGTAGTTACAAATTCTTCCTCTTTCGAATCTATATATTCTCGAAACCATATGTGTCATAAAAAGAAATGAACATAAATTCAACAGCGGAGAGCTATTTCATAATTATGGAACTAGATTCAGGCGAAACCTAAGAGATGACCAACATCATACAGCTTTGTATGAACGTGGTGTAAAGAGTTCGGGTATTCGGTTGTATAATTTGTTACCATCACGGCTCAAGGAAACGAGGGGTGAACAATTCAGAGCTCAGCTTAAGAAAGAGCTCCTGCATGTTTGTGCATATTCGAGTGAAGAATTTAGGGCACATTGTGAGTTGCAAAACAATAGATCAATAAGTTAGGTTTTATATATATGAAAACTTGGAACTTGACAATTCCAAATTTTTCGACAATGGATGCTATGAGAAAATTAGAGAAAAAATAAAATAAAATTCGTACGGGGGAGGGAGGAAACTTTTAGTCTGCACTGCCGTATGTAATCCAACGAAATAATCGACTGAAAGAATCGATAGTCGATATGTTAGATTTAGCTTTGGGTTCATTAAATATATCGACTATAGATTCTCTCAGTCGATTATTTCGTTGTACTATACACGGAAATGCAAGCGATAAGTATACCGGTAAGTATATATAAAATCAAAAGTCATACATTTTTGAGCTTTTTGGGGGGAAATTTTGTAAGCTTCACTTGGAGATTATTCAAAAACATTGAGTTGAACGTTTTTGTGACAAGCTCGCAAACCTATCAACATACTCGACGTGTTTTTGTGTGCTGCCTAAAAGTGTAAAACTCTAGAAAGAGGCTTGTGAAATACCGCATGTAGACACATCCTCGTAATTGAAGCACGCTATGCCATCTGCACCAACTCAACATTGGGGAGTCAACACGGAGCCCTTCAACAATTCATATTTTGTCGACAAATTGCCTTTCTCGTAGCGTCTTCCGTCTGCTTTTACTCCGGAGTTTAGAATTTTTCTAAAAACATTTACCTTGTTTTTCACTACTGATGACTGGCACTTTTTAATACATCAACGTTTTCATTGTATAAAGTAATAAAACTGAAGGTTAGTAATACATATACAAAAAAAAGACTATTATGAGTTACACTGAGACTTCCATAGCGAACTTTACAAATTAGTGCTGCTTCTGCAGCATGATAGTACTTGATAATATTATAAATTATTCAGAACATATTGATTAAAATTCATGGGATTGCATAATAATTATTAAGGACCCGAAAGGGTCTTAATAAATCGTGCCACCGTTCGCCCTTCCGTCCGTCCGTCTGTGCCCTAGCGATTGAAAGGAAAATTCAACAGTGATGTCACACAGTTCACATTTGAAAATCAAAGCATTGGACATTACGAAGGCTGATGCTTAGCCCAATTGCTCAATTTCCTTTTTTACAGTGCAAGCGTTGGCGTTTCATTTTGATTGCTTTGAAATCTTATCTTAAATTATTTTAAATCGTCTAATTGAAAAAAAAAAAAACAGAGAATATTGTGAAATTATGAGATCTGTGAACAACAAGAAAAAAAACAAAACTCTCTTTCAACAACTGCCAATGTGCAGTTTTTGTGAATTGGGAAGCATATGATGTTTATAGAAACCAAAGCAGTTAAATGGTGCATATGCCTATCAGCACACCTGATAATAGTAATTATTACTATTTTTTTTTTGTAAATTCGTCGGGTCCTTAGATACTCCGTTTTATTAGTTCATTATTAAAGCTCTCCATTACAATGATTATCGAACTAGACAAATTCCAACGTGATTGTATTACATCAGAGGTTCCCAAACTTTTTTTTATCATAGACCCCTTTCAAAATTTTGCTGGTTCTGGTGGACCCCCTGCAGCTACATTTCTACCATATTCCCAAAACTCGACAAAAAATGTGAAGATTAGATCTGACAATGGAAATTTGTGTTGCAGCTGCTTTCCAACCACAAATAACTGACAGTTTTTGAATAAAAAGTGAGAATTGATTGGTTAATTGATGAATTGATTGTGCTGTGAGTGGATGTCAAAATAGTGAAGTTGATCAATCAAAAAAGTGATTCCAACCAACTTTACTTTTTTGACATCTACTCACAGCACAAGAAACCAATCAATTTTCACTTATTTTATTTAGAAAACCCATTCTAGAAACCCATTCGGTGTGGTAAAAATAAAAATAGTATATTTTCTTGTGTTATTTATTCAAATATGTAATTATTGCACTATTACTCTGTTGTAATTAAAATTTCACATTAATAACGTAACTTCTACACGACAATGACAATCACAAAATAGTCATAATTTTAATGGGAGGGATGTACTTGTTGATGGATTGACAACAAATTATCAATATTTGGCTTCAGTTTTGTTAGGAATAACCGCAAATCTCCCCGTTCTGTAATATTCAATCTGCTTCTTTTTTTTGTTAGAAGATTTGTAACAACACTAAAACTTTTTTCGACAAGATATGATGAGGGAAATGCTATCAAAAGCTTCCTTGCAATTCCCCACAGTCCAGGATATTTTTTGGGTATTTCTGCCTGCAGCCAAAATGTTTGATACCCTCTTTTAAATTTCACCTTCAGCTCCTCATTAGTGCTAAGTTCGAGTAGCTCCTCCTGTAATATCACATTCTCCACTTCCGATTCATCAAATGGATTTATAATCCATGGTGGTATTTCCATCGTCAGAATATCTTCAAATCTGATTTTGAAGTCATCATGCAGGGCAATTAAATGTTGAACGTATGTCTGAATGTCCTCATCAAGGCATTCTACCTGTGACAAGTTTGAAAACTGGGAAAGTTCCCGTCGACTAATATTTTGCTTCATAAATTTCAACTTTCCAAGAAAAGCTGAGATTACACTCTTTGTTTTTATTAAATTTAGGCTGTCCCCTTGTAATTGTAAATTAATGTCATTAAATTTTTTGAACAAATCTGTCAAATACGCAATGTCTGCTTTCGAATTGATCAGATTTTCTTTTAAATCTGGATCTTTACTTTCCATAAACTCTAAAACTGATTCAAAAAGTGAGTAAAATCTTGTTAAACATGTACCTTTTGACAACCAGCGTACTTCAGTATGTAAGAGCAATCGTTGGAAGTCTTCATCATTTTCATCACACAATTGTGCAAATAAACGCGTATTCAATGCATTACTTCTTATTTTGTTAACTGCATTAATCACAAACTGAAGCGATTGGTGCAATCTGCCATTCAAATTTTTCGCTACCAGGTGTTGTCGGTGGATGACACAGTGAATTGCAGTTATCTCTGGTATAATTCTTTTAAGATGGCTTATAAAACCACGATATCGCCCGACCATGGCAGGAGCTCCATCGGTTGCCACCGAAATAACGTTTGTTAGTGGAATCGATTTATCCTTAAAAAAATCACTCAGGACATTAAATATTGATTCACCTTTAGTGTCCATCTCCAAAGTTTTCGCAAATAGTAGCTCTTCGTGAATTTCTTCATTCATAACAAATCGAACATATGCCAATAATAATGCTTCATTACCAGGTAAAGTTGACTCATCCAGTTGAATAGAAAAATGAGTTGTTTGTAGATAATTACACAAGAAACTTTCAGTATCAGAGCTCATTTCATCAATTCGTCTTTGTACAGTGTTGTTACTCAAAGGAATTCTTTTGAGTATATCAAATGGAGATTTGTGTAGAACAGTTTTTAAAACCTCTTCAACTGCGGGTAAAATTAGCTGTTCTCCAATGGTGTGCGGTTTTCCAGATTTCGCTATAAGTAATGAGATATTGTAAGATGCTCTCAAGCCATCATCATTACTTTCAGACGTTGAAGCGAACATACTGTGCATGGTGGGTCTCTTATCATATTTTTCCTTCAATGTTTGAAAATATTTCAAATCTTTACCTACTTTATCTGGATGACACCTTCTTAGATGATCTTCGAGCTTTGATGGTTTCATATAGTCATTGCTAAAAACTCTGTCGCACAAAAGGCAAACGGGCAATCGCTTGTCTGCCTTTGATGGAAGGAAACCAAATTTTAAATAATCAACACTGTACTGTCGACATTTCTTTTTAGATTCAGCCATGTTTCGTATCAGTTACCTCCCTGCAAGTGTAAAAAACTTTGTTTTAGTAATCTTAAGACGATCTTACTTAACAGGATATGGCATGGCATATTTTAACAAAATAGGATTAATCAATTATTGCAATGAAATAAACAAAGTAGGGGAGAGTCATCTGGTATTGGACACCTGAGCTCTTTTCAAAATACATAAAGAAGGCTCACCTTAAAATGAATTGGGAAAGTGATGAAATAGTACTTCAATTCATACTCCATATGATCACTGTTGAGTTTACTATGATTTGTACTTCTCTATATCAATATAAAAAAATAAAATAAATCTTGCAAATTTTCTTATTCAAAAAGTGGTGGGTGGTATCGGAGATACAATGTAGGGTGGTATTGGACACACACAAATAAATAATTAAGTTAGTTTTGAATTATATTTATTGGCGTCCGATGTTTTTCATGTTTTGGCGTCCGATTGATGCACAAAACCTAGCTGTCAATAAAAAAGTAGTGCCTCAATTACGTTTATGCGGTGAAAACTAACAGACAACAAACTGGAATACATCTTTGTAATAGTAAACTTACTTGTATGTCCTCTTCAAATTCACAAGATTACTTCCATGCAGCAAAACTTGCATCTCATCACCACCCGAATACGGCGTGGTCTTGTCTCTATTATTAACACGAACATAACTAGGGCTTGACAGGTGCTGCTACTGGTGGTATATGGCACAACCAGTTGCTGTCCGTTACCAAAGACAATTATAGTACAATTACATTATAATTGTCTTTGCCGATACCAAACGACTTTCCCCTACCGGGCATACAGATACTAATCAAAGCAATAAATTGCCAAGATCCATAATGGAGTTTTTTGAAAACGGCTGAACCGATTTCAATATAATGTAAAACAGTTTCCATTAATTATATTTTTGTAAATTTGATAGAAAATACTTTTAAATAATATTTTCAAATCAAAACTGCGCGTTTCTAATTATTTATTTATTACTTTGATGAAAGTAATAAGTATGTAAAGACACGAACAATTTATGTAAATATATTATTTAATGATTAGTGAACCACAACACAGTCGGGTAATAAAACAATTACTAATAAAGTAGGGACAAAAAGTTCAATCTATTTCGGCTTTCTGTTCTTTTATGGATAAATAATAATTTCCCTGTTCAGTATTTAATTTTTAATGCATACCTACTACACACAAACTTTACAAATATATTATATTACAACATAAATATATTATCTCCTATTGCAGGTGGGTTGGAGAAGATTTCTTTCAGAAATAAGCCTCACCTTTTGTGATTTTTCAAAGATCTTGACTCAAAATTAGTGCATATTCACTATTTCAGATAAATTTCACTAATTCATGTTTAGAGAATATGTATTTTTTTAATTTGTCCATTTTTTGTTTACTTACGTGTATAATAAATTGTAAAATAGACAGTAAAATAAATAAAATAAAAGTATGAAAAACAAATAGGCAGATAAGCACTTACTTTTTCCGACACTGGCAAACACTAACATCAATTCACTTCAAATTCCGGAAAAAAATGAGTAACGTTTATCCTTGGCAAGCACACACACAAGTTGTATTTCGTTCCCTTTGCACGTCTGAACAAGCGTCTGATGGCAGCGACTGCGCTTTCCAAGTCTAAACACGTTGTACTGAATATCAGTCTTGGTTCGTCAACGCAACGCAACTAATTTTGAATAAACGTCAGCTAGTTGAATGTTGGAAAAATATTCGTTTTCATCAAATAATAACGAGCTGTGTACGTGTCTACTGTCTCCCGATAACGTTTCCATTATGAGCAATGTGCAAACAAAGCATTACTGCCTTAAAGCACATAGATTATACAGATTAAGCACAGATTATATTATTTTGTCTGTGCTTAAAGCAAACAATGATATCCCGTCTACAGAATGCATCAAGATAAGAAAGAGCATGTCCGGTTACAAAAAAAGAACGCCATATGCAATCTAAATCAAGAAAAGAGATAGAGAATCTAATCTAATAGAGATAAAGAAATTTTGATTCCAGATTTCAGTTCAGCACCCTCAAATTTTTAAAATTATTCGCGAGTACGCAAAAATAATTAAAATAAAGGGAGTTGATTTTTATTGAATAAAAATTTGAAATACATCTACTACATACAAATAATAAAAAACTTGCTCATTTTTGAGTCCCCGCGAAGGATTCTATTAATTTGAGGGCGCTGGATTCAAATCTGAAATCAGAATTTCTCTATCTCTATTTTTACACGATTTAGATTACATATGGCGTTCGTTTTTTGTAACCGGGTACGAAAATTGTCTTGAGACAGCAGTGCAGTGTTATCGCATTTCTCACTGGCACAGTTACTCCTACTCCTATTATTTCTCTACTGCATGTGATTTATTTTTATTTTGAACGTTGATCTACTAGTTTGCTATTTACACTTGGATTCAACAAAGACTTCCATTCCAGTTGTGTTGGAAGAGAGTGCATTGAGCCCTTTGAACGTTGATATGGAAATGTAGCTTAGTTGAGGAGACAGAACAGTTGAATCGTTAATAACCAATAAACAATTAATTCAACTAGTTTGTTGAATCAACGCTCATCACTACAGTGAATATGGAATTTGCAAGTTATCACATGTATTAGTCGCTGAGCTTCTTAAAATATTATCTGCCTACATTGATAGGTGAAGGAAGTCGAGCCAACATTTTAGTTCTTCACTATCGAAACCAGATTGATTTTCATGGACCCCCGCTCAAGACTTGTGGACCCCCATTTTTTTGTCACGCCAACGTAGACCCCCGACGAGTATCTCGTAGACCCCTGGGGGTCCACCTGGACCACTTTGGGAATCACTGTATTACATAATGAAATATTCAATGTTAATGGAAAGTTCAAGAAAAACTGTGATGACGAAAACGCTAATTCTAACTTGACCATTCTATGCCTCAGCTTGCATTTGCAGTTGAGATGCCTCAGTCCGCTCTATAGCATCTTGCAATCGGAATGAGAGGGTCATAGAGTGGTCGGATTGGAATCAGCGTTATCATTATCGTAGTTTAGTTCAAACTCTCTGTTAAAACTCAATAAACATGGTTGTGAAAATTTCCTATCCATATAGAATTTACGAAAGTTTTGTGTGATAAAAAATCTTGAACTGTGCTGTATCTTCAGTACTATTCAAACTTTGATCTAATAAAATACCAATTCCAGATTTCAATGCGAAACACACTTGGCAGAGCGAAAATAACCGTTTTAGGCAGTTTCTTCCTTGTTTAAATATGTTTTTGCAGGGAAGTGTTTAGTCCTTGAAGAAGAGAAAAATAAGAAGAAAAAGAAGAAGAAGGAAGGATAGAAGAAAGAAGAAAAATATGGATTCGACAATTGACAAAACAATGATTTCTTCATTACGCATATGAAATTACATTATAAATTCATTTTATAAAATTAATCGTATAAAAGTATGAAATAGTTAGTGCCATAACAGAGAAGCTGAGCAGTAATTTTTAGGAAAAATATCCATTTTTGCGGCATATCTTCGAATTTTAGTATTTAACCTTTCTAATAGAATAGGCTTAAAGACATTTATTGAAACTTTGCCGTTTATCAACAGAAAAACTTTGTAGAAAGTATCACTCGTATAAAAATAGCTCTCTAGTTTTGAAGACAGACTCCAGTGATAACAGTTCTGATTAAAACGGTGGAGGAACTTGCAATAGAGAAAAGAAAGAATATTCCTCCAACTTAATCTTCTGTGAGAGAAATATCTTTCTCGTTATTTCGTGCTTCATACCGCGGTTAACAGCTTTTCAATCCGATTACAACTCATTTCTAAGTTCAATCAATAACAGATGGAAAATCTTAAGAGATTGGGAAAAGATCAGAAAATTCGATTAGAAATGGCGTAAAGATTTCAATGTGCGTTGACGACGTCTGCTGGTTGAAGCGATAGAAGAACCGATAATATTTCTATTAAAATAAGGAACGATTCAATATTTCGAGAGGTGCCTGAATTGAGGTTCCCACTTCTTATACACAGACACTTTCCTCCGGGACCAACCCATTATATATCTCTTACCTCTTATTCTCTGTATTAATACACTCACATTACACGTTTCTTTTCTTTCTTCAAATCCCTGTTCTCATTATTTTGTCATGTACAAAATTTTATTCGCTGTGATGACTTCAATGTAATTTCAAACTTAAAAACCGTGTATTTCTAGGCATTCTTGCATATTTTGTTGAACATCTAAAAGATACTGTAGTTACCGATTTCATTCGATTTTTATAGAATGTAGGCTCTACGAATTTCTGAATGAGTGAATTAAGGGTGTGTGTAGGGTTTTTTCCATATTTTTTCTCGAAGTTTATTGTATTGGATGCTATTAGGGCTTTGAAAAGTTACTGTATCTGTTGCTGAGGAAAAAATGTTTTCTAGCAATAGATAAAATTTCAAAGCCCCAATAATATTCAATACAAGATACTTCAAGAAAAACGTACGACCAAAACCCCTGAGCACAGTCTTGATGGGGCTTGCTGTTAACTTTCGCTATATTTTATTATGCAACGAACCATTTCCAGACCTAACCTTTGCCCTTTTTTTTGGTGAGGTAGATAAGTTTGGGGAGTTCTCCTTACAACAAGCCCACGAAGAATTGGTAACTGCATGTGAAATACAAGTTTGAAATTAAAAGAAAATGACAGAGAATAAAAAATAGGATTAATAATGGTGTCTTTGAAGAACAGATTTAACTGAGCAGACATCATGAACCTTATCCAGTGTGGTTTTGCACTTAGCGTATTCAGACAGGCGTGAAATGACGTTTTGTTTGTGAATGGAACAAGGCAGTGTAGTCATTCCTGACTGGAGGCGACACAAAAGAGCTAATGACGATGTCGCTTGTATTCAAAATTTGGCAACATGTAGGTGGCAGGAGGGCACGCGTGAACAATGCGTGAGCAATAGCTCATACAAACGAGCTTAGACAGGCAGGCAATCGTCGGATTGTTGCATCAGAAACGGATTGTAATTTTGCCGATTTTAATCAACTCTGTCATTCAGACTCAACTGAATGTGCAATGAATTGAGGTTAGAGTGCAGATATGACCGTTTTTAAAATTTCATGATAACGGCCAATCGGAGCAATCCAATTTCCGCTCACGGTCTCACTAACGAATAAACCATCCATCACTTTTCTAAAACGATTCTCTAACCTCTGGCTGTAATCGGAAAACAATCACTCTTAACCTTTATTACGTTTCAGTGATACAAATCGAGAAAAAATGTGAGAAAAATCCATTATACATTTCAGATTTTATCAGGCTTTTGAATATCTATTTCAACGTTCACAATTTTTTATTGTAAATGATTGCATTTTGTAGTACGCAATTAATAATCAAATTAGTAAATAATAAATCAATAATAAATAATAATTAAATAAATGTTAATAATATTAACAAGTAAATAATCAGTAATTTTATTTATCAGCTCTACTGGGGCTTTTATCATACGAGATTGATTGAGTAAGTTGATAATTGAGAAAAGTGGAATTTAAGTTATATAAACTATTCAGAATAAAACATTAAATATAAATACATATTTTCAGTAGATTTTATAGGCTATTTAGAAAATCTTATATGGGAAAGGATGTTGATGGTTATTTTTGCTAACTTCATAGAATACAGCCTATGATTGTTATCATATCTGCCTCAGAATGCACGTGTTTGCTGCCATGCCCCATGCAAGAAACGTGCTTTCATTATGGGCTATTGAGTTGTAACTTCAAAATGTAATGTAATGTAACTCAATGATTTTTATACCACAATTATAACCTCCGTTCTCATTTTCATTTGTTTGAATGTGAACATAAAACCATCTTTAAATATAATTATAATTATATAGATAGAAATTGTCTTGTTCCGAATGAGAACGGAAAGAAACAAGCGACAAAGAGACTTCAAAATGAGAAGAGGAATAAAAGCACGCGAAAATATGAATGAGAGTAGTCAACAGCAGAAAGGTGAGAAGTTTTTTCCAAAAATATCATGGCTTACTATTCACCGAAGCAAACACGGTTGAATTTCAGAGTAATGCATAACATACTGTACAAGCGTCACGGAAGGCGTTGTATAGGCAAGCAGCTTATCTCTTTCTGGCAGCCTAAGTGCTATCTGATTCTGTAGTCGTTTCTGCAAATGAACGTGACCTGGTGTAGTAGTAGTGTTTTCTACATGCGAACCCATGATGAGAGCACGTTTCTTGCATGGGGAACGACAGCAAACACGTGCATTCTGAGGCAGATATCATTGCAGTAGGGAATTTAGCAGCAGGTTGCTGTTAACTTGCGAAGAATGTAATAGAAAATAATGAGCTTCCCATGATGAACTATGAGATCAGTACCTAGCGTAGAATCCTAGTATTGTTTGTAATAAAGATAATGCAAATAACATACTAAATATTGTTGAATCGTTGTTTGAAATGGAGCACTATCATACTTGAACGATTCTGAATGTTGCTTATATAGTACTGGCATTTTACCGGTCCTGCCCAAGAATCCAGTTTGGAGATTCTCTATTCTGGTAGATAAAACTACGAAATTGGGAAGGGTGAGTGAAAGGGTGAGTTAAAGTTCAACTGTTTGAAAAGAGAAGTGTATAAATAAGCTGTGTTGTTGGGCAACTAGCAGCTACAATATTGATACAGAACTAATCTGTTGCTTTGGCTTGTGATACATAGGATTATCATATATTTCAGCATCATAGTGACGTATCATGTTCACCTGCTCTATGAGTTTCCTGCATCTAATTGACGGGAAGTGAAGCCGTGAGTCATAGCAGGTATTTGTTCAATCAGATTAGATAAGCTCTCCTGGGCCCTCTATGTAAGGGTGACCGATCGGATTGGCCAGCAAAAAATACTCAGTTCTCTGCTGTAAAATCACTTCCCGGTGGTTCATAACACACTTAAAACTGTAGGTCCAACTCATCAATCATCATCATCATCATCATCATCATCATCATCATCATCCAACTCATTAGCCTCAGACCTATGTGGGCTTCATATTTAAAAAAAAACACATTTTACAGAAAGGCAGAAATGAGAATCAAACCCGTACCTTGAGACGTAGCAGTCAGTCAGAGATAATAGCTCTAATCGATTAAACCACTGTAGCTACCAATATAACAATATTTCATGTTAACAACAAAGCCTGAGAGGACATTCTATGATGTGTGCTTCGCCTCAGATGGTTGGGAGGGACGTCATGAATATAGTTTTTTCATAAGTATTTTTTAGTTCGTTAAAACGGTAGTACTTTTACATGAATAATTAATGTGGTTATTTAAGAGTGTATTTTCCCAAAACGTTGAACCATATTCATATTGTACAATATAATATATATTATGTCTAAATCAATCCTATTTTTAACCCTTTGTGACTTCACCTACCTGAGATGGTTGTGAGAGACGTTATGAATATAGTGTTTTCAAAGTTTCTACCAGTTCATTTCTAGTATGTAGTAGTATGGCCATTTTCCTAACACTTTGCATCATATAAATATAATAGATTAACTATTTTTATTTTTGAATCTTTGTAGCTTCACTTACCTAAGATGATTGCGAGGGACGTTATGAATATCCTTATAGACCATGTGCAGTCGGACGGTTTCTGAATGGCAGTCGCTTTTGATGCTCCACGCCTGTTTGTCGCGGTCGTAACACTGTGTGACGGCGGGGGCGGCCACCACCCCCCCTGTCACTGCACCGCTCCCTGCCCCACCAACAGCACCGGGAAACACAAAGCTCGAAATCACCTCGCTCAGCGTGTTGGCCAGCAACATTTCCAGGTGCACTCTTACAACTCCCTGCAACAGTAATTTAAATCCGGTTCAAACGATGAAACTAATTGCTGTAGAGCTATTGCTAGACTTAACTGTTTAAACAACAGAAATATTTTGTTGATCAGAGATAAGAGGAAACAGCTACAAACTGATTGAGTGATTGACAGATATGTATCTGTTCAAAGATATCAATTAATACAATGGGCAAAGTGAATAAAACTTAGTGACTACCTAATAGACCCTACTGTGTAGTGTTAGCGTTATCTCAAATTGGAGTTTATAAACAGATACTAACACTACCTACTAGTAACTAGACAGTATTTGAAATTTTATAGTTACAACTTGTTTTCGTCCTCTCCACTCCAACATATATTTTATGCACTTCATCTTGTGTGGCTATGAGTAGGGGTTATCGAGAATACTGCCGCGACCAATCAGAAGACAGGGGGGCGTGGCCACCCCCCTTCCCCCTCCCCCAGGTCAGACATTTTGTAAACACCTACCCCTTCCCCCCTGTCGCAGTCAGCCATTTTGTTTTTAAGGTCACATACCCCCTTCCCTATGTGCCCCCACTTTATTCCCAATAGATTAAAGGGGGACCCCCCGCAAGCACCAATGAGAGAGGACCTATCCCCCCTGACCCCACCTCTCACAGAAGGTTCCCAATAAATATAGAACATACAGCTTTATATCTATATATACATGCTTGCAATTATATATCTATATATACCTGCTTGCAATTACTATATCTATATTTGCAATAGCATCAGCCCCCGCCGCCAGATTTAGCTATTAATTGAGGCTGCACACCTGCTACCTCCTGCTGTGATTCTCAAAGCCCTCTCTTTCACACGTGCAGTGTTAATATACCCCCCTGCCCCCCAGCCACCGATTTAGCTATTAATAACACTTCCGCCCCCTGCTGCGAAAAAAACTATTTCATAACGTTTAAAAGCAGAGCACGTGCACAAGTTTTATGTGTGTGTGTGTGTGTGAGAGAGACGTGCTCTCAGGTCATTAACCTTAGAATTTAACGGTCGCAACACGTGCCTAGCAGGTGGGGGGCTGTACACAGAAATAGAATAGTTCTACAGTCCTCGATTCCTAGATTGATAGCGTTGTAATAGGCGTTCTTGTTGGGGAGGTAAAAACAAACTACTATCATATTTTATCGTCGGCTCATCCATCCCAATAAGCCGAAGAAATTCGCCGACAGTATGTTCTGGCAATAGTCCTCGTCCCTCCAACTCTTTATAATCAAACGTTCTGGCACCCATTACACATTTTTCTATCAAATAATAGGCATATCTATACATCAGATCATTTAAATGCCTCTTGAAATCTCGATTATTATGCACATAATCCATTAATAGGTCCTGTGATATTTTTACAGCTGTGTTAAGTTGTTCATATGAGATGAATCCTGCTTTTTCAATTATAAACTCTTTTTTAGTGAGTAAATTTTCCCTATTGAATTCATCTCGAGTGAGTAGTTTATCTCTTTCTGCCTTTGCCTCTTTGCTAATAATTTTCATCTCATTATTGAGGGTATGTCTACTCACCAGCACACTAGCCTTCTCCTGCTCAAATTCTCTCCTAGTTAAAACAACCTGTTCTAAATCATGCATGCGTTTTTCCAACACATTGTTAATTATACTTAATCCACTATTGAGATTTTCAAACGACACAAGTTGGCTTCTTTCATTGTTAAATTCTGTTCTAGTTAAAACAGCTTTCTTCAACTCACTCAATTCAAATTTCAACTTGTCAAAATTCGCTACTAATTTTTTTAACTCCTCTAATTGCTTCGCATGCACTGTATGCAGCCTACCGAATCGATCGGTGTTCATTGTTCGAATGTCGAAATTAATTATCAACACCTCGGTACACCCGCTCCAGCGGAGAGGCTCCGATTTGTGTTGCTTGTCAAGATGACTCGCGCTGGCAGCACTGACGTCACCACCCCAGCTCATGTCTTTAGTCGGCTATTCTCACTTTACACGATGTTTCGCATAGGGGTGAGGGGGCGCCCACTCTGCATTTCTTCTAACATACTCTTTCGCAACAGCCGGTTTCACCCAGCCTCATCTCTCTCATATTTCTTTCTCTCCTCTTTCGCTCTACTGAACAGCTTCCTGGCAACGCCGGCTGTCCTCGCATTTCTTACTGTATAAAGTTACCTTCTCGCAGTTCTTGTAATATCGAATCGATTTCAATATCGTGAGCTGAATTTCCTGCATTTTTTGAACCCATTAAAATAAATAACCGTTCGACTAGTTCGTTAACATCATCCCAGAATATGTAGTTTCTATCACGTGATTTATTTCTAACAAAATTCAATAATCCTTTCCCATACTTTGAACGTTTTTTGGGTGGAAAAAGTTTCTGTATAATTTGAGATTTTTTACCAGAATTGCGAATTACGTAACCCTGGTTATTAATATGTACAGATGTCAGTGATAATATTTTTTTATATTTCGCCAAATCTTTGTTATTGTAGAGATTTGAATTTGGTCTACTGTTAAACAATAGCTCCAACAAACCATGAGTCATTCTAAACCTTTGTTCGCCGACAGTTATAAAAACATCATCAAAACTTACGGGCTCATCGCCGATAAAATATAAATTTTGTTTATGATCAAAACGTATACCATAAGGAATAGAATTATCTAATTTCTCGTTATGAAACACACCTAAATAGTTGTCTAAAATTTCTTCTATTCGAGTGCGACGGTTAGTAATATTCAAAGTCGAATCAAAGAAAGCAGATTTATCATTAGCAGAAATATTTACATCTTCCTCCCCATCCTCCTCCTTCTCCTCCACCTCCTCCTCCTCCTCCTTCTCCTTCTCCGTTACCAACGGTTCAACCTTGTGTTCTTTTTCGCGCTTTACTGTTTCATTGGCAGAGATTGTGCTCTTTTTGAGTTCAATTAATGGAGTAATTATTGGTTCCAACCTTTTACGATTAAATTCTTCACTCTGTGTTTGAAAACCCAATAAATTTCTGTGTTTTTCAATAATAGTTTTTCTCAATTTTTTTATTCTATCTATTAAACTGCTTCTCTCCCCAACAGATGATGCTGCGGTAGGAGCAGCACGACCGCGTTTCTTACGCATATTAACTTTCTCCATTAATGCCGCAACGTTGAATGAACAAAAAACGTGCAAACACCGAAGTTACCTCATTGCAAAGGAATCTTTATGAATTTATCCAATTGCTCTCTGTATCTTCCATTTTCAGCCTTACATTCAGTAAAAATAGAAACAAATTTGTGAGCACCTTTTGACCACACCTCCCAACATAGTTTTCTAAACTCACTGAAACTCATATCTTCCCCTACAAAATCCCTATAAATTAATTTCAAATTTAATTGATCAAGTTTAAAAATAATTAGCATGTTTGCGTTATCTCGGATGTGATGTTTTTTAATAGATCCGTAACTTTGTACCAAGTAGGCTGTGTCAATTTCGCGATGTCTACCCATTGTAAAGTAATTACGAATTTGAGGTACATTGCTTAATTGTAAATCATCAAAAATGACAAGAGAGTTTCTCTCAACTTTGTTGGGATGCTTTATCATATCAGTATTGTCTGATAAATGAAAAGTAACACATTTTATCTTTGAAAACACCTTTTTCAAAAATTCATATTTATCTTGATACAAAGAATTACTAACTAAGTATAAATGTTTAAATTTCAATCCGTTTTTATTGAAAATCAAATTCAATAACGTATTTGTCTTACCACTGTTGGATCTTCCAATCAGGATAATGCGTGCATTATGCGGTAATAAACTACCATTTTTACTCTTGCCAATGTTCGGTTTACCTGTAATAACCTCATCAAAATTGATGATGGGTATGGTCGTATCCTTTACCATTGTATCACTATGATAGCCAATGGATAACTGAATAAAACACATGCTTCAACATATTATATCAATTTATTGATAATATTTTTCAGTTCTTTTCCAATATACAACATTTCGCTTATTTACAATATAATACATAGTATTTACAATATAATACATAGTATTTACAATACAGTTCTTAACCTAGTAAATTCTTTCTCTCGATCCATGTAGGTTCGCTGAAACCTAACCATTTAACCAATATTTTATCTTTATTTTTCCTTATAATTTTCTCTACTAAATAAACTTTCTGCTCCTCCTCATCCAGCTTTGTTTTTTTCATTTCTTCTTCGTAGAAACGGCCAGAAATTATTTCCCCTTTCAAATCACGCAAGATGTAAGTAGGTGGCTTAGTCGGATAGACTGAATGAATTATAAATAATTCCCCACTCCAATTAATATTATACGATTTGTCGAAAACCTGTCTGTACTTACTAATACGTACAACATCGCCCAATTTAAATTTCGGTTTTATTCGTTTAGATTTCAAACGTAAGTTCTCATTGGCCGCCTTATTAAGCGATGCTATTATATGATTTCGATGTTTTTTGCGAACATCAGATGGTCGCATTTGAATTGTTCTGTGGAAAGCATTATTATACTCTTTAACCAATGTTGGTAATGCTCCTACCCATCGTTTTGTTCCATGCTGCGTTAAATATTTATAGATTTTTGATTTAATAGTTCTAATAAAACGTTCGACTATTGCAGCCTTTTTCTCACTAAAAACATGGTAATGTTTAATATTATACCTATCCAATAATGCTTTTACTTTTGTATTAAAAAATTCGGTACCTTGGTCTGTCTGAAAAAATTTAACATTTTTATTTTTACGAATAATTGGTTCAAGTGCAGCATACACAGAGCCGGCACTTTTGGATTTTATTGGCACACAATAAGCATATTTAGAAAAACAGTTAATTACAGCTAAAATAAAAGTAAAATTTGAATTATCTCTCGCCAGCGAGCTCATATCAATCAAATCTGCCTGAAGCAGATCCACCTCACTTTTAATCTCATATTTTCTCCTATTAAAATGTACTCTTGGAACAGAATGCAATTCTTGTGCTAATCTATGTCTAAGTTCATTCATTTTTGTCGACATCACACACGCGCGATTGTATCTCAACTGCCTCGGCACGCATCGTCGCATAGGTAATCTATTTTTAGCCACCCTCTTTTTTGTAAAACAACACTCCTCCTTCCTTCTCCACTACTCACTCGCTGCTGCGCACTCGGAGAGGAAGGTTCTACTCACTTCTTCACCACCTCCTTCTCCCCCTCCTTCTCCTCCTTCTTCATCTTCTTCTTCTCCTTCTTCAACTTGGGGGATTCTATAATGGCCCCATGCCAAGGTATGAATCCCATCCGGGGCAATATACCTTTTATCATCATAGCATGAGAGCGCTGTTTTTGCACATTCTATTTGATAAATTTTATGCGAAAAACTCCTAATCATATTGAAACGCTCGTAGTGTCGGATCCTTTCAAATAAACACTTCTTGTATAGATCAAACGATAAGCACCTGTCTTTAATTTGACGTTTCACACCTTTAGCAGTATTTTTTGTAATTTCATCCACATCGTCCATATATTTGAAGGAATACAATTTGGGGCGGAGACCGACAAACTGTGTAATTATCTTTGAATTTGCTTCATCCTTAAATTTCCCAACCACTTTTTTATTTACAAGACTATAACATTTGTGAGTGGATGGGTAATCAGATGTGTCAAACCACGTCAAATTATTCCTAATATCCTGGTACACATCCTTTGTTTTCAATTCATACATCAGGCTATCCGTATCCGACATTAATAGATTCACATTTTCAGGACGATATATGTTCAAAATCTTGTTGTAGTGGAAATCAAACATTAGGTGTTTACTCAATTCCAAAATGGTGAATCCTGCAAAGATGGGTTTTTTCAAGCTGATTTCAATCTTTCTTAGAAACACCCCGATTACATGCTTGTTATAAATAACCCATCGCTTGACCAGAGGTTTCGAAATTAATTTGTCTAATTTTTTTTCGTCGGTAACAAGCTCTACTTGGGTGTGGTTTCTATCACACTGCAATGTTTTCCCATAGATTATATTACTCAACGCCTTGAAATTTTGAATTTCAAACTTATTTTTTGCGTTTCTCCTACACTCTGTGTTGAAATCAATGTAGGGTTTCAACCATCGTGATTGCGTGAACCTCACCACGCGATGAATACATTTAAGCCTCATTCCCAATTCTACATACAATTTTAAATTCCTATAATGTAAAACATATTTCGTGCGGTCATAGAGGGTGGCCAAAAGTTTTGTTGTTAATATTTGTCCCTCATGTTTCTGGTAGTCAGACAATAGATGGTGAGGTGCTTCTTCTTTTGTAGGCGCTAGCGGAAAATGATTGTGTAAATCGTGAAGCGATTTAGGATATTCGAGATCACACTCGATAACGTAGCCGAACTCTGAATCCACCGGCAAGTTTAGAAATTCAACTTGCGCAATTTCATCTTGTGATAGAAATTTGAAATTTCCGTCTGGGAGTGGTTCGCACATTGCGTACCCATATAAATTACAAGCGTCCAAATATAAAATATAGCTCGTCGGTTTGCTTTCATCGTATTTCTCATGCATAAAAGGATTATTGGCTTCGGCAAATCTGTGTGGTATAACAGATAACCCACCTCGTACATTCTGTTCAAACATTAAGTGCATATCCACATCTGTAATCAGTCCGAGCTCGACTTTTGTATAATACAACATACAATTCCACGAGAAATGTGCCAGAGACAAAAAATGGGTTACATCTAATCCGTATTTTTCAAACATTGATGATCTCATATCCTCAAAAACGTCACACAAAAGGAGTGTATCACAAAGTAGATACAAATCATGATATTGTCCGAGGTTTTCAATGTCACACGCTCTCCAAACATTCTGTGCATGCGCGTACTCCCTTTCTTCTAAAGGCGAATCTGACAAGTCGTTGTAAAATGCCTCAATTGGCGGTAGGTTGACTTCTTCAAATTTCTCTGGCGAATCGAAATATGTGTATGGATACACTCCCTTTTTAACTAAAAGCCTCAGTTGTTCGGGTGTCTTGAACAGTGTATGCATTCTCCTGAATTTCGATTCCAATCTTCCATCTTCTGACAAATTTTTAACAAGACTATCCAAAGAGGCATTCATAAATTTCAGGCTATCTAGAAACTTGATTCGTCCCACGCTGATTGTCATAAACTTTTCCGACGAATTGGCAATGCATTGTATTGGTTTTTTGCATTTACCTAAAGCCTGTACGATATGATGGCTGTCATATCCCGTGAAGTTGTGCATGAAACAGGGTATGAAATTAGGTGCCTTTCCATTCAAATTGCACGACTGATGTGCGGCACAAATATATGAACCTGTTTCGTGCGAGTGATGCCTACACTTGATGTCGCCAATCAAGAAATCCTTCCCACACAGCCCGCATTTTTCCGCACTATTAAAATCTCTTTGTTGCGCTTCACTCAACCGAATCATAGGTATTTCTCTTTTCATGTCCTCGTAAAGCACTTCACCCACACTTGTAATTTCATCTAGAAATTTTTCCACAATCTTATCGGCAATATCTCGCGACCGATAGATACGTGGTCCATGACAAATTTCGCCATCGATATTGAGTACGACAAAACAGTATCCGCATGGAACGTGTCGAGTTGCCTTTTTTGTAAAGCTTCCAGTGATGGGCACATCATCAACTTCTTCTTCTTCTTCTTCTTCCCCACTCTTTATTGGCACAATAAACGACTCAAAATCGGCATAAATAACATATTTCGGTTTCAAGGTATACGTGTAATTTGTAAATTTCAGTTTCTCATCTGCCTTGGGAAGTGTTGTTCTCTGTGCAGCAAATTTTGAACACTGCTCTTTGTGTTTTTCCAAATTTAGTTTTCCATCCACGTTCAACGATTTCTTTGTTGTGAAGCGATGGAAACAGAATTCACAAACATGTACCTCCCCATTATGTTTTGATAAACGACTCAAAAGCCGAGACAACCCGTTTTTCCCGTTTGCGGTGTTGATGAGACAAAAATGTGATTTTCGGGGATAAGTTTCGCTTGTTAGCAACAAAAGATTAATTTGGTGAGTACGCTCTCTGTGTATGCTACACCTGTATGGGAAAAATTTTCCATTGTCGTACGCAATTACATTTATGGATATATCAGGATTTAAAGCTTCAAATTTCTTAATGTCCTGCAAAGTAGCAGGAAAGTTGACCCCGTTTGTGTTGACTGTGTGAGCAAACTTGCTCAAATATTCAACACTCATATGTGTATTTCGCCGATAATGGAAATAAGCGAGAATTGACCACAATAGGCATTTCTCGTCATTGAAATTTTTTATGTTAATCACACACTTTTTCCTTACAATAAAATCGGGAGTCTCTACAAAGGAAGATGAAGATGTATAAATCGGATTATACCTAATTACGTTGAGATCCAGCGAATGGATCCTATTTATTACCCAACCACTGCCAAATCTAACAAAATTTTCAAAAGAAGATAAAATTTTCCCAATAGCTAACACAAAATCCCTATTCCATTCATTCAAATTCTCACATACATTTACACTAATTGCCGAGTAGCTGTGAAAGTTCACAGTTGCTGAAATTTGTTCACTTTCCTCGGGTTGCACAACAAGTTTTTGTAAAATCACATTTAAAACAATGAACCACTTTACATTTCCGTTGAACCGCTGCGACTCGTCGACGATAAGCTGCAGCACCTCCTCCCTGCTTGATTCCAGCGTAGATTTGATGTCACGTTCCTCCTCCAGATACGTGAATCTGTATCTAGCTGCGCTGCCGTTCAAACCCTGAATCTTCTCCGTCGTATGAGCCATTGTGAAATCGTTCTGCTCTCTAAAACAAAAAGTTAGTAGCAGATTAGAAGTTGATCACCACAGACTATTCTAAATTACGAATGATTGACTTTCAAAGGAAGCGATTCCACTGTGTTCTCCAACTGAAAGGTTAAAAAAGATTATGAGTGTGAAACAGATTATATCTATGGATATAAACGTGGCGGTAGACGAGGAAGAAGAAGAAAAGTTTATTAAAAATAAATCCTCGTTCGAAAAACAATTAATACATAAATTACGCTTCCACCGTTATGAGTGCTATGGAAGAGAATATGGACACTATTGCATGTGTATAAATCCTGCACTCAATGAACCATTACACCAATTTATTGGAGAATGTAATTCAGATACTTGTTTTTATCGAATAATGCAATTACATATTGCAGATAACCATCACGAATCGTGTAATGGCGTCTATCATACATTTAATATGTGTAACAACAAAATTGATAAATTTTTGTGTAATTCATCCAGAAAATTTCGGTGTGGGAAAAATTGTAAATTATTTCAAACACTCAAGTGTGTTGGTAAAACTAAGTAGGAATACTGAACGTAAGTTTACTCCTCCAATGTACAACAATCGGCAGCAGAATTAGTTGAATGGAGATGCTCGCATGCAATGTGTTTTCTGCAGAATAATAGTTTCTACCGAGAAAAATAATTCGAAATAATGCGCAGTCAATAATCGCTACTTACATTGTAAAAGGGTGATGGCAAATGATGAACTCTCTCTCTCTAAGATGTCTGCTCTCTCTCAGATGTGTGCTCTCTCTCAGATGTGCGCTCTCTCTCAGATGTATCCTCTCACTCAGATGTGTGCTCTCTTACACTCCGCTGGTACAACTGATCTAAAACAAACAAGTTAGTAGTGGATTAGAAGTTGATCAGCACACTATGGATCAATCACACGTTTTAATGTACGAAAGATTGAGGTTGTTGAGTTTTGATGAGAGATGGAAAAAATTCGAATCTCCCCTTTTATCGCCTAAACATTTAGCTAAACTGGGATTTGTATTCAAGACGCCACCAGACTCAGTGCAGTGCGTGTTTTGTTTAGTTGGTTTGGAAAAATGGCTAATAACAGACGATCCCGAAAAAGAACATGAAAAACATAGTCCGAATTGTGGGTGGAGGAGAATGCATAATATTTCTATCGAAAATGAAAATTTTAATAATCTTCGCAATTACGAGCAGCGAATAAAGACATTTTATCAAAGATCAAAGCCCCACTGGTCAAACTCATTTAATAAGAGGATATTGGTTTTTAAAAGAAATGCTGAATATTTCGCGAGTAATGGATTTTTTCTACATAAAACGGGTTATTTGCAATGTGTATATTGTAAAGTAATTATTGCAGATTCGAAAAAACTGTGTCATGCATCATTTTGTATATATAATAAGAACAGTCTTAAAGGAGAAGGAGGAGAAGGAGGAGAAGGAGAAGGAGGAGGAGAAGGAGAAGGAGAAGGTGAAGAAGGAGAAGGAGGAGAAGGAGAAGGAGGAGGAGAAGGAGAAGGAGAAGGAGAAGGAGGAGAAGGAGGAGAAGGAGGAGAAGGAGGAGGAGAAGGAGAAGGAGGAGGAGGAGGAGGAGAATTAATTGAAAAAGTAAACAAACCTGCACGAGAAGGAAGCCGAGGAATCACTTGCGCTCTGTTGTAGACTTGAAACGTCTCTAGTTGGAACTGAAACATACAAAATAGGGAAAATGGATCAGATTGATGTTTAAAAATTTGGATTATGCACACTTATTATCAGATTATGGAGGTGACGTCTGCATTAAGGTGTGAGAAGATTTATTGTAAATATTATTGAACAATTACTATTTCTATTACAATTGCTCCAATTTAATATGCAAGATTTTTTGCACTAACAGTATTTAGCCAAAAACTTGTAAAAATGCGTGATTGGGTTGAAGATAATTTTTATGAGTTTGATTATTTTGTGGCTTTATTTCGAGTTTGTTATAATTGATTAATGTAAATAAAGATTTGAATTATTATTGCTCACCTTTGTTTCAAACTGATGTGATGCTTTCAAAATGATCACTCTTCTTGTTGTGCCGTTCAAAAACGCAAATGCTCTTTTATCGCTGTGCGCGGATAGCTAAAGTTCAAACTGTTGTGACACTTTCAAACTGATAAAAGATGATCGCACTTTTTTTCGATCCGATAACTATGACGTTCAAACGCGAATGATCTTTTAGCGGTGTGCGCGGCTAGCTAAAAAAGGATTGCGGGATGCGATGAGCATTCCTTTTTGGAGTAGGTGAGCACCTAAAAGAAGGAAGCTCGCAGGAAGCTCTCGCTGGCACGCGCTCGCTTCTCCCCCTCAACACGGTGTTCTATTTTTATCAGTATGTTTACATCTGTCAACATGGAATGTGCTTTGGCGATGCGGCACGTGTGGAAAACGATAGTACTATTTCTATTTCTATTATGCTGTCTAAACACCGTACTACTTTTAAATAAAGATAAATCGTGCAATCTGCATGAGAAACGAAATGATACGCAATTTCTTTTCAATTCCTTTGGATCGTCAACTTCACTGAGAAATCATACTTTATTCAATATTAAATCTTGCGTTAATTCGTATTATAAAACACCAATTTCCTTCGAAATTGGGTTGATACATTGGTATAAATTTATGGTTGATGAGCGAGAAACAGTTTGCAATTTCTACAAATACTATAGCGTTCTTGCAAATTGTGCCGAGACTTTTAATGAAAAATCGAATTTTCTTTTGAAGAAAACTAATCAATTATGTAGTACTAGTAGTAGTAATTACAGTTCAGTTTATGTTTAACCTTTAAAGGATGAACACTGTTAAGAAAAAGCGCCGCACTGTTCGTAAGCGTGGTAGAGGTATTTTATCAAAAATTGGGAATATTTTGGGTACAGTGATAAATAGGGGGGTTGACCTGTTACCTGTAGAAGCGCACCTAGATGGGTATAATTTCTGCGGTCCAGGAACGAGGTTAAGGTCGAGGTTAGCACGTGGAGATAAAGGAATAAACCGTCTTGATGATTTATGTAAGACGCACGACATAGTTTACTCCCGAGCGTCTGATAACAAGACGCGGGCGGAGGCTGACAGGCACTTGGCAGATGGAGCTTGGGAAATTTTCAAGGACCCAAAAACGGGGTTATCTGAGAGGGCATATTCTTATCTTGTTACAAACATTATGAAAGCGAAATCCGCATTTGGTGGCGGTTTGAGAAAACGAAAAACGAGGGGAGTTAGAAAAACACATAGTGATAGTATTAGGCAAAAGGCGATCAATAGGTTAAAAAATCATATTGCTGGTCGCGGTTTTTATCTGAAACCATATCCAACAGGCGGAAGAATACTAGTACCTCCCACCCAATACGGTGTAACACTATTTCCTAAGGTTAAAAAGAAGCAAGGAGGAAAAAAGCAGAGGAAAAGACAGAGAAAAACGCAAAGATGAACGGCCCGCTGTCAAACTATGACCTGATAAAATGGTGCAAATTATTAGATATTCCACTAAGGGGCATATATATGATTGATACACTTCCGAGTAAAATTCGAAATAATGAGCTCGCAATTGTTAATTTAGACAAACAGATTGGAATGGGAACACATTGGACTGCATATATTAAACGAGGGAAAAATGTGTATTATTTTGATCCGATCGGTGACTTGCAACCGCCACGCGAATTGGCAAAATATTGGGAAAAAGAAAATAATGTAAAAATATTCTATAATACCAACCAATTGCAGCGGGTAAACACAGACATTTGTGGGCACCTAGTGATTTTGTTTCTTGCTAACCAGTTGTAATTTTACGCTTGTGTTGAAAGCATTAGCTGAGTGAGTGATGGCTGTTATTACACTAACCTCAAAAACAAGTAATCTATATGAGAATTTAAACCACGCTCTGGAATTGGATAAAAATCGCGAATGGGAAATTGGATTGGTTAACTTGTGGACGTTTAATAGTATACCGAATATAATAAGGGGGAAAAATTCCAGTTTTAAATATGGAGATAAACTGGTGAATCTTGATACAGGATCGTACGAAATTGATAATATAATAAGCGCTATAAAGTTGAAATTGAACTTGAGCGATGAGAGTCTTGTTATACAACCGAATAATAACACTATGAAAGTTGGAATTTATTCCGATAAACCAGTAGATTTAACTTTTGACGATTCAATTGGTAAGACACTCGGGTTTGATAAACTTCTACTCGAAGCAAATACATGGCATTATTCAAATCATTTAGTCTCGATCAGTCATATTAATACAATCGTGGTGTCGTGTAATTTAGCATGTGGAAGCTTCGCTAACGGAGATGAAAAGCATATTATTTACGAATTTCTGCCGAGGGTACCGCCCGGTTATTTGATTAATGAAACGCCCGCAGAAATTATATATGTACCTCTCAATACGCGCAGAATTCAGTTTATTAATGTGACGGTAACCGATCAAGACGGATCACTTATCGATTTTCGAGGGGATAGTATAACTGTGAGGTTACATATTCGTGAGAAAAGTTAGAAGATGGGTTTTATTGTATTCAATGCCGTACCTAAGCGTCGAGATGAGAACAGAGAAAGCGTCAGTAGGAGTTTAAGCTCAGTAGCGTTAACACCTATGTTAACGCCGAAAAACAGATTAACAGCTAAAAACGCGAGAATACTAGAAAAATTGGGATTTATAGTTAATTGGAAAAATGTCGGGAGCCGCAATAAGTGAAATTCTAGATGTCGATAGTCAAATTCAATTTTACTCTGATATTACTAAGTACGAATTTCACACGCACACAACATATTCTGGACAGAAACTAGGTAATTCGGATGAAGTAAGGCTTCCTGTAAATCAGCAGGATATATACACACTGCCTTGTAAATCCTTTCTATTTATTGAGGGGAGTGTTAAATGTACAAAGCCTGGTGCGAAACCCGAGGATCCGCCAGTGCATGCCGAATATAAACTTGTCAGCAACGTGGTAGGCCATCTGTTTGATGAGATACGTTATGAATTGGCGGGACAGCAAGTAGCGAAATCGAGACTTGTCGGAATTACGTCTACAATTAAAGGATTGCTTTTGAAAAATGTTTTCGATACAAATACATACCAATTGGCAGGATTTGATAGAGATGGATATAAGTTGACGGATAATAAATTCATTTTTTGCGTACCGCTGAAACTTTTGTTACCATTTTTCGAAGATTTTCAACGAATAATTTTAAACTTGAAACAAGAGCTTGTATTATTGAGAAGTGCGTCGGATCTAAACTGCGTTGAATCGGCTACAGGAACAAATGTTTCTTTAACAATTGATAAACTACAGTGGAAAATTCCGTACATCCATTTGGAAGATCACGTAAGGTTGAAATTTTTGAAATTACTCGATTCTGATCGCCCTTTAAAACTTGCGTTTAGAAGATGGGAGATTCACGAATTTCCAAACATGGCCACATCGAGAATTCATTCGTGGGCGATAAAAACATCGTCGCATTTAGATGTTCCACGCTATGTAATTTTAGCCTTTCAAACGGCTCGGAAAAATGCTATTAATAAATCAATGTCTGATTTTGATTCGTGCGAGTTGTATAACGTTAAATTATTTCTAAACAGTCAATATTATCCCTATGATAATTTGTTGGGGAATAAGCAGATAATGTACCGTATGTTTTTAGATTTCGCGCCGAGTTACTATAATCGCACTATAAATGCAGAACATGGGAACGCTATTGATTTTAAAGCGTTTTGCGAAAAATCACCAATAATTGTGATTGACTGTTCACACCAATCTGACCATTTGAAAACATCCACAGATATAAGATTAGATATGGAATTTAGTAAAGAACTACCAAACTCGACTTCGGCATATTGTATTCTTATAAGTGATTCAATAATGGAATACACACCTTTAACCTCATTAGTTAGAGAAGTACAATAAATTGCCGGTAGGGGTATGTTTAAAATATAAAAGGCGAAATGTAAAAAATAATTTATCATTCGTGTGGGCGTGTGTGAGAGAGCAACATGTCCACTTCTTCGCTGTTTCAAGAGGCGATTGGAGATTTTGAGGTAAGTGAAGAGGGAAAAACACGTACAGTGGGAATACAGTGTGAGATGGAAGAAAAGAAGAAGAAGAATTTTGCCGTTGCGGATCTACACTGGTTTAAGGGAGATAATAATCAAATAATTTTAAAAGAATTCGCGCTGGTTGATCGGGCTGGTAATTATGTGGTACTACACTTTAAACCTCCTTTTCCGAAATCTACTTTGAGCTGGAAAATGTTTCGCGAGGCTACCTGGTTAGAACAACATTATCATAAAATATTATGGGATGAGGGGGAGATGGAGTTTACAGATTCATTGATGAGAGGATATCTCGGCGCGTATGATTGCATTTTTACAAAGGGAACAGAAAAAGCGGCGTTTTTGAAAAAGTATCATAATGATGTACGTTGCATACCGGAATATTTTGCGAAACCTAATTTCACAAAGTTTAAAGATACGTGGTGTTTTGAGGTTTGTAACATACACAAAAATGTAGAAGGTGGGAGGTGTGCTCTAATAAGTGCACAACATTATTTGGAACTATTAACATCTAACACGCTTCCAAAGATAGGAGAGGAGGGGGATTATACTTGTGAAAATAATCGAATGAAAAGTATGAGGAATTGCACTTTTTATAGTAGAACAAGCAAAAGAAATTATGCGAGACAAGGATTTTACTATGATGGAAAAAAGGTCGTATGCGTTTACTGTGGTTATGAGTTGGAATCACACAAAGTGAGAATTTGTAGCATGGGCGTTGGTAGGAAACCTATCAATTTTTCGGTATTAATCCCGCTGTATAAATAATTAGTTGTAGATAATGGATCCTCAGAAGTGGATGTGTGCGGATAAAGAATTAGAGAACAAATTACGAGAATATCTGCAGTGGTTTGATTTGTGTGAGGATGCCATTAGAAATTCTACTCGTGAAAACATTGGACTTGCGAGACAGTTGAAACAAATTTTTTTAAACACTGTAAATTTGAGCGATATTAACCATTATTTATCCTGGTACAGGCCGCATAGGCTTTGCGTTAAAAAATTATTACAAATTGAGGAAGAAGCTACAAACTGCGCTTGCGCAAACAGCGGTGGGGAGAATGCATAAAAGGAGTGAAATTGAGAAACTTGAATCATTAGGAAAGATGAGACGTTTCAACATGGGTGCATTCAATGCTTTGGCACGTGAGGTGTTGCCTCTAGAATCAGTACCTCTCGGTTCATATCTGACCGTTGAAAGCGCAATAATTTATGGTACAGGCAGAGTGTTACTAAATCTCGACGATCCCGACAGTGAGGGTGACTCTTATTTCGATTTATTACTATGTGATAAATTTAAAAGCGTATTAAATAATGAAAACTTGACAGATTTTAACAAGAGAAATTTTGTATTAATATGCGAACATGAGAACGGACAAGTAGAGTTGAAAGAAATGTAAATTTTTACAATGGGTTTTTCTCCATAGCACAGGTTTATGTGACCTAGCCCTGTGCGAACCTCTTTTTACCCAAATAAAAAAAGAGTGACCTCCAATAAGGCGGTGAGGTTGACGTTCCTTTGGAGGCTTTTTCTAACTAACAAACCGCCGGTCATTCAGTATGTGTTTAACTATCATAGAGGAAGGATGCGATGCTACAGCTATACAAAATTTAAAAAACTATCCCGTTTACTGATGGCAATTTCAGTAAGCGAGTTTGATATTATTGCAAAGAATATTAAATTTTCAACCGAGGCAGATGATGGAACTTTGTCTGCAACAAAAACTGAGAATTTCTGCTATCCTATTTTATCTGAAATATATGATCTCCTAGATATAGTTATAAGTGAGGAGGGTCATTTGCACTATGGGTGTTCTAACAATTCCCCAATACAAATTATTTCAGATACAAACGAACTTTGGGATGCTCTATATGATTTAGCGGATAAAAAATGTAAAAAATTTTAATCATGAGGGGGAAACCAACAGAACGTGGCATGTGCATTGGGAGATGGGGAAAAGTTTAAATAGAGTTGCCAGCACTTTCAAGGTGTCTCTCCCGCAAAGGTGTAAACAGTTACAGAAATAGAGAACGAAGAGAACGGCGAGGTGAAGCTATCTGTCGGCCTAGCCTAGCAGGATGAAGTGGAAACGAAAAAGGGTGATAACGCGGAGTGGGTTGCGGCGTGGGGGGGGGGGGGGAGTTGGGTAGAATACGGACAAGTGGAAAAGAAAAAGCCCGTTAACAAAGTTCGAGTCTTGTGTTGATGCAATGTGCAGTGAACCAAAGATAGAATTATTATTTTAATTGAATTGTTGTCTCTCTCTCTCTCTCACTCTCTAAAAATTCGCAAATATTTACTTAGAGGAATATTCATTTTGTATGAGGCCTTCCATACAAAAACTATGTAGGTGGTAAACGCTATATTTACAGTAGAGGGCCAATAACTTGGGCAATCGCCAAATTAGGGGGATTATTCTGTAAATAACTTGGACTTGGAGAGTGAGAGTAAAGCGAGAGTAGGGGGGCGGGGGGGGTATATTAACACTGCACGTGCGAAAGAGAGGGCTTTGAGAATCACAGCAGGAGGTAGCAGGTGTGCAGCCTCAATTAATAGCTAAATCTGGCGGCGGGGGCTGATGCTATTGCAAATATAGATATAGTAATTGCAAGCAGGTATATATAGATATATAATTGCAAGCATGTATATATAGATATAAAGCTGTATGTTCTATATTTATTGGGAACCTTCTGTGAGAGGTGGGGTCAGGGGGGATAGGTCCTCTCTCATTGGTGCTTGCGGGGGTCCCCCTTTAATCTATTGGGAATAAAGTGGGGGCACATAGGGAAGGGGGTATGTGACCTTAAAAACAAAATGGCTGACTGCGACAGGGGGGAAGGGGTAGGTGTTTACAAAATGTCTGACCTGGGGGAGGGGGAAGGGGGGTGGCCACGCCCCCCTGTCTTCTGATTGGTCGCGGCAGTATTCTCGATAACCCCTACTGCTATGCTGCCCTAGCAACAAGATACAACTTAGTTGGAAACCTAGTGTTAGCGTTTCACAGCTTAGCACTAGAAATTTTCAAATTCCAAGTTGAAACTAGACGGCTAGTTGTATCTTCTTTTATTCACTTAACACCTAGTTAAAATTTGAAATTAATCTAGTGTTAGCATTAACTAATTTTTATTTACTTCAACCATTTTCTCATTGACCTGTAGGTATGTTTAGTCCCTTAAGCCGATTACGACTGTGGGTGACTTCAAACAGCCAAAGAGCCTAATACAAATGAGGACTGAGTGAGCTGCAAAACTCACTGACCTACAAAGTCATCAGTATGCCGAGCTCACCAAAAAAAGTTCTGAAGCTCCATGATTAGCAGTTCATTCACACCACTACACAGTCTGGTTGCATAGGTGAGTGCTTCTGTGTATATTATCTAGCTCACCTTTGAGCTACTTCATGCGTCCATGCCATTACTCGACAATGACGGTTGGAGAGCAAACAATCGCTGTAGTTTCTTTGCCGAATAATTACTATTACTTATAAGAATTTATACGACCTATAGCCAACTTTGAATAGTTGTAAGTATTCTTGACACAACATGGTATGATTTTTTCACAAGTGATAATATTTTCCTATCACTATCTTATGTTTATGCCTTGTGCAAAATGAATACGAGAATGCCTAGATTCAAATACTCATAGCTATTCAAAATTGAATAAGAGTTTAGATATACCGCAATATTTGGAAGCTAAAAGTTAATAGGCATTTTTATTTTTATGATGATCTTGTGACATTTTCCCTAATTCGATACACTCAGTATTTCTTACTCAAAAGCTATTGAGTTTAATTTTGATGAGATTAAATAAATTAATGATGATGTACTTGAAGCAAAATGCCCGCGAAAACCATAGTGATCTATATTAAATAATCTATCGTCCGGACGTCGTATGAGCTTTTGAACTTTTCAATCCTCGCGAAATTGATTCACTAAGAAAACCGCAACGAACATAAACTGTAACTATCCGTGAAATTTTTAGGAGGTTTTTTGCTGATTTGCTGGCGTGAGTCTTGAGTCTGAAATTTATTTCTGGGGTCTTTTGTTGCGCTATTTTAAAGAAAAATTATAATTCAATTTATCGCCATGAATGAGAGAGATAGACAGGCAGTCTATCAGATAGATAGGCAGATAATTGAATTCTGCTGTTATTTGCTACATTTAGTGAAAATAATAGAGAAGCTTCAAGAATTGTCAAAAAGTAAGAGTTGTGAGTAGAGAACTAAAATCATCATTCGAAGGCTCAAACATTTGTGGAGAATTATCCAAGTCAATGGAGCTTTAGTTGTTAGAATATGAAATAACATTATTCGAGTAAAGTTCAAGAAATGGATGAATTTACTATGAAGTAAATATATTATTTAAGATGAAGTATAAAAAATTCTAATAACTTGTGTAGGGCTGAGCTTTATCAAAATAATATAGACAATAAACTCCAATTGCCAGAGTTTTCACGCAACATAAAAAAAATTGGAAACATACAGGCCCGTATCCATGAGCCTACCTTTAGGTTCCGCAACTCAAGGGAAACTAGAAAATAATTAATTCAGAAAGATTTTCAAGTTTTATTTGAGTTGAGGAAAGTCTATAAATACGTACTCAAATGTAATTTCCCAACAATATCTTATGGAAAGTCCCTCTTGAAAAATGAAAAACTTCTACTTAGCAAACTTCAATTTACGTTTTCTAAATAGAGTGGTTGAGAACTTGTAATTTGCAACAAAATCCTTTGAGAAGTATTCACAAAGTATAGAATTAGTTCTCTCAACTCTATGCCTTGTGGAAATACACCATTTCCCCTCAGTAAACCTTTTTCCTTTCCCAGAAGAAAATTTTTGTAATTTCTCGACTAAATCCCGTGAGAAGTGCCCCTGACCTTCCTAGCTTGATAAGTAAAGACAACCCTGCCCAGAAGAACCCTCCTTTTATATACAGGTCGAGATCTGCTCTACAACAGCTCTATTCTTTTCCATCAAAATAATTAGATTAATCTCTTCACAAGTTTGCTATTTCATAAGCAGCGTGAATTGTAAAGACACCCCATGCCAGGTAACTTCTTTCTTTAGGTCTAGATCTCCTCTGTTGTTACTCCAGCTCTATTCTTTTCTCACATAATAATTATTAGATTAATCTCGCCACAAGTATGCTATTTCATAGTTGATAAGCAGTGTTTTCTATCATCTATTTATCCACATTTACACTTAATTACTAAAAATAATTGAATACACTCTACATTATTTTAAAATGAATGTTGTATCTTTTCAAGCTGAAAACAAGCATTACAATGACGGAATGCGAAAGTATTAGCTCAATGTTGAGCAAGGTTCTAATGAAATGAGTGTTTGCAGAATGAAACCTCATTAGTTCAGTGTGCTGTTCTGGCGCCTTTGTTTTGTCTATTTTGGAGAATGTGAAAGAGAATAAAAGAAGATAGAAAGAGAGTGAAAAATGGCGGAAAATAATTCATAGTGGAAAAGGAACTGCGCCGGATGGAAATAAAGACCTCTGAGAAAAAGACGTGGGAGACAGCAGATCTGTGAGATACGGGAGAAACGGAAATCTTAGCTCAATCTCAGTTCAAAAGAAAGATTCCCCCATCTCAATTAATAAAGCCCTCCATGGCAGGCCTTTAAAGCGTTTCCGCGCAAAAGTTTGGTCGATTTCTCCAAACATTCGTTGCAAGGATTGGCATTTGACCCTGCCAATGTCAAACACACGAGTTGGTTCAATTGAAACTTCGATACAAAGCCTGACGAATTCTGGCTCTGACACACACTTCATTTATCGAAAAGTACCACACTTGATACAATTCAATTTCAATCCTTGTCAGTATGATCGATACAAAGCTTACATATATAAAAAAATTCATCTGTGTTAATAACAATGATTATGGATATAAAGTATATCAAGAAAACTAGATGCATCACTCCTTAAGCAAAGCGTGTGTTGAGAGATGGTGAAATTATTATTAGGAGTTGCCCGACCACTTCTCCCATGAACTCTGATTCTCAAGAGAGGATAACAGGTGATTTTATTGGTATGAATGCTTCATATGCCCATGTGGTGAATAATCACACTATATCAAATCAAACTATTGTTACTATTATTATTTCATTCTCATATAATTTAATATGTAGTCTATCCTATCTTCTGTCTATATTATTAGATTAATTTTTTCAGTTTCATTGTAATGAGCGATATGATAGTTATTTATGAATTAAGAGCGTAAAGAGCGACTTTATCACTCAATCTTAACAGTTACCACACGAAGCGTAGTGGAGTGCGGTAATTTTGCGAGAGAGATAAAGAAGCTTTACACTAAAAATATGTACAACATTTTTCCTTCAACTGCAGTTTTGAATTTCCATTTGATAGTTGTTGAAATTTCCGCACACAATGCACCATCATCTTTGAGGTTATGAAAAGTTCATCTGGAAATAATCAGCTGGCAAGCTACTACGATCTGCACTTTTGTACGATAATTTCAAAGAAATCTCATCCCAAAAAAAGTATTTTAAAATTAATTAAAAGATAGTTATTATTTATTTATTAAAACATAGATATTTGTAAAAATTGGACGCCAGGCTCGATAATCTAGACTCTAAGGTTGGCAACACTGGCGTGCATAAAGTAAAGCTATAACGCAACTAGCAGAATATTACGTTACAAGTGCGGGAAATGGTGTTTACCGTACGAGTATGATAAGTTAACGCATGAGACGAAGTTGAGTGTGGTATTATCATATGAGCACGGTAAACATCTTCCCGGACGAGCTACCTACGATTTTTTAAATTTTTTTTTGTCTAAAATATAAAATAATAATCTTTGAGCAAGTACAACACGTATCATCAAACATAAACTCAAAATCCACCAGAGAAGTAAAATACTAGAAATTCTTCTGAGATCAGTTGTTTTTCAAAATTCTGAATCAACTGGAATGAGGTAATATCCATTGGTATTTTTCTCTCCAGAGTTCCAGCTTATTAATTCACCCAGGTATTCAAAGTCGTCGACTCTCTTTATTCTTTGCTGATTAATTTTAAAAAATTCGGAATTTCAATTTTCGTTACTATTCTAGTTTTTCAAAGGAAATGCTGAGTCCAACTTTTGCTGATTGTTTTGCTTATTCTTTAATTTGCATTTCCGCTTCTAAACGATCTTTTGCTACAAGAGCCATATGATCGGCAAATGCATTTGAGTCCTTTTGCTCCTATTTTAATACCACTGATTTATTCAGATTTTTATTCCACTCTCTGACTACCAAAGTACAATTGAACAATAACAGTGATAAGCCGTCTCCTTGTCAGACCCCTGTTTTGATTAGAAACGGTTCTGAAAGCTCTCCCATAAATTTTACTTTAGAATAGGTTTCCGTTAATGTTGACTTTAATAGATTTGCAGTTTTGTCATTCAGGCCGAATTCTTTCAGTATTGATATTGAGGAGGATCTGTCAATGGAGTCATATGCCTTTTGGAAGTCAATGAAAGAACGTACGATCTGTTTGAAAGCTTACAATAGTTCATAATATTTTTAAGGTTGAAAATCGGTTCTGCACATGATCTACTTTCTCTAAAACCATCTTGATATTCTCCTAGCTCAGTGGTTCCCAACCTGGGGGCGAACGCCCCCAAGGGGACGATTAGAGCTCCTAAGGGGACGATTGTGGGGCGATGAGGATTTATACAAAAAATTTAATTGTTATTCCAAGATTAATCATAATTTGCATGGTAAGTGTAGACCACAGACTGGTGAACGAATTCATATCCTGTCTTAATATGTATAAATAATCAAAAACATTTATGGAGACGTAGGCCGACTTGCACTTACACAGAAAAAAATATTATGACTCAGTTTATGGCCCTCTCACTTGTAAGAAAGGTGGCGCTGGTAAACCACAAACAATTAGCGAAAGTATTGTTTCTCTTGCTGCTAAGAGAATTAATGAAAAAAGTCTTGGTGAGATCTCCAGCAATAAAGTAAGTCAAGCACTTCCTCTGAGTAACAATACTATGTTTCATGGCAGATTGATTAAAAGACGGCAGACGTTGAAGAAAACTCATTAACATGAAATAAATTTTCATTGCAAATTGACAAGTCAACGGTTTTTGATAACAAAGCAATTTGTTATCTTAAATGAGATTCATCAATGATGAGAAGGAAATGATTGAGGAAATGCTGTTTCCGAAAACTCTGAATACAGACACAAAGAGATCTTTGATTTTTAAAGTGGTGAAAGTCTGAAAGATTATTTCGAGGAGAAAAATATCCCTTTGGCGAATGTGCTTGCGCTACCGATGGTCCTCCTGCAATGACAGGTCGTCATACCAAGTTTCTCGCTCATCTTAAGAATGAAGTTCAATTCACTGTGTCATCCATCGTCATCACTTGGTGACGAAAAAATTGATGACCTGCATGAGACCCTGTACTTGATTATTGCTAATGTTAACAAAATCAAGTTTAATTCCCTCAATGATCGTCTATTCCGGGAACTTTGTCATAAAAATGATGAAGTAATTGAGAGATGTGAGGCGGCTTCCCAAAGGGAACTGTTTGCCTTTTTTTGAACTGTGTGGTTCGTTTTCTGAATTTATCGATGTAACTGATCCTACAATGAGTGAGAATTTGAGGCAACGCAAAGTGGAAATTGTGTACTTCACAGACATTTTTGAAAAAAATAATGGAGTCAATATGAAACAAGATGACTCTCATTAAAGCCAAAGGAATTTTTTTTCATCATTTATCGCGAAGTTGAACATTCTGAAGACAACAATTGGTCGTAAAGAGTTAATCCACTTTCCTACCCTTCAAAAGTGTTTAATGGAGGAAAACCGGATTTCTAAATTTACTGATAATAAAATTCCCATTTTCACTGACCACCTTGAACAATTGAAATGTGATATACAATCAAGGTTCAATGATTTAATTGAGTTGGAAATTCCAGATTGGATTATAGATCCATTTTCCTATGAAGCGGCAGATAAGCTCGATAACGTTATACTTCACAATATTTGACATATAAGAATAGCTTTCAGGTAGAAATTACAAATTACGGATTGACGTGATGAACCCTCAAATCAAACCTTGAATCAGTATCCCAATTCAGTCTGATGATGCTTGTCAACCCAGGCGAAACGGCTTGTCAACCTGAGATTTTTAATTTCTACTTGAAAATTATTCTTAGCCTATAAGTTGAATTAGCATTTTTACTTGGGGTCAATAAGAAATAACATAGATGAATAAAAACAATCGTTTTTATTATTTCTATACTCGTCATTAAAAAATTAGTCTCAAAGTATTTGATTCTAGTCACAAACTTACTCAATTGACTACATTTATATTTGACTAATTATACTTCAATGAATGTTTATCACTCAACATTAATTAATTACATCATACAAGTAAAATTTGAATGAGAAATAGGTATAAAGATGGGTATAGAAAATGAAGGGGGCGATGGGAGTTTGTCATATCTTGTGAGCGGGCGATGGGCCAGAAAAGGTTGGGAACCTCTGGTAGCTAATAATCCAATTGAGGCTCTGCTCAATTGGGAAGTGTATTTGATAGCAGTTTTTTACATGTACTGTGCTCCTGCTTGCGGGCAAATTGCGATGCAATTTAGCAAGTCATAAATTTATTTCGATTTAATTTTTTTTTTGTAATGTATATTACTTTTGTATTTTGTGATTATTTTTGTCAAATTATTTGGGTCTTTCTTAGAAACTTTTTTGTGGAGTGGATTTATAAGGGCTGTTTTCCAACTCGAAGGTATTTCTTCTTTTCCCAAATTTCTTTGAAGATATCAACTAGCGGAAGTTTAGCATTGATGTTGGACCTTTTCCAGAGTCCTGCCACTATCAAGACTTTACCTCGTGCCTTATTGATTTTTAAGATAAGATATCAAATTTTGGATTTCTTCAAAATCTGGAGGTTTAGATGGGTTTTTTTGTTGTTAATACTGAAATTGGAACGTTCGTCTAATTCTTTACCATCGAGGAGTTTCTCAAAATATTTTGCCAATATGCTGCAATTACCTCTGTTATTAAGAGCTAATTAACCGTTTTCATCTTGCAGTTGCAGGCTTGGTGGATTGCATTTTGATAATTTTTGTTTAAATGTTTTATACAAATTTCTTGTGTTATTTTTTAAAAAACTCTCCATCTATTTGTCCAAGTAGTTGGTTTTCGTAATTCGATGTTAGTATTATTAATGTTGCTATTAATATTATTATTATCATCACTATATAATATAATATCATTACATAGCACATGAAAGTATCGCTATTTGTGATGATAGAGAGCACATTGTCATGATATCATCGGCTCTCTGCTCATGCTCAGAAGGCTTATTTCTCTTTTGTGTGTAATTTGTTCAACTGCTCACCTAGTGTCTGATATATGTCACATAACTGCTGATAGCGTAATGATATCATAACAATATGCAAAGTGTCTCACCTTGTAAATGAGGTCATTGAATCTCGCCCTCGGATGCCAACCGTAACTTTTTCCGTCAGAGTCAGATACGTCATCAACCACCCCGGAGTCTATCCTTCTATCAGCGTCACCCAGCACAACACTGTACCTGACTCGACATTGGTGATCGAAGCCCGTACACCTGTTCAGGTACACCGACACCCGGCCCTCGCCACCACCTAAAATAACACACGAAATGAGTCACACCATTAGTAGATCGCTAAAATGGGCAATGATCAAGTAACCTATATTCAGCAAGGTAACGTAACGTAACGTACAAATACCATTTTAGACTGCACGTTTGTAACAGGGTGGATGCACTCAGGAATGCAAGCAGGAATGGTAAAATCAATTTCCCTGCATATCAAGTGTGCCAATTCAGGCTTCAGGCTGACCGACAATCGATCACAATGTCCAAGCATCCACGCTCGGCATACTTTTCAGATCATCTGAGCTACACTACAGCCTGGGCATGCATATGACAGACCTTTTCTATGTGTTGTACCAGCAGATAGAGAGACTATCAGCGGTCTTGATGTGCAATAAAAGTCTGTTTTGTTCAATAAAATCATGAACTATTATTTCAAATAAACTGTTATTTGTAAATATAATTTATATCAGTTTTGTGATTTTTTAGTGAATGTTGTTTTCCTATAAGAGCTACCGTACCTTATTGTACTTTGGTTCAGACCAGGGGCGTAGCGGTTACGTCCATTTTGCGACCATCCATTTGACGACCGTGCAAAAAACAGTCCATTTCGCGACCGTCTGTCTACCAGATGAAGGGCTCTATTGTTCAGAAGAGACGGGTGGTATCCTTTAGGACGACCTAACAGTTTGGTCGACCTACTGCTAGCACAGCCATAACTGCATAACCAAACCTAACCTAACCTGGCTAGATGTAACTGAACCACTTTTGTTTACTAGGTCGGTCGAAACGACAGACAATAACCATAGTTATAAAAGTACTACCATGGATGGACATTTCTAGTACTTATTGATAGGATTTGCCACTCCTCTTGCTCTTATTGTTCTTCTGAACAATAGAGCCCTTCATCTGGTAGATGGTCGCGGAATGGACTGTTTTTTGCACGGTCGTCAAATGGACGGTCGCGAAATGGATGACACTGGCGTAGCCAAGGTGTGCTTCCCGGGTCCGGACCCACCCCCCCCCCCGCCAGCATTGGATTACACTATATATAGGATTCATTTTGACCCATAATGTGGGTTAAAATGAAAAACTTCATGTTCAGAAGCACTCAAAACCCGGTTTTAGAGATATTATTTCCCAAATTTCTCTCTGAAGGCGGACCCCCGGACCCCTTTTGTACGGAAGAATCATATACATCGTCATTATTGTGAGAGGACACCTGCTAAATTCTTTCAGATATGGCCTAGGGTCCATATACAAGTCTATTTAATCGTGTATACAAGTTTGAATTAAAATTACTTAATTCACTGTGAATTAGGCCTGTGTGACAAGGAGGCCATATTTGAGGGGGTTACCCGGTCCGAGTTCTCCCCCCTATTGGCGATGACTCAATCTCCAGGCACTACATAGAATTGAATGTCACTCATAATGTGCGTTTAAATGAAAGGATTAATGTCTAGAAAAACTCAATATGTGAATTTAGAGAGTACTAGATTTTTTACGATTTGTACGAGAGCCTTATTGACCGAACGAAGAGAGTTTGTAACACACTGACGGCTAAACTCGTGTACCAAATTCAATGAAATTTTGCATGGATCTTCTTTTCAGGAATGACCAGCGTTGTATGTTTAAAGATTTTCGAAACATACTTGCATTTGAAGGATATTTGAAAGGAAAAAGTAAAGCTCTTAGGCCTTCTTCGATAGGAACATATGATTTTAAAATGAGCTTCTTCATTAATTAGCCCCCCGAGTCTATTATTATTATTCTGGTTGAGCCTTATTCATATGAATTAAGCTATTATTAAGCTATTGAGTGTAATAACAAGTGATTACTAAGTACATGATAAACAAATTTAATCAATATTGTTTTATAAACTTATTCATCAGACATCTGAAAAATTTGAGTATCCAGGTTATCCTCGCAAATAGAAAACACAGCCTTGTTGATGTGATACAGAGTGATCTTTTGTGAAAAAACAGACATGGAATAGACTACGAAAATTGATTGTAGGGTTAGGTATGATGACTGTTTTTAATTTTTCAATTGTGGTTATCATTGAGCACATCGAGTATGTTCCTCTGTGCAAGCACCCTATTCTAGGGCGTAAGGTCTACTGTTTACAGAACTACTATTATTTAATAAAAATTTGGAGGTTATCTCCTTAACACTTTGAGGTAAGAGCCAATTATACTGCTAATGTAAAGGTAGACTATAGAATTTGTCTATTACAGTCATATTAATTTCACATCAAGGATAGGCTAATTGGGATTCCAACTCAGTTATAGTACTGTATCTGAATTTTCTTCATTTTCTTTAGAGAAATACATGATATATTCACAGTATAATAATTAGTAAAATTTGTAGAAATAATAATTATTGGTTGAGCAAGTCATGAAATAATCTAGATTTTTAGACATTTGATTTTAATATTATTTTAGTCTTCATACTAATCTTTCAGAGTGGATTTCATGATAGTTTATCAAGAAAAGAATCTTTCAGAGTGTATTTCATGATAGTTTATCAAGTAAAAAAACTTTCAGAGTGTATTTCATGATAGTTTATCAAGTAAAAAATCTTTCAGAGTGTATTTCATTGGTAGGGGCTTTTGTTGGTTGAGGAAGGGGATTGTTTTATAATGAAATCAAGAATATTATCTGAGGTAGTTCATCATCTTTGGAGCCGGACCGCCTCGCGATATTTCTGGCCACGCCTGAATCAGGGGTCAGACCATACAAAAAAAAATCTTTCAAAACAATTTTAATCAGAAGACAAAACAAATTATGGAAATATTACATTATCATATGAAAATGTAATTCATAGTATACAGCGTAGTAACTTAACGTAGCGTAACGTTTCTAACGAAAGTAACAGAAACATAGCGTAACGTAACGTTTCTAAAGCGAGTAACAGTAACGTGCAAGTAACGGGCAAACACTACATTTGCATCCTGTGTGACCGTGGCCGCCTATCAAAGCAGCAGTTGTTATATTGTTTAACACTGGGCTGCTGTGACCAAACGATACGGCTGAATAATATACCCGGGGATCAAGGCATGGATTAGCATGGCATGATGTTCAATTTGCAAATGGGACACGTGTTTGTGGGCAGAGTGGAAGCTGCTAATTACAGCGAGAATTATACAGAGTTGGCTACTTCTTCCAGATAATGTCTCACCTTCATCTGATGGTACAACGTTATTGTTAATATCATTGCTATTTTTATTGTTAATGGAACATTTATGCTGAGAAATGAATAATATTAGAACACTCATGCCAAAGTAGTTGAATAACATCTATTACTAATGATTGACAACTGATGATATTCTTGATTTTCCAGACATCGATTTATATGAATCTCTTAAATTTAGATCAATCATATGAATAATCAGAATTCATTCAAATGTAATAGCATACAGCTTTTATTGGTGAGGAGAGCCTGAAGTTAGTTTTACCTCGCCGTTTGAGTCATGTAATGGGGAACCCTCAATTGCTTATCATTTGAGATTTACGATAAAATACAACATTTATAACTTTAAAAACTAAAAAAACACTTTTAAGTGGAAATCATGACTCACGATATGGCGTGACGGCCGTTTCACTCTGTTGTCAAGAGCATCGTCAGACGACCCACAGTACACTCAACATCATAATTTATAAGTTTATTGTGAAATCCCATTTGAAGAAAAAACCCCTACTGAAGGAAATTGATGAGAAAAATTATTGGAAATATATATTATTTCTGAATGTGAGAATAGTTTTCAAAGAGAAGAGTTGAAAGAATATTTGCGTATTAATTGATTTATTTTGAAGTTGATTGTGCTACATGTAATTAACTCTACAAGAGAATCAATAATACCATCATTCTCAATTCAGAAATGATGATTAATACACTGTTTTATGATGCAAAATGTTGTGTAATAGTATGCCATAACTTATTGTTTGATGATTGTAATGTACAAAATAACTTTGCGAGTACTATTCTATTACATTATTGCTTTATTATTTTATAGATTTACTGTCAGGAACTCTACCTATCCGACTATTCATGTCTCATTAATTTATTAGATTGTAATGAATTTTCAAAAATTCTCATTTTCTGAAAAATATATTGGTTTAGCTAACAAAATAAAAAATTCTCATATTCTGAAAAATATATTAGCTTAGCTAACAAAACTCGACCATCACCTTTTATTATACTGGATAAAAGACAGTGATGTCAAGAGGAAAATCAAAATATAAAATTTTCAAGGGAATTGAAAAAATACTTCAGGCTTTCTGCTGATGTGACACTAAAGAAGGGAACGTCCCATGAAGAAACGAATGAAAGTAATGCAATTTAAAATAATATTGCTATGCAAATAAGAGCACTTTCTCCTTAAACGACATTTCTTCATGAAGGTATGAAACTTTCGCTTCAGAAACATTACGGTCTACGGTCATTGAAAAAGTATTGAAATTCGCCGTTTTACTGTAGTTTTGTTCAGATAGGTTGATTGCTCTCGCTAAATTAAAAAAGTTTCAAGAGGTCTGTCGATAGTCTCAAGCTACATATATGCGCTAGATATGCTTTGGTTATTGGTCTCTATCACAATACTATTGGATGCTGTTGCTCCATTATTGGGCCTTTCTTCAAAACTAGAACATTTTTTTTGTCAATTATTGTACTCGTTTCTCAACACTATTTTTTTATACTTTTAGGGACGTGTGTCCACACTTCAGTAAAAGTGTGTCCACAAAATGGGACACACTTTTACTGACATCAGTACCAACCTACACATTCTACATATAAAATATAAAGGACACGAACTCAACACCTTGGAACAATTTGAAATATACAAACACACCACACACAATAAACAAACATTCTCAATGAACAACTAAATTTTAAATCACTTTTTAAACTTTTTGATCACATTTTACAAAAACCACAACACTTCTAACAAAAAAACTGACATGATGATCTAGGAACCCATGCCTCTGAAGATGGATCTCACAGATTCGAAAGCGCTCGGCCTACAGATTAAGTGAGTTATACTTATTCTTAATGAATATTTTACTGCAAGTCGTTAAATTTCACATGAAAAGTTAGTATAATAGTAATATATAAGTGGGGAATTCGAAGAAGAATCCAATTGAACGCATTGAAAACTAATCAAGGTCAACTTGTCAACTGTTGCGAGATTCTGGTCAAATTCGATTTTAGTTCATTTTCATCAGACACCTCCTTGTAATTCGATTTACCAACCAAAACTTCTACCTTCGTCTATAATCTATATAATAAGAAGAGAGAAAGGGTGCGCGCGCGCGCGCGCGTGTGTGTGTGTGTGTGTGTGTGTGTGTGTGTGTGTGTTTTGGTCTTACGAATTTTACAAAAACGGCAACGATTTGGAAGACTAAATTTAGCACATAGCTTCCTTTAACTCGTTTCAGTGCACCCTTGAAGCCCGATATTTTATTTTCCTTTCAGAATTTTTAAAATTGATGTTTAAAACTTCAAAACTTCGCATGTGGTTGTTGTTATTGTACCTCAATAATAGATCATAATATCAATGAATACAAACGAGAATTCTGGTTTGTATTCATTGATAATATGGTAGTCATAATTATGATTGATTCTCGTAGATTCAAGAGAGCTTGGTAACGCATTTTCCATTGGGCATGGCAGCGGAGTGCGTAGGACAGCTACTCATCATGCTTGAGAACTTTTGTTCGAATATCTTTTGGGGAATTTTTTGCTCACAGAAGTCAACTCTACAAAATTAGATTTTTATTTTCATAACTAATTTTGTTGAAATTATTTAGTTTGTACAATTTTTTCTCAAAGTTTGTTCTGAGTTCTGTCTGTAAGAGAAACCACTATTTCCATTCCAATCAACATAATAAATAAATACGTAGTTTTTTTAAAAGAATAATAAATATTCAAAATTTAACTAAATCCATTGCTGTTTGGGCTTGAATGGGGAATTTCTTAAAAATTATTATTGCCTATTAATATTATTATTAAAAATAAATCAATTAAAGATATAAAATTGAGTTACTTGAATCAAAACTTACTTAGGGTATAACCTACAATATTGTACAGAAATTAGGTGCTACATGTTTTGGAAAGCCTGTGCGTGACACAGATAAAATCGAACCTTCTCTTTATACATGTAAATAATGCGTTCCCATTCTTCTCTCATGAGGCTCCCTGCAGTACAGTTCTGAATAGTATTTCAATATTGTATAGAAAAGTGATTTCGAAAGAAACGTTAATGGAAATGGTTTTATTTGAAATTCCTTGCTCTACTAAACATCATCCATCTCCTACAAAATTCCCAGCGAACCTTGTAAACGATGTCCGATTCTGGTTTCGCACACTTGCGTACACGGTTTCAAGTTCTGAAACACGCCTTGAGACATGAACTCTTGTATTTCAGTCGTGATTTAAGCCTGCGATTCGGCAGAATTGGATACGGGGCTCCGAAGAATGCAGTTTTTCGGATGAGCTCGCAAAAATAAATCTCAGGGTCCAAGGGTCGAAATAAATCAAGACTCTCATCCAGCCATGTTTTCTAATTCCGAAAAGCCCCCAGAGGCAATCCTGCGAGACAGTTTTCTGATTTCAACTTGCTGATTGTTTTTGTAACGCATTGTTTCTTTGAATAAAATTCAACTGCATAGACGCATTGGAACAGGATTGTTATGTTGTAGAAGGATTTTTAAATAATGGGTCGAATGCTTTGTTGTTGGTTTTATGTTCGACATAGTATGTGAAAATGAGTTCCAAAGAATTTCAGGTTTGTACAAACTAAGGTAGAAGGTTTAATAGTTATAGATACATGGAATCTTTGAAAAGTTTATTTCAGCATTGTATTGCAGGTGTAGTTTTAGTACGGAAATTATTGTAAGTTTTTCAAATTTATAATTAGTTAGTTACATACATATATGAAATCTTTGAGAAGGTTATTTCAGCATTGTATTTCAGGTGCAGTTTTTAGTACGTAAATTATTGTAAGTTTTTCAAATTTATAAGTAGTCTAATAGTTTCCTCTTTTCAAATTTCTTATCGTATTGAGTGACGTTGAGGTATTTCAACTACCAACCAATTCAATCAATAGTTTAAAAATAAATAAATAAAATAGTCAAATCTCATCAATAAGATTCTAAAATTTCATATATTTTTATAATATACAGTAAACAGTAACTTAGTGAGCAGAGACTGAAATGAAGCTTAGGATTTTCCAAAGAATTAATGTAGGTTGTTTCCATTGAGTTCCGAGTGAGCTGAGATATGAACATAATGATTGTTCTAATCGTTTCGGGATTAGCTATATATGTATTTCTATTTTTCCTTGTCAGGTAAGCATGCATTATAATACATAAAAAGTTATATTTTCTAAAGTTCGATTTTCACGTAATTTTTTCCATAATTAAATAAATGCAAACAAAAAATGTAGAGTGCGTGTTCCACCGTAATTGAATAGGATATTGGAGGCAAAACAATGCCCGGAAGTACCTGGAATCCAGAATGCTATGAGGAAATTGTGTCAGCTAAGTGAGCTAAATGAATTGCATTATTTTACCTTGTCATTTATTCGTGTTTCTGAGTAATATAAAAGAGAATTACTATTTTTTATAAAAGCTACATTTTATCTGCTATACAAATTCTATTTCCCTTTCTTTTTTTTAATATTTGGGAAAAGCGACCGTGGATTTTGGCGAGAGGAGCACATTGATAAATTTCTCAGTATTCTGGTCGTCGAGCGCACTCTAACAATCGTATTCATTAGTGTTATAACAAAGCTTGGATCACTAATTTAATTGTCGAAGAGAGCTTCCTCGTTGTATCTGTATTGAATCAGAGTGCTCTGTTATTCGATTACCTTTAATTATCAATTTATTTCACTGTTCTGAACCGGACAGCTCAGAAGCATTGATTGTTCAAGACTTTGAAAATTGAATGTTGAGAAATATCACTTTTGAAACCATTCTACCTGATTTATTGGATGATAACCGAAACATGCAAATCGCTCATATTTATTTGCCGTATTTTAGTTACGTATACTAATTAAATTCAGTCAATACCATCTATTTGGCTCAATTTTTGAATGAGATAGTAAACATTTTTTATTCATTGTTTTCATTGTTAACTATCTTCTATTGAATGAAGTTGATCAATTAAGTTTCCTTGTGATATCTACCTTTCCTATTCTTCGTAATCATTACATAATCTTGATTTTAGCTTATCAGCAGTTTCATCATATCCTTTTTTTCCTTGAGATAGCTACCTTTCCTATTCTTTGTAATCATTACATGATCTTGACTATAGCTTATCGACAGTTTCATTATATCCTTTTTTTGGTTGAGAGTTAAAATAAATATTTACTGTTATAATATTTTATAATTTACTTCTATGAACTGCATTGCATCATGAACCATATTTACACTATACTACCCTTTTTTATGTAGGGGGACGTTTTCAAGGCACCAATTCTCTGCAATTATGACAGATATTATCAGTGTTGAATTTCTACCTTACAAAAAACCTCTCTCCACACCTTCTTTCTTAGATCACAACCGCTTTGCACTACTTCAGTCTAATAGGATGTACTTCATCAACATCTGGTTGTCCTCCTTGCCTATTGCTGATATTTACTCTGCTTTACATAAAACACCCTTCCTCAAGTTTAACCTGCAATACACTTATTGCATATTGGGTGACAGCTAGTCAATTCTCGTGACACTACAGCATTTCTGGGACAACAGTGTCTGGTGTTAGTGTCGCATTTTGGAGCAACATTTACTGGCCAGTAATGCAGGAGCACTTGGAGAAAGTGTGTTCTAAAATGCACCTCGCCTTACAGAATAGGAACTCTGGAGAGCTGAGCACCCTGAAAAATGATTTACTGAAGTAGACATGACATGCAAGGAACTGGGCAATGTAAAAATTTATTTCACCATGTCATCTTGAGGACCAGGCTTCCAATTTTCATATGAGCCTCAAAGTCAATCATCCCCTGCTCTCATTGTTTCACCTCTGCTGCCATGATGTCATGACATGGTTGTGGGGAAGAATTGCAAATTGTCTCTGCCAATTTTCCTACTTCCACAGTAGGTGGCTTAGCGCTCCCATACCAATAAGTCAATGGTTTAATCCCTGCAATTGCTGAGACTGTATGAGAATGTTGTACTGGCAGAGATTATTCTGAGACACAATGTCTTGGCACTGATGCAGAGATCATTGCATCTATGTGTGGTGTCTCTCTATAGCACCTTCACAGACATCAGCTCCATTCAGCAAGATGGAATGAGCTGTTAACATAAGGAGCTTCCCAACCTGCTGCCCTGGATCTCCAATACTTCCCATGAGCCTTGCCAGTGATGCAGTCACTGCAGCTGCCTTGTCACATGCCTTCTGGATTTGGTGTCTGGAGGAAAGCGGGTGTCTATGAACACACCTAAATACTTGACACAGGGCTTTGAGTCCCACTCATGATGTCACTCACTTTGAATTCTAAAAGATAATTATTTTTTATAAGAGATTTCCAACTCTATAAGAGGCTCTTTTCTGGTGATTATAACTCTTTTTTGGCAGTACTTAACCCAGGCCATTAATTATACTACCCTTACTAACTACACTACACTTATTACATAACTAGTGGTTAACCCATGATTTTTAATGGTATCAAAGTTAGATTTTTCAAACAAACATGTGATATATAGATTTTAACTGCCAATAGCAATACAATCCCAAAAAATTAAAAGCTGCAATATTGATGTGGAACAAACTTGTTGCTTTGACTTGTGACTTAAAGTTTATTTGCATCATAGTGACGTATCATTCATCAGTTATTCTATGAGCATTTTGCACGTAAACACAATTTAAAACATTAATATATGGTATCCATAAGTTAATGTTGAACATTCATTCTGAAAGATGTTGAAGGAAATAAGAAATCGGGCTATGAGATGCACTGAATTGAGTTTAGAGGAAGCCTTGTGCCAAATTTATTGTTACAAATCACTGCTGTTTTTATGAAATCCGCACGACTGACACACACACACACACACACACACACACACACACACACACACACACACACACACACACACACAATACACTACTCTCTCTTATTACATAGAATTTCCTTTTTATTTTTAAAAGTTTGTCAATCAATGTCAAATGAACAATCCAATTTTTTTGAAGAAAAAAGAACAAGAAAAAGAAATGAAAAACGAAAACGAAAAAGAAGATGAAACTAGAACTAAAAAGAAGGTGCAGGCGAGGATGGAAGTTCCCAATTTTTCAATTTTTATAATAGAAAAATTGTAACTATAAAGAACGAACTATATTATTCCAAATCTCTATGAAAAAAATATGATGACTCACCATGCAAGTCTTTTGTGCCATAAGGATAAAGAGCGAGATTCCAGTCAAATCCGCCGAATGTGAAGTAGGATGTTTCGAGTTTGGCGGCAGTGGAAGAGGATGATGAGTTGGGCTTGGTGGAGGCGTGCGCGTGCCTTTGCGTGAGCGCGTGTCCGAACAGCGTTTGTGGCACGCGAAACTCAGTATCGAACACAGTACGAACATGGCCCATGCTCAGCTCCAGCTGGAACTCGCCGTTGGCGTCCGTGAAGTTGCGTCCGTACAGATCGCTCACCGGAATGTAGTTGCGATTGCCCTGCGCTGGACACTCCAGTGTGAACTTCACCTGCAATCAAACATCACACTCAATTCACGATGTTTAGATTGGTGAAAGGTTGTTCACCATCAAGAATATAAACGACTTGCAAGGGGCATCTGTAACGAAAACTTAATTTGACAAAAAATGCTATGTTCATTAAATGATAATAAAATATATAATCGTATGGCTATTAACGGTGGGGGGCCCTTATGAGTAGTTCCACCTCACCGTTTAGAACATGGTGGACCGACTATTTTAGGTGGGCTCCGAACCACCTGGTACGTGATAATAAAGCTTATAACATCAAGTCATTGAATTATGATAACTTAAAATACCTACTGTATCTAATATAGTTTTTTATGTAATAGGCATTTTTCCTGAAGAAGAACGCAAAGGACATAATACGTTTTATTGTAGAAGGAAGGGGAAGGAGATAAAGGAGAAGGCGAAGAAGGAGAATAATAATAGAGAAAAGAAAACCGAGAAAAGATGAAAAAGAAAAGGAGAAGGAAAAGAAAATGAAGAGAAAAAGAAGAAGAAGAACGTGGGGAAAACGAGGAAAAAGAAGGAGGAGTAGAAGGAGGAGTAGAAGGTGGAGAAAAAAGAGATGACAAAGAAGATACTTTGATTTTTTGCCGAATTGGGCTACCAGAGTATAATTGAAAAAATATATATACTGCAATTCTGTTTGTGTGGACACCAGGAGCGCCATTTCAGACGGTGGGAGGGAGTGGTTGGTGGAAGGGGGTAAACAGAAATTATTAGGCGTATTAAAAAAAATAATATATATCTGAATTCCTTAACGTTTGGCTAAATTATCTGCTTTTTAATCCGTTGTTATTTAGTCAATATTTTATTCAATAATGGAATTTTGTTCAATATAATATATATATAATAATATTAACACACGTATTTTTGACAAATATTGGGGGGCTATGATCCCCTTCCTACTCAAAATGGCTCCTCCGTTGAAAACTAAACTAGTTAATTGTCTGAAAACAAGTATGGTAGGGCCCCTGTAATCAGAATTGAATGGGTCCAGTAGAACCTTGAATTACCAAAAACTCAGATGACATGGAACACTCCGTGAAAAATCAGGTTTAAATCAGTTACTAGTCTGAGAAATACGTATGCTTTTTATTTTAGAATTGATAAATCAAAAACAGCATTGAATTATCATTAAGATTTAATTTTCACTTGAAAATTGACTTTGTTGAAGATTTTTATCTTTAAAAGCAAAAATTGCTTTTGGTAGCTCGGATTTGATTAACGGAACCTCGTGCTATCGGGACTGGAATTGTCGGGACTACTGTACAGATAATGATGTTTAGTTATCTCTTTTTTCTGTTTCTTTCTCAATCATTGGCTTTCAATCGTTGTCTTTTTTTATTTCAAACTAACAAGCAGCCTTTTTTCTAGACAAGCACAAACTTTTATGAAGCCGCTGCAGTGTAGTAGGTTATAGCCACTGAGCTCATAAATAAGCATAGCATACTGTTATTTTATGAAAAGCGTTCAATTTTGACTTGACTCTCACTTCAGGGTAAAAAATATTTATTGTGATTTTTTCGTTCCGAAAAGGTTTCCGTTCACGTTCATGAAAAGGCTTATAACTGGTGTCATTTAAAATATCTCCATGCTCATGATTTTCACTAATTTTAATATCCAACCTAATAATTAAATTTATTAATTGCGAGCTTGAAGAATAGGAGTAGTACAATAATAATTTATGAATATTCTCGTTCTACTATCCAAAAAAAGGGATGTGATAATATGATCCGTCCAGTAATAATACTTTTTGAAGAAAAATTTAACTGAACAAAATAATTTGTTCTTCCTAGATAGGTGGACAATTCTGACAATTCTATTACGTTTTGGGAAGCTCTGACATTCGAAACACCCAAGTTGAAAGCTTACATACAAAACACATTGTCCGGCATTGTTTCAGCCTGTGTATTTGAATAGTCAAGCTGAATCTGTTGGTTCCTATGAGGCAAATTCTTGTTGGCCTCTTGTTGGTCAAGTGCAATCTGTTCATACGGATTACAAACTGATGTGTGGTCGGTGTAGAATCATTATCAAGAACGCCACAGTGCAAATGCAATTACCTGCGACCTGTTTTGCTCACTGAGATAACCTATGCAACTGTCGATTGCACAGCTGTGATCATTGTTCTTATTTGAATCTCTCTAGGGGTTCAGCTCTGATTAAATGGAGGACCTGGCATTTTATGTTTCACCTGATTTACTCTTACTTTATTTGACTGCAACCTTTTGCCACACAACTGCTGACTAAATTCATGCCAGGATTCCCAATGTCATCATTTAGATGGATGCAATCACGAATGCGGGTTCTAGGTACTGATCAAATTTGTCTGTGAAGTTCAATCTGATATAAACCTAATCTGATAAAAACTAATATAAGTCCTAATCTGATATAAATCGATTTTCATTGTCCTCGCACAACAGATGACCTAGATAATTCATTTAGCCGAAAGTTTTATTCGAAATATTCATAATTCATAATCATTTCCAATTATGACGCTTTGCTGAAGAGCACAATGAACAAACACTTTTATTATAAAAACGCGAGATACTAGTTTCGACTGTTTCGTCATTTTCAAACTCAAACTAAAACTAAAATACAAAGTTGCATAATGTAGATGTTGTATACAGTAAACAGTTCACAGATGAATACTATAGGCTCATAGACAGGGTGCCTCCCATTGGCCAATCTCTACATAGGAGGCCTGTCATTGATTAAGACAATGACAGTCACTTGAACACAATATAGCCTTCAATTGTAGCCGCCAAACTTTACTGGTCAAGCCAAGAATTTCATTTCAGTAACACCAGAAACAATGGTTTGTCTGGAAAAACTTGATTTAAATATTTGAGCTGTTGACTAAACACAACTTTGCGTAACTCTTTCTCCTTAAAACTCTTTTCTTTATTTTTTTCAATATTGCTCTATTTGTTTATCTCTTACTCTCTACACATCAAATTTCTTAAGAACTATAACATGCGTAATAATAACAATAACATATGTTACTAGATATACCCAATAGTAGCAGGTAGAGCAAGAGCTCACCAACCAATACGAAATAACTGATAAATAAAAAGAAAACAGGTCACCGAGCTCAAAACAACGCGAAAAATATTGCAGGTCAACTATTGACAGTCGAAACTATAGTATCTCATATTTTTATAATAAAAGTTGTGGCAATATCAGTCATATTCATTTTCCACCACAATTCTACCAATACAGAATAATATACGTATAATATATGTATATCACTAAGAAAGAATATGCTTCACTTTTTTGATAATAACCAATTTTATTCAAGACTTGATAAATTTTATAAGGTGCATGTTTATGAATAAGATTTTGTTTAACAAGAGTATGGTAAGCATGTCATTAGTATGCTACTCAAGTGTTTCGTTCACGGGAGCTGGATATATCTACGGCAGATGACCCGCCCCAATCTTTGCTGCTCTTTGTGAGTAGATCGAATTCATTCTTGATAATTCTCAATAAGCTCATAAGTGTTAATTATTTTATTATCTTAATTATTATTATCGAATAAATTTAAATTCGTTTTCTGAACTCACTCTAAATTCATTTTAATAGTAGCACCTCTCCCCGTAAGATTAGAGTAGTACCGGAAACACCTCTTGTATGCCAATTGTTTCCCCTTTGGAAGATTAACAATTTATTACATCATATTTCCAATAGTTTATCACAAATATCACAATACAATACAGTACTTTATAATGCAATAGAGTACTTTATAATGCAATACAGTACTGGATACTCAAAAAATAAGAATTTTACATAAGAATTGTTTTTCAAAAGCTTCCAACACTTTTGTTTTGGCAGCTGTATTCTGCTGTGGAAGGATGTAATCTATTCCTCCATGAAAAGGAGTGGTTGACTACCACCTCTCCTTATCCTATCTCTAGCTGTAACACATAACTACCGACTTTACTTACTATTCACTTTTACTTTACTAAATACTTATTATTACTTATAATTGCTGGCTACATAGACTCTTGTAACTTTTATTACAATTATTATTAATTACATCGACTCTATAGTTCGACAAACAGTATTGATGAAATAGAAAACCGATGTTCGTCAGGACTCCTTCAAGTTAATAAATCGCTTATTTGAACCATTATCATTTTCCAAGTTCTAAAATAATTATTTTCTGTTTTTAAAGAGTGTCTTTGACACTTGACCTCAATTTACTACCTACAGGTTGTTGTCCCCGCTATTAACTTCTCGCCATGACTACGCTGTTCCTTACTAAACTGTTTCACCTGCGTTTATTACTCACATCATTTTCGCATTCTTCCCGCTTTCCCCTCCATTCTTCCCCCATATTACTATTCTTCTTCCCCTTTCATCCCATCATTATCCCATTAGGTCTCGCATCTCGGCGTAGCTGTGGCCAAATCTCCCTCATTTTATAGCGCTTTTGATCTTTTCTGCTCTAATAAAGAGTAAGCGCACCCCAAAAAGCTCTAACCTCAACGCAATGCGAGTTAGATTTCACTTGGAGCATAAGGAATTCGCTTCTTTGAAATTTTTACATTCATAGAATACGATGTAATGAACTATTTTCCATCCATTGTAATTTTTGTAGCAAGTCAAGATGTGTGAATAATGAGAAAAAGAAAAAGTAACAAAAAAATGGAGAGAAAAGTAGAAGAAAGAGAAGAACGAGAAGAAAGAGGAGAAGAAGAAGGGGCATAAGAAGACAAAGAAGAAGGGAGAAAAAGGAGAGAAAAAAGAGGGTGAAAAATACTCTTATTCCCTTCCGCAGATATGAATTGTTCATAAAGTTAGAAGAATGTGCAACGGGAAATACGTAATGAAAAATTCTAGTGCTGCTTGTTAGGCAGAAAAAGCTGGAAACCACATGCTCATAAGCGGGATTAAAGTCCAATTAACTAATGTCGTAGACTGCTTGGAAAGGAACTCGCAGCTCCCCATGCTTTATTAAAGGCTTGTTTCCATTGTTCCTTGGACATTGCTTGTTAGTATCTACTGTAGGCACCAACAGCATTTGAGCCCCAAGCTATTTCAAGTGAAAAACTACATAGTGTTTCTCCTGAGTAGTAATGCACTTGCATAAGATATAAGCTTAATGATGTGGTCTGGTAACTAGTGCATAAGGATTTGTTGTTCTAGTTTGCATTTATTGTTGTCTGATTAAACTTTCTTAATTCTCTCTATTCGTTGCATAAATCTTCATTATTTATAATCTAAATTATCTGGGGAGAGATTAGCCGTTCGCTGAGAAAGGTGTCAGGATGATCATGCTGTTCAGTCACGTACGCTTGGGATTGCTTTTGAAAATTGCCCGCCTGTTATGACTGTTAAAGGGTTCAACACATATCTGGTGGTTCGCAAACCATATGAAACTGTTGGTTTTAATATCATAATTATTGTTCAATTCATATTTATCATTCACCTAATTACCCACACACATGTGTCAGACTCATGTGAGCTTTATCAGCAAAGATTTTTAATAGCAAAGAAATTTATTTATTAGAGTACTCCAATAATACTAGAGCAATTCAAAATTCAGTAAATAATACTATTTTTATGCTGGGCTGCTCTAATTGACTCTATTTTAGTTGACACTCTTATGCCAGATATTATTCACTCGTGAAATGATTTGATTTCAATGTGTAGTTTTAAATGTTCGACTGTTACATATAGATTTATATATTTATTTGATAGATGATTAGTTTATTTTTTAATAAATTAATTATTAGGTGCATTGATAGATTAAAATATTTATCCATTACACGGTTGAAACGCTATTACGATACAGGAGTGGCTTGGCATGCAGGTATCAAATTTGATGAAGGTGCTATATAAATTTAATGTGAGGACAATAAATTAAACCCGACAGAGTTGAAACACGGAAGTTGGCGAATAAACCACTTGTTGCGCAATATTCGTTGGACATTATTGTTTGAGAGCTCGACCCCCACGAGGGTGATTTGAACCGCCCTTCCTACAAATAATAAACTTGTATTACAGGCTTATAATTCAAGCGTTCTTTGAGTGTCTCTCACAACAATAAAATTATGACCAGAGTTCATTGAATCTAACATCACATCAGGGTCGTAGAGAGACGTGATATGGATGTCTACCACAATATCACCTTCACCATTACAAAGAAAGACAAATAACGCTATGATTTTTTTTAATATCTACACATAAACTATAAAGTGTTTAAGTTTAAAAATAACGTTACAAAAACAAAAATATAATTTATAGAATTTTATTACAATAATTATATACATTGTAAAAAATAGATTTAATTACAGGAATCCCTTTCTTGCTTCATTATTTGTAATAATATTGCCAAAGTTTATTGCTTTTGTCAGTTTATTTCCAATCGCTAGCACAAGTATTTCTTTGGTGTCTAGTGCCTAGATTAGTCTTTTTGGGATCATTGTTGACCGCAAACAATTTTCTATCCTCAAAAGACTGGAGGATCTATTAACTTCTAACATTGGCAAAGTGTATAATATATGTAGGAGAATGCAAATGCTGAGAAATAAGGTAGTCAGTTCAAGCTCTGTCACAGTTTTTAGTGATTCCATAGGTTATAATTCCGATGAAAAAATTGCTGGCTGGAGTCTTTTAGTTGATCAAATCAATCAAGACCTCAATTGGTGTAATTGGCTCATGAGCCTCTAATTTTTGTAGACTCATTTTTTCTGGATGCAATAATTTCGAATGATAATTTCTCAAAACAATCCTTGTGATACCTGGAATTTCAAATATTTGAGTATTTTTATTGGACTATTAAACTGCTATTCAACCACATTCACAGCTTAATATTATACCATACAAACGAGCGACAAAGTTGAAAATCAAAATTTCACAAAATCACTGCTTTTGACGCTTGAAATCTATAAATACTGTGTGAAAGCCACTGACCTATTTATCACCGTTTGTCGAGAGCTTCTTTGTCGAAAAACTTTAAATTCCTGGATTTCTTCTTCCATGACGAACTGCGTTGTTAATATTAACTTTTCATGTGAAATTTAACGACTTGCAGTCAAATAATTGACTGCAAGTCGTTAAATTTCACATGAAAAGTTAAACTTTAAATATTTGTGGCTCTAGGCGCATACCAAGAAGTCGTTTTAAATTTTCTGAAAATATGCGAGAATAAACGTCCTTTATTAATTAGGAGATAATTGAAGAAAATCCAAGGAAAGATAGCCTCCTGTTTCAATTACATAAATTTCTTACCCACAGGGATCAAGGGGGCGGAGTCCGAAAGCTAGACTGTGAATGTGAACGAAGTGAGCCTAAAATTATTTGAGATACCAAGGAAATGCCATTGTTAATCCATAGATACCAAGATCCCATTGATACCAAGGAAATCCCAAATCTCTTGTCAATCAATAGAATAATTTACTAGAAATATAGGCAACCAGTCATAAAGTCAAATATTTCCAACCAGTCACAAGTAATTAAAACCAATAATTACAAAAACGTGCAATTCCAACCAATAATTCGCATACTCTTGAAATTTTTTTCAGAGGCTAGAACTATTTCAACCGAACAGAAGCTCATAATTAAAATGCTGATAGTCATTTATAATGCAGAGTGGTGAGTCTACCTTCCTACAAGTTAAAAGGCGTCTCTTGACAACCAATAGGTGCTTAAAATGCTGACAGCCAAAATAATTCAGCATGCTGGATCCACCTTCTAACCAATAAAAAGGCATTGACTCCTACCATTTAACTTCTTCCCCATAATTTTAAAAATGACATCAATTTTCAAAGACATTTACTAATATTATACTAACGCCTTTTCTCGAAAATAATTGAAATTTTCAAATTGGAATAGATTAGACCAAATTTATCACATAAATGTCTCAAGTGTTATAATTTCAGTCACCAGAATAAGTTTAAATTCAACGGTGACAGACCGTGGGCTTAAGAGATGGCGCTTGGAATTAGGTTTGGTTCAAATGCTCTCACCAAACGTCACACCAGACATTAAGCTCCGCTCTTTGTAGGGATCCGAAACTAATCTCCCGTATATCCATTAAACTCTCAAGTTGCAGCCTCTAATGAATGATTCTCGTTGCCAGAATCCTTCTACTGTTATCAACACCGAAGATTGATATCCAATAATTGCTCTTCTGTTGAATATAAATTGGTAATTACAATAAGATCACAATTTGATGCCTCGAAGAAAATTAATCATTTGATAATTCCTTGACACTACCTAATTCTTCGTGAACTAATCCTATTAAACTAAACCTATTCAATCCACTTTTCTTTGCTTGGAGGATGAACCCCGACAGGTTTGAAACCTGTGCGTGAGTAATTAGTTGGCTGATAATAATTATTGATGAGTTGTACCTACAGTTTTAGATGGGCTCTGACCCCCGGGAAGTGATTTGCAGAAGAGTACTTTTGCTGGACAATCACAGTGGTCACAATGCAAGTCAGCCGAAGCAACCCTCTTGACTTTTCTTACCTGACTGAAAGGTTCAGGTAATACGAGGTAGGGCACGTCTTGTAGCTGATCTTTTCCAGTTATCTCATTCAAATTAACGTTTTTTAATATTTTTATTCTTGATATTAAATAAAAATAGCCTAATAATATTTTTTGTGATCTCTTCTACTCGGTTGATGATTCAGATTTCATGCTCAACACTGATACTGCTTCAACATTTGAAGGAAAATACATAAAATAGTGAAGTAATATATATTATTGAAAGAAATTTAATGCTCTACAACCCTATGGCCATTATTCCGTTTTTTGGTGCATCATTCAAGAGTTATCTGGTCAAAAAGAGCAAAAATGTGAAGCAAAAAAATTTTTTTTCTCAAAATTACAGACTTTCAAGAGCAGATATTTCGAAAACTATTCAAGATATCGAAAAGCTTGACTGTATAAAACTTGTAGTAAATTTAATCGGCTTTAATTTTGTATGAAATAGTCATGTCGGTAGGACGTATTTTTCCCGCGATATAAGCAAAAAAACGAAAAATGAGACTTTCAACCCCTCTCCCTTCCCCCAGCTTAAGGGCTACGGGCGGCGACTTTTGATATGTTCACCTCCTAACTAGCCCAAACAAAGTTACGAAGTGAAAAATTGTGTTCCAAGAATTTCCTCTATACCTTCTCTTGAACATTCGCTATCATTGTCAACAATTGTTGCAAAGCTTCAGATTTCATGCTCAACACTGAAACTGCTTTAAAATTTGAAGGAAAATATGCAAAATAGTGAAGTAATATATATTATTGAAAGGAATTTCATGATCTACAACCCTATGCCATTATTTAGTTTTTTTTTGGTGCATCGTTCAAGAGTTCAAAAAGAACAAAAATGTGAAGCAAAATTTTTTTTTCAAAATTACAAACTTTTAAGATCGGATATCTCGAAAACTGAACAAGATATCGTAAAACATGACTGGATAAGAATTGTAGAAAATTTAATCAGCTTTAATTCTGTATGGTATAGTCATGTCGGTAGGATATATGTTTTCCGAGATATAAGCAAAAAACCGAAAAATGAGACTTTCAACCCCCCTCCCTTCCCCTGGCTTAAGGGGTACAGGCAGGGACTTTTGATATGTTCACCTTTTAACTAACCCAAACAAAGATATGAAGTAAAAAATTGTGTTCCAAGAATTTCCCTCTATACCTTTTTTTGGACTATACATCTATGGTCAATTTACAACTGCATGCTTTTTTTGCAGCTTTACATCACATGATTTTTTTGAGCATACCTTTTTTTGGACTATACATCTATGGTCAATACAACTGACATCACAACCACATAATTTATTCATAATAATCGTGATACTCAATATGTTGACCATTATCAATCCCAACAACACTTAGAATAATAATTATTTCTTGATTTCCATCTGAATATTCAGTTTCCAAAAAATCTGTTGTTTTTAGTAAGCATGATATAGTACTGTTACGGGTTCTAATGTCTAAAATAAGGCTGGCAATACTAAAGTTCACACTTGCACTTTATTTACAAAAATTAGTCTATTTACACACACTAATTGTAAGTTTCAATTTATAAAGAAAAAACAGATCAACAAATGACAAGCTAATACTTATTTTTGGTAGTTATTTACAAGAATTAATGAATAACTAATTACAGACTGGTCAATAACAAAAGAAACTAGAGTCCAATAAACTGTACAATAATGTAGAAAGAAATGATAAAAAGAGCAACTAATCACTTACAAAACACAGTCCTATTCGTTATTTGACAGTCCCAAATAATATCACTTAACACAACGTCTTTCAACTATTAGTAAGCTGCACAAACAGTAAACACTTGTCTCTGCACTTCACACTGGAATCGAGCACTGTTTACTCCACTGGCACTAGATTGTCTATCTCACGAGATCTGTAACACAATCTGTCACACAGGTTTGTAAAACTCACTAACTGGTTCACGTGGACTCCTTTATATACAAGATAGTTGTCATAATTCCAAGAAGTAGCAGTTTCTAGATGAATCAAGGAGGCCGTAGAAGCTCATAGAATATGATCTCGATTGTTCAAGAAGTCTGAAGAAATCTCCAGAAATTCAATTGAATGAGAGAGTTGTACTCTTGAAGAATAGGAGTGAGAAAGACATCTAACGAGAGAGAACGAGAAGGATCAGATTGCAAGCTATGCCTGACCATGAAAACAATGGAATGATATAAATAGAACAAGTGCGTGAATAACTGCTTTGTTTGCTTTTGTAACAGTACCGCATAAATTAGCGGTTGATTTGTATTAAACTAAAACGGTATGGAAAGCCTGTGATGGTTTCCAAGAGGAAATACTTGATGAACAATCTAATAATGAAACCGACACGGTATTCCTATTTCAATTATGATTTTCACTTACTTAATCTAACTTATCAACTTAATGTACTTAATCTTACTAATCTGTTGATTTTAAGGATGTTGCCCACATAGGTCAGCGAACTGTGCGTGGGTAATGAGTTGGATGGTGGTGATTGATGAGTTGGAGCTAAAGTTTTAGGTGGGTTCCGAACCACCTAAGATTGTATGAAAAGTAATTTTTCCCTATTTATGGCGAAAGTGTGGAAAGTGTTACCTCATTATGACGATAAAATGAATGTTTGATTCAAAATGATTACGTGAATGAATTTAATAATTTCTATTAAAATTATAGTTGAAATAAACGAAGTAATTGAATTAGTAATGAGACATTTCATAGTGATCTGAAAGTGGAATAAAATGTCACAGTGATAAGTGGATCTCCAAAGTATAGTCCTAAAATATTTTTTTTTATCCGAAATTTCATTTTCTATTGTTTATTCAGCGTATGGCATACATTTTACACCTGTAACGTCTTTATTTCTCAAAATTGGATTTCATGAAAACAAAAATTGTTAATCTCAATGATAAACGATCAAACACGTTCCTAATTAATGACGTTCACTTCAACTTTGAAATTCTACAATGTCGATTTGAAATAGTTGGAGTTCATTTAAGGATATATATTTGAGTTTCTTTCAGTTTATCAGTATGAAGCCTGTTAGAAAGTAGTTTTGATTGCCGGACACAATATTCATATTTGACGGAAAATTGGCTAGACCAAAATACACCTAGACCAGTTTAAATCTCAATATAATTAAATAGGCCTGCAAAATATTTCCAGCTAATTTTGTTGGTCAGTCACACATATTTTTAAAGCGTTTCATTTTCATGACCTTAATGATTTGGATGACATCTGGTCGATGTCTTCGATGACCTGCTCGATGATACCCGTTGAAGAAATATGATCAAGGTTAAAGATGATATTACCACTGTTCACGGTGACGATATCTATAATGGAGATTTGGGCTGGCAAAAGGTTATTTGAGACTATCAACCCTGGCCCAAATTTCTAAATTACGGTCATTCATAAAATCCCTCACACCCTCTTGACGCAAGAATTGCGGGTTTATTAAAAAGGACCTGCCGGCCAAGTATGAATATATGAATTAAGTATGAAAGAATAATAAGAATTTGTACAATAAGTGATACCTTTTAGAACTGCAAAGTACTTCAGATCTTAAGTTTTCTAGAAAAGACACAGTACTTTATTCTTTGAAATATTGGCATTGTTCTAATTTTATTAGTTATGATCATGTGTTATACAGTGCACACATAATTTATTTTATTATGTTTATATATTTATTTATTAGTATTTAGAAGTAGTAGTCCTGGTGAGAACTACTAAACTTATTATTTGAATGGTATATTATCAGGAAAAAATTGCTCATTAGCCTTCTTAGACTAGATTGCAATGGTAGGAAAAAGAAAAAAAAAGTTATTATCACAGAGCAAAGAACTTTGTTTCAAAAGTTCAAATTCCAAAGTTCAACCAATTGGGTCAACATCCAAAGTCTAAAGTTCAAAGTTGAAAGTCCAAAATTCAAAGACTTTCCATTTCCTATGACAGTTCTATTCCTTATCTTTATATGAAGATTCAGGTGCTCCTCAGGATACATTATTGGGTTCATGCCTATTCTAGAACATAGTACTTTGTTTCAAAGGTCAAAGTCCAAGTTCCAACAAAGTGTGTCCAAAGTTTAAAATTCACAGTTCAGGGTTCAAAGTCCAATGGCTCAAGTGGAAAGTTCAATGGCTCAAGTCCAAAGTCCAATACGCAAAGTTCTAACTTTATAGTCTAAAGTACAATTCAAAGACTTTTGATTCTAATTCTAGTTCCTAGTCTAATTCTAATGTAATGTAATTCTAATGTGTTTTTATGTAAACATGTCTGGTGCTCCTCAGAGTAAATCATTGAGCTGGTGACTACGCTTTTTCATGATTAACAATCTACCCGATACAATAAGATATTCAAAGTGCCTGCAATTTGCAGAGCTATATAAAGGATGTGAATTATTGTCATTCACTGTATTCCATTTGACAATATAACTATAAAGAGTTTGGAGAATGGTATGAGAATTGATGCTAATAGATCGCAAATGGTCCATATCCAAGATAACTCTTTCAATTTTTTAACATACAGAATACTAACTATAATACTAATATCAAGCGAAGATATCGAATTTTATTTTCAAATTTCATTAAACTTATCTATGATATTGAACATATTGTTCGGCCAATCATAATCCAACTTCTACCATTCAAAGCTTGATCAACCAACCAACCAATAACAAGAAGTTTCATTTCAACCAGAACTCTTGCTTGAAATGTAGGCAGTCAATTATAATGCAGCATGCTGGGTTCACCTTCCAACCAATAGTTACATTTGCTGAAAAAGTCTCTTTCAGAGGCTAAAGCTAAAAAATCTAGACTAGACAACCAATAACTGCCATTAACTGCTACTTAGTCAATTGCTATTAAATTTCCATATACTCCTCTCTAATAAATATAAAATTATCATAGATGTAAGTGGGATATTTCAATAGGATCAAGTATTATTCATTTCAAATATTTCATAGTAATTCATTCAAGGGGAAGCTAAGCTCATATCTCACAAAATGTTAGCTCCGGGACACATTGCTCATGAAACATTGAAGCTATTTATGTGATTATTTGAAAGGATGCACTTTTGAAAAATAGGGATTAAAAAAATGTTGAGATTTTCAATAATTTGAGAATCTCCAAATATGAACTCCTAAATAATATGGGAGACGTGTCCGGAACATTTGAAAATGATATCTCTCATGTTTTTGTAGTAATGTGTACCCAAATCTTGAAAAATTAAATTAATGTGAAATTGCAATAAACGAAAGCCGTACAAACTGGTTGGAGTATGTAAGGTGGAAGGAATAGAATCATGGAATTGATTGTAGTTGTCACAATAAAGAAATAATTTTGAAGCTTGAATTTCAAACTGAAATGAATTACGATACTGGAACCCAATAATGCAAAAAACATTATTTTATATTCTCAGGTGGTTTTACTCCCAATTCGTGAAAACAAGATTGTTGATGGAAATGAAAGATACTATTTATGTGGATGATGAATATCGATACTGTGTAAAACCTCGATGGGAGAAATTCCAGAGGAAAGAGCCAGCTCTCAACTCCTTCCATCCCCCCTCTTGCATGCAAGCCAGCAGGCCTCAATGGAGGAGCAGGAGTGTTTCAATGTTGCTCCAATATTGCTTCAAAGTTTCTTCAATGCAACAGGAGTTAATTATATATTACAAGTTATAATTAATGATACTGAATAATGAGCATGGCTCGTAGCATGTTGATAACTGACCTGTTTTCCAGAGAAGGCCTCGTTGACACTGAAGTGCTCACGATTGAGCAGTGTAAACGTGAAGTCGACGTAGACGCGCATGGCCTCTGACGTGGTCCTCCAAACCAGATAGACGCCGACAACCTTGTCCGTGCGCGAGAACGTGATGGCCCAGCGCTGGTGGCCGCACGAAAATTCTTTGCTGGTGACATCACGCTCCAGATCACGCGTCACCGATTTGGTCACCACGAACGTGAACACGTGTGACTGCGCCCTGTCTTGCAGCTTCACAAACCGGTACAGCAGAGCCATCCTCTGCCTGCCCACCCGCGCACACGCTCTCACTCGCCCAGGCTACTCTCCTCTCACTTCTGACAATTCCAGTTTTACTTCTCCATCTGTAACATGAACGAAATAAAACGGACTTGATCAAGATTACAAGAAATAAAATGTGAAACGGGCTGAATTTTATATGAGTCCAAAGGAACAATGTGTGGAACAGGAAGTACAAAAGCCGGCAGCTAGCTGTGCTCTCCGGCAACAGGTAGTTCGACTCTACCTGTACTGAAAACATTGACCGTTTTTCGCTGCAAGCATAGACTAGTTGCCGAGTCTGATGTTCCCAGAAATGCATCGACACCACCCCGCGAACCTTACTTCATCATCACTCTGTTTCAAGTTTGCGAGTGCACAGCTAAATGTGCAGCAACTGTATAGAAAATAAGTCATACCATCAGATAATCTGATGGAAAGATGTTTTGATGCTATCCTCTGTCGATGAAACTCTCTAGCGCTCCATGTGTTAAGAAGAAGCTGAAGGGGAAAAGGGTTAAGAAAATACAATAGACAATCAGTTGGAAGTAAAAGATGAGAAGAAGAGGAAAAAGAGGAAGAAGCAAAGGGAGAAGAGGGATAAGAAAATAATACACTATCAAATATGTGTAAATGAGTAAATGTTACGTTCTAGGAATCCAGATTCAACAGAATCGGGGAACCTGCTACTATGATAGTAATGAATAATATCATAGACATAGACGAAGCATTCTTGAATGCTATAGTCATTAAACGATAGTCTTCGTAATAGCCTGTACTGTATAGGTTCAGATTGATAGTAATAGCCTCTAATATAATATATATTATAGGTTCAGATTTTAATTAGTACCGGAATCTCCTTGAAAGAACCAAATCGTAATAATACCATAATAGCAATCTCCTTGGAAAAGCAAATTGTTTGATTGTATTCTCATTATTATTATTATTATTATTATTATCAATAAATTTTCAAACGTTTCATTCTGATAGAAGTAAAGAACAGTCTAATAATAAAGGATTTAAATTCTCAATTATTAGATTTGTAAGTGAGCTATGAATGTTGATAGATGTTTTATACATTTAATAAAAAATAATCCTTTCTGGAATGTTTTTTAAATGGTATTTTAACTGAAATTCTTCAAATTTGATGTCATAAAAATTACAAATGGTTTTTCACAATGGAATAAGGATTTTAAAGAAAAAAAAAACTTATCGAGAGGCATAAGAGGCTCAAATTTTCAAGAGTGAATAGCATTGAATAGAAGGGGCTTTGTCAAATTCAATACGAAAGAATTTAACAAACTCTTTAAACGAACTCTGCCTATTCCAGTAGTTTTGAGAGAGTTCTTCAATTTCTTTTCAAACATAAAATCTTAATTTCCACAATGAAATGGGTTAAAAATAAAACTTCGAGACACATACTCAATATTCTTAGCACCTCTCTGTCATTATTTCTGCTATAAAATGCTGATTTTATTGTGAGATGGTGGTATTTTTGTATAAATTGAAAACCATTTTTAGAAGGGATTGGCCGAATAAATCATAGACATTTCCAAACGCCATGTGAGAAAAAAGTTGAGAATTGAACACTCACTCAAAAGAGCGCCCTTAATTTCTGTCTGAATCTTGAGAGGATCTTATATTCGTATATCTGTAGGAAGTAATTCCTATCAACGTATTCAAAAATCCAAAGATCTCTCTCCTGAAGGGGAAATTGTATGAGATGCCTTCAGCCTTCGCGATCAATAGGAGAAAATGTGAGTTTGATTAATATCAACTTCATCAGTTTCCCAATCCGATATAATCCCACCAAGAAGTGTATCGAGTGAGTTCCAATCTACGGTCGCTCCGAGCAACCGGAGAAAACATCAACGCGAAATGTGATCCAACGAGTGAGATATGTAATGGGAGAAAATTTAAATTTGGGAAGCCATCAACTATCAGCATTCCCTCATAGTTTCCGGGAATACTAAGCTAATAATGAGAAACTCCCAGTACCTACGAAATCTTTTTTCCTCTCTTGGTGCAGTGATGTAATATCGATTAATCCCGTATGAGTAGTTCGAACTTGCTATTGGCAATGAGTTTGTAGTATGGCTTCATGTGCAGAAAATGTTTTATTCTTACCATACCGTTGATTGAAGAATGTTAAGCTACTTTTTTCTAATAATGTGGATTTCTATGGGCTCAAGACACTAACCAATTATTGTTCCTGAGAAGCCGCCATTATTTTACTACAGTCAAGTTGTCAAGTTGCGCAGCATGCAGGGTATGGTTAGACATTACAATGGTTCTTCTGACGTCACAAAACACTATTTTAAATCAATTTTGAGAATGATTTGTTACCATACGTTTGAATGAATTGATAATACTAATACCAAATTACAGCGCCAATCTGGCTGTGATTGAAACTTCTAACTAGACTTTCCTCTCACCATAAACGTTAGAATTTTATATCTTCAACATGAATGGCTTGAAAAAATATGATTTTGAAATCCATTCCTTTTATATGAATCCAAAAATATATCTAATATTTTAAATTAAATAAGTTGAATGACATGTAACATACTAAACTGATACCCGATCATCTGGCTAGAGATCAATATTTTATTCGAGATTTGCGTTGCAGAAAGTTCAACCAGTTTTTTATTGTCGATTTTGACAGGAATTCAATATGCCAAAATTGTAATTTTATATGAAATAAACGTTTATGCAACGATTTTATTATGACTGTCTCTAACGGGTGAGATGTAAGCTGGGACACGAGCGAAGCGAGTGTCCTTAACATCTCACGAGTTGCTTTGAGGCAAAATACAATTGTTGAATTTTTTCACCACTAAAAAACCAATGTTGAATTCAACTTAGGAATGGTTCAGATAACTTTCCCAAAATATTACATAATTATTCTACAATGCGTGATTGTTCTCGACAGTTCCGATTTGAAATCATTTCGAAATGTTTGAATCAGCTGATGTGACTATTGCATAACATTCATTTTTACACTGTTTTGAAGAAATCCTAAATTCTGATTGGTCTAGACCTGTACTGAAAAGTGACAGTAATGACAGAATAGCTTCAACTAGTTTGATAAGTCCGAGGAATAAAGTAAGTGGAATATAATATTTTGGGTTTATTTCGAATGTAAACTTGCGTTTGCACATTGTTCAACATTGTTTGCACAATGTTTTCAACATTCGTTTCATACGCGGCGCTAGAGTACAAATTTAATTGGGGTCAGTGGTTTGATTCTCAAAAATTGACCGGTCAGAAAGTCCTGTCAAAAAATTGACCAGAGAATATTTTTGACTAGGAATCATTTTGACTATTGACTACCTTGATTGTCCTTTCTGCGACAAAATTCTCCTGATCTACGATCAGTTTGGCTAGTGATCGGGAATCAAATTTTATTTCGCGTTTATGTAACCAGCGATAAGCATTCCAAGAAAACATCTAATAAGCTTCTGTTAAAATTTTACTCAATAATATATTGCAATTGCAAAAAAAAAAAAAAAAAAAAAAAAAAATTGAATGAAGTGGGATGTTGTACTTGACGTCACGAGTTTAGTGAGTGGAAGCAACAAGTTGCAGCGAATTGAGGTCATGCCACCATGAGCCGAGTCTGTATTGACTGAGAGCGGGTTAGATAAACAATGTGGCCCAAAGCAAATTGCAGCTTTTCAGCTTGCGGCGTGGAAATCACTTCATTGAAGTGATGCGCGAACATTATTTCCTCTTGTATTAAACTCGAATGTTCCTAACAAAATAAATGCAGACTCACTCCATAGTCGACTATGCGATTGAAAACTGAATACTTGGATAGCCCAAATTGGACTCAGAGCTTGGGTATTTTGTTTCTCATTTAACGTTCAGATTTTATACATTAAATACCAATAAGATTATATCATGGAAAGTGTCACTTTTCTGTTATATTTTCTATCAAGGAATCTATCGAATGGGAATGAAATGTTTTATTACAGAATAAGAATTGATTAATCTATATCAATCATCTAATCAGTAAGTTTCAAGCTTTGGTTATAGTTTTTTCTTGTTTCAAAATTTCGCTTTTGGATGTCTGAGATTTACATGTGTTTTGTTTTTCTTGGCTTCTAAATTCATTGATATTACCTAAAAGGGCTATTTTTAAATGCCGGCAATTATGTTAGCGGTAAACAGTGGAGAGCAGGTCTATGTTTTCAAGTAAAAACGTATAACTTTTTCTCATACTTTCTTTGAGAGAATAATTTACTGATTCAAAGTGAAAGAAATTGGATAGAAATCTATCTTATCTAATATATTTAAAAAAATCGTTGTTGTTTTTGAAGGCCTGACAGTTCACATAGGTCTCACTTCTCAAGTAAAAATTTATGACGTTTTCTTATAATTTTTATTGAAGTAATTATTTTAAAAGAAATTAAATGGTCACCTAACTAATATTATATGAAACAGCTTATCAATAAACTTCAGTAACAGAGTTTTTTGGACTAGCAGTAACCAGTTGGTCTAGGTTCTCGGGTCATTTGATTATTCAATGTAAATGAGATCGCAAAGAAAAAATATTTATTACAAAATAATGATATCGATCGCGACGAAGCAGCTGTTCAAGACGATTCAAATCTAAAAGTAGGACTATTTTTCTAAAGAATGATGACCACATAAGTTTTGAGACTAGTGCGTGGGAAATGAGGTGAATAATGACAGAAAATAGCCTTGGCTGAACGAGATTAGGAGTCGTGACCACAGAAGTAGCAGCCAGCCAAAGTCTTGTCAGAGACAAGAATCTGTCTTGTCAAGAGAGATTATGCCATCGTGACTGCCAATTTTTTCTACTGAGTCGACAGAAGTTCACTGTAACAAGGTGTCCCTTATTTGTATCTAATAGTTAAATTATTGTACCCATATTCAATTTTCTGTTTAGTGTCACAAAAATTCAAGACTGAATATTCTTCTCTTAATTTTTCATATTTTTCTTCTTCTTCTTCTTTTTTTCTTGTCTTTCCTTACACTTTTTTCCTCTTCTGTTCTTCCAATCCCTTATTCCCCAGTGCTAGAGTTTCGTGACAGACAGAGAAGAGTATGTAGACGTTTGTTTATAATATATTAGACAATTAACTGTAACATTGGTGATAATGAGTAGCATGGATGTTGATGTTTACTGATGAGAATACAATGATTGAGCACTCTCACAGACATTTCCGAGAGTACATCGTGCACTAATGGAATGAAAACAATGAAATGGGAAGGAAAGGCTGAGCTGGAGTGGAAAGAGAGTAGCTATAGTGTTTCAAGAGGCGTCCAGAATTGGCCGGAACGAGTACATTGATCCAGTTACACATGAGTAGAAGTACAGTAGACGACTATATATTGGAAATCTCTTGTGTGCAGACTACTTGTTTGGCAGCGAGTCTATGTCCTTGTTAGGAGCGGAACTTGGTCCTTCACAGGGTAGGAAGCAATGCTGGCAGGGTCACTGCCGAACAAAGCCCACCTACTCCTATCCTTTCTATTGCTAAGGGCTGTGCACTAGAGCTTGAGCTTGAGCTAGCGAACGCATAGACTCTGTTGCTGGCATTCTCTTGTGTTGCACTGAGTTGTAGGCTCCCTTGTAGGACACAAGCACATGCTATACAAAGTAGACTGGCTGGAAGGCAGATAACAAATAGGTGGAAATTCCTGAAATGAAGAATGGGTTGGGAAGCCTAAAGAACGAGAAAGAATTGAAGGGAAACTTCTAAATATATGGTTGCTATTTTTATTGAAGTTATATGCAATTAATCTGAAAATAATTTGACATCTTGTGAGACTCTATTACATTGTAATATGTTAATACTACTACTACTATTACTATTAATATTATTATTATTTATTATTATTATTATTATTATTATTATTATTATTATTATTATTATTATTATTGACGATAAAACGACAATAAAGAATAAACGTTGGAGGAAGATGCTATTTACTTGTTAGTGTTGCTTGTCTTGTCTCCTTTTTCTTGTTAGCCCTTTACTCTTTCATCCTTTGTGGGAAGCTCTCTTTTTTCTTCAATCCATCTGGGTCTATATTTTGTTTTGGACGCAACTCTGGAGAAATCACCTTATAATAATTATTATTAAAACGTTTAAATATTTCATTTTTATTGAGTTTGGCGACAATGTTCCAGAAAACATTATCAATAATTAAAAGTTTGTAAAAACTGGTAGAGTTTTCAAATGTGTGCATTTTTGCCCATTTGCAAATTGAATAACAGGTAGGTACACACAAAAACATATTTATTTTAGTTTTCATTGCTTTCGATAGCAATCGCAATACTTACAGTATTAAAGCTTAAGTAAATGGAATCATTTATTCTAACTATAAATTGTAATTTAGAAACTTAATATATTTTTTTATTAAAGAACCCTCAACATAAACTCAAATTTATTTACGAAATAACTACTCAAGTTTTCCAAAGTTTGACCGTACGCAAATTGAATAAGAAAAATTTAAAAAGAAGAGAATGCAAAGTAAAAAAAACTAATTTTCATCAGAACTTCCTTGAACTACGAAGAAGCTTGAACTACCAAGTTATAAGAGTACAGAATCTTCCTTTCAAGAATTATCGCATGGACGGATGGACAAGAGCAGTATTCCAATTAGGCCAATTAGACCTTGAAAAAACTTTCTACTTTTTTCCATAACCTTTACATAGTCACTTGAGTTTTGCAGACGTTCCTTGCAAAAATTCACTTGACATATAAACGTCGGGTTAATATTAAACACAAAATTCTTGGTCTGTCATTTCAGCTCTTGATAAATTTTCATCAAAGTTGAAAAATAGCAAACGGATACCCTTTCATAGATGTACAGAATACATAGTAGAGATAATGGGTTGATCAACCATAAAAAATATATTTCCAATCTTCTATATATATAAAAATGAATGTCTGTCTGTCTGTATGTATGTATGTATGTATGTTCCCTATAGACTACAAAACTACTTGACAGATCGGCATGAAACTTTGGGAATATGTTGTGTGAATATTGGGGATGGTTTCTGACCATAAATTTTAATAGGGAAGCTATTAATTATTATTAATTAATCCATCTATAGACTTAACCTACTGAACTTGCCGGCCAAACAGCTTAAAGGAACAGCTGATAGAAGTCAACAGTTTTTAATCATATGACAGGCTCCTTAGCGGCGTTATTTACGCTGTCTTTGAAGAGCAAAACACTTTGCACTTTGCATGTAGGCTACCGTGCAATCGGAGCCTTGCAGTATGTAGGAAACATATGACTGGGTATCATGGTGGAATGATACATTCCACCATGTATCATTCCACTATGACTGGGTATGATGAAATGTAATTATGCCGGGTTGATGACATCTGATGTTAACCAATTCAGCTAGAAATTTGAAATGCAGCCTCAGCGGGAGGTGGCGAATAATAAAATCTAAAACCTAGCTTCTACCCTTATGAACCCTTACGGGCTTCTACCCGTAGGAGGTTTAAATTTGAAATGTTTCTTCATTCAGAGGTGGTGATTAAAAAAACAACGAAGCCTCTATGATCAGCTGGAAGAGCACTAGGACTAATTTCTTTCCTAATTTGAAATGTAACCTCAGCGGGAGGTGGCGAATAATAAAATCTAGGAGAATTTTTATGAGAACGCTGCAACATGCGTCGGGCCAGCTAGTATATTTATATTTATAGTACCTTATCAAATGTAATCAGCTGATTGCTGATAGAATGAACTTAACCAAATTCATTACACGGATTTGAAGTAGTGTGGTAGTAAATTTTAGTTAAACATAGAAGTTTTTTAAGAAAAAACAATTATATAGTGATGGATGCAGGCGGCGAAACCGATAAAATGGTACCCAATCAACTTAAAATTTATAAGGACATTGGTGATAAACTTTTAAAACTTCATAAATATCGCAGAGGTATGTGAGACATTCTGTTATTTTGTGATAAGAACATTCTAACTAGCACTTTTCGTACACTATTTCTAAATTTATCCTGCTTGTATGTGTATGAAGTGGTATTATATGATTTATTTATGTAGAAACGAAGGATTTTAACAAAAATTTTGATGTACTTTTCTGTGATACACGATATCAAACAGATTATCATTTAGTGAGTTACAATAGGTTACCCAAACAAATAGCATGGTACATTGGTAGATAACTCTATGACAAGCTAACGCAGCTTTTAAAAGTGTTTTAAGATATTGAAATATTTAAAATCAATTAAAAAAATATTTAGTTGACTACGATTTTAATAGTGCAAACTTCACAGTATGTACAAGAGTTCTTTTCAGATCAATTTTAACTTAAATGGGTTTCCAACTCGTTGAATCGGACTAAATGGACAGCGGATACCTAATGCTATGCTTTCTAGCCAAATGTTTAGGCCTGATCTCCACTAAACATGCGATAGGCCTACAAATCCCTTACCTCAAACTAAAATCTTCAGTTTCAATGAGCAGTTTCAAAACCATAAAACTGAATTTCACATTACTTTACAATCTTAGTTATCAATCTAACCTCTAATTAACAAAACTAAACTTACATTATCAATTTTATTATGATTAAGTTATCATCAGTTAGTTGTAAAGTTTCCTCAATTCTGACTAAGTTAATCAAAATACATTGATTGTATTTTGCACCTACTGGATTAACTTATTTTGATGCTTTTTGTGGTAGCAATCCCCTACTATGACAAGGCAGTGGAAGCTGCTTCGTCAGACCAAGACCAAGCATATGGAGGCCTGGGTACAGACAAAGGAAACAAAGAAGATGAGGGCGCAGCATTGATAGATGCAATAGTATCACGTGGTAGGGCCTATTCACGCAATATTGACCATGAAAACGCTAGCGCTGATGCAGATTTCGTCGATCTAAAGAGACCGCGTAAACCATCTGTTTTGCTTATTGGCGGTGAAACGCGGCACAACAAGGACAGATTCGAGGATGGACTCGTCTACTATCGGCAGGGTGAAGCAATTAGGATCAAGCCTGATTACTTCCGTAGAGGAGTGCTTGTTGTGAGTTGAATTGTATTGCATATAGTACGTACGGTACATTAATGCATCTATGATTTCTCCTTTCCTTAATGCAATGGATTATTGATTTTATTATAGAGAGGTTCAACTGCAATTGTTCAAATATTACTACTTATAACTGGGAGCTTGAATGATCATGATAAAATAGTTTTATTTATCAAATGAACTAAACAAAAGTTTTGGTTATCAACTCAACTACTGTTTCAATTATAACGGAATTAGCTGATTCAAAAGTGTACGATCTACTTAGCCAACCCATGTATTTCTTGCAAATCTTACTATTGAAGTACAAATAGAATGTGAAAGTCAAGGTAGTGTAAGAAAGTATTGCTAGGATGTTTAAGAAACTATTATGGATGTAAGTGTCTCAAAACACTATTGAATGTTTAAGAACTAAATAGGTCTAAGTTTAAACTCTACGGACTAATAGAATGAATGATTGGAATTCTGTGAAAAGCGATATCACATTTTCAATTTTAAAGTTTCAAGTTTTGACCATACGGGTCTTACGACTCAAGAATAGATAAGTTGATAAATTGAAAGACTTGTATAAATCATAAAACTTACAAATATTATCTCTTATCAGTACAAGAAATTTTGCGTCTTGTAGTATACTGTGTAAAAAGAATCACTTCCTTTTCATGACTTCTGAAAATCACTACAATCCTTTAGGAACACTACAATCCTCTATGAACACTTTAGTCCTCTATGCAAACTACAATCCTCTATGAACACTGCAATCCTCCAAAGTCTATATAGAAAGCACTGTGAATAGTAAAATCATAAAGTAAATCGTAAAATCATTCATAAAATTCAATACCGTACCGTAGTAAAATATGAACCGTTCAGTGAATAAAATAATCTTTGTTCCTAATTAATGCCTACAAATAATCAACGCACTATCTTTCTTTTCCTTAAGGTTTCTTCTGGAATGAAATTTGTAAAAAAAAGTAAAATATGTTACAAATTTATTCTAAAGCTCTACTTTTAATTTCAATTTAAAAATATCCACACTTTCCTATTAATTCTAATCTTATCAATGTTTGGTGATATTGAATGCAGTTTGGAAAATTGTAGAATCATCAATAGTTGGAGAGTTAGTTTCCAGTGAGGGACAATTTTGAATAAAAGATATCCTAAAGCAAATATGTAAATATGATGATAGCTTGTGGGGACGTCCTCAAAATTAGTGTTTATGGGTGTTTAAGTGACGTCTACACCTAAATAACTGAGTTTGGATATTGTTTGAGCTAGGTACGACTATCTAACAAATTTTTATTGGCTAAGAGAAATTTTATATTTAAGCTAGTCTATCCATGAACTTCATCAATTATTACTGATCCAGCAATTAGGTGAATAACAACAAAGACAATACGTTTTTTGCGGCCTTATTAGTAGTATGTTGTATCTAATTATTCATGAATACTCACGAGTATACTTGTCATGATAACAGGCATCAGAAATCATAGAGGATTGCATAGGACGGAATGCAGGAGATATATTTGATTACAAATATCTAGGAGAGACTGTATTACATCGTTGGATACAATTACACAAGATGGATGGTGAAGACTCCTCAAAGACAGAGCTTGAGAAACTGAGTCGGCTTAAGGTAGAGTATTTTATTTCACTTAATTTTTATACCTGTAAACCATACTTCACAGAATGTTTACCAAAATCTTCCAATTTTCCATGTTTTGTTATTCATCTATTCATAGATTATCCATCTCCACAAACTAGTTCGAAGTAAGTGACAATTATTTAACAAATTGACAAATTCGAAATTAATAAACTCTGTATCAATCTTTCTTCAAAAAGGTTGTTTCCATTCCAGTGCTTATCAGTCAAAAGTCAACAGTGCATAGTAGACTTTCAATTATTCATAATGTTTCCCATATAGTTCTCCTGTATTTCCTCCAATTTTATTTAGTCTAAACTTGATCTCTTGAATTATTGTATTTTAGATTTTGATAGAAACATTCTATAGTAAGTATCAAGGAATCTGTGATGTTTTCCATGATGAAATACTTGATGAACATTCTAATATTAAAACTGACTATATATCTATTTTAATTATTATTTTTCCCACTTATACTGGAGGGATACATTTCACTTCTAAAGAGAAGGTTCATGACACCCAACCTGCCACCGGCAGGCTGATGAAGCTTCTATTTAGAATTGAAAACCATCCCTCCAGTATAAGTGAGTAAAAACATACTTAGTAATGGCGAAGGTGATATTGTGGAAGGTATCCATAATGAATAATAAGACGAAATTGTCACAACAACATTTATTAAAACTTCGAGAAACTAGTTTCGGTTGTTACACCATTATCAATCCCAATCAAACTGAAAACTGAAGTACAGAGAAGCCTTATATATACTGTACATGAAATGATACTATTGGCTAAGAGGGAAAGAGGCTGACCTTAATCGGACGTTGTGATTGGTTGTCAAGTCACGCCCCCTGGTGGGAGGAGTAACAAGCGAAAATACGAGTCAAATCAAAAACTAAACACTGTGAACATCAAGAAAGTAACAAAAATTGTAATAAGGCTAGAGTTTAATCAAATAAAAATTAAAAAAAAAAAAAATTAAAAAATTAGAAGCTCACTGAAATGCGTCAACTGAGAAATACACATAAGAACTGCTTTTTAAAAATAGACTGGAATTATAATGAAACCAAGTTAGTTGTATTGAATTGGTTAAAATAAATGTGGTCATTTAAATTAGTTATGGAATCGTTTTTTACCAACTTAGTTATCTCCAAAGCTTCTAAAATGTTCAATTGTCTGCCTTTGCCAATCAAATGCAGAAATTCAACATTTTCTTCAGCCTTGAACTTGTGTCCATTATTAATGAGATGTTCTGCAAAATTTGAATCTCCTTTTTGGGTTTTCCAATCCCTGATATGTTCATTTACCGTACATTTGAAACTTCTACCAGTCTGACCCACATAACAAGCATTACAATCACCGCAATTCAATTTATAAACCCCACTTTTATCCCAGATATCAATTTTGTCTTTACTACACCCAAATGAACTCTTTAAAATTGGTTTGGTTTGTAAAGCTACATCAAAACCGTTCTTTTTCAGTTGTTTTCCTAATTTATCAGAAACTGGGCCAAGGTAAGGCACCGTTATCCATGACCTTTCCCCAGTTTCAGTTACAGCAATGCTAGCATTGACTGCTAGTCTCCTACTTATTTTATTTAAGATTTTATTGACAATGATTTCCTCATATCCATTTGTAATAGCTATCTGTTTAATTGTACTAATCTCTTTTTCAAAGTGATGATTGCTCATTGGAATGGTTAAAGCTCTATAAATCATACTATTGAAAGCTGCAAATTTGTGCGATATTGGGTGATATGAGTGATGAGGTATGATTACATTGGTATGAGTTACTTTTCTAAAAATAGAGAAGTTGTGGGTTCCGGTGCTATGATCAATTCTTAAATCTAGAAAATTTAGAACACTATTCTCTTCTAACTCTATGGTGAATTTAATCTTATGGTGTATAATTGTTGAATTTAGTACCTTGTTCACCTTCAGAACAAGTAGTTTGGGGAGCAAACAAGCAGAACTTCTAGCATGCAGCATTGATAGGAATTGGAGAGTGTCACAGAATCGTATTTTAACCAACTGATGTGCAGACATAATTTTACAAGAACAGGCAAGACAAGTTTTACCCAATATTCAATGTACAGAGGACATCGTAAGAAGATTAAAAAGAAAGTCTAAGACAACGATTTGATCATAGTAAAAGCAGACAAAGGAGGCACCACGGTTATATTAGAGAAAACTGAATACATAGGTAAAGTTAACGAATTCATTTCAGATAATAATTTCATTGAGATTAACTCCAATCCAACCAACAACATTCACCATAGAGTTAGAAGAGAAAAGTGTTTTAAATTTTCTAGATTTAAGAATTGACCATAGCACCGGAACCCACAACTTCTCTATTTTTAGAAAAGTAACTCATACCAATGTAATCATACCTCATCACTCATGTCACCCAATATCGCACAAATTTGCAGCTTTCAATAGTATGATTTATAGAGCTTTAACCATTCCAATGAGCAATCATCACTTTGAAAAAGAGATTAGTACAATTAAACAGATAGCTATTACAAATGAATATGAGGAAATCATTGTCAATAAAATCTTAAATAAAATAAGTAGGAGACTAGCAGTCAATGCTAGCATTGCTGTAACTGAAACTGGGGAAAGGTCATGGATAACGGTGCCTTACCTTGGCCCAGTTTCTGATAAATTAGGAAAACAACTGAAAAAGAACGGTTTTGATGTAGCTTTTCAAACCAAACCAATTTTAAAGAGCTCATTTGGGTGTAGTAAAGACAAAATTGATATCTGGGATAAAAGTGGGGTTTATAAATTGAATTGCGGTGATTGTAATGCTTGTTATGTGGGTCAGACTGGCAGAAGTTTCAAATGTAGGGTAAATGAACATATCAGGGATTGGAAAACCCAAAAAGGAGATTCAAATTTTGCAGAACATCTCATTAATAATGGACACAAGTTCAAGGCTGAAGAAAATGTTGAATTTCTGCATTTGATTGGCAAAGGCAGACAATTGAACATTTAAAGCCGCGTCTTCACCAACCGAACATGCTCGGCGAACAGTGTTCGCTGGAATCAGCTGATGTCGCCGAACATTTTTTGGAGTTGGTTTGGTGTGGACGCCTCGAACATTATAATCAGTGTGGTGGGGTTAGTGGCGGGAATCTGTTGTTGGTCGTCACTGTTCGCTCACAGACCGAACATTTCAATTGAACTCACGTACATGTTCGGTGACCCATATGTTTAATGTTTGCCCGTTTTTTGTATTCGCCAACAATGTTCGGCAGACATGTTCGGTTGGTGGAGACGCGGCTTTAGAAGCTTTGGAGATAACTAAGTTGGTAAAAAACGATTCCATAACTAATTTAAATGACCACATTTATTTTAACCAATACAATACAACTAACTTGGTTTCATTATAATTCCAGCCTATTTTTAAAAAGCAGTTCTTATGTGTATTTCTCAGTTGACGCATTTCAGTGAGCTTCTAATTTTTTAATTTTTTTTTTTTTTAATTTTTATTTGATTAAACTCTAGCCTTAATACAATTTTTTGTTACTTTCTTGATGTTCACAGTGTTTAGTTTTTGATTTGACTCGTATTTTCGCTTGTTACTCCTCCCACCAGGGGGCGTGACTTGACAACCAATCACAACGTCCGATCAAGGTCAGCCTCTTTCCCTCTTAGCCAATAGTATCATTTCATGTACAGTATATTTAAGGCTTCTCTGTACTTCAGTTTTCAGTTTGATTGGGATTGATAATGGTGTAACAACCGAAACTAGTTTCTCGAAGTTTTAATAAATGTTGTTGTGACAATTTCGTCTTATTATTCATTAGTAAAAACATAATTTAAATAGAGATACAGTGTCAGTTTTTATATTAGATCACCAAGGAATGTTTAAGATTATAATCATTATAACTAAATAATAACAAAGTTATTATGATAACCAAAATATTTATTATTATTATCACTATCAAAATAACACAATTGAAAGTGAAAGAGAAATACGAAACAACTATAGTTGAAGAAACTCAGATATCATATTTCTATCATCATATTCACGTCATTTTGAAACTTCGTAGCATACAAGTAAAGTATTGTAAATTTATAATTATTATATCTTTTTCCAAAAGAGCTCACTACTGATTTTGAAAATGTCTCAAAATCAGTGTTTTTACATCTAATTTTCTTAGTTATAATTTATGTTCTGTCCAAAGTACAAAATGCAATAATTTTCTGTCAATTTGAAAATATGAATTTTGAATCACCTATTAAACCGAAATGGAAATAATCAGTTAAAAATCCTATAACTAAAATTGCTGAACCTGTGAAATGTATTCAAGTATTTACAAGTACAGAAGAAAAAATAATTGCTGAATATGTGAGTTTGACAACTCGGTAAAAAATAGTACAATAATAAAGTGATAGAACAGCACAGTTTTGCCGATTCATCTGAAAACCTATTCTCCTATTTTAGAATTAACCAGTTGAAATTGAATTTCAAATTTCACAAGCAGAGAATAACATTTTCTGCAAAACGTCATTATTATTTCAGGTCTATTTTCAGGAATTGAATTGTGACCCCTGTCATGTGGTACCATCTATTGATACTCCCTTACAGAAATAAATTTCTAAAATTTAAGTTTATAGAAGATTGTAGAAGCACTATTTTGTCAATCTTGGCTTGATTTTTGTCTTTCATCAATCAAAAAGGTTTAGAATTTTTTTCCAGAAATTAGGAGAACATTATGATAAGACTTTGGCAGAGAAATACCTATTGGGTATTGCTCATGATAAAAAATACCTGCAAAGCTGTTTGACAGAACGTCAGCTTTATGCTGGAGATGTGGGTGCGTTTGAAAAAATACAAGATACAATCAAAGATGCTCTAGAAAAGTTAAATAGGCAACAGGTAAGATATAATTTATATTGAAAACGTTTGAATTTAATTATTATATTATAATTTATTTGAACTCATAATATTTTGACCATTATTCAAAAATGACATGACATGGATTCTCTGTTTAGATTGAGATACTCCATGAATTATTTGAATAATCAATCTTACAATCTACTAAACCTAAAAAAATGGAAGGTCGATAAACGTTTTTAAGGTCTCGCCAGACAGAACGCGGCCTGACCTTCAACTGTGCTTATTAGAATTGCATCATCCACAACAAACTAAGAGCGGCCGGCCGCGTCGGCCTGCGTCAGGTCGCTTCAGTCTGTTTTGGAACACATTTTGAACGCGACGGCCAGCGGATCACATCCAAATGGACACAGAGAAGCTCATAGAGGAAGTCAGAAAATATGTTCACTAGCCGCTCTCTGTCTGGCATCCCCAGGCCATCATCCAAAGCGGCTGTACGCCACGGCCTGGCTGCCAGGCAGCGTTCTGTCAAGCGAGACCTTTAATGAACCTAGAACAGCAATAAGCCAAGTTGCCAGTTGCAATTGCCGAAATGTGTCAACATAAGTTTTTAAAATGCATCAATTTTTGAGAATCTAAAATATTTTCACCAGAAATTATTAATTATTGGCTATTATAGAAAAATGGAATAATGGAATATGTTTTACATTTTACTTACATAGATACCTTATACATTACATACATCTCTCTGGAATTATAAAGAAAATGTCAGTCAAAGTTCGAGTTTTGTGGAGTTCAACTCTCAACACTGGATTTATTAAGGGCAATGTGCTTCCAAACTTACAAATAAAATATGCAAGTGACTGATAAATTATATTTCATCAATAGAAGTATGGATTCAACAATACTTTGTCTCCTATGAAAACGATAATTGGTTAGTGATCAAGCCATAGGCTACTATTTGGAATAATACATTTTTATGAAGAAGAAACAAGCTTGAGATTGATCGATTGGGATACTCCAGGAATTATTTGAATACTTAATCTTACAATTTACTGAACATAAATAAAAGGTAGATAAAAGCTATTAGCCAAGTGGTCAGTTGTAATTGACATAAAAATCATTATTATTCTAGTTTATTGTAATTAATTGTTTTTAGTTTACTCTAAATGATCGCTTCGGTTTATTGTGAATAATTATTCTGGTTCATTGTAATATTATTATTTTGATTTATTGTATATTATTATTTCGATCTAGTGTGGATAATCATGATGGTTTATTGTGAGAAAGTTTGTTGGTTTAAAAGCTTGCAGCTTATACCAAGCTTATATATATTATTATTACATTCTTTGTTTCCAAATAGAAATCTCTGTACCGACAAAGGCCAATATATACGTACAGAATGAGGGAATCCATGAGAAAGATTTCACCTAGTTTGAAAATGAGAACGGAAAATGAAAGGAAAAAGGTACAATTTGATACTGCAAGACAAGTTTTCATACTTCTCAAGGCAACTGACGACGCACGAATAAAGTTCGATGCTAAGCTGTGTCTACGCTATGGTTACAGGGCTCGAGAATTTATACTCGACCAGCCAATGAGTATTCTACCAAATAAAAGGTGATTAATCATTTCCATGCTCGAAAAAAAATCATCTTGAATTTGTGTCCAAATAAGATAGGGAATTCATGTTTATTAAAAATGGCACTAAAATGCCACAGATGGATGTGATATGCCTATTAAAAAAACAAACAACAAAAATACCAAAAGACAAAAAATTACTATTTATTAACAAATTTTACGTTCTGTATTAAACAAATGTCACTAAAATGGCAGAGATTTGTATAATATACATATAAAAAACCAACAACAATAATTACTAAAAGAACAAAAAAAAAAAAAAAAACAACAAAACGCAATAGAAATAAGTATTTATCAAAAATTTTAGATTTTGTTATTGACTAGAGCTTGACTAGTGCTTGTGGTCAGACTGCCACTAGAATGACAATGATTGATACAATAAGCTTGTTGGGAGAAACAACAAATTTAAATACAGCAAGGACAAAAACCAACATGAATTTCTACCTCAAAAACAAAAAAGTTTATAATTCTAGATGTTATTGACTAATGTTTGTGGATAGAAAGGAAAAGATAAATATAATATTGCTTTTAGAAAACCAACAACAAAAATAAATACAAGAACAACAAACAATAACAGTAATAATTGTAAGAACAACTGAGTCTTATAATATTCAGAGTTACCTACTCAGGGGTATTTATATTGGCTCTATATAGTGGATTCCATTAGTAAGTTTGTAGGCGATGTAGAGATCAAATTATAGTAAAATACTTTTAAAAAAACCATGTCCTATATTTTTGATTATGTTTTGCATTATATGTTGCTTATATGAAAATTATTTAAATGTTTTGTAGTGGAAATTCAATAAATTACATCTCTATTGCTCTATAACTTCTATGAATTTTCAATTTCGCCTAGTTTAATCATTTATATAACTGTTACTCTTCCCATTTTTTTACATAGGTTGATGCAATTAATTACCCTATAAATTTCTTTTCAATTATTGTTAATTATTCAATTGATTTTCATTTTATTAATAACTGTTATTTTTCATCATATTACGGCCTTTAGTGTTTATTTGAAGCACTTGTACAAGATTCTCGGAGAGCTGTTCTTCTCAATGAAACAGTTTGTGGGACAATGGAGTGACAAAGAGAATACTGTGCGCATACTTCATTTGATTGGATTGACCATGCTTAAAAAAAATGAAGAACATATAATAAGGTCAACGTTCCTGCCATACATAGCAAATCCACGGTAAGTTGATGATAGAGATGAATCATAATAAACGTTGAGAATGTGTAATAGTCATACAAATATTGTCATATATTAGATGTAGTAGATAACAAAATATTTTTGAATACAAGTATCCTTAAAAGATCCAAGATCTATCAATTAAAAAGTCTCTGAAAGGTTTTTTCCACTGGTTCTTGTATAATAACAAAGGTAGGATAAGCTTCTTCAGATTGTAAGTGTTCCATTTCATGTAGGTGTTATTGTATTAAAAAAAGTTTATAAATCGTAACATTTTGTGAAAGAGTTTTCCTTATTCCTTCAGGAATCCTAGGAATAGACTTGCAATATGCTATGAATTTGAAAATTGCTCCCATGAATTTCTAATAATAGCCTTCAATGTATTAGGCTAATATATTTTTTTAAAGTTAATTCAAATAATAAAGAAAATACTGTATGAATCGATTTTTAATTCAAAGTGGAATGCTTCAATCTGCCGTGCATGTTTTAACTCAATCACTTAAATTATCAGTAGGTTTAGGATCGCATATGGTTTTTATGTTAAATTTTGACTTCGACCAATGTTCTTAGAGAATTCTATGAGAGCGAAAATGTATCTACAGTGTCTATTTTTTATAATGCATACTGTATAATGCATGAGAGCGAATAACTTTAACTGCTCTCAAGACTCTAGTCTTTCAGCATTACAGAATTTATTAATTTTATTACAATCTTTCTCAGTAAATTCGCAATACAAGCCTACTTTAGACTTTCTCACCGAAGAATAGAATATAAATATTAACGAATATATATCCGTGAATACAGCTTCTAGAATCTTAATATTATAAGAAAACCGTTTGTCTACTATTATTTCAAACTGCATTTCTTACTGATTTCTGACTCCAGTTTTATAAGCAAAATGTGTGTTTTTATTATGATATTAAAAATCACCGAATTTATAAGCCTAAATTATAATTATTTTCAGTAAACACATAACACTAGCCTACTCTCAGACTTCCTTATCTGAATGGATGTCTAAATGTGAATCGATGTAACGGTGAATACTGCTCCTAGACTCTCATATTATTAAATTGAATGTTTTTTAAAATTTATTCAATTATTTTTCCAAGTAAGCTGCTGGACAGTTGTGAGCAGGATTCGTCGTTATCTAATATTATAATAATATTTATCGACTCTAATATTATAAGAAGAATGAATGTTTTTGTAGATTGATTCAATTATTTCTTTCAAGTAAGCTGTTGGACAGTTGTGAGAGGGAATTGTCGTTATCTTCGTCGTTGGTAGAGCGAGCGTTTCTTTATCACGAGATGTGCCGCTGCTACAATCAAATTGGCAAGTTGGAGCAGGCACTGACAATGGCCAGGCGATGCACACAGGACGCCAGGCAGGCCAAAAATACAATTTGGATGCTGAACGGCATGTTTATGGTGGCCAGGTACGAGTGCGGGTTGCGCAATTACGTCAACGCCAAGGACACCATGAATGAGGTCTACGAATATATTAAAGCTATGGACAGGCCCGAAATACTGAGCTTCATAATCAAGGTACAAAACTTTGATAGAATTTTTTTCATGGAAAAGGTTTTTGTGACATTGCATTGCTAGAAAGTTATTGTTTGTCCGTGATATGCAAGTGTATTAAAGAGTTGGACTGCATTCATACTATTTAAAGTAGAATTAAAATAGAAGCGTATTGCCAAAACGTTGGTCGAAGTGATGGAGGAGGGGGCACCTCTGCGCTTAGCCAATAACAATTGGGCAGTTACCACACCAACTGGTACAGTGTTGCGATATCTCCTACTCCCAAACCTCGCCAGTCCCAGTGGCCACTGTAATAGCTCGATAGCTAGTGGTTAGGAGTAATTTTGCTCACTTAATCTTTATTGATTAAGATTAATAATTGTATTCCCCTTTTTTTTTAAATTCGTTTGAATTCGGCCATATTTGCGGATGATTTGATATCAAGGGTTAAGCCTGAAAGTGTTTTTCTTCAGTTTAATTTTGATAATTTCCTTTTAAGCAATTTTTGATTAATTTGTTATTCCTAGGCAGCTGAAGTGTTCATGAATTAATCTGAAGGGTTAAGCCAAATAGTCACTGTTCTGTTTAAATTTTGCTCATTTATTTTGTTTTACATTTAATGTTGATTATTCTTTGGGAGACACAATATATGTGTTAAAATTCAGTTGTCCATCATTTATCTTGTTCACCCTCACCTAGAAAAAGTTGCTCACCCCAGTATTGGTAACCAGAAGGTGTCCGGTTACAGTACATATTTTTCAATGCTAAATTATTTATTCATTTATTAAGTGCAATGTATTTATTCATTACAATGTTATCGCACCTGAGCTTGCTGAGAATGTTCTAGCAAATCATCTAGCGATCATTTGTTCGATGTAGGCCTATTTCTTGTTCATTAAAAACTAGTTTCATTATTGATTATTCAATGACAAAAGGATCAACTCGGACACTTAATCTCAATGAAATTGTGACATCACTTTTATTCAAAACAAAAAGGAAGAAGTTAAGCTTTTAAAGTTCATAGAGAAAAATTCCAGACATCAGTAAAACTACCGAAACATTAAAAAAAACTTATTCACTTGTTTTCAAAGTGATAGTAAAAGTTAAATCAAATATAAAAAGTCATACATAAATCGCATGATTGATTTTTCCTGCATTCACTGCATTCCTTCCTGAGTTAAACAAGAGTATTTCTACTATATCTTTAATTATTGAGAATAATCATCATTGAGACTTGGATTTTTTCGAGCAACTACTTTGTATAGGGCCTACTAACATTCTACAAGAAATTCAGCTTTACCCTAATTTGTTACAACAATGTCTATTTTTTGCATTCATTGCCTGAGCAAAATCAGTTTGCGGCGTGCTACTGCCATAGATTAGGGAGTAAGTAAGGTTCGTCTATGCTACTTCACTGCCATTTTGTTCAGCATTACACACGACGTGGCAACACCGTCGCCGAACTTTGCCGAGACACTCCGACCGTCCCCGAAGACAATACCTCCAAGCCGACTTCCCAATACGTTTCTGCTTTTAATTCCACTATAGTAAAATTTATATAACAAATTCATATGTTGCTGCATTTATTGTGTGAATGCTGCTTTAAGAATGATCAATTTGTTTTATTCAAATACAAAGTGGTCTATAACATTTTGGTTGAGGCTTCTAAAATAGTAAAGATGACTGATTATATTGGCCAAAGGTTGTGAATAGATCATAAACTTAAAGTGAATAAAATATACAGAAATATTAACATGAATGTATTAGGAAATAGACTGTAGTAGTAGCCTAATACATGAAAATCTGACCTTGCAATATGAAAAGCTTGTAAAATCTGACCTTATGCATCGCAAAATGTTATCAATTATTTACCACTTTGTTGGGTTGTTACTTATCAAAATAATGTAACGAGAAAACGGCCCAAAATCACGGACTTTTGGACTAGATTAACTTGTTTATGGAGCCTATACCATGAAACAAAAGCCAGTTTTCTCTAACACTGCTTGTAGAAAATGTAATTCTAAAAAAATTTCGAATAACACAACAGTCAAAACATACAAAAACTTCACAAAATCGGGTTTTAAAATCTCATTATTAGTTTATCCTGATCCTGAAAATTAAAATTCTAACTACTCTCTCAGGCAAATAAATTCGTTATTGTCTTTATAATATTTCTATTATCTTTATTACGGTCTGCCTATTCCTTTTTGCGATTAGTGTCTATTCTTTTATTTAATTTCCTATTTGTTATAGTAGATGTGCCCTATATTAACTGTATTTCTATGAGCTAAAATCTCAATTTTTAAACAAATCCTTCATCAGATACAGACATAATCCTTATTAGGACAACTTCATTCACAGACTCTTATTTTATTTCCATCTCCATCTTTAACATTGATATAGTTACAGGTTCTATGTCTAAAATAACGCTGGCAACACTTACATTTATCACTTTCACTTTATTAACACAAATAATCTACAACTCACACTGTTCAGTAATTTCTTGCAGAAAAATAAGCAATTAAAAACAAATAACACGATATTGTTCAACTGATAATGAGTTTTCAATAAACTGTACAAAAATCAATCACTAAATATCAAAAGGCCGATCTAATATTAAATAATAACTGTACAATAAACTGTTCAATAATATTCAAAAAGAATCGTCGAGGAAGAACAATTAACTTACGTAGCACAAGTCCGTAATACAGTAATAGGTAAAAGAATTATCACTATCAAACTGTCAAGAGAATAATCACTACAGACAACGAAAGTTCATTGCATGGTTTGTAATAGCGCCAACGGGATTTCACTGTCTATATTAACGCGAACTGTCACTACTGCCAATTATCAATATAGAACAATAGCTGAACTACTTAACTGTCACACTTGTTTAAATTTCAAAGACAACTCCACTCATTTACAAAAGTGTCCCTCTATTTATATGATTTTCCATAATTGAGATATCTCTGGATTTTTCTATCATCTTCTAAATAAATAAATAAAGAAACTAGCACTTTCTACAATATTCGAAAAGATTCCATTAATGTTTAATTAAACAACTAGAACATTCTACAAATTACCAAGTAAACACTATAAAAGTGTCAAAAGCAGAGTAATTAATTGCTTAAAAGTAAACATTTACATAGCAGATAACGCCAAGAACCACTGTGCCTTCTTTCTCTCTATTCACTCCAATTTCATATTCGCTACAATATAGTATATGTGCCTATATTATAACTGCATTTTTTTGAGCTAAAAACGAAATTTTACCTAATTGGTATATAAGGTATTATCCTTATATTAGGTATATTAGGCATATTAGGTATATTAGGTATATTAGGTATATCAGGTATATAATATCCTTATATATCAGGAATATTATCCTTACTAGGGAGCAATGTAGAATAAGTATGTTTGTTTCCTCAATTCCTCATACCTTTTATACGTATTATAGTATTCTATTACGGATATTGGAGACTAGCAGCCTGTCTCAATGAATTCAATCGGGATATTTAGAAGCTGAAGAATCTGCCATAACCTATCTACAAATTCAATGATTTATTTTTTCGTATTCCTCTTCTTCTTCTTTTCCTGTCTTCTTCATTTTTTCTCTTCATTGTTCTTCCTCTTCTTCTCCTTCAATACCTTCACTGGTTAGTGTCAAGAATGGACGAATCTTTGTCCAAACTTCACCAGTTCATGTAATTGCATCTCTTAGATTGTCATTACTGTAGTTGATATCGTTAATATCATGCAATTGAGATCATTGTACATAATTCTTTTCTCTATGAAAATAGCATTTTTTGAGTTCACTACTGTATATATCTATGTGATGTTGAAAATTTTGTTTTTAACCATTCATATGCAAATTTGTAAATTTACATGAATAAAGAAATCTAATCTAATCTAATCTCTTATTCTCAAGCTCTAGAGTTTTGTCGACAGAGGACACCATGAAGACGTTATTCTTTTTCTTCTTCTACATTCTCTGTAAAATAAAGATGAATAACATTTCTGTACAATATTATTTACAGGCAATAGATTTCTTGGAAGTGGTCGAGGAAATTCCTCAGTTGAAAGTATCAGCTCTCCAACTACGCGAGCAGAGAATGATGAATTGCATGCCTAACGAAGAGCTCAGAAATAAAATGGGGTTGGTGTTCTTTGAAATGCACAGTAAGCATCCCTCTCACAGGATGCTGCTTGTGCCAGCTGATCCTCCCGCCATCAACAAGCGCAAAGATTCGGTTGTCAAGAGCCTGATGTTGCAAAAGGAGAGATTGAGGGGACGCAGCAAGATTTTCAGACGACGGGCTCGAGCTGACAAAAAATAAATGTCTTCAATGAGACCCTAATAAAGAAAATTAAAATAAAATTGTCCATGAATGAATTCTTGATAAGGCTGGGATTTTGTTAGAGTAAACTAAAAGAAGTGTAGATAAGTAGATAATAATTAATAATGAGTAGGTGTTATTATTATTTATAAAATAATTAGTAGGTGAGTAATAATATAGTTATAGTAATACAGTGAGAAATAAGTAAAAAATAAGATAAATAATAATCTACTTGAAAACATCAGTGAAAGCATCAAGTTTGTATTTTTTAAAAGTAAACATTGACTGCTCAACTAGAAAACTACCCTATAAATACCCCTATTTGGGGTACGGTACTTACTTATTATACGGAGGCCGCTATTTAACAAGCTTGACCTAAACTCGCTAGATCGTGTCGTCCCATTAATAGGAATGTTTTAAAGATTGCTAGTGTTAAATTATTTCATTTATTATTATTTAGTATTATTATTATTATTATTATCATTATTATTTAAAACTATGTAGCCGATATCACAACCTAATTGGCTGGTAGTAAGTAATTCATACGGGTCAAGTATGAATTTACTATATTTCAAATAAATTTTTGTTTTCTAAAACAAATGTGCTCCAACGTTCAAAATTTTACTATTTTTACTTTTACTATTACTATTCTTACTACTTTTCCCCTTTAATTTTATTGTTTTTTTCTTTTTAAATATTTATAAGTTTACTTTTTCTTGCCATTTTATTCATTACCTCATTACACTCTCTTATCCATTTGCAATTTTTCCCACTTATCTTTGCAGTCTTTTCGCAGTTTTTTCCCTTTTTTCTTATTGAATAAATGAACAAATAACATAATAACATTTATATTATTATATGTTGCTCATTATATACTTGTATCTATATCTCTACACTAATTTCCCCCCCCCCCCATTTTTTGCTCTTTAATCTATTATTCCCTCCCTATTTCCCCCAATTTTTTTATCTTTTTCCCCCTATATGCCTAGGAACTTTTGTGTTATTGAGCATGTGTCCAGAACAATTGAATTTTGAAGAGCAATGTAGAAGTTAGGTGGCAGACCAAGATCAGAAATATACTTGTGAAGAGACTTTGAAATTATAGCAGTTGAAGAAATCACTATGGGCACTGTGAAAACTTGATTTATTATTATTGTTATTATTATTTAGTACCATATTTATTTATTATTGAATTCGATATCTAGGAATTTGAATTCACGATCTAGGGAGGCTAGGTTAAGCTTGTAACGGATTTGGACTCAAGTTGAAATCTTATAATAGAAGCAATTGGTCCTGGTCTAAATTAAAGCCTATGGTTCTAGCCATGTTATAACGGTCATAAATACAATTGTTTCTCCATGCTCTTTCATGTATTCAGTTGCATTAAATAAATAAATAATAAGCAAGCATAACTCTGGCAATTGGATAATGAAACTTTTTCAGAAGCTAAACTGCATTTCCAATTGAAGTTAATTAAAAAAAAAACGTTTTATAGAAAAAACTGGTTTTAGCCATGTTATAACGGTCATAAATACAATTCTAGGTGGTCTTTGAAGCTGCAGATATGTTGGGATGATCCTACAATATTTTAGATTGGTTTTGAACTTCCACATAGTTAGGTCTACTACTATGGTTTGTAACTTATTTCTTTTATTGCCCGTGGTTACTACCAAGCTACATATTTAACTTACAGTGGATTACAACATATTTACAGTGTCAGCTTAGAGAGATAGTGTGGCCATTATCATTCTCGATTCTGATTGTATACACCACAAACATGGTACAAAGCCGTCAATAAGAGCCCACGCAAGTCCTAAAATATTGGTTGCTTGTATTGCAGGGTATTGGAATAAGACCCATTTTAAACTTGCAGAAAAGCATGATCAAAAAATTCTGATCTCAGACGATTTTGTCTATACTGTACGAGCGGATTTTTTTGGCGCCAAATTTCTAAGCTGTGAGATGTTTCATTTTAGTATTAAAGTTTAGTTCAGTTTTTAGTTTTAAAGTTTAGTTTTTAGTGAATTAGTCATTTTAGTATGTGGAAGCATCTCACAGCATAGAAATTTGTTTGCTCCTTCGCTAAAGGGTGGAGGTGAAAGGAGTTGGTTTTTGGGGATAGGAAGGGAAGGGCCAAAATACAAATACTCCTGCCCCTTACCAGTGGAGGCGGTAGCCTCTGCTGCTGCGGGTGGGGAAAGAGGAATTTCGGGGAGGGATAAGGAAGGATATCCAGCCGGAAGAGCACACCTCTGCCACTTTCCAAAGGGGGCGGAAGTTATTACCCCCTGCTAGGATATGGCCGGAGTTCCAGACCCTGCTAATACCAGCCGTTTCTGGTTCCCCTGCCTTTTTAAGAGGTAAGGTAAGGGAAGGAATGGCGGGTGTTGGCGGAGGTTGGCAGAGGTTGGTGGAGGTTATTCTACCTGCTGCCGCTATCGGCGGGGTACCGTGGCCTCTGCTAACTGATAACAAAAAGGATAGGGGATTTTAGGAGTACCGGGAATGAGGAAAGGAACGGGATCACATCCAAAAACCTCGAACCGTTTGGGAATTACGAATTCCCAAACCCAAGCTCACGGATTGCGATAATCCCGTGACCCGCGCCACAATCACCACATCAGAGATCAGCACCAGCTCGTGCTTTATCCTGACTGAACTAGCACACGTTCACTTCGCGCACAAGTCCACACAACCGGCACTGTGTGTTCAATTTTCAAAAAGTGAAAATTGACTGCAGTTAAACTCCTGCTACACTATGACTGATCAGTTCGAGGACTTCAAGAAGACTTCTTTCTGACTGCCTCGTCAGAGAGCTGTTCCCCCAAAATGAGTGAGGAACTGGTGGGGGAGGCCTCGACGCAGTAGCGAACACTCCACCAGTCTAGATCATTATCAACGTTCTGTGCCCTGACCGGTGGCTGCTCCTCTCTACTTTGTGAATTACCCCGACAATAATTAATTAAAATAAATAAATTAATTATTTTTTCTCCCATCACAGCTTTGCCATGTGACACACCCGACCTACTAGGGGATGGGGCGGGGGGGAAAAAGGAAGGAAAAGCCGAAACACTACACCCCTGCTCCTAGGAGAAAGGTTAGGTTGATGGGGGAAAGAAAGAATGGGCCGGGGTGGAAAGCCACTGCCCCCTAGAGGAATAGGGGTTAGGATTGGATCCAGTAGGGTATTCCACATCCGCGGGTGTCGTGTGGAGGGTCAGAGCTACGCAGACCTCTGGTAGTCTCTCATCCAGATCCTCCGTCCGTCCGCGAGCTTTACCTGGACTCGGGGGCATCCAGCTCGGTGCCTCCAACCCGTCGTGTACGACTGTCATACACGATGTTGTTGTGATGGCTCCACAGTCGTTGGGGCCGAGATGATCAGCGCTGCGCCTCTCTCTGGCTCGACTGCCTCTGTCATTGTTGAGACAGATCTTGTCGTCAGCGACCTCATCTCACATTCATCCCGTATTGGGATTTCGAGGAAGGGGACTAGGTCTGCCACTTCCTCCGGAGGTTCATATACTCCCTCCATCGCCATGTCGGAGCACCCAGGTTCCTCCGCTGTGGAAAGGGTGTCAACGGCTGGTTCTGCGGGGGTCGTGATGACCGCCACCGCGCCCATCAACTCTTCTGATGCCTCCGCCGCCGCTTCGGCGGAGTCCGCTGGTGATGCCGCTCTCACTTCCTCCCATAAGGGATCTAGAAGGCTGAGCGATGGAATACATAGTCGTTTCCCTTCCAGGGACATCCCGTCCCAATCCTCGTCCATCTCAATCCACGAGGGCCTATCTTCCGGCTGCGGCAGGTTAGGAATAAACTCTTCCTCCTCCACATAGTACGATGGGGACAGTGAAAAGTCCCCGCCACCTCCATCTAGCAACGCCTCTTCTTCCTTGGTGCTCAACGGAGGAAGGCTCTCGAAGGGGTCCGTCACCGCCAGGATGCTTTCAATGGTCACCATCATGACTGCCCGGTCCAGGCGCTGGCACGAGTTGTCGGCTGCGGCGGCCATAGATGAGAACGCGGGATTCTGCGGCCACGCCAGGTTCAGATAGGAGGCGTGTATCTCCTCAACGGCTTCCCCAGGGTCCATGGAATTGCGCACCGGGGCCCCCTGGATCAGGTCGTCGATTTGTCAGGCCACGACACGTTCCGCCTGCCACCACGGCAAGTCCGCGTCGCCGTTGTGGTAACGCGACTCATCGTAGGAGTCCCACTGCCATACTTTTTTTAACTTATTGAACTCGCGTATAAGCGCCACCAGTCTGGCGCGTTGGGGTTGATTAATAACCTTAAGTGGATCAAATACCTGTATCCGATGTGCCACCAGGTCGACGACGACAATGGCTGTCAAGTCATCTACCTTGACTGGGACAGCCCAAAGCACTCCGCGACTAAGTTGGGAGAGTGGACTGACCAAAGCCTAAATAGGGAGACTCCAATGTCTCGTCTTCAGGCTTCGGAATGGTGTATACCGCGCGCGGTCCATACGTGAACGCGTCTCGGCTAAACCGAGGAACGAGTCCAGAAAACCAAGACATTTGGACGGCATTTCACTGACACTTCGCGACTATGGTTTACTCGGAGGCGACTCAGAACAGACTGACCGTTTGTCTCATATTTGATAGATAGAAACTTATCACGGGTTTATACACGAGAAAACAATTTTTGGGAAAAATAAGGCGTTAATTATCTCTCATCTCCTCAGCCGGTGGTCATACCCAGGTGAACAATGGATAAAATTTATTCCCAAATTTATCGCTGATTATCACTCTGATAATGGAAGGAACCACTCACATATCTCTTTGATACTTTCTTTTCAAAGAAGTGACATACAGGAGTTTCAATAACAAGTGCTTTCTTAAGCTACTTGTTATTCAAAGCCTCAAGCTTCAAAATCCAGGAAATAATTTTCCTCAGATATTTTCCCCCGGAAAATATCTAGTTCATTAATAAACCATTGCCTGGTTATTAATCCATAGCTACAGCTATTCATTATGAAATATTTTCCTTTCATAATATCCCTGGATAATACAGCTCATTAGTCTGGAATTTCATTCAAATAAAAGTAATTTATTTGAATCATCAGCTTACATCAACTGTAAGATAATTCATTACATTCCAATCCAATTGTATGGTGGAAGTAATAATAGGACTAGAGACAGAATCAATCTTCCTTCCTTCGATAACAATTAACCTTCTGTTCATTATTATCTTATGCTTTTCTACTAAGCGATTAACAAGGAAATAGATTCTCTCTTTTGCAATAATAATCAACATTCCTCAGATTTCTGTCATGGTGCCTTCTGTTGGCAAATTGAGGAGTCTCAGTATGTTTACTGCCTCTTCTTTACGCCACCTGTACACCCATGACACATGCGGGTCGTTAGACGACTCCTGCACATCTTCCGTGGCGGTCTCTGGCCTCCGCTCCTCCTCGGATTCGCTATGCTTGACGCACTCGTCGTGCTCACTCATCCTGACACTGTCGTCCTCGTTACTGGCCCCACGCACGGGCGCCAATTTATCACGTGCAAAACCGTCACCTCAGCTTTGGCGTGACTGCCCCAGTGTTGCTCCAGACCAACTAGCTCTAGTCGGCGGGTGGCCAAGGTTAGGCGACAAGGTCGACGTTCCCTTTTGAGGCTTCCGCCACGCTCAGGGTAGCCTCACCGGTTGGAAATACCGTCGTTGGGCGCCGTTTAACTTTCCCGACCTCTGCATCACGGATTCGGGGTCCCTAGCGAGGGGCGGTGTTCGCTCCTTCGCTAAAGGGTGGAGGTGAAAGGAGTTGGTTTTTGGGGATAGGAAGGGAAGGGCCAAAATACAAATACTCCTGCCCCTTACCAGTGGAGGCGGTAGCCTCTGCTGCTGTGGGTGGGGAAAGAGGAATTTCGGGGAGGGATAAGGAAGGATATCCAGCCGGAAGAGCACACCTCTGCCACTTTCCAAAGGGGGCGGAAGTTATTACCCCCTGCTAGGATATGGCCGGAGTTCCAGTCCCTGCTAATACCAGCCGTTTCTGGTTCCCCTGCCTTTTTAAGAGGTAAGGTAAGGGAAGGAATGGCGGGTGTTGGTGGAGGTTGGCAGAGGTTGGTGGAGGTTATTCTACCTGCTGCCGCTATCGGCGGGGTACCGTGGCCTCTGCTAACTGATAAGGAATAGGATAGGGGATTTTAGGAGTACCGGGAATGAGGAAAGGAACGGGATCGCGTCCGAAAACCTCGAACCGTTTGGGAATTACGAATTCTCAAACCCGCGCTCACGGATTGCGATAATCCCATGACCCGCGCCGCGATCACCACGTCAGGGATCAGCACCAGCTCGTGCTTTATCCTGACTGAACTAGCACACGTTCACTTTGCGCACAAGTCCACACAACCGGCACTGTGTGTTCAATTTTCACAAAGTGAAAATTGACTGCAGTTAAACTCCTGCTACACTACGACCGATCAGTTCAAGGACTTCAAGAAGACTTCTTTCTGACTGCCTCGTCAGAGAGCTGTTCCCCCAAAATGAGTGAGGAACTGGTGGGGGAGGCCTCGACGCAGTAGCGAACACTCCACCGGTCTAGATCGTTATCAACGTTCTGTGCCCTGACCGGTGGCTGCTCCTCTCTACTTTGTGAATTATCCCGACAATAATTAATTAAAATAAATAAATAAATTATTTTTTCTCCCGTCACGGCTTTGCCACGTGACAAGGGTGTATCCACCAACATCTACGTCTATTTTCTATATGTTTTTTCCTTCAAACCAACAACAAAGCTAGTGCCATTTTATTTGCTTCGTCTAAAAATACCGACATTTCCGAGCTTTTAGACTACCTGACCGGTGTCGAGGGGGAACTGGCTGTTTTCTGTCGCAAATCAACAGGTGTGGCATATATGCGACATTTGAGTGTCGCTGCAATTTGCTGCTGAATTGATGCGACAGTTTACTGCTCGTCTGGCCGTAGCCCAATTGTGATTTAAATAATTTGCTCATGTATTCACGTAAACTGTAAGTGTCAATTAGCAGAATACAGAAGTGTTTAGCTGACTTCGCATACAGAAGCGCCAGCAGTGCACAAAGTGACAGTATTGGTGACAGTGAACTCGGTATAGATACTAAATCTATACTATATCACTATACTTTGAAGGAGCTCTGTTTTACTACAGAATAAATATTTCGTCGTTTTACCGTAAATTAGTGATTAATTGAAATACAGTTATTATCATTTTAAATATTCTCAAATATTAATTTTAGCAATAATAATTTAGAATATCCAATGTTTTTCTAATAAAGTGATTGATTCATACGGTAACCTACAGTATTAATATTCTTAACATGTGTGCAAGAGCTGGTGTATTGAGTGAATCGATTGATGATCAGTAGGATGAATTTCAAACTCATTTCCGTTTTATTTTTAAGAGAGAAAGGTCATAGATTACTGAGTTGATTTTAAAGTTATATTTATATATTTTAAACTAGTTTTAAGAACATTTCATCGCTCTACAAGCACTCAACGGATTTGAATCATCACGTTTAGCCGCAAATCAAAATTCTCTAGGTATGTGCATGTAATTCTATTGCGAACAATGCCAAAGATACTGAGTAGAACCATTACAAATCTCAACCTAGTTTTTTATGTAGATCCTATGAGTGTAGTCAATTATAATGAGTGTATGACTTTAAAAATATTCAATAATCATGAGATTCTCATAAATTTTGCGACAATTTATCTAATCTTGAAGTTGGCACTGTATTTCTAGATTATTATTAGTTCTACTCACTGAAGCTAAATAGATTCATTTCGCTTTTTTTAACACTCTTCAATCTAAACTGGAGAATAGCGGCCGCGGGCCTGATTTCTTCAAATTTATGGTTCTATAAGATTTGTGATTAAATTTTTATTGGTAAAAATAATATTCAACTACAAATACAGTGCCAGTTTTAATATTAGAAGATTATTCATGAACTATTTCGTCATGGAAAACATCACAGTATTCACATCGTTATGAAATGAGGGATATTCATCGGTTTTTGAAGATTACAGTTTATGTTGTGGAAATGTTTGTAAAACAATAATTTATCATAATGAACATTTAAATTCAAGTTTTCAAGTTACAAACTTACCACTGACTTCATAATTTATTTTCTTTTTTCAGTTGTTTGATAATATTCGTTTTATCAACGAGAAAAGCAAACAAGTCGTCCAAATCTTACATCAATGCTTCCAAAAATGTCTCTAGGAAGACTTGAATATTGTAAAAAGATTCAGAATTTTGATGAGAGAAGAAGTAGAAAGATGTCAGAGTCATGACTGGGAAGAAGCTTTGGATCTCTTCAAAGAAGCACTCAAATTACAGCCCGTTCAGCATTCAATGCAGGATAAGCGTATAACGAATAACTTACATATTGCAAAATATATCGAGTGAGTATTCTCAATCTTGTTATTTCCAGATTTACTTTTCAAAAGGATTTGAATATACCCTTATATATTGTGATAACATTTATATAAGATGCTTTCCATAACATATATACTATACTTACATGAGCATAAGTATACAGAGAAAGTGTACTGTGGATGTTGTGGAAGTATTTCCACTTTTTATAAAATATAAATAAATGAAGCTCACCATGTTGTTGAAAGTTGAGCAAACCTTTACAGTATGGAATCTCGAAAAGATCGGACCGGTAGGCCAAACTACTTGTAGGCCTGTCATTGGCTGAGACTAGACACACCCACTGGTAATCGGTTGAACAAGAAAATTTTCAAAAAATACAAAGTGGAAAAAAGGCAAAAGGCAAACAAAAATCAATATTTAAAAAGACAAAAAAAAAAGAAAAAATTGAAGGTCAATTAATCAACTAATGCCAAGCAATAAGAAAACGAATGAATGTGTTGGAGATATGAGATACTATTAACAAAAAGGATAAAAATTATCAAATTTACAAATATTCTGTAAATTGTAATATTCTGGCATTTCGTCAGTAGGTTACATTGATTAAATAATTCTATTGATCAAACAATTTTGTTAGCTTTAACTGTGATATTAGAACAAGAAATTGTTTTTGTTATCGGTTTTCATTTACCGGCAAAAAACTGGAGAATTGTACCTTTCCACCCCCCTCCAAAAATTTCAAAATTATTTGAAACGAAACCCGCTGTAATAATCAAAAATCATTTCTTATCCAAAATGTTAAGTTTATTTTTTATTTATTTATCATCTATGAAGAACATTACACTATAGTAGAATGAAGAGGAAGCAGCAGGCTTTACAGCCTAAAACTACGTCCTCTTCTAAATTTCAATAGAGAAATTTCTAAATAAATGTCTAGAAGTCACAGTTTCACTATTAATTATCCTGAACAAAATATTACGAATGCTTTGGAAATCGTATCATACTGAGACTTTGCAAGAATACTGTGGTATTTTGACCTATTTCATCCTTCTCATCTTTCAATTGTCAGGTTAATATGTCTCGTGTCGAGGGAATCAATCAATCAATTTTCCTTATCAAGTGACAAATGTATAACGATGAATAGCTTGATTCTTTCCGAGTTAGAGTGAAGAGACAGGCCTCACATTAATGAGGTCCTCCTTTATTTATTTATTTTGATGGATCCCGTTCCAGATGAATAAGGTATAAGTACTCATCGCTCTTTAGTCATTGTTGCGCAAAAAATACTAGAATCAGCCAATGGTTCTTCTTATTCAGTTGCACACAAATGAAGAACGTCCTATGGAATCTAGAGCAGGTGATAACCTTCCCATGATAAAAAGTGTACTTGCCTGGAGCTATCGACTTCAGAGAATATTTATCACAAAGCTCCGCCTCGCAAGAATATTTATCGCGAAGCTGTGGCTCCCTTTTCATCGACCTTTTGCTTTCGAAGAACCGCGATATACTGCTGCAGCTTGGATGGGATAAGCAGACTTTGAAACTGTCAATGTTTGCATATGCTGATCGATGACTCGAGAAAAATCATGGATTCAATAAGAATGATGAGCTGCTAACTTGACAAATCAGTGTGACTGTGATCATTGACGATCTTTGTTTACTTTCTGGGGGAAGGGGAATGCGTATGAAAACAAATGGCATAAAACGCTTTTACATTTGAGAGAATATTGACTCTCAATTCACAAGGAATTTCAGAGAACAGAATTCGCAGGAACAGGAATTTCAGAGAAAGCAATCCCACTAGATCAACGGATGGTGTTTTGAATCACGAATTGAGACTCTCACTTTCATTCAACTTTGTCGGCAAATACCTTTTGGTAATACTAGTACTTGATACTATCGAAAGCTTGATTTCGATACATTTATTCAATACTTGACTACAGAGGAAATAGCTTACCACATAAAAGCACATGTTAGTTTGAAGTAACTGACAATTTTACAAACTGACAATATACAGAAACAGAATTTATTAATTTCGAATTTCTCAAAAAGCTATTAATTTATACTGAAGCCTTCCGCAATGGTGGATATTGTCAACAGCATTGAATAGCTGATGGAAATCGATGAATGCTACTGTACAAAAATATCAGTAACCACCGGGAATCGAACCGCAAACCTCCCAATTGCCAGTCGGGCGCCTTAACCACTAGACTATAGTGACCCTTCTGCACAGCATCACTCATTTTAGGAGAGCACTCATAGAAGCGTTTAAAAAACACAAAAAGCAATTCAACTGATAGATTATTTGAAAACTTCATTTAATGGGTTTTTTAGCATTTGCAATACTGTAGTTTGTAGTTTTGAATACTGATACTATCTAAACTTGATTTAAATACCAACAAACACCAGTATACTATCATTGTACTGATCACTCACATTTCAAACTGAATTCAGCTACTGCATTTACAAAATCCAATCAAAATCGAAATCTGCGATCAGTTAGTGGTACATCGTAATGCGCTATGTATCTGTATTTGCTTACAACTCTCAATTATGATCATTTATGATCGAAAAGAAGATCTATGAAAAGACTGTTTAGGTGTTAGCTGATGGTTTGTAATCATACGAGATTTTTACAAGTATTGTTCTAAAATCTGAATTACATTTTTGCTTCAAAAGAAAATTCATTATATTTCTGATGAAATTAAATCCTAGATAGATCATAACAAAAACTTGATCATGACATGATAATATGATTTGAATAATTTTTAACTTTGATTCCAATTATTTTATTAAGCTAGAATTATGCTCTTCATTTGTAGACAAGTTCACTTGGAGGACGTGGATCAATTATAACGTCAAGGCCATCGAGAGCTTATGTGAGAGGCGAAATGTTAGCTAAAATGGAAGAGTGCAGAAGAAAGTTAAAATAGTTACTATGAAAAAAAATGATGAGGGTAGGAACAAGTGAAAATGGAGGAATCTCAATGGACATTGAAGTGAAACAGGATTGCTGTTTATTAACTTGACCGCTACCAACAACCAAAATGTATCAATCCATTCAACAGCTCTTCGAAAAATCCTGTCTCAATAATCTCAATAATAAAAAGAATTTTATTTGTGATAAGGCTACAATGAGTATTCATCACAATAATATTGTAATGTGGTTTTTAAAAATCCTATTATTGTTTTAAAAACTAAAAAAGTATTTTTTAAATTTAAAATTACATTAAATGTAATAAAATATATGTCACTTCTCAGATTAAAGCAGATTTATTCGGAATTTAATCAGGGTATTCTATTGAATATTGTGAGATGTTCTGCCGGGGAGTTTAAAGAGGTAGGAATCACAAGCCAAAAAGTCAGCAGAGATATGGAGGAAAAAATAGCATACAATATTTGTTCAGGATTTTTTTAAAGATGTTGAATTAAACAATTTACAATTTCGTAAAGGGAGAATTTGCTGTTATTTACTCTATGCAGCCATTATAAATTATGTGATGTGATCACTACAGAATTTGAAATGAATTCAGGGGTTGAATTAGACTCAATATACTGATCATTCCATCACTAAATTGTGACAAGAATGTTCTACTTCTCTGAGATTAATTCAAATGGGATTCGCCAATTGAAAATCAATTGATTATCAAATTTAGTTATAACTTACAATTATTAAAAAAAACCATAAGCTGTATTTATCATAATTCCAGCGGAAAATAACCTATAAGAATTTATTAATATGTGGATTTGACCATATCCTTATCTTTTATCATAAATGTCACAACCATATTCATTGAGAAAACATAAGTTCTCGCCGTCACGTCTTTCTCAGTCTTAAATAAATAATGAACTGAAACTAGAATACAGATCAGCATTAACACAATATAATGGTCTAATGCAGAAGCAATAATTGATACTGGAAGAAAAGGTCTGGTTCGGGTTGGGTTGTTGCCCCGGGCGCTGATTAATCCCTGGTGTTAAACCCCAAAAAATCTCTGGGTTCACCCCTGTACCACATAGTTGATGATGATAATAACGCTCGAAATTAGGAATGATAATTAATTATAGTCATCGGTACAGTCATTGTATTCTAATCACTACAATGGCTTAGATTGGGTTATCACTGAATATTCAGTAAGAGCCGACGATTGGGATGTGTCGTGTGATGCGTAATAACACATCAAATTTTAGTCGATATCAGAAGGCTATTAATATTGCAAGATCGCCGAGCATCTCACAGGCACGCTCAACAGTCTAATCACTCAACAGGCGTATCACTCACCAATAAACGCTTTGCACAAGATAATCTATTGAATTTGCCACTTTACGTCTAAACAGAATCCCGTTCCAGCCGCCCAGTCTGCGAGTCATAGCGAGCAACGTTAGACGCGCGGTCTTAACAAGATATTGAGCAATTCATCATAAAGGGAGCTTCTACTATGTAGGTGCTGATAGTGTATACTTCTGAGCTTCTGAGCTACCATGTGAGGTAGCCTGATTAATATAACATTATTACAACATTATTAAATAATATTACATGGCGTAGGCGAATGTAAGGTAAAGAAAGGTTTAAGTACCTGCGTTTTGGTATCTAATTGTTATAGTCACTACCGTTTTCAACCCTCCTATGGCGGGTCATCATCAGATGGTTGTGGTTGTAGATGTTATTGAATCATCGCCGATTCGGCGATTCGTCGTAATATAAAACGTCGAAGAATAAAAAACTCACAACACATCACAATCACGAAACGAATACGGAAGACAAGACGGGTCACGCTCGCGTCGACTGACAAGTCCGGACTCACCCGTTTTGTCTTGTATTTGTTTCGAGATCGAGAAATGTGTTGTTGTGTGTTTTTATTCTTCGACGTTTCATATTACGACGAATCACCGAATCGGCGATGATTCAATAACATCTACAACCACCTGATGGTGACCCCATAGGAGGGTTGAAACCGGTAGTGACTATAACAATTGGATACCAAAACGCAGGTATTTAAACTTTTATTTATATTTACTGGTATCCGGAGGCTAACGAATTCAATATAGAATGGAAGGTAGCCTATGAATAGATGCTGATGTCTAGTTTAACATGCTTTAGCATGTTGCAAAGTAATTGTAACTTTTAAATTGTGGTTAACATAGCTGCGTAATGCTATTAATCTGTTATCTATGCTAAACCCATGGATGAACAGTATGAGCTAGTGGAGTAAATACATCGTTTAGAAAGTGAACCCAATTTGACATTAGTAATGCTATTTTGGACATTCAAAACTTTTCTCATCTTTTACATTAAAATAATGACTGCAAGGGTATGTGTTTAAAAAGTTGAGGATTCCTTAATTCAAGGAAAACTTGAAAGCGTTACTTCAAATAGCATTTTAAGTCTCTCTTGAGATGAGGAATTCTCATGGTAGTGTCATAAATTCGAGTCTAAAGTTCTAATTCCGCGGAAAGTGGCTAGATCTTTCAAGGATCCCTAATTGAGCGACTAGAGTCTGCAGCTGAGTTTGTTTGGTTTATCCGTTTCCTAGTATTACTTAAATACTGCCTAAGAAATTTCAAACTTAGTAGGTCCCCTGTATCCAATTCCGCAATCCTTCATTTGTCCTTCCAATCCATTAAGTCCATTTAAGTTAAATTTTTGTGATAGAAATTGGTATTGTGGAGTTTCTGTAATAAAGCACCAAAGTAAAGTGAGTAAATTATGTGCTCGATCTGGCAAACATATTCAAAAGAATAGGGAAATTTCAACTCCAAGACGACAAAATTGGAGATACAATATTGAAGCTATCAACTAACACTGTATTTCTGTAGATCAATAATTATTATTTGCTGATGAAGATATTGATTTTGCTTGAAGTTTAATAGAAGCTGCTATATCTCTACTATATTGATGTAAATCATTTTGGGTTGAAAAGATTGATTTAGAAAGAGCAGATTTCAATCATTCATTTCTCCCAAACTACAGAACAGAAATATAATTCCAACGTCTATGGGAAGAGGAAAGTTTAAAATTTTAATCAGTCAGGGTAAAAGTTCTTCGGCTACATTAATGCTGTTGTTTGACTGTGATAGAATGACAATAACACCACAGGAACGCTAATTTTTATTTTTGAGCGCACAGAAAAATACATTACGTCATAAGCAAGAAAGGAACTCAACATGTCTCAACCAACTTTATGGCGACTTCTATGAAGCCATATAAACTTTGTAAATACTAACTGCACATTTGATATTAATTGTGGTGTTGTTGCCATTATTTTATTACAGACAAACAGCAGTCCCTATGCGACCATGATTGAGTTGTTTTTTGAAACGTAAACGTTAGGTTATTTATTGAGAATTCAAAATGGAAAACTTCCCTTCTACGATATACGATGGTCTAATAATAAATTTGTTGTTTGGAGGAAATAAATGTCTTAAATCTATTACATTTTTTTAATAAACCTATACTGAGCTACAATATAACACTGTATTCGTGGAAATCATTGAGGGATGATTAGATTGATTTTTCTCTGAATACACGATGATATTTTCCACTATCTGAAAGCTTCTGTGATGCTTCTTGCCGAGATGGAACTCAAACTAGGAAGACTAAACCCGTTCTTGCCACAAGCAAACAAGCCAAGTTTGGCTGGAAGCATGACGTGTTGATGGGTGCATGTCAGAACTTCGCGAGCCATACCTCATACCTTCTCTCATCGCTATATATATATATATAAAACCGTTATTAATAATACATCTATGGTATGTGCGGAGGTGTATGGTGATAAACTTCGAATCAATATCTGAAACTAACTACTGTATTCAGATATTTAGAATAGCATTGTGTTTTACTGCAGAGGCGGATTTACGGATAAGAGAACTGCTCAGGTATTTTTGATTTTGGGGTAGCCTGCTAAGTTCTAAATTTTTACATTATAACATTATTAAATATAAATGAAAAAATAAAGATATTCACAACATTACGGTTGAGTAGTGGAAAAAAAGTTGAGTTCTAATTCCACCCTTAATAAAGGGAGTTGATCAATCAATCAACAATAATAAATTATTGTAACTGAACTGAAATACAATTGAACCCAGATTCAATATATGCTATTATTTGTTACATCGCTGTCACCAATAAAGTCCCTAAACGTTCTTCAGGGTTACAATTCAGTAGAAACTCAGGGTTATAAAACACAGTACAAGTACAAAACTCAGTATTCAACTTACCTGAATGAAAGTCGTATGTAGGAGCATAATTTTTTAAGCATATATAAATGTTAAGTATGTTCCTGTATTTCTTGTTCCATGACGAACTGCGTTGTTAATATTAACTTTTTATGTGAATTTAACGACTTGCAGTCAAATATTCATTAAGAATAAATAAGATTTACTTACTCTTTACGGCCGAGCGCTTTCGAATCTTTGAGATCCGTTTTCTTGATCATCATGTCAGTTTTTTGGTTATAAGAGTTGTGGTTTTTGTAAAATGTGATCGAAAAGTTTGTGTGATTTAAAATTTAGTTGTTCGTTGAGGATGTTTTGTTTATTGTGTGTGGTGTGTTTGTATAGTTCAAATTGTTCCAAGGTGTTGAGTTCGTGTCCTTTAGATTTTATATGTAGAATGTGTAGGTTGGTAGTAATATCAGTAAAAGTGTGTCCAGTTTGAATGATATGTTCGGCAAAATTCGATTCAGCTTTTGATGTCAGGGCATGAAAATGTTCCTTGTAACGTTGTTTGAATGTGCGGCCTGTTTGTCCTATGTAGAATTTGTTACAATCAGAGCAGTTCAGTTTGTAGATCCCTAGGAGATCGTATTTGTTTGTGTTCAGTGTGGTTTTGAGTGTAAGTGCATTTTTTATTTTGTTTTTTGTTCTGAATGAGATGGTGTGGCCAGCTCTTTTGAAGATTTTTGCTAGTCTGTTTGATTGTGGATTAATGTATGTCATTGTGATGTATTTTTTGTCAGTGGTGTTGGTGTTTTGTTTTTTGTTTGTTATTTTATGATTGAGTTTGTCAATTAGGTCATGTTTGTAGCCGTTTTCTTGTGCTAGGTATTTTATTGTATTTAGTTCAGTGTTGTAATTGTCAGTGGATAGCGGTGTGTTGTTGAGTCTGTGTAGCATTGACCTGAATGCTGAGTGTTTGTGTTGTGTTTGTGTTGTGTTGGATGATTGGAGGTGCTGTGTATTAGGGTATCTGTCATTGTTGGTTTTCTGTAGATGCTGAAGCTGTGTTGTTGGTTTGTGTTCTTTGTAATTGAGAGGTCTTCAAAAATCTTCAAAAGAGCTGGCCACACCATCTCATTCAGAACAAAAAACAAAATAAAAAATGCACTTACACTCAAAACCACACTGAACACAAACAAATACGATCTCCCAGGGATCTACAAACTGAACTGCTCTGATTGTAACAAATTCTACATAGGACAAACAGGCCGCACATTCAAACAACGTTACAAGGAACATTTTCATGCCCTGACATCAAAAGCTGAATCGAATTTTGCCGACCATATCATTCAAACTGGACACACTTTTACTGATATTACTACCAACCTACACATTCTACATATAAAATCTAAAGGACACGAACTCAACACCTTGGAACAATTTGAACTATACAAACACACCACACACAATAAACAAAACATCCTCAACAAACAACTAAATTTTAAATCACACAAACTTTTCGATCACATTTTACAAAAACCACAACTCTTCTAACCAAAAAACTGACATGATGATCAAGAAAACGGATCACAAAGATTCGAAAGCACTCGGCCGTAAAGAGTAATAAATCTTATTTATTCTTAATGAATATTTGACTGCAAGTCGTTAAATTCACATAAAAAGTTAATGCTAAGTATGATTTTTTCAGGAGGATGAAGCCCACAGAGGTCTGACAACTTACTGTGCTTCGTAATGAGTTGAATAATGATGGTTGATGAGGTGTACCTACAGTTTTAGGTGGGTTCCAAACCAAGTGATTTTACAGCAGAGACCAGAGTTTTTGTTGCTGGATAACAAATCGGTCACTCTTACGTGTTCAACCCGGGTGCTCGTGACTTATCACTCTTAACAGATATCTGTCCCAGCTTACAGCTAAACACTCCTAAAATGTGTTCCCTCATCGGTAGATCGGCAGATTCAATACAACAGTCTAGCTCTTGCCAAACACGTTATAACATCTCTTTCGATAGAGTTGTAGAATAGATAATCGCGCTTCGCGTTCGGCAGGGGGTTGCACCCCCTGCACCCCTGCCATAGGGTCTGTGATGTACGTCCCGGTGATGAAATGGCTGAATCCACTACAGATTTCTTCGTGCAATTTTCAAACATATTTGTTTGTGAATAGACTCTCTGCATATTTCCAGTTTTGAAAGGGGTGGTTCTCATTTAAAACGGCCATCACTAACAAGAGGAAGGTTTTTTTTCAATGTTCAGAATCACGTTTGACTTAATTTTCCATGTTCAATTTATTTTTATCAATAAAATTTGCAAGGCTTCAACATTTGCAAAATTCAAAAATACCCAACCTCCCCTAGAAGCTTTAATAAAGAAGATTTCAATTATTCTTTTCCTGTTTCAACATGTTTTCAATATCAGCCATCAATCTAAAAAAAGTCCTAATTTTCCATGAACAAGGGAGCCCAACGTTTTTAAAATCAATTTTTCAAAGATTTCCAACTTTAGACACCCCTCACTGAAAAGGGGATGATTTTTTCGAGTAAATTACATGAAGAATTTCTATTCATCTTTTCATATTTATTTGATTTCCATTAGTAGAATTGGCAAAAATGGAATATTTGAAAAGCTCAAAATACTCATCACCTTGCCAAACCCCCCCCCCCCCCCCCGCCTATCGAATAACTCTGAATTTCAATGGTCTTTTGTTCTAACATTGATTTTGATATTAGGAAAAAAATGAGAGAGAATTAAAATTACTTGTGAACGAAAAAGTAAAAAATTTTCAATATTCCATTTTTTCAAGATGCTTTAATTTGGGCATTCTCACTCTTTAGGGGATTTTTTCAAAAAATTCTCAAGAACACTTTCGACTTTTTATATTGTTAATCATACCATAAAAATAGATGAAATATAATATTTGAAAATACTTCATTTCAAAACATCCTCCAAAAACCACCCTTATCGAAAAATTTCTAAATTCATTGGTTTCCTGTTCCAACCTTGGTTTTGATATTGGCTTGCAACCAGAAAAAATCTCAATTATTGATAAATAAAGAAGTCAAAATTTCCCAAAATTTAATTTTTCCAAGATGCCTCAGTTTGGGCAACCCTCACTCTAAAGGGGATGATTTTTTCGAAAAATTATCACAAACATTTTTTATTGTTAATCAACTCCCATAGATGGAAGTTCCAAAAATTCAATAATTGATAAGACCAAACTTTGAAACATTTTGGTAAAACTACCCTTATGGAAAAATTAGAAATTTCATTGGTTTTCTGTTCTAGTCTCAGTTTTAATAAAACCATCCTATCAGGAAAAGGTTCAAATTTCTCACAAACAGAAGTCAAAAAAATTTAAATTGTATTTTTCTAATATTTGGGCACCCCTAACTCAAAGGGGGATGATTATTTCAAAAAATATTAATAAATATTTTTCACTAGATTTTTATTGCTTTATCTTTCCCCATCGTTAAAATCTGTAGAAAAAAATATTGGAAAATTTCAACTTTTTCAACCTCTATACAAACAACCCCTTATGATTAAAAACCCGTTTTCATGAATTTTCAGCATGAGCCTCTTACTATCATTAACTTCCATTGATAGAAAGTTGATATTATCAATCAACGAAAAAGTTCAAAATCCAATTTCTTCAATTTGCCCCCAAAAATCAGTGAAATATCGTTTTTAACCCCCTACTCTCAGAGGGATGAATTTTTCAAGAATTTTCAAATTGGCGCACTCAAAGTTTTTCATGCTCTATTTAATGGGAAATTTTTTTTTAAATATCTTGATATTTAGATTAGCCCCCCTGGTTGATTCTTAGCGCAGGCGGATTATTGCTTGTTGGTTGAGATAATGAACTATCATCCTTTCCCCCCCCCTACTCCCCTCCTACCCTTCCGTTCACCCTTCCTTTCAATTTCACTTCACTCTCGAGTTTGTTCCTCGACTGTCAACCTCGTACCGTGTTGCGTTCCGTTCCGTGAAAGTATCAGTTATTAATATACATATATGATTCAAAATTACATACATTCAAGAAATCTACTCATGCCAGAAGACGTCAACTTTACCACCTACTTACAGTCCACATTGAAGTCACCTTTGGTAAGTGATAGTTTTATTACTAATTAACTTGCTGTAGTCTGACTGCGTTGTTTCACTGTTTTCTTAACTGCACCCTGGGTCCTTGTGGCTCAAGGACAGGAAGGGATAACCATATTGTCCTCCGTGTCCGGATCAAAGCCTCATTTCCAGAAATTTGATAACTTTATTAGTTTAAATTTCAATTTGTAAAGTTGACTCATGCACTGAGATTTCATGATCAATCCCGTTTCCTTAATCCTGTTGTTGTATCCCGCAACCTTATCTTATCTGCCGATAGTCTACAATGGCAACTGCAAAACCCGAAGCCTTGCTAAGCATTCGTTTGAAAAAGAAAGAAACTTTATTCACCCGTGTTCAGCAAGCATACGACTTATGGAAAAATATCAATGATTTAAACGTTCAAAAACAATTCTTGATTAGAAGTAGGTTCATTGAAAAAACAGTTAGTGAATTTTCATCATTGTTGGATGAAATAAATGAACTTTCTATTCAAATTAATCCTGATTTTGAACCTGATTATCAATCATTAAATGCTATAGATAACTTAGCTTGTGTCATAATTGATTCTCGTGATAGATTACTGCAGAAACAAGAGATAAAAAATGATTCTTCTCCATCTACTCATTCACCACGTTTAAATATGATATTACCTCCTGCAGAGATAAAATCGTTTGATGGATCTGACATTTCAGACTGGCCTAGGTTCAGAAATATATTTACATCTTTGATTTTAAATGATAAATATTATTCGTCAGTCCACAAGTCTCATATCTTACATAATTTGTTATCTGGTGAAGCAGCTAGAGTAGTAAAATCATTTCAGATTAGTGCTGATTTTGATTTAGCATGGAAAGCCCTTTGTAAACGCTATGAAAATGATAGAGTTTTAGCAAATTATTATATGAATGAGATTTTAAAAACCACTAGTGTCCCAGTGAAACCTTCTTTAAAATCTCTTGAAGATTTTCTCGTGAAAGTTGGTGATAGCATCACTTCATTAAAATCGTTGAAAATTCCTGACCTAGGAGATTACCTATTGTATTCGTTAGCCATACGACAATTAGATAAACAATCTTGTGAATCTTTTGAAATTGTAGTAGCAGATAAAAGTTTTCCATCATGTCAACAGCTGATTGATTTTGTAAACACAAGAGTTAGGACATTCCAATTGTCGGCGTCTGATGCACCGAATATGAATGTGACTAAACCAGTAGATAAGATTAATAGTAAAATGAAACCGTTTCAAAAGAAAGTTGTGTTATCTACTCAGGTTGACAACTGCTTTCGCAATGCTACAAATAATTCACAATTCACTGATCGTTCCGAACTAAATTGCCCATTATGTTCAAAAAATCATATGTTGTCGTTATGCCCTGTTTTTTTAAAGAAAGATCCGAAAGATAGAAATGAATATATCAAATCATTGAAAGCGTGTTTCAACTGTTTTTCTAAATTTCATCTTGTCGGCCAGTGTAAGTCCAAACCAAAATGTGTGTGTAATCGTATGCATAATAAGTTATTGCATTACCCACGTAGCAATGATAACAGTAGATCGTGCTCTCCAGTTAGTTATCAGAAGCGATCGGATAACAGCCCTAAGGCCGATTTAAAGTTGAAATCAAGTGATTCAATAACTCAAACCGATCCTATAGCTACACAACATTGCGGTATGACTGAAAACGTTATTAATCCTTCTATTCAGTGTATTCCTAAAACGAGTGTTGTTTTAGGCACAGCTTTAGCTCAAATAAAAAGTTCTTCTGGTTCGTTTGTTAACGTTCGTCTGATTATTGATTCAGGTAGCACTACTAATTTCATAACAAAAGATCTTGTTATAAAACTTGGTTTATCTGTTCAGGATCGCAGACAAAATTTCTCTGGTTTAAATTCCGCAAGTGTCGGAAATTCCTGTGGCGTTGTAAAATGTTTATTAAAACCTAAAGGTTTAAACCATCCTCATGTAGAAGCTGAAGCTTATGTGATTGATAAAATAGTTGGGCCGTTAACCCCCGTGTATCTGGATTCAAAGATTCAAAATGAATTGAAAAAATTCAATTTGGCTGATCCCATGTTCTATGAACAGCGTTCCGTTGACCTCCTATTAGGTTGTCAGTTATTCAACAAAATATTAAGTCATCATAACCAAATTACATCTGAAGAAGGTGCTTCGTTTTGCGTTATACCTTCCGTGTTTGGTGATATAATTTTGGGTGAATTCCCAAGTTGTTCCGTGACCAATAACCAGACATTACCTTCGTTATTGATACATCCCGATTCTGAGAACTCGTTGAATAGTTTGGTTCATAAGTTTTGGGAAAGTGAGGAAATTTCTAATGTTAAATTTCCTAATCCTGATGACGAATTTTGTGAAAAACATTTTGTTGAAACTCACAAACGTGATCAACAGAGAAGATATGTTGTCAAGCTCCCGTTCAAGGTAGACACTAAAAATCTCGAATTTTATGAGTCTCATGAAATTGCGTTGAATAGATTTCTCTCGTTAGAACGTCGTATGTTGCGTGATGCTCGCTTAAGAGCTGACTGTTTATCGTTTATGAAAGAGTATCGACTTTTAAATCACATGGAAATTGCTAGAAGACCTGGAAAATATTTCATACCCTATTTTTGTGTATTCAACCCTTCATCACCCACTACAAAGGTTCGTGTTGTCTTTGATGGATCAGCAAAGAGGGGTCACGTTTCCTTGAATCAAGTCTTACACTCTGGACCGACGTTGTTAAATGATATTTGTGATATTTTAACTAGGTTCAGATTGCATTCATTCGTTTTTACATGTGATATTACAAAAATGTACAGAGCTATTCTTGTTGATGAAGAAGATTGTTCGTTTCTTCATATATTGTTTCGTGAAGATCCTTCAAAGGATATTGTCGTCTATGAGTTAAAAAGAATTCCATACGGTTTGAAACCCTCGGGATTTCTCGCTCAACGTGTATTGATTCAATTGACAGAAGATGAGGGAGATAAATTTCCTTTAGCGGCGACCGCAATTCGTGATGAAATTTACCATGATGATTTTCTAATAGGTGCTAGCTCGTTGGAGGAAATGTGTGAAATTAAATCACAACTATGCAATCTCCTGAAATGTGCTGATATCAAACTGAACAAGTGGAGTAGTAACTCTCCTGAATTCCTGAAACGGGTTCGTTTGGAAAACAGTCAAGTTCCCTTTCATATCAGTGATGAACCTAATTCTAGTGTTAAGGTGTTAGGTATTATGTGGAATCCGACTACCGATTGTTTTCAAATTAAAGTTTCAGTTCCGGAGTATCATAAGACAAACTCAAAGCGCAGTGTCTTGTCTGTAATTGCTAGACTGTATGATCCACTTGGTTTTATAGCTCCTGTTATTTTCAAAATGAAATGTTTTTTACAAGAGCTATGGAAATTACAAATTTATTGGGATACACCAATTCCTGATGACTATAATGCATGCTGGAATAAGTTCATGGAAGAGCTTCCTGCTCTTAGTTCAATTTCAATTCCTCGTTGCGTTTATGGTGATGCACTTTCGTGTCAAATAGTAGGATTTTGTGATGCATCTCAAAAAGGAATATGTGCTTGTATTTATCTGAGAGTTGTTTTCTCAGACTCTGTTGTTAAATGCTTTCTAATAAAAGCAAAAACTAAAGTGGCACCGTTAAAAACACTTTCAATTCCACGTTTAGAGCTCTTAGCTGCGTTGTTGCTTTCAAAATTGTACGTTTCAGTGCTTCCTAATCTGTCTAAAATTAATCGACAATCAACGTTTCTCTTCTGTGATTCAACTATTGTGTTAGCTTGGTTGCGTATACCACCCTATAAGTTGCAAACGTTCGTTGCAAATCGTGTCGTGAAAATATTAGAATTGACTAATCTAAATGATTGGAATCATATTGGTACTGATTTCAATATTGCTGACGTGGGTTCAAGAGGTATTCCTCCTCAAATGTTGAGTTCGTTAGAAGAGTGGTATAGAGCTCCAACATGGTGTTCAGAGCCGTTATCATGCTGGCCATTGTCTTCCGTAACAATACCCTCTGAAAGTCTACCTGATATTAAAAATAATCAAGGTGAAATTGTTTTGAATCTTACCGAAGATAGTGCCGTTATTCAAATAACTCATTTCTCCTCATATCTAAGAATGTTGCGTTCTTGTGCATATGTTTTCCGATTTGTCAATAATTGTAGAGCAAAAATAAAAGGTGTCTCTCGTGAAAAAGGAGTATTAAGTGTTAAAGAGTTGAAATCCGCACAAGATTTCTGCGTTAGAATCGTTCAAAAGTGTCATTTCAATCGTGAACTTACCCTTCTGAAAGAAGGAAAGCCTTGTGATAAAGCCTTTCAAAAGTTGTCTGTTTTTTTGGATAGTGATGATTTTATTCGCGTTGGTGGCAGACTTGTGAATAGTGATTTGGAATATGAAGCTAAGCATCCTCGCTTGATTCATAAGGACAGTCATTTTACTAAGCTCATTATTGAATATTATCACCGCTCCTATCTCCATGCTGGACCTAGGATTGTGCGTGCTCTCATCCAGCGTTGTTTTTGGATTATTGGAGCCCATAGTGTAATTAGACATGTCATACACAATTGTACTCGTTGTCGTTTATTCAAAGCGAATACTGTTGAACCCGTTATGGGCGACTTGCCCCGCTCTCGTGTCGTTCCCACGGCACCCTTTTTCAAAGTCGCTGTCGATCTCGCAGGTCCCTTCGTAGTTAAGGAGAGTGTTCGGCCTAAGGCTCACACCTACAAGGCATATTTCGCTCTATTTGTTTGTTTAGCGACAAAAGCTTGTCATATTGAAACGTTAACCAGTTTGACGTCTGAGGAATTCATTGTCACTCTTCATCGCTTTGTGTCGAGACGTGGGTTACCTCAAGAAATATTCTGTGACCAAGGGACGAATTTTAAAGGAGCTGCACGACAATTGAAGGAAATTACTGAATTTTTGCGAGTTTCTGAAAATCAGACAAAAATTATTGATGATATGTCCAATAAAAACATCAAATTCCAGTTTAATATCCCACATGCCCCATTTATGAATGGAATTTGCGAATCCAATATAAAAAATGTTAAATATCATTTGTTCCGTGAATTAGGAAACCATACTGTTACAATTGTTGAGTTCACCACTATTCTCACTAAAATTGAGGCGATACTTAACTCAAGGCCGTTGTATGCACTTTCATCGTCACCCGATGATTACGCTGCCTTAACTCCTGGACATTTTCTTATCCATCGCCCCTTGTTGGCTGTTCCCGAAAATGACTATACTGACTCCAATGAACACAGACTATCTCGTTGGGAGAAGGTGAATCGCTTCACACAAAGGTTGTGGAAGAGATGGGAGAGAGAATATCTCCACACTCTTCAGCAGAAAAATAAGTGGTTTGAGCACGACTCTAACTTACAAATTGGGCAATTAGTGTGGATTAAAGAAGATAATTCAACGCCCCTATCATACCCATTAGGACGCATTGCAAGCGTCATTCGCGATTCTAAGGGAGTTGTTCGCTCCGCGTACGTTAAAACCAAATCAGGAGAGTATGTTAGGCCGGTTAGGAAACTAGCCCCAATACTCCCAAACTAGTGTCTCTTTAACCCCACGTTCCCCCCCCCCCCCTTTTTCCTGTTTTTCCTTTATCTCAGTGCATTGTGTGTTTTAATTTTTTAATCCTTTTGAGTTTTGTTTCTTGGATTGAGGCAATCCAAGGCGGGCGGAGATGGTTGATTCTTAGCGCAGGCGGATTATTGCTTGTTGGTTGAGATAATGAACTATCATCCTTTCCCCCCCCCTACTCCCCTCCTACCCTTCCGTTCACCCTTCCTTTCAATTTCACTTCACTCTCGAGTTTGTTCCTCGACTGTCAACCTCGTACCGTGTTGCGTTCCGTTCCGTGAAAGTATCAGTTATTAATATACATATATGATTCAAAATTACATACATTCAAGAAATCTACTCATGCCAGAAGACGTCAACTTTACCACCTACTTACAGTCCACATTGAAGTCACCTTTGGTAAGTGATAGTTTTATTACTAATTAACTTGCTGTAGTCTGACTGCGTTGTTTCACTGTTTTCTTAACTGCACCCTGGGTCCTTGTGGCTCAAGGACAGGAAGGGATAACCACCCCCATTTTCATTCCCCCCTGTCAACCCTGTCAAATGAAGATTTGGAACATCATTCAATTTCATCCTCTACAAAATATAGGTATCTCCTATTATCAACCATAAAACCGAAATTTTTCTTCAAAACAACTTTTTTCAAAAATTTTTTTTAGCAATTTTCCCCCAACCCCCACCCCTAAACGGCTTGACTAAAAAAAAATTTCTCACAATTCATTGTGTTCAACTTAACAAGCATAACAAATTAAAAAAAAAGAAATTTTGGAATATCTCAATATTGAAAATTTTCAATTTTTCGATCTCCCCTCAAGTAATACTGCCCCCTTCAAGTTTTTCGAAATTTTTTCTAGGGTCAAACCCCCCCTTAAATTTTGTTACCTTCCATATAAAAACATCAAAATTAAAACTCCCCGAAAATCGAGGGTAAATTGGCCCCCTCCAAAAAAAAATGGGGGGCACTATTCAACAATGTTGGGATTTTCCCTGTTGTTTTGCCCAAGGCCAAAGACCATCCAATAAAAAACCCCCCGAGATTTAATTTGCATCATGAAAATCTTTAATATCAATCAGTGACTTTTGCAGTTGTAGAGTATATGTAAAGGACTCCATTCAATAAATTATCTGTGAAAAAATTCATTACGAATTGCCGTAGCCGTCAGCTGGGTTGATAGACAGACAATAGTTTTTCTCAGAATGTCTGAGAAAAGTAATATAAGAGAGAAAGCGTTTAAAATGAATGAAAAGTTCATAAGCCTTCTACCTAAAATATCCTTATTCCACTTTTTCAAAATGCGTCAATGCTCTGAATTTCAAACATAAATTAACCAGAATGTTACAAAAAATATAGCAGCCTTGATTAGCGATACGATCCTTCAGCTGATATATTTTGTATGATGGGTTAGATACCTTGGAATTCAAGATACAACCCTAGATAATGAAGTCGCACAGGGCGTGATCTTGGTAGTCACAGCATAATGTGTTGGTCTTCTTCAGACTAGCATCTTATCCAGCGCTGAGACAATTTTGTAATACTGTCGAACCTCGATATGAAAATGGGCAGGTCAACCAACTTGCTGGAATTCTGATTAGCTAGAAGTTTGGAGTAGAATACGTTTGACTTGTAAATTTCGCTTAATAGAAATTCGTATTGAATATTCATCTTTGCAAAGCCAGAATGTGCAAAAAACCTGAACGATGATGATGATGATTATTATTTATCGATTTTGACATATGGCTATAGATAGACATTATGGTTCATAGAATTATGGCTGAATAGAATACAACATTTTCTAAAAACCTAATATAACTTCTACTAGTTCTAGAGCTAACGATCAGGTCTGTTGGTGTCTTTCTTCTCAGTTATGGCTCCACTTGCAGGTCTCTATGAGAATACAACATGAAAATCTATACAAGTTTTCCAATGAGATTTAACATCGGACCTACAATGCAGAAAGTTTGGATTTTGATAAATCTTTGTTTAAAAATGTATAATTGTAGTCATTCTGATGAAGTATTGGCTATGAGCGCGAAAACTCGAGTTTGTTCTCAAGATTCATCCCGCTTTTACGTGCAATGCAAGTTGTAATTACATTTTCCGAAAGCGTATTTCAGCACGTTCAAACTTTCACCCAATCTAACAAGTGAATGTTGTTTTTGTTGGAAAACTGGTGATCGTCTATTCGACGCACGCAATCTCTCCAGTTGAAAAGTCAATTCTCGTTTAAACGCTATTGCATTCTTGTTAGCATGAAATACTGATTCAGTCTCAAGTTACACGAACAGATACGGCTGTACACTCGGTAAACACTGTATTGAATTGCCTCTACTTCAGAGCTGTGGAAAGTTTTTGGCTTGAAGGGATCTGGAAATACCAACCAAGTTTCAACAAGTTTAAAGAACTATTCCAATCTACTATTCAACTCACAGTGCTTCTTCATCACACATAAGGGTCAAATGGACATTTACATGGAACTATAAGTACAGTTTACAAATTCTATCCAAACTAGAGCAGTCACCATGTACCCTGCTGTTCTCATTATGGAATCATTATGGATTGTTTAGTGAGTGGGAATTAATTTTTCATTCTAATAAAACAACGCAAAGTACATTCAATTGGTATCATAATTAGAAATAAAATTATATTTAGTAGCAATTTTAAGAGTCGGGATTCTCTTTAATATCTGTATGTTTGTTTTTTGAATAAACTCCTCTGGTAGTATCAAAGGAATAAACTCCGTAGTATCATCCAGAGAAATTATTATTATTAATCATTCCTTGAAGTTTTCCAGAGTTATTGTAATAACAATCCTTCAAATCGTATATAAATTTCCTAAATAGAAGAAAAAATATTGATTTCATTTCAAAGTTGATGTATCAGCAAACCCTATAGAAACAGCAGATTGGAAGGAGGTCAAGAAGTTCTTCCGGATCGTTCATGCTACTAAATTTATAGTATAAAATGAAGTTAAATCAATCAGTTTTTGCTTCAGTGAAAGATGGCTTATCTCTCTTGAAATATTCCTAATTCTCTAAAAAGAGATTGAAAAAAGAGTTTGCTATTCTCGCTATCTTCTCGGTACAGTACTATTTTATCCTCAGGAGCTTTGGACCGTTCAATCGAGCTTAGGCAAATATAGCTGCGTGTTTCAGTCTAGTCCTTAGAGAATGCTCAGAATACCTTCTCAAGACAACCATCTATTGAAACAGTTGCTTTTCTCTCTTGCAAGAAACCTGGCACATTCTAGTTACACGCTACACTTCAAATCCAGATTCCAGCTTTCCAACCAAAACGTCTTCATTCAAAAATGTCAAAAACGCTTTTGAATGATGTGGATACAAACAAATAATGTGGGTAATATGAAGCTGTACAATAGATAATGTGATCATAGGGAGTCTTCATAGAAAATATTCATAATTAACGATCTCAGAGAATACAGATTGTCCCATAATGCTTAGCGCGCTTCATTTTCATATTTGGGAAGACCTTCTAACGACAATCATCATCTTTTTAAACAGTTTCTGGTTTTCTTGCGCTGCAATAGACCTGGCTTACTGTATTTTCTTTAAATACCGATTGTATTTTTCCTTGAATAATCAATACCATTGACCATTCCTACAAAATTGAGTACTTTTTGTGCACAAATACTAAAAAAGCATAAATAGTGACTGCAAACATTTTATTCTTTTTGTTTTCTTTTCGTTTGTTATATTAGATTTTGCAGGGAAAACTCATTTAGTTGATAAATTGAGATTCAACATTGGCATTCTTCGTATAGTAGCTTTAGACGATAATAGACAATACTAATAATAATGAGGCTTCTGTATTCTGAAATGAGTGCAATTATAATGGAGAAACTTTAAAAAACACTTTCAAGTGGAAATTGTGACTCCCGTTATGGCGTGACGGCTGTTTCACTCTGTTGTTAAGAGCATCGACAGATGACCCACAGGACACACCACACAGTACCACAGTGTACTGTGGGTCGTCTGACGATGCTCTTAACAACAGAGTGAAACAGCCGTCACACTATAACGGAAGGCACAATTTTCACTTTAAAGTGTTTTTTTTTTTAAGTTTTATTATATATTAGTGGAAACAAGATGGATCTTCAACATCATATAATGGATAGTCTATGTAGCTTATTTGTGAGAGCTGTTTTTAGGAAAGAAGGAACTATAGGTTCAATTTCCTGCTCTCGAACTCAATGAATCGTATAGCGGTTTCTAGTGCTGGTGCATGAAAAGAGGACTCAAAAAATGGGAATGCAGTATCACTGTAGAACTACAGCCCAATGGAGAGAGATCCAGTTATAATAGAGCCGTAGAGTTGTTAATTCGAAAAAGTTTGCTATTTAATAAAACCTTCAAAATAACAATTATAATAAAATATAATGGTAGGTGCCACTTAAAGGATGGTTTTTATTCATTTTATTCTTTGCAAGAATAAAGGTTGACTCTAGAATAAGACGAAGTAACTGATATGCTTTAACGATCCTCTTCATGCTAACAATAGGAAGAAAGAAATTTTTAACAAGCTTTACTCTATTATTTCGTGTTGCTTGTGTGTTTGACGGAAACTTTCTTTTTTCGGAGCTACTTAGTATTTGATAACGTAGAAAGAAGAGTTTGCCTGGAGCTCATTCACAAAGAACATCTCCGCTATCAAATTCTGTGAATATGAATCAGTGTGAACAATTGGTATGATGTTGAGAATAGAGTGATTGAAAATCTTTGCACTTCAAAAGTGACAATATAAAAAGGGAATAATATAGAAACACCCGTGACTACTGCACTAATTTATCTTGTACAAGGATTATGACTGCGATGATCTGCGACATCCATAGATCGATGTTCGATAGATGCCAATTGTTCAATTACAAAAAATAGCCTACCAAAATGTAAACCATGTGAATCTATTAGCTACTCTTATGAACCCTATTAAACAATGATTATGAGACAGCGATGTTTGTAATAGAACAAAATAATTTGTCATTTATGCAATTGCAAGAAATATAGAAAGTCTCCGAATATTAAACACAATAATTAGCACGAAAAGAGGAGCAAGACTTAGGTCTTATTCAAAGGTCTTAAGAATCATACAATCAAGCCAGCTTGATTTTCGCGTAACTTTTTTCTTAAATAATCGCTCTGTTAAAAGGGGAATAAACGAGAAATAATTTCAAGCATATTTCTGAGAGTTTTGTGAATAATTTTCAGATGCGTTCAAGGCCTGAACTGCACGGGTGTACCAAATTTCAACTTTTTGGGTTACATTGCTCTTGAAGAACGGTAGTGAACGGAATAAGTTTAAAAAGGCAATCACAGCTTCTCCAACAAATCTCAGTTATGATCCGATTTCCAAAAATGTAGTATAATTTCTCCAGGATAATAGGTTGAACATTATTGATGGGGAAACTGTTTCTAATAAATCAACGGTATTCCAGTCAAATTAATATGAAATTTTATATCACTATCATTCTGGAAAAATAGATAGTAATCAATTCTAATGTTATAACTCAATAGAACTCTTAATTATCTGGTTACATACCAGACTACAACAGAGAATTTCAATCCGTTGATGAGATATAATGATACAGAACACAAAATGGTGGACGAAGAACATGAGGGAAATTGATATTTTTTCTTTAAGAATTTTTATTATTTGTACGAGCAAGTAGAATTGAGTGATAGGTGATGCCAAAATTATGTTTTTATGGGACACTCTGTATGAATAATTATGAACTAATCACCAGCTAAAACATCGTTTTTATTGGAAACAAGAGAAAATAGATTGATAGGTCAAGTTATAAAGTAGATTGGGTAGATTGTGCGAAAAAGGTTATAATCGAACACAATTTTATTATTTGACGGTAGAGCCAATATCAAAATAACGCTCATCTGCTTTCCATAACCGCGGTGCTGTCGAAATATCCCTTCTAAGCGCTTATCAAACGATGGAGTTGTGCGCTGCGGGCTTGTGAAAAGGGGTGGAGGGACAATCTTTATCATTTGCGAATTGTCAGTTTCGTTGAAGCTGACAGCGATGATTGCTTACCACAGCAGAAACTTTTCGGCTGTTGCTACAGCAGCTGTGAAGGAACTTTGACAAGGTAGATCAGACGATCTTCCCCTACAACTCATCACATTTCTATGCAAATCATTCGAATACCTCAACTTCAATACCTTTCTACCTTGAAATGGGTTGAGATGCAGAAAGCTGGAAAATTTAAAAAATCGACTATGACCACGACAAACATTTCTTGTATCTCTGCTTACAGAAGCTTTTGAACTCAAATTGATGAGATTTTTATCAGAGATCTTTTCATCGAATAAGTTTTGCATGCTTTGCAGATTTTACTCCTTAGCATTGCTCGAAGGCGTTGTCAGTTGGTTGAATTGAACTGGTTTAGAAATTTACAGTCGGATTCTTTTTGGAAAGTTTGTTTGAAAGCAAGGCTCAATAGCGGCAGCTTTTTTATCATCTAATGAGAAGAAATATACAGTTGAACTTCTGTATAAAGGAATTATTTTCAAGTATTTTTCTTTGAGGATGAAGCTCACAAGATGATTTAACAGTAAAGAACAGAGTCTTTATGCTGGCCAATCTAATCGGTCACCCTTACAAAGAGGGCCCAATAGTTCGTAGCTTATCTATCTGATTGAAGAGATACCTGCTACGGCTCGCAGGTATAATTTATAACTTAATTAAATACGGAACCACTTTTTCTGCAGAGAACATCATTCGAAGTAGTATTTAGATTAGAAAGATTCACAATTAATATTGAAATATAAAGAAATAGGCAAATGAAAATTATTGTTACAATTTCTTCGAGCATTATGTTAGTAAACTTGATTATTGTACTTGTTCTTTGGTCACGAACTTTTGGCTGTTTTGATCAAAACTAATTGAACGATGTTGATAAATCAATTAGAATAAATATTGGGATGAACGTGTAACGATGTTCAAGTGTAATTGATGAGAATGAATCAATTCATTAATGAAATTTAATTAATAGACGGATGACTGTTTTGTCAGGCGTGATAATGTGGATCGTTAACTTAACTACAATTCAGAGGCTTCAGATGAGAAAGTTCATAGATCGTCAGCGACAAGTGATGGGGTTTCATGATTGTTGTTTCAGTTGTAGACGATATTCGGCCTGAATCTGGTGCAGAGACTAAGTAATAAGCTTAATCTCTTATTAGAGGCGCCAAGCTCAAAGCTGAAGTGTTCCAATAGAGCAGACAGCAATCTGAGCCCATAAATTTGAAGCTGACAGGTTTGTTTATCCGTTCAGAGAATTAATTCTGTCTTTATCAGTATACCACCCTTTGGTGTTATCCTGGATGACGTTTTGAGAGTGAGTTGGATGTGATAAAAAATAATTTAAAGGAATTCTGTTAACGTCTAAAAACTATTTTTATTTTCATTTATGAAATAATGAACTGAAAACTATGTAGCCGAACAAATGAAGACAATTTGGTGAAAGTGATGCATGCCGATTTTTTTATGTATACTCCATAGTAAATAATATCAATATGTGAACAATAGTAAAGTAAATCGGCAGAACACCTGTTTCCGTCATTGCTGTTCCGTATTGGTAAGCTATTTCCTGCTACTAAGGGGCGGGCCCAGTATCAACCGATTAAAGGCCTCCAACAAGTAATCTGGACCTATCAGAGGCTTCCAGTCTATAAAAAATTAATATTCGTCTAAGGAGGGCTACTTTTGAGCGACTATATTGGGATATTTTTAATTCTATTTATAGTTCAATCAAGATTGAAGATGACGTGACAGTGGAAATTATGGTATCTTGTGTGTTAATAATTTAGTGTTGTGACAACATCTGTATTAGTCATTATAGTACCTCAGACCCAAAGAGCCAACATTATCATTGTTTGGTTTAATGCGTAAAATGCCTCATTGAATAATGACACTTTCCTCTATGGGACTATTCCTCATTGACTATTAACTTCAGAAATATCTCCAGACACGTTAGAGGCACTGAAATATATCACTGGCACTGATAGAGGGAAGCATAGAGTCATTTCGCGTATTCAGCAAAACAATGAACATTTTGGAGTCACTTTCATTTTTCTCTCAAGTAAAATATAATATTGTTACGGGTTCTATCACTAATAATGCTGTCAACACTTGAAAGTAACACTCAAACTTTATTTACACAATTACCTTAAACACGAACTAATCAGTTATCATTACACACGGAAAATCAATAAGGAACAAGCAGTTCAATAAGTTCAACTAATATAATGAATATTACCATAACAAGACTATCATTGTACAAAGCTAATTATTCATCTGTCAATAGGCCGATCAATAGTTTAATAGTAAGTGTCTCATAAATCTGTTCAATGACTTGAAAAGAAATAATAAACGATGTCTAATAAACGATTATCGTTTAATGTTTAAATAATAAACTGAACACTTATGAAGCACAAGGCTTTTATCAGTCACAGTTATATACTATGTATACTGCTACAAACAATGAAAGAATGTCTTTTATCACATATTAACGTGTTGCCATCCGAATAACAACTGACTTCATGCTGACATGCACAGCCGCTTTTATAACTTTGTTCCAGAGATCTCAATTTCTAGAGGATTCACATTCCAGATATTTATATCAAAACAGATAACATTATCTTGGAAATACTCGAACATCGAACATTCCAGATGCTCATTTGACATATGAGAGTAAGAGATACGAAGGAAGGACCGAGACAAAGACAGAAAAAAAAGTGCACGTTATCAGTATAACCGGAAGTAATCTTGACAGAATGCAGTAGAGTAGAAAAAATCATGTTCTCCTCTTCCTTGCTTTTCCTAACAATATGATGTTGAATTGAGTGTAATATTTTTTTTTATCAATTGCTATTCATTCTTGGGATACTCAACTACTTTTTGTTTTAAAGCAATAACAGAGAGGGTTTTCTGATAATTATGTTGGTGTTTCATATTTCATGTAGAGAGTGGTATAGGTAGGATAATCTAGTATGTACTTGATCACTAAAAAAATTATAAATGGAGAATCTAAATTATTTTATAGTTTTCTTTGGAAATTTTAATATATAAGAAATGCACTGATAGAACGTGATGTAGAGGAGAGCTTATATGAATGAATAGATATTATTTTGGTTTGCTGCTAAAATAACCAGAAAAATTAGGGAGTAATCTGGATTACAAGAAATGTTGAATCTTCGTATCGTAAACTTGATAGCACTGTAATAGGTAAAGAAAACAGCACTGAATGAGACTAATGATATCTGATATCACAACCACTTTTATAATAAAATACACGAGATACTATAGTATTAACTGTCACGTCATTTCCAATCATCAAACTAAAACTGAAGTAGAAAGTAGCTTAACTTATGCACCCCCAAATTCAAATACTATGATTTTTATAAGCTGGGAGTCTAACATGACCAAAATCTACTTGGAGGTTTGTCAATGGCTGACATTAGATACACCCATAATTAACGGTTGGAGCAAGAAATAACCGACCAATACGAAATTACAATAATAAAGATGCAGGAAACAGGTGATGGAACACAAATGAACAGCTCAATGAACGCAAGAAATATTGAAGGTCAACAAATACATCAATGCTGAGCAATAGGATAATAAATTATAAATGAGTAATAGACACGGATTTCAATTGACAAAGGAAAACTTATGTATAAAATTACTCCGAGAAGATAAAGCTTGACGAAGAAGACTTTGGTAATGAATGGATTGACTTGGAAATGCACATTGTTTGAACAATTGTAATAGCCTTGAATTATTTACACCATTTCTAGCCTTTCTCTTGCAAGAAGCTTGAAAATGATGATTGAAGATTGTAATAATTAAATTGTCGTATAGAACATTGTAAAAGAATGTAAGTGCAGTGGCAAAAGAATCCATTAGGATAATCTTACAAATGGAGAGGAATACAATCTGAAACTTTGCTTTAAAATAATTAACATGGCAATGACTTTCAAAGATGAAAATGAAAATCATTCAGAATACAGACATTCAGTGCACTTGAAATGAGATGAAGTGAGAAACGAGCTTGGCAGAAAGATAAATGAGCTCCCTCGTCATTGCAAAAAAGGTTTGGGGAGTAACACGTCAGTATAAATATCTTGTTTTATAGTTTATAATCTACTCCCTCACTAGTAACTTCATATGCTATCATAGTAGATAAAAGTGTGCATTACAGAACATAGAATTGGAATTCTATGATCTGTGTTGTAAATAGACATATTAGTTACTCTACTCGAGAAAAGGTATTTCCCTTATTAGAATTTATTATAAGTTAAGTATATTATAAGTTAGTCCTGAAACTAATTACAGCGAAAATTTAATTAGAAGATTCTTGATATTGATATTGATATTGATTCGAAGCTGGATAAAACTATTAAACATTTTGAATCAACTAAAACTTATTTGTCACTATAAAATACAAAATGTTCAAAGGACTCGAGTGCGATCTAATTTTATAAAGACGTATTATCAAATTCAGATAATTTTTATCTCTCAATATAAGTTTACAACATTATTTTCAGTTTGCAACACTTTTCCAATGCAAAAAATACATTTTGTGGTAGTTCACTGAGTGTAAACGAACATAAATTGCTCTCTTATGAGCAAAACCGATTCTACTCACAAAAAATATTTTTTTTGAAGGTGAGCAGGAGTGATAACGAAAATTCATTTTTAAATGTTTTCACACTCAAAGTTCACGCTTAATAATTGATCTTTCTCGTAGGTACGATTTTCACACTCAAAGTAGACGCTTAATAATTGATCTTTCTCGTAGGTACGATTTCGGGAATACTGAGCTATTTCTGCCAGGTGAAATTCCAAATAAGGGATTTATAAGTATGAATAAGGGAAGGCGGAATAGGGATTATAAAATAAAAGAAGAATGAGAAATGGATTGGAAAAGAAGACAAGGGGATAAAAGACCTAAATGGATAACACAATGAGTAAATGTTGTTGACCGATATACTGAAAAGGAATATATAGTAATACCGTATTTATTGAACGTATTGCATTTATTTGTGGGTAACACTTTACGGGTTCTTTAGTAAGGAGCAAGTTATCAAGTTATAAAGAAGGATGTTGTCATCCTATGGAAGTCATTTCCCTATTTTTTGTGCAGCTAGACGTCTTATCGTGGGAGGACACATAAGAGAGGAAAAACGAAAACTGCTTATCACACAGCTCACTTTACAAATTCATGACTCGCAGAAATAGGCATTGAGTGACAAAATTAATGAAATTTGTCTTTGGAAAGGAAAAGCTGGTGAGATGGATCAAGATGAACCGGCTTGACAAAGGGAACGCTGAAGCCCTTATCTGTCAGTGATTTACCACGCTCGCAAGAAACGCATTGGTCAAACAAAGCAGTCCTATTTCTTGCCAGCCGTCTCCATTTCAAGCTTCAATAGAAAACCAACAACGAATGCCCGATAACATTATTTATCTTTCTTCAATTTGAATGCTTCATTACCATAAACCTGAGGAATAATCTTGGCCTGAATGAGAGAGGGTGCGCTGAATGTAGAACAATCACGAGACATGTTTTCTATTTTGAGATGCTTTTTCTCAACATCTTCGAGTCATCATCAATCATCTGAGGCATGGCTGGTATGTCGTGTTTATTGTCAATCTTTTCCCGCTACGTTAGTGGGAGAAAATACTTCATTCTTCCCTTATTTCCCGTTTATCACTCAACTACTTCATCCCAAATACATGCATGAATAATATCTCTGCCTTTTACTCACTGAGAAGGCACCCGAAGAAGAAGTGGGTGAACAGTATAGGGAAGATTTTTTTCGTTTTTGCTGATGATGTGCACATGAGTTTAAGGCGTATGCGTTGGTGATAAGGAAATTTGTAATTAAAAAATGTCTTGATCGGAAGTTGGACCTAATACCGTTGAAATACCAATCAGGCATTAATCACTTCACTACGTCAGTCATTATAAAACTCTTGAGAACTAATCCATGGCAATTTTTTTTATAGTCTCAGCACAAAATATACCAAAAAATATCATAGATTCAAGTTTATTAACCATCAACAAGATGAATATAAACTGAAGTAAAATATTTTTTGTACAGAAATATGACAATATTCATGAAATATAAGGCTTATATTACTGAGTATTAAATTTATAATCTCAAATAAAAATAATGATACCATATTCCCCATTTTTAATCAAGCACTATTATGATCTCCATTCTTCAAATGAGAAATTTCGTTCTTCTGCAGCATTCGAAAAGCACTACTTTGATAGCTTCATTCCATAAATATAGGACATTGTTTCATTTCCAATATAAACGGGATGTTGCTCACATTCAGTCCTATGAGGTTCTCAATTCCCCCTACGTTTTTAATCAAGTGGTGACCAATGAAATAATATTTGCAGCTCATCTATTATCGGAACATATTTCAGCTGGCTCTCTTTGATAGAAAAATAACTTTTTGAGGACGTACGTGCTTACTCATCATAAAAATATGTGAGAGACATCCTTTCTGCAACCGATCCTTAGATGTATCACTTCTACACGTTTAATCTTGTTTCTCACTCACTCTCTCTCTCGCATGTTTATTATTATATTCTTATCATTTATCATTCTCTTCTTAGTTCATTTTTTATTTCAAGTTTATTACAGTCCATCGTAATGTTCTTTCAACAAATTTCGAGAAGTTTATCAAAATTGAAGTCTATTTTTACTTTCTTCTCATGTTCATTCATATAGATAATATAAAAAAGATTCATTCCATATGTATATATCATAATGTCTGAGACTTTTGCTCTCTTTAAATTAATTTTTCTATATTTTTATAAGATCCATCTTCATTCTCTCATCTCGAATTTGTTTTTGTCCCTTGTTTCCAAAAAAGTGACAGCTCTTATTATAACTGCCCTTTTAACATTTTCAACCTAATTAGTAGCTCAGATCTCACCAAAAACTATTCTTTTTTGTCGTAGCATGACTCAATTAACGAGGTGGTATTACTTATAGCCAAAGGCGCACCCACCAATAAAGCCATTATATAAAAAAGTTTGAAAGTTACACCAGCTGTCCCGTTAAGAAAATGAAAGCCTGCATTTATAATATTGAGAGGAGTTTGGCAACGTCAGCTACTTGTAGCTGAAATTTTCATAAGGCTTAGAAGTTGAGAAAGGCTCAATATTTCAAAGTTTTACTGCTGCAAAACTCTGTCCAATATTTAGGGGAATGTACCACTCGCTCACAATAACTGTCAACAGCTGACAAAGAGTGCAAGAAATGAGAATAAGACCTTGAGAATAAAAAAAAAACTTGTCACGAAACAGAGAATGCATTGTCTGTGATTCTTGAAGTTGAAAAGTTGGTAATTTTTGGTTGAACCAATTGAGATTTTCAAATTTATACACTCATACACTCTAAGTTTCAGACACTGTATTTACCATTCATAAACCTGCTTACCTCTTCTGTGACTGAGTTTCAATTCTGAGCGAGAAAATAAAAAAATAATATTGGCACTTACGTAGCTTGACCTAACTTCACTAGATCATGAATTCCTAGATATTCAATTTAATAATGTAATGCTCCAAGACAAGCAATCTTTAGAACATTCCGTAACGGGACGTCACGATCTACCAAGTTAAGCTTGTTAAATAGAGACCTCCTTAAAGTACGTAAGCACCGAAGTATCTTATATTATCATTCACAATGGGTTATATACAAAATGTATTTAGTCACCACCATCCACATAATTATTTATTTACAATATCACCATCAACAGTACAAAGATTGTTTCACTCTTACATTGTAAATAGATTAGATTCATGAGACTCATGATTCATGGCGGTTGTTCAAGAGACTTGGTCTCCTAGCTGTACCCTGCTTTCATGTGTATGAAGCTACTTTATATGTAAAAACGAATGATATTAACCAAAATCTTGACGTACACGATTATAATACAAGAAGCCGATGAGATTATCACTTTGTCAGTCACAATAGTAGCTTATTCAGACAAAAACCTAGTTATATTGGTAGGAAACTCTACAACAAGCTACCGCAGTTTTTAAAGTCTTTAAAATAAAAATTGTTTAAAAGTCAATTGAAAAAATATTTAATTGATAAAGCTTTTTATAGTGTACAAGAGCTCCTATCACATCAAAATCTAGCCTCGCCTCAACTAATTGGTACAGTAATTATGGTATCTAGTGTATAATTGTTGATCTGACTTGTCTTGTACTCCTTGACTGGAGTCTCCAAGACGTAATCTACAAAAAAATAAAATAAAATAAAGTTGTTCATTTCTGTGGTAAAAATTTCATTCAAATTTCTCTATTCAGAATATCATACTAATTTTAATTTTCTCAATTTTCAAATTGTGGGTTAAGTGGTAGTGGCTTGTTTTAATCAACTTCATCCACATCACTTCTTTATTGTGAAGTGCGCTAATAAAGTAAATTATCTATCTATATATTTTTTTCTATTGGGAGTTCGATACAAGCAAACTTAACAATCGAATGTGTGAAGGGATCAGTGTGAATTGAATAAGAATTTTTTTATTGTCTTAAATTGTATTTATTGTCTTATTTATAGAAGTATATTGTCACGAAAATAGAAGCGACATAATAGAATAGATGTCAGTTTGGGCATTTGACGCGGTTAGAATGCTTACTGGTGGACGATAGAGGTGGCTGTAGGTATGGATAATATACATGATATAGAGGGTGCTGAGATAGTTATAGATATAAATAATACAGTGATAGATATAGATCATAGAGATGTGATGTAGATATGATATAGATCATGAAGCTAATGCAGGGTGCTGAGATGGTTATAGATATAGATATAGAGTAAAGAGGGTGGTCGATTAATGACAGCCGGGAATTCTGCGATCCATTAACAGCTGGTTGGCCACGATCGTCTGAGTCTCTTCAGTTCACGCTGGCACTCTCATTCCACTTTCACGCAATTATTTGACAAACGAGCATGATATTGACAGATAGAAGACCTCATCGAGTGGCCCATAGATGTGGTGCTGGGTTGAAAACCATACCACAATCAACGCTTCCTAGCGAATGGAATCCGAGTTAAAAAGAGGGAACTGATCCTAAGCTATTTTTCATGCTTAGTGGAAGCCTATTACCATAAAAGCCTGAAGCATCAAAAAAGACATATCTACTACAAAGAGTGTTAAATGAAGGTTGTACATTACTGTTCATTCAAAAGTTTCTCCTATTATTATATAATTAATTGATAGATGGAAAATAGTTCATAACGTTTGCAACATGAACACATAATCTTTGTTACTGAACAGAGGTTCAAAATTGCTTCATTCTGTAAATTAAATAAATAGAATAAATAAATAAAATTTTATTGTCAACAGGTCATAAAAGCAAAGCAGACAAAGTCAACACTAGTAATAAAATATTAACGTAATAAGACTAATATCACATTCACAATCAATACAAACAGCAATATGCAGTCAAGTTACAGCAAACTAGGATTAGCTTACTGTTAGTAAAATTCTTTATCCTCCGAAAAAAATATATAAATATGTATAAAAAGTATTAGGCGGGCCGCTTAGCGCATCTGGTTGGGGCGTCGCAACTTCAGCTTGCTGTCGTTAAGCGGTCGTGGGTTCGAATCCCGGTCCACCGTCAGGCATTTATTTATGTGTAATCATTCACCTCATTACCCACGCTCAAGTCTCTGGCTCATGTGGGCATTATCAGCAATGCAGCTTTATATATCTTTAAAGACAAGAGTATGAAAACAACATGAAAATGTTAGACCTTGTATGTCTTGAAACTTTCTTCATTCTTATACTCAAGTTGAGTTAAACTAACTGTAGGCTAAAGATTCAAAGGTGTGTAAAGAAGGTGGTTTCAAGGAATTGAAAGTTAGTTGCAAATGAATTTTTAATACCTGAGCAATATTTTTTCAATTGAAACACACAATATACTCATACTGATCTAAATTATACTGCATTGATGTAACTCTGACCTTGTATAAGTATACAGTATGTGACCTTGATAAGCATATTTATGTCCTTGAAAGATTGTTGACTACGATTTCATTTTTTCAGGTGCAGATTAACACTGTAAAAAGTCACTGATAGAGCCTAATCAGACAAAATATCGAATGCATTGATGTGAGGACTTTAGTAGGTACAATAATTCTCGTTGGGTGTGATAAGCCGTATACGGAAGTAACAGCTGTTGCATAAGCCCCTCCCATCATGTATTGTCATGAGTGCCTTTGATGACCTGCTCGAAGACAGTCCCGGATATAAAACGTGGAATAACGGCGTGTAATTGAAATTCCATTAGCACTAAAATGTCACATGGCAGAAGTAGAAAAGGATATAAAATGGCAATAAAATCCGTCTCGGCTTTGTGTAATGCAGGGATCTCGACCAACGGCGCCCCAATGCTACTCAAAAACTGCGATAAAATTTTACACTTCGCTACTGTTGCAACAAAATTGAAACAAGTTGTATGAGCTGAATCAGCTTGATGAATCCCCAGCCATGGACAAACTGGCCATCAATTTATATATTTTTTATAGAATAAAAAAAGTCACAAGCCACAACAAATGACGACGACCTTGGTGCTAGTTACTTCATCGCGTTCTAAAAAATTTATATCATCAAGTCAAGAGCTACTCTTTATATGTCATCCTACACTCATGAAAACTTTCAATAAATGTTGTACATGACATAAAATGGAGAAATGGATTTGCTATAAAATCTTTCTATAGGCCTACTGTTATGGGTTTTAACCCTAAAATAATGCTGGCAAGACTTGAAAGTAACACACATACCTTCATTTACAGAATTCAATTGACAGCAATTCAGAAACTAATTAGTAATTATTGCTCAATAAATTAAGAAACAGGCAAACAGTTCAATAACTCTTATCTAACAAAGTATATTCCTATACAAGATCCATCACTGTCCAGAACTAGTTTGATTGTCACTAATAATAGTCTTACCACAATTACTGTCGTAATTATCGCCGAAATGGACTTTACTAGACTGTTTATAGTCCCAATACTTATACAAAGAGCGCTGGATGTTTCTTGGAACTGAAACGATGCAGCTCTCACCAGAGCTTGTTTATCACTCGAGTCCTGACAGGGGCGGATCCAGCAGCAGATTTTGGGGGGGAAATCTGAGTGGGGTATGGTTGTATGGTTGCCAGAGGGGGGGGGGGGTGATCCGGGGTGTTTGAAAATGAGGTATAAAATCGGGAATTTAAGGGTATTTTCAATTGAAATGAAACTCACTTTCTTTCCAAATTTAATTGTTCACCTTATTGCCTGTAATGATATATTTTAAACACAAATTTTAATAACCTTTTAATGTGTATCGTTACTTAGCAATTTGTAATTTGGAGTAGTACACCTCTAACAATAAATTGAAGCAATATACATGTATATTTATTTCAGAACGGGGGTTCGGGGAACTCCCCGAAAAAAAGTTTGAAAAATTACAACTCTAAAACTACATGTCAAGTGATTCTAGGCATTAATTCTTCTAACTTAACACTTCAACCCACGTTATGTGTCAAAGTAAATTTTGTCTAGTTCTTGTGTTACTGTAGACGGGAGAACTGGGACCTTACTTGAAACTTCCACTTTTCTGTATTTGATCCCTCAATGCTCCAGATTGGGGCAATGTGCAGTGCCGTAGGCTACTTGAAAATTTCTTTCAAAATAATTGAGGGGTACTCCTTGAAAACTTTTTAAAAATAAAACTCCTACAAAACCGCATTTTTAGCGATTCCAGACATCTATGACCCTTGCCAAAAATTGTCTCACAATGGCCTGTTAAAATTCCAAATTTTCTTTTGGCTCGTGGTGGGGGGGGGGGGGAATATCCCCCTGATTTTCCCCCCCCCCCCATAGTTATGCCACTGACACAAGCTGTTAATGAAAAATGAAATTAACAAGAAAAACTACATACATTATTCGCAATTGAAAAACTATTCTGTAATCAGCCAAAATATCCCAAACATTTTTTGAGCATCCAGGATCTAGGCTCTAAAGTTGTAAAGTAGTGCTAATAAAACAAGTCTGCTTTTTCTGCCATAGTAGTCCTCAGCCATTGATAAGCTACGTAATCCAGAAAACCCTTTCAGAACTGGCATCATTTTCAGACCAAGTACTGAAGTACACAATATTTGCAATAGAAAATTAATTGTTGGTTAGGCATTGCTGTCTCATTTTCCTCGCTTATCAACAGCTTTGAAAACTCTCCTTCATTTTCTTCTACTCTTAATTTTATCCTTATTTTTTACCTTTTTTCGTCCTCTTTCATTTTCATCTCTCCTCCTACTAATTTCTACTGTAATCTCTTTTCCACTTCTTCTATGTTTTCTATCATTTCCATTCGTTCCTTTTCCTCCTTCTTCTTCTTCTTCTCTCTTTTCTCCTTCCTCATCTCTTCCTCCTTCTTTTTCTTCTTCTTCTCCGTTTGGGGGGGGGGATTTCCCTCCCCCCCCCCGTGGATCCGCCACTGGTCCTGAATCAAACCTGACTGACTGCTGACAAACACATAAATTTTATGGTAGTATTGTTCCAGAATCTTTTATTGGTCCATGGTGTACTGTTTAAACAATGATTGAGAATTTACTGCAACAACATGAAACCACCGAGAATCACATTCAACTAATACAGTATTAGTAAAAGAGAGCATTGGCAGAGAGAGAGAGAGTGATTGATTTATTTATTGTCTGTACTAGGTCTTGGGTTGGCAACACTGGTTGCAGTTGGAAAGTTACAAGTCAGTTCTCTATCTATAATTTGTTGAATTGTGAATAATATTGCTTACGAAAAAAGTTTTCATCGTGTTGGATAAGTGTTGTAAACATCCAGATTTCAGATTAGAATTGCCAAAATTCTTTTGGGAAAGGATTTCGTGAGTAACAAACAATTTTTTGTCTCTCTGACTCACTTGGTCACTAGTCATCATATTTCGGCCATGAATTTCGGCTACCTAGGTAGTAGTATTGGAAACAATTGAACTTTAAACTCGGGGTGTGCCAACAATGAAAAGTTAAATTGACCAAGATGAGAAAGAATTGATTTGAGTGATGTTTTCTCAGACGCAGGAAGATTGATGCTTCCCACTCCATCTAGCGAACAATTTGGAAACCAACTGTTACTTCTTTGCTCAAGACTAACTGTCTTTCTACCATCTATAAATTAATAGTGGAATTGATAAAAATTCAGGAGTAGTTATCTCATTGATAGTGAACAGCAGGAGGGTGTGAAGGGGCTTTAGTACTTTTGCAGCTTTATCACTTCTAGTTTGAGATCGTCTCTTAAGTACTGATAATATTGTTATAGTACAGAAACATTGCGGTTTTTCATTACGATATATTATTTTTATCTTCATGCACAAAAAAAAAATTCCGATAAATTCTGTAAAATTTACTTCTTTCATCTCTTTTCCATGTGCTACTACCTATGTCTTCAGGAGCTTCCTTGTGTTAAACCATTGCCATGATTGCTCTCTTGGCATCCCATGTCCATCCGTCTTTCCTATCATCTTAGTATACATAGTTCAGGAATCTAATGCAAGTGCAAAGTTTTATTTAAGTTATATATTCTGTTTTTTAACAATTTGTTTTAAAGTTTCCAAATTTTATATAAGTTATATGAAAGTTTTGTAACAATCTGTATTCCAAATTTTTCCAAATCATTAAATAAAGTAGAAATCTAGCAATTGAATTAAAAATCAACCAAACATAAAAAATGGATCCCGAATATTTAAATGAAATGCTTTTTAAATTTAAAAATGAACTTAGACAAGAGCTTAAAGACGAATTCAATCAAAGGTTGGATACTGTAACTGATCGGTTTGGAGACTTGTTGAAGGAGCAGCTGTGCCGTATAAATTCGATAGTGAAGGAACAAAAACAAAAGTTATCTCAGGTAGAAAGGCAGTGCAGAGCAAAAAACCTTATTATTCGTGGAGTACAAAATTATGACAAAAAGAGTTTGGAAAGTATTGTTTTCAGTCTGGTTAGGGAAAAGCTGAACATTAAGATTGAAAATTGGGAGATCGATTTTGTCAGACGAATAGGGAAAAATAAAGCCAATAACATGAGGCCAATTATTCTTGCTTTAACAACACAAAGAGAGAAATTCGAAATATTGAAAAGCTGTAGAAGACTAAAAGGCTCCAGGATATCTATAACAGAGGACTTCCCGAATGATGTCCAACAGATTAGGAAGGGTCTCAGAGAGGATATGATGGCGGCTAGAAAGAACGGAAAATATGCAGTTATTAAATATGACAAACCAGTCATATCAGAACACGAAAAAGAAAACAAGAAGCGAGAATTGAGTACGTCCCTAGTGAGTGAGGAACATCATACAAAGATAATGAGGCAAACAGATGGGAAGGAAGTTGGTTTTGAGGTGAGAAAGAGAGTAGGCCTTTTGGATGACTATTTTCGTGATAAAAGTGGTTTAAATAAAGGTTCGGATCAACCAAAAGGTCAAAAACAATAGGAAATAAAGGAAACTAGGCTGCCAATCAACAGGAACAAAAGTAAAGTGGAATGTTTTGAAAGCAAAAGAACTTGCATTTCCCCAGAAAAGTTGGTCACTGAGGGGGAAAATGGGCGAAACCCCCCTGGTTTAATCATACATTCACTGAATGTAAGAACTCTAAGAACGGAAGGTAGACTCTGCGAATTAGAAGAAGCACTGAAGGAGACAAATAATATTGATATTTTGGGATTAGCTGAAGTAAGAAGAGACTCAGAGAAAATAATACATAGAAGAAGTGGGTATATTTTTTATCATTTTGGTGAATCACAAGGTCAAAAAGGAGTTGGATTTATCATGAAGGAGAAGTTGAAATCGAAAATAATCGAGTTTAAAGGTATCTCGGAAAGACTGGCGGTTTTGAGAATAAGAATAGGTAACTCAAAAATCTTGAACGTGTATCAGGTCTACTCTCCAACTGCAGAAGCAGACGATAGTGAGCGCGAAATTTTCTATCAGCAGCTAACTGCAGCATTGAGACAAGACAGAAGTAATTGGAAGAATCAAAACATTATATTAGGTGATTTCAATGCTAAAGTTGGGTTACAAGAAGGCAACGAATCAAACGTAGTTGGGATTTATGGCTATGATAGAAGGAATGGAGCAGGACAGATGCTAGTGGATTTCTGTTTTCAACAAGGTTTAAAAATAATCAATACTTTTTTCAAAAAAAAGAGCTGGAAAAAATGGACTTGGATCTCTCCTAATCATCAGACCAAGAATGAAATTGATTATGTTCTAGCCACTCAAAGAGGAATCATAAAGCGATTCGAGATTACTGGAGAGATTCAATTCACAACAGATCATAGAATGATTGTAATAGAGTTGTCAAGACAATGGTCATCCATGAGACCAAGGGTTGAGTGGAATAGAATTTTGAGCAGAGCATCAATAATAAATGAGAATGGTCTTAAAGATTTGAAAGACAAAGTACAAATTCTAAATCAAACTCAACATCAGATAAGTTTGCAAGAAAATTACAATATTCTGGAAAGTTCTATACAAAACACATTTGAACTCTCAAGAATTAATACAGTTAGTAAATTATCTCAGAATACAAAGGGAATAATTCAATTACGTGAAAATTTTAAAATGAAGAAACAAAAAAGTATGAGAGAAAAAGAGGAATATAAGTCAGTGTGCAAAATAGCTAGATACCATATTCGGAAAGACACTCAACAATATGAAGACAACCTAATAAAGGGCATCTTAGAAACAGATGGTTCAATGAAAAAGTTGAAGAGAGGGCTCTCGACTGGTGTGCAGTGGAATATTGGCTTGAAGGACAAAAAAGGCTACATAGATAGGAAAAGAGAAGGAGTTCTTGATAAAGCAACAAAATATTATGAACAATTGTTTAAAAGTTCTATTAGCATGGAAGCATATGAGCATATCACATTAACAACAGGAAGAGTGCCCCAATTTCAAGAAACAGAGCTGCAATTATTAAAGCATAAAAAAACAACAAAATGGCTGGCACTGACAAAATAACAAATGAAATGATGAAAAGTGTTTCACCAGTCATCATAAGAGTGCTGAACGATTTCTTCAATAGAATACTGCATGAACAAGGTGTTTCATACCAATGGAAGTCAGCGGATATAATTCTATTATTTAAGAAAGGTGATGTATATGATATAAACAACTAACGTCCAATAAGTATCATGTCATGTATAGGGAAGATGTTCATGAAGGCACTGTCAGACCGTATTCAGCCAAATCTGGTAGCTCATCAACAAATATTTTTTTTTTTTTTTTAGATGAAGCCCACATAGGTCTGAGACCTGTGCGTGGGTAATGAGTTGGATGATGGTGATTAATGAGATGGACCTACAGTTTCAGGTGGGTTCCGAACCACCGGGAAGTGATTTTCAGCAGAGAACAGTGTCTTTTTTTGCTGGCCAATCTAATCGGTCACCGTTCAAACAGAACCTACGAGAACGCAGCTTATCTATCTGATTGAACAGATAGCTGCTACGGCTCGCGGCTATCACTTCCCTGAACAAGCAGGATTCAGAAGAGGATTTTCAACAATGGACAACTTACATGTTATAATTCAGCTGATTGAAAAGTGTTCTGAATATCAAATGAACATTTATTTAGCTTTTGTGGATTACAGAAAAGCTTTTGACAGCCTGAACCACAGCTTCTTATTCGAGTCACTCCACAATCAAGGTGTACCTGAAATTTATATTAATATATTAAAACGCTATTATCAGAACAGTACTGCAAGAATATTTCTTGAGAAGCCAGGAAAGTGTTTCAAATTAGGAAGAGGTGTTAAGCAAGGTGACCCTTTATCACCGATTTTTTTCAATGCGGCTCTCCAAGAGGTTCTAAAGCAGCTAAAATGGGAAAGGTGTGGTATTTCAATTGGGGGTGAATATTTAAGTCACCTCCGCTTTGCTGATGACAAGGTTCTAATAGCAAGGTCACATCAAGAGCTTCAAAATAGGCTAGCAGATCTTTCTAGGGTGAGCAAGAATGCTGGGCTCGAAATAAATCCTGAGAAAACGAATATCATGTCTAACTCAGGCCAGGAAGCAATCGAGCTAAATGGGAAGATTCTGAATTGGGTACAAGAGGTGCTGTACCTTGGTCAATGTTTTTCCTTTAATGGAAGAGAAGAGAAGGAGATTAAACGTCGCTGTGCAGCTGCTTGGAGGAAATATTGGTCATTGAAATGCATCATGAAAAACAAGGACATCAGCATTACATCCAAAGCTAAACTGCTGAAATCATGTGTATTTCCATGCCTTATATATGGTGCACAGACATGGGCCACCAAATCAAGCATTATGTTGGCAATTCAAAGAACCCAAACAGCCATGGAAAGAAGCATTCTGAATTTAAACAAGACACAACGAGTCCGAAATTCAACTGTAAAAAAACATATTCAAACTGGAAGATGTGACCAAAACCATAAGGCAATTGAAATGGAATTGGGCAGGCCACATAGCAAGACTACAGGACAAGAGATGGACAAAGAAAGTGACTGCATGGGAGCCTACATGGAGAAAGAGGAACGTCGGCAGACCAAAAGTGAGGTGGAAGGATGACATCGTCAGGGTCGCTGGAAATAATTGGATGGTAGCAGCTAGAGATCGGCAGAGATGGCAGAACCTGGGGGAGGCCTACGCTCGGTAATGGGTCTAGTTTCCAAAACCAAAAAAAAATCAATCGAATTTGGATTTAGATTATAATTATTATTTTTCAATTACTGTATATATGCGAGTTATGTAATCTCTAATTCAATCAATGTACGTTTTGGAACAAATAAAGGCTTTATTTATTATTATTACTAGGTCTTGACAGACCCATTGTACACACAGTAGAACTTCGATAATTCGGACCTAGATAATTCGTAATTCTCTGTAATTCGTAGTACAAGCTCAGTCCCTTGAAATAGCCTCTATAATTCGTAGAAAACAATGCATTTCGGTCCCCTCGATGATTCGTACTAATTTTGCAGCCCAAACGGGCGCTGGCTTTATCGTCACACTCTGTAATTTGTAGTTATGTTGGTGAGTACATGCTATAATTTGTATGAGCTATGAATTTTTTTCATATCTGTCCATCATCAAGTCTAATGTTAACTTGGCATCGAATGATGTATCAATGCTTCGTGTTCGGTTAAACTGCATTTCTGCCATTTGAGCGTTATCGTGAATAATTCAGTTCGCGTAGTTTAGTTACCAAATATGAGTCCAAAGCGATCACACTATAAGTGCCTCTCAGTTTTCGAGAAAAAACAAATCATAGAACTGTCGCGAGTGGTGTGAAAAAGAAAGATGTGGCTCATCGTTTCGGGATTCTTGCTTCTACATTGACTAGCATCCTCAAGAAAAAAGATGTGCTAGTTGCTACTTCATCCACCGCCCAGTGGAAAAGACAAAAATTAAGTGAATACCCTCAACTTGAAAATTGCCTACTAGAATGTTTCACTCAATATAGATTAAAAAATGTCCCTATTGAAGGCCCTTTGTCCCTTTGTTAAAGGAAAAAGCGATTTTTTTTGCAGAAAAATTGGGAATCAGCAGTTTCAAGGCAAGTGGCAGATGGCCAGACAAATTTAAAAGAAGAAATTCCATTAAGTTTTACAAAATTTGCGGTGAGAGCGCGCATGTTGGAGAATGTGTATGCAATGAGTGGGAAGAAAAACTGGTAGAAATTATTTCCTACATATAACTATAGTATCTATAACTCGTATTATTTTCTTCACAGCCTTTCATAATTTATAGCTTCGATAATTCGTTATCTTCCATAATTCGTAGTAAATCCTTGGTCCCGTGATCTACGAATTATCGATGTTCTACTGTAATTAGAATACAAAATTAGAATAGATCACAATAATTGAAGAAAATAAGAATAGATATAAACGAAAATGAAAATAAATTGTAAATCATTTACACTGTAAAAGATCCATGTAAAAATAGCACTTAATGAAATAAATTAAATGGATAGACAAAGCACCTATTAGTTATAAAAAAGAGTTAGAAAGAATAAGTGAATAAGATTTAGAGAGATGTGAAAAAGTTGAAGATAACAACATCATGATTTAAATGATGATGATGAGTAAGAGGGGGGGGGAGGGGAATAAAAGAAGAGAAGGCAGAGATTGCAGACTTTTCCAGATCACAAAAAAACCACCTCAAGCATATATTATAAGGAAATTGATTAGACTTCAATCGATCTTTGCACTTTAAACAAAATAGATTAAACATTCGTCCCTAAAAAAAGATGGTGAAAGATAAACTGTAATTATTGATATAGCCTATTGAATGATTTGAGTAGCATCAATTTCATTGATAAGAATTCAAATGAACATAAAGTCTGCTTTTGAATGTGGAGAGAGATCTAGAGAAGACCACTCTTTCAGGTAACTTATTCCTTAGTCTAGATGCTGTCACAACGCAGGAGTTATTAAATATGGCAGTGCGGTGCAGCGATGAGACCTTGTGCGGCGACCAGGATTCACATCGTTCAATAAAGTAAAGAAATCTGACAGATAGTCAGGATCCTCCTTCAAAATTATAATTTTAAACAATAAGCAAAGCAAAAAGAATTTCCTACGCTCTTTTAATTTGAGCCAACCTAGATCAATAAATAATGGCGTTATATGTGCATCTCATCTTGCATCATGTATGTAACGAACAGCATAGTTGAGGGACCGCTGCAACCGCACATCCAACTCGTTGGTAATATCGTTTGTAAGATCAGGATATATAGACAACACAGCAATAATAGAGAAATGCTATCAAAGCATCAACCAAAGCAACTCTGACAGTTGGCAGGTATATTTTAATTCTCTTCAACTGATGCATTCCACCATACATGCTGTTGCACACGTGAGTGGTTTGCTCATGCCAACTCAGAGGAAAATCGATCAAAATGCCAAGTATTTGAACACACAGAGTAGGGAACAATATTTCCCCTAATGACAACTTTTGCACTTTCAAGATTCGATTGATTCATGAGTCTGGGGTAACCAATGACAATGCTTTTAGTCTTTGTAGAATTCAGTGTTAGCCCATGCGCATCAGACCATGCTTCAAGTTAAGAAATAACAACATTTACATTATTAACAGAGGCCTGGACCGATCAATAGGGAAATGAAGGTACATTATAAGATCATTGGCAAACAAATGATATGATGAGAGGGAGAAAATCATGGGAGCATTATTTATATAAACAGAGAAGAGAAGAGGCCCTAGAACTGATCCTTGAGGTACACCTTGGATTACTGGACACCAAGAGGATATATTGTTTGAGCTGCCCATGACAGCTTGACAGCGACCATTGAGGTAAGATGCAAACCATTGGATGGTGGAATCAGAAAAATTACATTGTTGTTTTAATTTGTGGAGAAGTATTGTATGACTAACATCATCGAACCCTTTGCTAAAGTTAAATTGAACAAGCAATGTACCCTGCCTCCTATCCATAGCTGCTCTGATATCATCTGTTATTTTAATAAGAGCAGTACAAGTACTGTAATGTGGATGGAAACCTGACTGGAATCTCGCAAAAAAGTTGAAGCCAGACAAGTAGCTGACAACTTGTTTGTATACCATTCGATCAAAAGCATTAGGAATTGAATTCATATTATGAATACTTCTAAAATTGGAAGGAGCTGTTGGATTTCTATTTTTAGGTATAGGGATCACTAAAGAGCGCTTCCACAACTCAGGATATACAGGGATATATATATATATATATATATATATATATATATATATTGAGAGAAAGAGAGAGAGAGAGAGAGAGAGAGAGAGAGAGAGAATACAATAAACAATGTCAGTGGCATTGTACATATTAAACGACTCTTCAATGTTTACATTATGAATAGAATGTTTGTGTTCAGTCATTCGTTCTCCTAATTGAGCGGCCATGCCAATACAATAAAGGAAAGATTCCAGAGAAATTGAAACGTTGAAAAGAAATCAATGAATTGAATTTAAATATATTTGAACATTTCACATTTGAAAAATAATTAAAACATTCACAGAATGGAAATAGAGTGAATTACAAGACATGAAACGAAGTAAATAATTATCAACCTGACATACAATGTCAATCGCTTTATTGACCAAACAAAAGAGAGGTCTCTGTTTCAAGTCGTCTGTTTTGCATTTTTCTGTCCAACAGTCATGTGAAATCTCATCTGATTTGAACAATCAGCTGACTGGAAAATAGAAACACAGCCTTGTTGAGGAGAAACAGTTACTTTTTGTGAAATATAGACTTGAAATAGACTATGCAAATTGAATCAAAGGTTAGGTGTGATGATTGTGCTTATTTGCGGTGGTGATTATCTTTGAGTTCATCGAGTATGTTCCTCTGTGCAAGCAACCTTATTCTTGGACGTGATATCTACTGTTCACAGAATTACTAGCAAATATTAATGAATAAAGCTGGGACTTTTTTCTTCCCATTCTATTGAATCACATAGACCTATTTGGCCAGTTCGAGAATCAAAGAGACCAGTACCTTGTTATTTATGCTATTTTTCTTATTAAAATAAATCAAAGAAAGAAACGTAGGCGCTCACACACACACAAGTAGTTTTGCTCAAAATGAGTGTCAATACTCATTGTGAAATAAATTGCTTTTCATTATTCACCGTTTATGATAGTTTATAGATAGATCCATTAAACCTAAAACTACAGGTTCACCATAACATCATTATCATTCACTCATTACCCTCTCACAAGTCTTAAACTCATGTGGGCTTCAACAGCACACAATTAATTTAAAGAAGTAAAAGAGTTACCGGTCAGCTACTGTATTTGAATGAGTAAAAACGAACCAGTCAGCTACTGTATTTGAATGAGTAAAACAGAACCATCCCCGCCAAGGAAGATAATGAGCTTATTTCATCAGCAATGCAGATGCTATTTTGGACAAAAATTAGTTGGAAACTCTTGAATTCAATTGAGATATCAAACTTGAATGGCAAATGCTCAGGATCAGAATGACGTCACCTCAAGAGTGCAGAACAGTGTTTGTGGGGATGGGTGGGTGAGAATGCTCCTCTCCTCAACAGGTGGTCCACTCACTTGGCCAACAGCCAACACTATCATTGAACACTGATCACCGACCTCATCCAAGCGGCGTATGTAGTGTATGTGTAGAGTTTGTTCAGTTTGCGTGTATCAAGTAGCGGAATCTTAAAAAAAATTCTGAAAGCGGCTAATTTGAATGAAAGTTTGCTTTCATTTCTGTATATGCACTAAAACGATAACAAGAAAAATCGTTCACAAGTTTGCCCTTACATTTGTTTCAGAACTTGGAATTTTCACAAAAAAAAGAGTGGGAATTTTTATTCACTTGTCCAACATAAATATTGCAGCATAGTTCCGAAAAGCTTTGTGACAGAGTTCTCTTTGGTTTTCATAGAATAAACTATTATCATGAGACAATACTTAAAAAAAACTTTCGCTCTCTTTTAAAATATAAAAATATTCTTATTTTAAAACTGCCTGATTTTTCATGATTCAATACCATCAATATTATAAACGTGATAATTATCTGTACGTACTTCAATTAAATAATGATTATCCTTCAATTAAAACTTTATTGATGGATCATTCAATATGTTTGAAAGATAAGAATTTGAAGGAATTTATCGTGACTGAACAATAGCTATAATTTACTGATTTTATGATTTATATGTATGTGTAGTACAATTGCCGATTTCGACTGCAGATGACTCTTCAGACCTCAACATTATGTTTTGGTCCAAAGAGGGCAGGCACTACGCAGTACGCTTTACTACTTTTTATAGTATATTTTTAGTTTAAAAGTTATTCGTTTCATTTTTCTTCAAATAACTTATTCTTCTCTTATATAGATTAATAAAAATTTGTAATCCATGATATTTTTTATTAAAATTCTTCCTTAATTTTCCAGGTCAATCAGTACCAGAATATCATTTCCTATTCCTAGTCTCATCTATGGCCTGCCAGCTCTTCTATATAATTTCTGGTTAGTCTTTATCGATTCACTAAACCTTTAGCGCAAATAAATATAAATTCTTAATGTTATACATATAAAATTACATCCACATCCCTCTATACAAGTCTACTGGTTTCCAGTGATTAATTCTACATTTTCTAGTCAAGCTAAAATTAACATACTGTTAGGAAACGCGAGAAAGAGAAGAATATATTTCTTCGCTGCCCATTGTGTCAACAGTACTTCCGCTTACATTGATAACAGGCACTTTTTGTTTATTCTCCTCTTCTTCTCTTTATCTTCCTCAACCTCAAATGGTCATATAGAATGTTCGACATAACATTATCAGTGTAAATAGAAACATCCAGAACTTCCTAGAATACTTTAAAACAGTATATAAGAGGAGACCTTGTAAACAGCAGTTCATTTGTAATTCGAACGTTAATGTGATATAGTGACATATTTGCAGACTTCCTTTATAGTTTATACAAGTGTACACATACTCAGTGCTATTATTGTAATATTATATCAAATACCGTGGCAGACACTGTACTTCGTAAGTGTTCTATTTATTGAGTGTTTAACTGCTTTTTAGACAATCTTTACATCATTACATCATTAAACAGTTTATTGGATATTTTTTTATTGAATTATTGATCGGCCTATTGACAGTTAGTGATTAGTTTTTGTACAGTGATATAGTAAATTCATTATAAGCTAAACGTTATTAATCTGTTCATTTCTTATTGGGTTTTCTGTTTTATGTCACAAAATAACTGATTAGTGGTGTTGTAGGTAATTTAAATTTAGTTTTGAGTGTTAATTTCAAGTGTAACATACATTGCGTAAGTTTCAACTTAACAAGGGATCAGCATTACCAAGTGGAAATACCCTGGATATGCATTTGATAGTGCCAGGATATGCATTTTTACAAGTCAAGCACTGCTCATTTTGAATAAAAAATTCCATATATTTAATGCTGAATTATATAGAGAACATCTTCAAATTTATAATGAAAAGTACTTCTAAAAGCTCAATGGGTCTGAAAACATCTTGTGAAAAGCATGCAAACAAGGGGAAACACGCTGGGATGGCCATAAATCCCAATTCAACAGTCGTAGTAGGGCATCGTCTGTGTTTATATATTATACATGCAGTTGTAGGGTGAGGCATGCGGGGAAATTGAATTGGAATATTTATTAGGAGAAATGGAAGCCTTGGAGAGATCTGTGCTGAAGCAGATGTGTACTGAAAATGCTTGAAGCTCCCTTAGGAAACTTCTAAGACAATAATCCTTCACAACTTCACATCGAAGTTTTCAAAAGAGGTATTCCCTTAGGTCACTTACAAAAACTGAATTCAATAGATTATTTTGATGCAACGCTATGATGATCTTGAAAAAATGCATTGACAATAATTTTATCAATGAGCATAGATAAGTTATTCAATTAAATTTTAATTATCATGAAGGCCTCATTCATATTATTCTAGTCTCATCAGTCAGTCTCTTGTAAATAATTTATTTGAGAATACGCCTAGTCCAGACCTACCAAGGCTATATTATCAGCCCACTATAAGACGTCATGATAATTTGAATTATGATCGAAATTTTGTGATTTAGACAATACAGGCCCCGAGCTAGGCCAGGAAGTAGTTCTGTCCCTTTTTTCAAGTGTGCAGCATTATCAAAATTTTACTCAGAGCACTGCCCCAGCTTAGCTACAGGCCTGATCATAATCTTTCCCTTGTGGCTGTAGAGAGTGAAGTGTCCAAGTTATATTATTTATAAGTCCAAGCTTATATGTATATTTGAAGATGTGATTTTGCTTGAATTGTTTTGTAATTCTGCACTATTGAGCTACAAAATAATTTTGCACGTTTAAGTCGTCATTTAAGTCTGAGTCTTATTAGAATTCTATTCCAATCATCTAGATCAGTGGTTCCCAAAGTGGTCCATGTGGACCCCCTGGGGTCCACGGGGACCTGCCAGGGGGTCCATGTCAGTGAAAAATAAAATTGGGGGTCCATGATATGTTAATGGGGGTCCACCATAGTGAATGTCTTTGGATCGGGGCGTGGTATATGCTATGTACAAACTAATATCAAAACGGACACTGTATATTTCTAAGTAAATTAGGATTTTTACTCACTTATACTGGAGGTACTGGAGGTATGCATTTCACTTCTAAACAGAATCTTCATCAGCCTAGAAGTGAAATGCAACCCTCTAATATCTTAAGTATACGTGAGTAAAGATCATAATTTGAATAGGAATACAGTGTCATTTTTTATGTTAGATTGTTCGTCATGTTTTTCGTAATGGAAAACATCACAGCGTACCAGTAGGCTACTTATGTACTTGTATAATACTGTTACTGTTATACGTACATGCAAGCAAGCATTATATCTATTTGAAAACATTTTTAAATCAGAGAATCATCCATACTTAGTTTTCTTATATTTGAAAATTATAAGCCTTCACTGGTAGGTGACTAAACAGCTCAGGTTTACCAGATATAAATTTCCGTTTTTAGTTGTATTATCATGAGAAAAGTCAAGCCCCATATCCTTCAATTATTTTCTATTATATTTTAAAACTATTAGCATTTACTGGTAGGTCACTAAACAAGTCAGGTACTTTAAATTTCAAGCTATTTTCAGCAATGTTGTTATAAGCAAAAGTCGCCTCATATATTTTAAAGTTATAAACAAAAGGAGCCTTGTATTCATATTTCAAAAAGGAGCGTTTATTGGTAGGTCACTCAACAACTTAGGTAGGTACCAAACTATTCAAGTTATTTCAGGTTTATTATTCTGAGGAAAAGGAACCTAATGTCTTAAAATTAACAAACCATACCGTCTTTCTTTAACATTCTAGCAAGCTCTTGTTATTCAATTAATAATTGTTCAAAATTATTCTGATGGAAAACAAATCTGTGCACGATAAATTACATTTATTTCAAAAATGAATTCTAGCTATAGTATTGGTGTTTAGTTTTTATTTTCCACGTTTACAAGAACTTCTAGGAATCTTAGCAGTCTATTCAATTCTAGTAAATTTGTTCTTATCTTTTGATTAACTTTTTTGGAATCAATTTTTAATATTCTTGTTAGAACACTCCATTACTGTCATTTGCGTAGCCATGGGGAGGGGGGGTACCAGGTTAGAACCCCCCCTTTAGACTGTGAAAGAGGCCCCAAAAATGAGTAGGGAGGCATCAATAAAAATACGATATTATCGGTTACTATATAGAGGTGAAAAATGTTTTCGTATGTGAAGAGTAGCTTAAATAATGTTACAGCTAGAGAAAACTATAATTTTAATACTTTAATTAACTTAAAATAATACTCTAATTAAAGCTATAGAGGGGATGAGGCGAACAAGGCAAGTTTCCTTGGGCCTTAACGTCAATGGGCCACATCATTTTACAAATGTAAGCAAGTGATAGAACAAAATTAAAATAAGGGGCCCAAAATTGTACAGCTAGGGGCCTCCAGGGCCTCTTTTTTCCAGTTTGGACCTCTAGAGGCCCCTTAGAAGCCTAACATCCTAGAGGCCGCGGGCCCTACGGGCCCGTTTTTATTGCCAGTATAGTCATGCGAAGTAGAGATTCAAATAGGCTGCATCTAGAATATTTTCAAATTTCAACGTTTCTACATAAGTGTCCCCTAATTGCCTCGGCTTTGGGCCTTCAAAGACCCCACAATGCTGGTGGGTCCCAGTACTTTTGGAGCTCCCAAACATGGGTTTGAATTTCCCCAGACCACTTGAATGAAGTTGTCACAGTAGGCTTGAAAGGAGAAAAGGTCTCTCAATATTTTTGCAGACGGGCTTCAAATGCTGATTTCTGTTACTGTTCAGATCTGATACCCCAAAGACTTTTATAGTGATAGTGAAATTTGTCACGCCATGAATCAATCAACAAATAATAATTATGAGGGTTGATAGCCATAAAAAAGCTAAAAGTTGCACTTTCAAGAACTTGAGAACAATTTTTTTCAGAATACCCAATGTTTTGAGGCTCTGTCACCATCTATTTATGTAATTACAAAATGACTATAAGTTAAAGTTTGGAATTGGATGTGGTATTAATTCATTCGCTCTTTGCAAGTTGAACCAAGTTCCATTCAAAGTCATAATAATTTTTATAATTTTACACATTTTAAATAACGGTATTCCAATATTAGTGAGTACCGGTAGTTCAAAAGATTACACAAAAATAGAAGAGAAGTTTATTGCTCTCTCTGGTGCCACTCAGTACCCTTTTCCCTAGCTTCCACAGCTTTTTCGACGAATGGTTATCAGTTGGCTCACATTCGAATTTTATCTTTAAATTGAAGAAAAAATTCAAATTAGTTACACAGATTTTTTTACAGAAGGCAACTAGGCATATTTTAAAGACTTAAGCAATGCTAGTTGGGAAATCGAGTCATTAATTGAAAATTGGTGTTTAGGGTGAAGGTGTAAGGGAGCCTCCAGCCTCAACTCTGTCCCGGGCCACTAAGATGTCTCTGGGTGGCCGATTGTAATAATAATTTGAAACCACTATAACTTGTTAAATTGGCTTTATAAAAGTGGTATTTTTTCAGTTTTTATGCATTGAAATTTGTTCACAACTAATCAATTAACTATGGTAACAATAAACGAAAAATGGGTTCAAGTTCTTAGGCAAACGATTCATAAAAGCAGTGATTTATCGAATTTAAGCTTTCACTTTACCCAATTTATAAACTCCATTTTAATAAATACTCGTATAAAATTACTGATTTTGAGTCTCAAATCAAGCTCTCAGCAACGAAAATTCAAAAATTTTCCCATAATGTGGACTAAAATAAATGGATTAATGCTTTTCTAGACATGAGTAGAATCTCTTGGGATACGATGTTAGTGGAACTACTTATTAAAATTTTTCCGGGGGAGGATCCCCGGGCCCCCCTCACCCTAAGACCCCCGGGGGCCCTCAAATCTCCAATAAGCCCCCCATTAAAATATTTTCGCTACGCTACTGATTACTGTATCTGTATCGCTCTTTTGTCACAAATTTGATGCAATATTCTAAAAAAAATTAATTATATTCACTGTTATTATGTTCCACCTCCTCTCTTCAATTCTCTCTCTATCACATTTCATTAACAATGAGTGTCGTGTTTGCCCACATTGAGCAGCCTTGCTGATTTTAATAGATGCGAATGTTGCAATTACTACAAAGGACACAATCCTGATAATAAAATACCGCTAAAAATACAGCCATTATACTTCTTAGGTTCCATTAATACTATTTCATTATAACCAAAAACAATATGCCATCCTATTTGATTGTTTAAATTCAAATTAGACTATATTACAAAAATTTACTAAGTTTATGTGCTTTTTAATGTTTTCTTCACCACAATTTGAATTGGTTACTGTGAGCAGTAGTAGACCTACTTCATCAGCTTTAAATACACATTTCAACTTATAGTTTAAAAATAATTAATGACATTTATGCAGGGGGTCCACCTAAAACCAAAAATCATGGCAAGGGGTCCATGAGGCAAAAAAGTTTGGGAACCACTGATCTAGATGAAGATAATCTTGTTGGTTCAAGTAGAATCTATTGAGGTTTGAAGAAGGAAGGGAACGGGATTATCAAATCGAAACCTAGACATTGTCTGAAGTTTATGATACGTCAAGAGGTACTCTGCTACAGTAACCTGATATTTTCGGTTGGATTAGATCGTTGATATTGCAAACTGACTTTAAGATCGGTTAAAAAAAATTCCGTTATTGAATGTTTGCCGCACAATCTTGACATTCCTTCAAGCACTGGATAAAATTCACTTTGATCTATAATGTGCGTTAAATAGATTTTTGTCCAGAATCACTTGAAATTCTATTCTGAGGGATTATTTCACAATTTTTTCTGGGGAAGGATTCTCAAATCCAGAAAAAAATTAAACAACATAAACACTCACACTATTTCATTTTTCTTCCTTTTTTTTAAACCCTGCTACGCCGATTTTAATGATTTCTGATTTGTTGAATTCGTCTCCGCCCCAGATGTATGTATGTATAAATTGTGGCTTGTATGTATAATTAGGTGGCTTATGCTTTATTGGCCATTACATTCAAATATCTTATTAGACATCTAATTCAGGATTATACGCCCCAGATAACATAATGATAATAAAAACATTGGAAAATGGAATGAAATAGTTCTGAAGAGCGGAGAGAGCATTAAAAATATAACAGGGTGTAATAGGAAGCTATACTGTTAGACTGTATTGGAATTCACAAAGAAAATGGGATTGCCTGTGCTGCAGTGTATTCGACTCTGCTTCACTTTGTAGATGTTATACTCCCTCTTATCTTAAGTGGTGGTATAATGTTCGCCGATCCAGCTAGTAATGAATAATTAATTGGGGGTGTTATACCCATCAACTCTGTTTGTTCCATATTGATGGACATTGGCTTAACCAAAGAGGAAAGGAAGGTTGATTGATTACTATATAATCGTCTTTGGTTTAATTAACGATTTTAAAGCCCAAAAAAGAATATTTAGCTTTAACCATTAGATTGCTTTATGAAATAGGCGGTGTTTCACAGTAAATTTGCTGGATATGAGGTCGAAGCTTCTTCGGGTGACGAATTACAGCCTACATAAGAATTAAGCTTTAACTAATGGGTTGCTTCATAAATTTTGACATGTATAACCTTTTTTGTATTTTCCATGAATATCAGGTATCTGATATTTGAATGATAAAAGTGCTAGTGATAATGATTCTTGGATTTCTTGTTCCATAACAATCTGCGTTGGTAATATTAATTTTTTGTTGTAAATTTAACGACTTGCATTTTCAAGGCCTAGAAGATGGGATTCAACAACTCGAAAACGTTCGGCTACGTTTGAGTACATTTCTTATATATTCACAATCTAAAACTGACTGCAAGTCGTTAAATTTACAACAAAAAGTTAATAATAATTAATTGTAATATTATTATGTCAATTTTATTTCATTCTCATTATATCTTAATTTTTTTCGTATACTTTTTATAACCCATACCCATAGTATTGTTGTTATAAGTGGCGCGCCACGAGAATGTCATCGGTTAACATGATTGTTATGATAGCATTCTCGTGGCGTGCCGCCTTTTTGTTGATTTCTCATCGTTCAATTGATTGCCAATATTGTTTGCTGATATTGATGATAGTAAATTTTGATTCATACCTGAAGAGATTCCAGTTTCCGCCAACAGAAGTCCAATCACAACCTTTCCACAACGTCTTCAAATCACTGGTGGAATCACTTCATAGCCTGCGCAGGAAAATTTTAACATGTATGAGTCACCTATATTTGATAATTCACAGTACAAGTTGAACATAAGTAGTCGGAATGGTTATATTTATGTAAATGGACAATGAACAGTATTTAGAATCTAATTATTTTAGTTGTTGGCAGCAGTAGATTTGATCGATTCTATGAATTGTCAAAATCGCCTATTATGTAAATTTCGAATTGATATGATATACCATTGGAATATAAAAACCAGTTTTCTTATCCCTTGAGAAGTCTTAACACAAAATCGATGTGAACAGAACATAATATTACGTTGAAAAAATAGATGTAAACGTACATCAGATTATTTTACATGTATGAGAGAGCTACACTATTTTGGTTTATGTATTTCTTTTTTACAATTGCAGTGTTTAAATTATTTGAGGTTTCATTCATCTTTCAAATTCCAGAGCATTTGTTCGATTAGCCTATAATAGAACAGAAATAAAAAACAATGATATGTTTTATCAATTTTTATTACCTTTCTAGGCAGTAGATCTAACTGTGCATGAGAAAAGATCATAGTATTCGTTTGGTCATTCGGAACTGGACCATTTTACATGTTCAGCATCAAAGAAAATTCACCTTGGCCATTCAATCGAAAACGACAATGCTCCCTAAATGCTGAGAACCAATTTCACTAATTGAAAGAGGTAAATTTGAAAGAGGTAGTACCGTTCTCAAACATTCAACCAATTGAGTTATCAATTCACTGATTGTTCTCTAACTGTATGTCCTATATGAATTCAGAAATGGAATTCGCAAATGGATGTATGTAGGTCTGAAAGATGAATTTAAATTGTAATACACTCACATGGGTTCGTTGATGGAATTTTTGAGAAGAAACTGGAGCTCTGATGGTGAATCCCATTCTTATCATCAACAATTCAACGTTCTGGAAGTACAACGAACATTAATTTTTAAAAGTTACAGGTGTTGTATTAGTGAAGTAGTGATATAGTGATATTAGTTTTTTTTTTAAATCAGATGTCATTGTCAACGACTGACTATCACGCTGACAGCCGGATACAGCAATGGATTATTGAAAAAAAATTCTTGCTGAGAAGCTCACATCAGTTTGATACTTGTACGTTAGTTGGATGATGGTTAAAAGTTTGAGAAATACACTATCTATTTTTATTAGTTAGATAAGTTCTCAGCATTCTTTTATTGTTAAACATATGGACATAATTAATCTATAATTTTTCAGTTCCATGAAGTAAGTGACATAATAAAACGAACCATGCTATCACTTGAAATCTTGCAGCTCTGGAAACCTTACTAATTTGTGCCCTCTTTATTGTCTAGTTGGACTTTATCTAGTAAAAATGTTGATGAGTCATATCCTTTTATGGGTATTATTTTATTGCAGCACAGTTATTTTTCAAAGTTTATTTTATAAATTATCAAGTACCCAACTAGACCATGAGCCACCAATAAGAGACCCTCCCCCCCCCCCTGGGGAATTTTCGACACATACATTTTTGTATTCGTATTGACATGTACTTCAAGGATTTAGGTGTTTGCCCTATTTAAATTACAGCATCCCCCCCCTTCGGGCGAAAACCCCCCCCCAAATTCGGCTCATTTTTCGGTTTTCGGCCAATAACTCGGAAACTATCAACCAAATCGAAAAGATTGTTTTTTATAGTTCAAGAGCATAAAATTCTGCGTTGAATGATATGTATAAAGTCAAAATCGGATTAGCCCTTCAATCACAATCAAATATCAAAAACCATCGATTTTTTCCCCCTTTTCTGAAAAACGAGTATTGTCTATGTTTTGATGCATTTATCTTGGGAATTCTCACTCAAACACAAAAAAGTTGAAGGTGAAAGTTTTAGAACATTCAATTTTCTTTTATAAAAGTCCTGGTTTTGAAAATTTCGTAGATTTTCTGCAAAGATATAAATGAAAGACCGAACCGACGCATAGCGCTCTCATATCCCCTCATTCACTGTTATGTATTAGATGTGTATTTTATTGTTTGATTCTTTCCTTTTCATTCATTATTGTCAAATTGATGGATGTTATTAGCGTAAGAAAGGTATTGTTTGGATAATCCATTGTTCAATTTCAAATTTTCATTACCTAAAGCATACCGTTCATGGTGGGAGGGGGGTAGTCGGCAGGGGAGGGCGTTATCTTCAGCAGTGTTATTGACTTGAGTGAGTCAGCTTCTTCACTCTATTTTGTTCCAAAATTATCTTATATAGCATTTTATAACTGTACAATCATAGTTGCCCCCCTGAGCAGTTCAAGGGGGATATTTGGGGGGGGGGTCGTGACCCCCCCCCTAAAACCTAAAAGAGCTGAAAAAATTGTTTTTCCTTTTTAATTTTTTTACTACTAAGGGTATGTCTATTACCATATTTATTTTTTATGAAATAATTCAGTATGTATTCAAGGGCTAATAATGAAAATACAAAATTTACTTGACTATGTAAAGGAACTTGACTTTTTTGGCTTGATTGAGTAAATAATATTGTGAATAATATTGGGCGCCTTTTACTTTCTCTCTGAAGTACTCTGTACTCGGCCAATGATCGTGGGCTGCCACTCCTTTTCTTTTTACCACGCGGTTGTAAGTCCAGGTGAGGTCGCAGTTCAGAAATTGGGTTGCCGGTGACACAGGCCTGTGTTAATTTTTGGGGGTTCATTCACTGCACTCGCGCACACTCTTTTTCAATACTTTTTCAATAATAACTTGTACTTTATATACTATAAATATTTTGTAATCAACAGTCATTTTCTTCATTCTCGTGTATTATGTCAACTAAATTTAGTACCTCTGGTTCATCTTCATCTTCAAATTCATCTTGTTCAATGCTTTCTGGAATGTCAAGCAGTTCGGGTGGTAACGGATCTCCTTTAACCCAATCAAACTTAAGTTCGCCATTCTCCAATAACTTCCACCCATGTCCCACTGGAGTTGGTGTGGAGAGTTTAGCCACATGTGCATTATTCCATATGTAACATTGGTAGTTAACGCGTTTTATGTTGTTTTCTAACGACGTTTTACATGGGGGCAGTAGACTTAAATCATCACCTTGATTGTTGGGCAGAGAAAATACAGTTGTTGGAGAATACTTTTGGGAAAACAAATCAGAACGTAGTTTGTTTATATTTGTGTATTCCTTATTACTGTACAAGCAACAGACGAATTCCTCCAGGCCAGTCAGTAATGTGTCTGTAATTGTTGGTAATGCTCCTAATGATGTAAGGATAGGCACAAACTTTGAAAACTTTTCCAATTTAGATTTCACAGACAACTTTCCATGACGAACAAAGGAACTGGTGGTATCACATCCGGATTGTGCACATTCAACATAGCATGGCTCATTTCTACACCTAAATTATGAGAAATGGCAGTGACATTTATGGCCCTTCGTTTGTTTCCAGTTCCTATATCAAAGAATACTACGTTTTCAATGTTGCTGGCATATCTTATTAATAACACAAATACATCTGTGTCTGGAGATCTAACTCTGATTGGTGAATTGTCTTGACAATATTTTTAAGCATGGAAGCAGGGTAGTATTATTTTGGTATCAGCTTCCTCTTGTGAAGAGCATAGGTCTTCTTGTGTTGTATGTTTGATTGTTAATCCATCTTCACTAGTCAAGCAAGTGCATTTATTACCATGTGACAAGTAAAGATTTCTATTATGTAAGTAGTGGGCATACATGTGCTGAGCCCATTCATTAATGTAGTATGTAAACTAGTTGTTCCTTATTTTTGCCATTAGCAAGGAATTTTTCCCAATCCTGTGGAATATTTGTTTTAGGCCCTCTTATCAAAAACGTATCTCCACAACCCCTTCTTTGTCTTTCAATGTTTTTATGATAATTAGGAATAATTATAAACATGCCCCCTCCCCTCCCACAGCTTGAGGAAGGATTATGATAGTGTTATGGTGGGGGACGGGGGATTGATGAACCTTCCACCCTAAAAAATAATATTATAGGGTTAAGCTAAATTGTTTGTGCATAAAAGAGATACTTGTTGACTTTTTTGCATGATATTCATGTATTAATAGTGGATTTAAGGTGAGGGTTGGGGAGGGTGTGACAGAGGTATTTCACCTCATGTTTACATCCCTATTTAGGGCTCTGTAGCTATTTTTCAAGAACTATTGCTGAAATAAACTGTTAAAAGTTGCTTAGGAATGCCTTGAAAAGGTGTTATAATAAGGGGGGTCAATGCGGCTATAGAACATGAAATTCGTTTTTTGCAATTATCCACCCTCCCCTCATGTAAAATTGTGAAAAAAAATATGAAACTGGTTCAAAATTGATTGTACTTCCACATGATATTGGAGTTTCCACGATAAAATGCATTTATCATGAGTTGTGCTCAGTGAAATCAGGAGGTTTTGTCAATTTTTAAAAATGGCCTAAAAATACCCCTTTTTGGCCAAGCTCTAGCTCCAGAACCGCTGGGTGGAAAATCAACATCGACCACTCATTTTGTCGGAAATTGCACTGGCTTTCAGTTTGATAAGAACAATGTTTTCAAATTGGCGAATAGTTTCCGAGTTATTGGCCAAAAACTGAAAATGAGCCGAATTTGGGGGGGTTTTCGCCCAATGGGGGAACATGCTGTAATTTAAATAGGGCAAACACCTAAATTCTTCAAGTACATGTCAATACGAACACAAAAATGTATGTGTCGAAAATTCCCCGTGGGGGGGGGAGGGGGGGGGGGGAAACACCGGCCTCCGCTCTAAACAGGGTCTTATTGAAATCGAGCCGTTGCCCGTTGTTCGATATGCCTATACTAATAAAAATAATTATTATTTTATGTAAATTCTTCTGGTCCTTGGATAATACATTGTATTGGTGTCTCTTGAAATGAAGTTTCTAGACTCTTGAATATTGGTATATAGCTTCCTCATAGTCAGGTAAGATCGCTTTGAATTTTGGAGGTGGAATAGAAAAACGTTTTTTTGTAAAACATATTTCCATTTAGGCTCTAGGTTAGTTTTGGCTTGTGAAAATCAAAACATTGGACATTACAAAGGCTGATACTCAGTGAATAATTCTTCATTTTTACAGCGCAAGCATTAACTTTTTCATTTTTGATTGTGTTGAAATCCTTGAAAAAAATTGAAAAAAAAATTCAGATGGAAAATATCGAGCCATGATATGTATTATATATGTTGAACAAGAAGAAGAAGAAGAAGAAGATGTTCTTTTACAAGAACTGCGGATGTAATGTGCGTTTTTGGTGAATTGGGAAGCATATTATGTTTATAGAAATCAAAGCAGTTAAATGGTGCATATGCCTATTAGCAATACTAATAATAATAATAATAATTATTATTTTACGTAAATTCTTTGGGTCCTTGAATAATACATTGTATTGGTGTAGTTGGATAAATGCTTTGATGTGTCTTGATGGTTTCAATTTTCCTACTTTAAGTACACGTCCAAAATTGGAAAATATAGCCTGTAGGGTTGTTACTTGGTAACTTAATCCTTTAACAAATAAAAACATATTCAATTTTTTATTTGAAATTTCACAGACGGTGAAAAAATCTCTACTTGAAAATTTAAATCCAGTGTTATAGTTTTTTAATTTGCAAACTTCATTAATGGGTTTTATATTACTCATTTTAATAACATCCACCTATTTACTCATTCAATAACTCATTAATTACCCAGTGAGAGATAGCAATAATCAATTTTCAAGCGTGCAACCCGTTTATTGAATTCTTCATTACTCATCATTAACATTCTATTACTCATTTATTCACTTATTTATAACCAACTAGACAATATCAATGACCCATTCGCAGACGGTAGTCGAAACCACTGAACAATTATTGTTTATTACAATACATTCTCACCTCTCACCTGCCAAATGTGAGTCTTAATAAATTATATATGGATTCAATAGAAGTATTGCGGTAATGTAATTATTCTGGTGCAATTCAATGTATTTGCCACAATGTAATTACGGTAAGGAGAGCCAGAGACTAATCAGGGGGGCTTCATCAATTCCCAATGAGCCTTGATTGTTGCAGGGTGAAAACCACAACTGCCTGCTCCAGCAGTTCACAATCCTGAAACAATTAAACCTCCAAAGATTTCCATCAGGTAGAAGAAGGGGGCCAGAATTTAGAACGGGGCATTGGTCGAATAGTGCTGGGATGGCTATTCGGAATTCAAATTATATTGAACGCAACGGTTCGGACGGGCTGTCGATAGCTTCATCTGAACAGCTATATGAGCTCGCTCCCGGTCCTTCGAGAATTCGAGAATAGCTGGACGTTGTGCTTCACGAATAACAGTCACGAATAAGCGAATCGTTCGCATTCCGACCGATACTGGCATTCGCTAACAGCCGACATACACCTGCCGACTAAAACAAAATAAACCGAGCGAGGATAACTCACCGGGTCAACGGTCGTGATCGACCGGTATGAGCAGTCGACCGTCAATTGAACATCCAAAGAGGAACAATAGAAAATCCCAGAAATGTTGTCAACTCCGGTTTTTAATACATCTTGTTGAGTGCATTGAAAATGATCATTATAGTTTGTTGATAATGCAAATGTGAAACTATATTTCATATAAATAAGATCGATGGAACGTGTAATCAATATTAATATATATATTCGATTCTTACGTATTGTACGGAGGCCACTATTTCACTCAACCTAACCTCGCTAGATCATGACATCCCTTTAATGGAAATTCTCAAAAGATCAATTCATACATTATTGAATTCGGTATCTCGGAATTCACAATCTAGCGGGGTTAGGTTAAGTTTGTTTCGCTTGGCCGCCGTACAATACGTAAGTTCCAAATATTATATTATGTTGGCACCTGCTGAAAAACCCACAAGGTTTAGCGGGACCTTTATTTGGAACTTGTAAATAAATAAATGATTGATTGATTGATATCCACTGTACCCCGTAACGAGGGGAGGTTATTGAGGACGTAATCTCCATTGCTCAGAAGAAATTTAAAAAAAAATTAAGTAACAATTGAGAAATATTTTTTTGAAGGGAGTATGTAAGAGTGTTTGACTGGTAGGGGTGAGCCTACCAATACCTATCAAACCGACAATAAGTCAACTCTAGTTAGGCCAATGCTGTACACTGATCCTATCATTCTAACATTAGCGGGGGGCAGGGCTTAAAAATGCTCCCCGACTCCAAGTATAAAATAATGCGCTTTAGAAAGCCAATGAAATTACTTATCCGAATTTCTTAGTCACACATAAGTAAGAAAAGAGATAAATAAGATTCTTTTCAACAGTTGAATTGGATCAAAAAGATTATTTTCGGCTTTAGCGAGTCAAATTAGATATTCTCATCAGATAAACTTGCAGAAAATTTAGGTGTTTAAATGTTTCGCCTTGTTGAGCACAATAAACACATTTAGTGGAACATGGTTGATTATTTTTATGTAGAACTTCTATCAAATTCCGTAGAATAAAAGTTGATAGTGTGAAATTTTGAATTTAAATTGAATTGAGCCAATTAATTGCTGCTGGATCAACAAAGATCTTGTTCTTGATCTTCTTCTTCTTTTTCTTCTCATTTTTCTTCTCATTTTTCTTTTTCTTTTTCTTCTCCTTCTTCTCCTCCTCTTCCTCCTCCTCCTCCTCCTCCTCCTCAACCTCCAACTCCTCCTTCTTCTTCCCTCACCATAATTAATCCTAGGAATCTTCTGTTACTTCTAGTAGAATTTCCAATTCAAATTGAATCCTTGTAATTGGAAGATAATGAGAAAACGAGTTTAAATCAGTTGAAAGTAAAGAAATAAGAACGATTAGTGAATGGGATCACCCTTTAACGAATAAATAAATGAGAAATGCTGTAATGCTTGTGTAAGCGATTATACGATGTTAACAAGGCGATGGATTGAATTAGCAACAGCAGGCATATTGAAAAAAGAACACTATTATAATTAAACTTTCAAACTCGTTTTCAGTTTCAAGTACTTTTGATGGAATTTGAACTTTCTAAATTAAAGTTATCTCAGAAAGATGTCTGAACTGCTTCTAAGTTTTCAAAGGAGACTTTCGGCCTACGAGAATTTCTAAAACAAAACATTATGTGAATAAGGCTTTGAATGAAAGTTGAGCACGTTAAATTAGAGGCTTTGTCTTGTTGATGATCAGCCAAATGGAATACTGATAGATGAATTATTAATATGTAGTTAACAATGAGTGGGGATAATTAACACTGTTTTGCATGAAATTTCGAGAAATTGAGAGATATTAAAGTCTACTACTACCAAAGTTTTGATTCTCGTTATCAAACTTTCTAATAAATCGCATCTCTAATAAATTTGACATTTGCATCAGTTGGAAAATTTCAATATCAGGAACTTTTAATATATTATTGAACTGCAAACTTTTAATAGCCCTGGTAAATTAAACCAAAAAACGGCCGTGGAGGACAAAGATTTGTACAAAGCTGGATTTTCTTAAATCCACTCTGAACATCCCAGATTCGAGATTTTTAGATTTTTGAAGCAAAATAGACTTTTGTTGTACAAAAATTGGTACAAAGCTAGATTTTCTTTAACCCTGCAGTGGTGACTTCTGGTCTCATAGACCGTATGAAACTTGTTTTGAATGTGACTGTACGTCTGCTAGAGATAAGAGACTATGACTCCAGGTACCTTCCATACAGGCAGTCATCAACTGTCTGCTGAAGTGACAACACTGTTCTGCTATTTTCTTGTAGATTATTGCTGAAAGCGGTCTGCTACACCAGTGTCACCAGTCGCGTATATGGTCTGTGGCACCATAGTCACCTCTTACATTTTCAAACATTATTCATTCCGGTAAGTAAATAATTAATATCTATCTATTCACCTCAAATTGTTGAGCTGTACTATTATATTGAATTTTCTACATACTAAAAAATGTACCTGATAATTTCAAGTGAATTAAATATAATAAATTACTATTATTTGTCAGACTCAAAGTTTTCATACATGTATCAATTTTATAGGAGTAATAAGGATTTGATTGATTCATTTATCATTGATTTTTTCTATGATACCTAGATAATTATACAAAAAATGAGTGAGATGATAGTTTAATCAGGGTACATTGAAAAGTAGGCTTACATAACTTGAATATCATGGTATGCAATGAGTAGCAAATCTTGTTTCCAATCACTCATCTGATAATAACAATTTTTTTGTATACCGTTAATCCACCAATTTTATTACTTGATGGCTTCCATTACCATAATAGGCTTCTAGAACATGGTGGTTGTTATCCATATCCTTGGCTCATCACATTTGTAAACTCGGCATAAGCAAGTTTTAGGTTTTTTTCTATTACATAATAATTACTGAAAATTGAAATTAACATTTACTTCATTCTCTAACAATATTGTGTGTGTTTTTTTTTTCAGGCCATGGATATTGACAGAGAGCAAGAGCGACTACGTCAACTGCTTGAGGGTGTGCTTGATGAAGAAGACGGGGATCCCAATCACCACGATGAACTCGATGAAGAAGATGCTGAAGAAGATGCTGTTGAGGTGAGAGAGGAGGACTCTGAAAGTGAGCAAGAACTTGATCCAGACAGCTCCATGGACTTAGGTAATAGTTCTCGTTTCTATGTGGGCAAAGATCAAACAAAATGGAATATGGATTGTCCAACAAGGAATACAAGAAGAAGAGCTAGGAATATAGTTAATCAGCTGCCTGGGCCAAGAAATGTTATGAGAGATTTGAAGGAGCCTCTAGGCATTTGGAATAAATTTATTGATGTGCAAATGGTTGAGAAAATTGTAGAGCATACAAATGTGAAAATAATTGAGTCTGTGGGGAAGTACCAACGTGATACTTACACTAGACCTACCACAAAGGCTGAGATAGAGGCTCTGATTGGTATACTTATACTAGCAGGGGTCCAAAAATCAAATCGTCTCAATGCTGAAGAACTCTTTGCTACTGATGGGAGTTCCCCTGAACGTTTTCGCCTCTGTATGTCCCTGCAGCGATTCCGATTTTTATTGAAGCATATGAGGTTTGATGACCAAGCAACACGAGAAGAAAGACGAGCTTTTGACAAATTAGCTCCCATTAGAGAGTTTTTTGATAAATTTGTTGCCAACTGTAAGGAGAACTACTCACTTTCTCAATATGTAACAATTGATGAAAAACTGGAGGGGTTTAGGGGGAGATGCAGCTTCCGACAGTATATTCCTTCTAAACCCAATAAGTATGGAATAAAGATATTTGCATTGAGTGATGCTAAAATGTTTTACACAGGAAATCTGGAAGTTTATGTAGGCACGCAGCCTGCGGGACCATATGCAGTGAGCAACAAAACATTTGATATTGTGAAGAGAATTTGTGAGCCAATTTTTGGTACAAATAGAAATGTTACTATGGACAATTGGTTCACCAGTGTGGAGGTGTGTGAGGATCTTGTGGAGAATCATGGGATAACAATCTTGGGAACCTTGAAGAAAAATAAGAGACAAATTCCTCCGCAATTTATACAAGGATGTAGGCCAGTACCATCAACAATGTTTGCATTCAGAAAAAATTGCACATTGGTGTCTCATGTACCAAAAAAAAATAAAAATGTTTTGTTAATTTCATCAATGCATGATGATGATTCTATGGATGAAGAAACTGGAAAGCCTAGTATTGTTGTGGATTACAACAACACTAAGATTGGAGTTGACGTGGTTGACCAACTCTGCTCAAATTATAATTGTGCTAGAAACACTAGAAGGTGGCCAATGGTAATTTTCTATTCAATAGTGAATGTTGCTGGCATAAACTCCCAGGTAATATTTTCAGCCAACAATCCAGGCACAAAACTTATACGTAGAAAATTTTTGACAATTTTGGCCAATGATTTGATGAAGCAGCATATGATTGAGAGACTTGGATTGCCACAAATTCCAAAGCTCTCTAAGGAGAGAATCATGCAGATCTTGCAGATTGAGCAGCCGACCCAAAAACGACCAGCCTCAGGAGAGCCAGGTCGATGCAAAGAATGTGGATATAAAAAAAACAGGAAAACAAAGTATTCCTGCCATAAATGTTCCACATATCTCTGTTTGGAGCACATCAGAGTGATTTGCAAAGACTGTGAGTAGAGATAAGCAGCACTCAATTTTGAATACCAAAAAATTTACAAAATATTATGTAAAGCTTTTGATATAATCCTTATTTGAAAATATCTTTCAGGAATATGAGTTTAAAGTTCATCAAGTTAAGTTTATTACCTCTTACTGCCACATCAATTATCTAAAAAGAATATTATGATATTTCTGATAAATCATTTTTCGATAACAAATTAATATTTGAAGTTTTTCATTTCCTTACAATAATTATGTTTTTTGTTTGTTTCAACACTGCTGTTTAATGAAAAACGACTGTAAATACAAATATATACTGTAAAATATATGATATGAAACATCTGTAAGGGTTTTATTTATAAATTCCTGGAATGTACATGAATTATGTGAATATGGTCTCACAGACCATAGACACCACTCGTGAAACAAAAAAGCATGTCACCAGTGGAGGGTTTTAATCCACTATGAATATCCCGGATGTTTAGAGTGAATTAAACAAAATCTAGCTTTGTACAAATTTTTTTCCACAAAAAGTCTCATTTGTCTGGGCTACAATGAAAGGAAAATCTTCTTCTTCTTCTTCCTTTCACGGTTTAGGCATTACTGCCTGTTCCGAACCTCATCTGCGCCTCTGCAATCTGTCCATCTTTTCCTGGGGCGTCCCCGATCTCGCCTCCCAACTGGCTTATACATAAGGGCCTGCTTGGGGATCCGGTCATCGCTCATCCTATTCACATGTTCGAACCTATTACATGTCCGTATTCCTGTAGCGGTCTTCTCTGCTACATCCATAAGTTTTACGGAGAAATCTCATTTCTGATGCCTGCAATATGCTCTCATCCCGCTTGGATAGCACCCACGTTTCACTGCCATATAACAAGGTTGGTGCTGCCATCGTTCTATAGAACTTCATCCTGGTTTACTTGCTAGTATTATTCTTCAACGCTCGATGAATAGTTCCACAAATGTGTTGGAAGCGGTGCATCTTGTTGCAGGCATCTTTATCAAGTTGATAAGAAATGTCGTAGCCCAGGTATTGGAAATGGGAAACTTGTTCTACTATTTTTGTCTGTATAACGATTTTACTTCTTACCGGATCTTTACCTCTGAAAGCCATCACTCTTGTTTTTGTTGAGGAGACTGTCAAATTATATTCTCTGCATAGCTGGTCTAATTTGAAAAGAGCTCTCTGTAGGTCATCTTCATTCTCCTGCAACACTATCAGGTCGTCAGCAAATAATAAGCAGTTCAGTGCATCACCTGAGTCCATTCTTATACAAATACCGGTTTTCACTTGAGTTTTCCATTTTCTGATAACGTCATCTAAATAAATGTTAAATAGAGCAGGTGATAGTCCACACCCTTGTTGTAAACCTCTGTTAATGATAATCTCATCAGTCTTGGAATTCTCCATATCAATTATGATCCTGGTATCATGGTATAGGCTCTTGACTGCATTTATAATATGAGAAGGATAACCAGATAACTGCAAAATATCCCACAACTTTGCTCTATCAACTGAGTCAAATGCCTTCTGGAAATCCACAAAGGCTAAATGGGTTTCAAGATTGAATTCTCTCCTTTTCTCTACAATTTGCTTAATGCTGAACACATTGTCTGAGCATGATCTTCCTTTCCTGAAGCCACATTGCTCCTCAAGTAGAAGAACTTCCATAATGGGCTGCATCCTTTCTTTAATTATCATGCTGTAAATTTTGTAAGCTGTGTTCAGCAAACTGATTCCTCTGTAATTATCGCAGGAGCTTCTATCGCCTTTTTTGAAAAGGGATTTGACTGTGGCAATTTTCCAATCCTTTGAGGTCACCAACTGTCTCCAACACATATTTATCAAATGAAGGAATCTAAGTCTGAAGAACAAGCCTCCACATTTGAGCAGTTCCATGTTCAAGCCATCAGGTCCAGTTGCTTTCCGATTTTTTGCTTTACTGAGCATCTTCTCTAACTCTTGCAATGTAATTGGGTCCACAGCATGGTCAGTTTCTTCTTGTGGCACATTTATGCCCTCCATAGGAGTATCGCAACAACTATCATCAAACCAGAGATCCTTATAATGCTGAATCCATTTGTCCTTTAATACAACATTCATCCTTGCAGTATCTTTCTCTGTCTTGTTCAAGTGTTTCATGATCTTATATGCTATGATCTTATATGCTACTTGCTGTCTCCCATAAAGATCCTCTTCAACTGTTCTTATGAAAGCTTCCCAAGACTCTTTGTGTGCTCTTCTGATTATAGCTCTAGCAATGTTCCACTTAATCCTATAATTTTGTTTAGACTCAGCAGTGTTACGTTGTAAGTCAATTTTGTGAGCTTTCTTCTTGTCTTCTATAGCTTATATATTTTCTGAAAGGAAAATAAAAACAGATTATTTTAAATATGACTGATAAATAACTTACTTGTTTGTTTAGACTTTCAGTTGAATCAATCGAATAAATATGAAGAAACAACACAACTGTTTCCATCGGAACAAGTGGAGAATCCAATTTTTTTCAAGTTAGGTATGAGTCTCAGTGAAAGTTCTTACTCAGCAATATTAATATTTTTTTTGAGGATGAAGCCCACATAGGTCTGAGACCTGTGCGTGGGTAATGAGTTGGATGATGCTGATTGATGAGTTGGATTTACAGTTTTAGGTGGGTTCCGAACCACTGGGAAGTGATTTTACAGCAGAGAACAGTGTCTTTTTTGCTGGCCGATCTAATTTTATTATTATATTATATTATTATATAACATTATTTTTGTGTTTTTGTTGCAGAACAGTCGAATCTCAAACTTATTTTGTAACAGTAGTGGTCAATGTAGAAAAGAAGGGGGTTCTCAGAACTCCTATATTTTTGTGATAAGCTTTCTGAAACTGGATACAGAAAACATAAAGTTAATGTTGCTCTCAGCTACAATCAAATTATATGTTACTGGGGTCTTGATGTCTCTGAGAGAATTCATTCCAATGAGTTTGCGTATTCCTGGAACTACCTCTCTCTCATGCTAATTCCATATTATATAACCAAGCAGTAATTCCATTTCATTCCATTCCATTCCGAGATACAGGCTTCTATGAATATCAATAACAGCATCATTCACATTCATTGTGAAAATACCGGTTCGCAAAAATAGTTTCCTTCGGATTCATGAATTGTTTTGAAGAAATATCAGAAAATTATAAATCCTTGAGTTAGTATGGGCGCATTATTCTACTTAAGCTATATTTATTTTAATGAGGATAAATTATTTAAAAATAATACTGGAAATAATTTTCTTTATTGCTGATGATGCCTACATGAGTCCGAGACTTGAGCGTGGGTAATGAGGTGCATGATTACACATAGATATCAGACGGAGGAGCGGGATTCGAACCCACGACCGCTTAAACGACAGCAAGCTAAGCGGCCTGCCGCTATTGAGCTCAATCTGTAACTTATAGATGCTCTGTAATTTTATATCACATTTTGAACAGAACATATTGATGGGATGAATAATAATAATAATAATAATAATAATAATAATAATAATAATAATAATAATAATAATAATAATAATAATAATAATAATAATGATAATAATAATAATAATAATAATAATAATAATAATAATAATAATAATAATAATAAATAATAATAATAATTTCAATTTCAATTTCTCTCAAATACAAACAGTTTCATATACACACAGTGCAATTATTTCTCTTCTAGCTATAAGCTATTTGAAGAGAATTATAATATAATTTGCAATAAAAATAAATAAATACAACATTAGTAATTATGGTACACACATTTCTTAAATAAATATAATTATAATGCTTTTTCTTCCAATAATGATGGGAATATTCATGAACGTAATATCCATTATAACAATTTTCTATGTAACTCTATATACTTATGTATCTACGCTATCTAACTCTTCCTCATCGTACAGACCATTGTCTGTACTTTCTGTCAATCTCTAGATGGCATTGATCGTTAATAGCTAGTGCCCAGTGGCCAGTTCTACATAGTTAGAACAACTTTAACCTAAAAGTTCACATTTTAAAGCACATAAGTTTTTATTTTCATTAAGAAATCTCAGCCTACCAGAATATTAAATTATCAGTATCATCATTCTTTGATTTATTTCCCCCTTTTTATTCTACCCAGTTATAACTCATATTATGAATAATAATAATAATAATAATAGTTTTAATAGATATTTTAATTAAAGCCTAATAAATATCATATTCCTATATTCTTGTACAGTAGTAGTCTGATTTATTTATTTTGAAACAGCGATAATAATTTCTATAATAATAGGGGCTTTTCAGTATCCCCACATTTATATGATTAACTTGTTCGGTTGCAATTTGAACAAAAGTTTAGATGATTTTTGGTAAATGATTTAACCAGAACAAAAGTTTTAAAAATATCTTTCAGGCTCCACAGAATCATCGATGTTATAAGTGGTCTTTTTGTTTTTGTGGGATATAAATGACGAGTCCTCTGAGGATTATAATGTTTGAATTTTGTATGGTTTCTTGGAGCGTTTTATAGACTTAGTTGCAATGGGATTTGAGAAATCAATGTCTAAGACTATAGTAGAACAGAAGAATTCCAGTAAAAGAGGGTTGGAAGCGATTGGGACGAGTAAGATCTAGGAAATTGATGGCGGCTCTTTGGTCAAAGTTGCCATTACAAAAGATAGAACAGCGTCTGACCAATATGACGAAGAAGGGATGGCTTTTCTGGTTCGAGCCCTGGCCACTAGGATCTTATTGGAAGGTCGATGTTGTTATTAAACGCTTCAACGGACAGAGTAGCGAGAGCTTGTCTGACGAGCTCAACCCTTATCTAACATTTTTCTCATCCGAAAGCTCACTAAACCAAAAACAACTGTAACATAAAGGTACATGACTCTACACTCTGCGTTCGCTCAAATAATAAGAAACCAATCAATAATCACAATCAAGACTAATTCACTCCTTTGGAATAAAACAATTATGTTGAAAGGTTTTTCACATTTGCCAGCCTGGCTGAAAAACAGCAAGAGTCAGTGTTATGGTGGAAAGGAAAATTATGAGATCTTAAAGGAAAGCACTTCTTTAATCTGAGATCAATATTGTCTAATAGAGTAGATTCATCAAATTTAATTGATTGGAATAGAAATTACTTTTTTCAAGTCTGGCATGAATCGAAACTCTTCCTTACTGAATATTAACCAATAAAACGCCAAAATTTGTTTAAAATTCCATACATTTAATGCAAAAAAAAAATTAAAAAAGTAAATTCTTTGTATTTTGTCAGGAATAATAAATAGTTTTTGTTACTTCAAGTAAAAGAACAAAATAATACAAATAGAAAAGAAATATGATATGAGAAGATTAAAAAACAAACGATGAAATTGTATTCATGACAGAAGTTCGATGAAAACTAGAAAGTGGAGATAACTAAAGTAATGAACTTGAAAAAAAGACAACAAAAAGTAAGGAGGAGATGTAGAACAATGTGAACTGCATTGATGAACGAGGAAAAATAAATGAAATTGTCCATAGAAGGAATGAATTATCTGAACTGAAAAGCAGGAGAATAAGGGAATGAATGAACACATTTTTTTTTGTAGGATGAAGCCCACATAGGTCTGAGACCTGTGCGTGGGTAATGAGTTGGATGATGGGTGATTGATGAGTTGGACCCACAGTTTTAGGTGGGTTCCGAACCACCGGGAAGTGATTTTACAACAGAGATCGTGTATTTTCTGCTGGCCAATCTAATCGGTCACCGTTACAAACAGGACCAACGAGAATGCAGCTTATCTCTATCTGAATGAACAGATACCTGCTACGGCTCGCGGCTATCACTTCCCTTTTATTTATTTATTTCGAACTCCTCAAAGTGCTATTAATTATATTCAAGACTTTCGCAATGGCGAATATTGACAACTGCATTGAATAGCTGGTGGAAATCGATGAACGCTACTATACAAAAGTAACAGTCACCGCTGGGAATCAAACCGGGGTCCTCCCCGTCAGGAACTAGACTACAGTGAACCATCTGCATATCAGCGCTCATTTCTGAATTGGCAATATTTAGACTACAGTGACAGAAGGGTGACTATAGTCTACTTCTACCTGGCGATTGGGAGGTCCGCGATTTGATTCCCGGCGGTGACTAATATTTTTGTATGGTAGCGTTCATCGATTTCCACCAGATATTCAATACTGTTGTCAATATCCGCCATTTCGGAAGTCTCAAGTATAATATTAATAGCACTCTGAGGAATTCGAAGTAGATAAATTATGTTGTACATATTTGTCAGTTTGATAAGTTGTCAGTTCCTTCAGAACCAACTTGGAATGAATGATTTAAAACATCCATCAAGACTTCGAGGGAACCTTCATCAAAGATCACCCTAAGTCAAACCTGACCTTGCTATGTCTCAGCTTGCTCTTCAACGTCTCGCATGATCAGGCAGGCGCATAGAGTGATCGGGTGAGAAATTGCATTATCGTTAACTACTTTAGATCAAACTCTTTATTGTGAAAATAAGTAATTCATCAAATCAGTTTTCATCCAGGAGTTGAATCTTGGCTGCATTGTAGGGTTAGTCATTAAAAACATCTATGGTGCGACAATATTGAAAAAGTTGGTTGATCAAGGCTGTCAATAGCAATCTTACCACAGTGAATATCTTTGTGGAGAAAATAGTTTTAGAAAAGTCGGAGGCAAAAACAAATGGACAAGTAAGTCATAATTTACAAAGCCAGTTCATCAAGATTCATAAAAAATATCAGTTGAATCACACTGAAAAAATCGCAATGCTACCCCAAAGATTCACAAATCATGGAGTACGGAAACACTATTTTGTCATGCCTACTCCAAATGTCAACTCCACAAACGCGATCGAATGCAGGGCTCAAAGTCATTGACTGATTGGTTGAGAGCTCAAACCAGCCATAAAAGCAGGAACACAAACCTACAAATGCTCCACGATCAGTGTCCTTCTGCATCAGATCAGTCAATATGTTTGTAGAAATATTTCAGTGGTAGATGCCGTATTCTGTTGGGGAATACGATAGTGTGATGGATTCATGAATTTTATGCTTCCGCTGTAACTTTAACTAGATTCAAAAAGAGTACACATAAAATCATTAAGAAAGGAAATTTCGCTGTCCAAAAATTGAATTTCCCTGCCTTATGTAGATGTTTGTTATTAAATGATTTATTTGATGGAGAGAAAATATAGGGGTGATGCCGAAGTCTCGATGCTGTCACAAATACAATAATTATCAACTAATTAATTTTCGAAATTCCTTTTAGAGATACAAACACCGGATGCCTCCGCTTTACTGGCATTGACAAAAGTATTAGAAAGTCTTTAGTTTGTTTTGTAGCATTAAAAGTGGAATTTCGAAAAGTAATTAGTTGAATATATTTCTAATTTGATAATTGTAATATCCAGCAACTACATAATTCATACCTATAAACGAGATACTCTAGTGTTGGCAGTCACGCCTTCTTAATCGTAATCGAAGAACAGCTAAATTACAGAGTTGCTTCATAATATAGGTACGGTTTGATACTACTGGCTTACAGAGCGGGAGCCTCTGATAGTCCGAGCTAGGCTACGTTGGAGATCTGTGATTGGCTGATGGGTAAGGCTTGACTCACGCATTAGTAATAAAATAATCGTCATGCACGAAACAAACAGATGTATCTCAATAGGCCTATCCAATAGTATGAAATGAGGAACATGATTCAGAAACGAAAAAGGTTCATACTATAAAATAAGAAATCTATTGTGAAAATAAAACCTCTCATTAATTCATCAGTGTATAACATACGTCTGCAATATAGTCCGGGAACGTCATCGACCTAGAGTGAGAAAACATTCTTCGAATCGATGTCAATTCCTTGATAAATGATAATGATACTTATTTGTCACGTACAGTTCAATAACTGCACAAAAAAAGATTCTCAAACAAGTTCAAAGATGCTCTTGCAATAATAATTTTCACTTTGAATTTGAAAGGGCTCGTATGTGACGTGCGGTAAATTCCTTTGATATAGTTCCTGTGGAAGGTTTTTCTTATGCAACCCGCAGTTCAATATCTCACAGTTTATTCATTCTACATGACTTCATGTTTGCTGAATTTTCTGAGAAAATAAGTACATCAAATTGGTCTTGTTTTGCTGTGACTTCCTCTATCAAATATCTCCCTAATAGTGATCCTTCAGGAATTCTGAGAGTTATTGTTGAAGGACATAGACCTTGAGACCTTGAAAATATTAGAAATAGGTACCGGTATCAAGTAACAGTGTTTTGAAGATGACAAGGGTTGGAGAAACCGAGAAAATAAGGAAAAGTACCAATTGTAGAGTGGGATAAAGCGTAACAGAAAATCTGTACTCTATTGATGGAAAAATAGAATAAAATTTTGGAAAGTGAGCTAGAGGACAATGAGGGATATGATTTGGAGTATCATTGATTCACAAGAAATAAATATGATGATTTGGTGTTGAATTAAAAGGAATGGAAAAAGGAAATAATCACACAGCATGATAATTAATTATTACGAAATATACAACAATAATGATAAAATGTAAAATAAGGCACTCCTGAGGGGATTCTGTTTGGGAGGGAATAAGGAATCCAAGAAAGTAATGTTGTAGAGATGAAGAACAAACAAATCGAGGAAAGATGAAGCTAAGAAATGTAATAGTTACATGAAATTACAAGATATACATCAATAAAGTAGAAAAAAGGGAAAGTGGTTCTCCTTTGGGAATTCCGTGTGGTATTTGGATTAAAAAAATATTGAGGAAATTGCGAAAAAAGACAGAGAACGAATAAAGAAGCGTTGATACAGATGACTTCATTCGCGTAGATTTACAAATAATATATTATATATCATTTATGATTAGTTCAATAATTTTCAACATAGAAATTCAAGAATAATGTATAAGTCCGAACTCCAGATCTAGATAATAGAACAACATAACCCCAAAAGCGAGTGACAAGGAAAGTAAGAATGGAAAAGGCTAATCAGAAGCATTTCCATGGGATGAATAGTCAACTACTATAATTATGGATTTTATATTGGATAAAATCAGTATTCTAAATACAAAAAACCAAACATTGGTTCAGTGCTTAGCTCTGGTAGATCGTTCATATCATACCACATAAATATTCAAAACTATTGAAAACGGCGTTCAAATATGAAAAACAAATCGATGGCAAGGCTTTTGGGTAAAACGATTTTATTAAGCGTTAGAGGCTTTTGGATGCTTTTGAATAAAATCAAATATTGGCCAAGTTTACTGTTTGTTTTTGAAAGATGTTAAAATCATCATTGTACAGGTATATCTTCTCTAAATATTAAATCTTTTTAAAACGGTGTTCCATGTATGAATATTAAAAACAAATCGTTGACAATGTAACCACCTAGTTTTTGTGAAAAATCACTAGAATTGATAGTTGTCTCTGATGGTAATGTGCGGCACCTTGTTGAAATTGTGGCGCATTGTTGAAATAAGACACAACGATGCACTCATAAACTAGACGCCGTAATAAGGCCACAAATTCTAAGGCTGAGTGATATTTGCCGGTGCTTTATTGTTCACCTCGATCTGGAATTACAGCGGGAAGTCGCTCTAAAATTGGAACGATAACAATAATCCTGACAGAAGTAGCTCGTTATGGTACCAACAAGACCGGAGAGCTCCCGATAGGAAAAGTGTAGGGGTAAACGGAAAAGTGAGGTGTAGGGGGAAAACCGGGACTGCCTTGGCTAGTGACATGACAGAGTCGGCCGGTCGATTATGGTCTGCTATGACATGGGAAAGGAAAAAGGATGGAAGCATCCCCTACGCCATTACACGTATAAAACGTGTTATGCACTTGCTTGTACCCTCGCGTTCGTGTAAGCTGATCATTCTCAACATTGCAGCTAATTGCTGGAATCTGGCGAAGCCGGAGTGTCAATTAACTTTCATATTATTGCACGCTGGGGGACGATAACTTCAACAGGATTGTGTTACGTTTTTCTGTGATTACTTGAACAAATGAGGGTACAGTGGACTCATCGTGTTTGCAGTCTGCAAACATTCACTGCCGTTATTCCTATGAATACCACATAGATATAAAGATTACATAAAAATGTCCCAATTTTGAAGGACTTTAATCACAAAACAAAGATGCTTACAGGACATTTCAACCATTCATATGAAACAAAATATAAAATATCAAAACCGATTTATTAATTTTCAATGTGATCGCCACCAGAAGCCCAAACGATAGCTATGCGGTAATCGAATTCTTCCCACTCTCGTAGCAACAATAGCAATATATCTGGTGATACGGTTACAATCAGTTATCAGTTATTTTAGTTTCTTGTATATTCTCATGAACTAAATTTCTCCTCAATTGAAAAAGAAAAACACATTTTTTAGATTGATGAAGCACCTACCTGGTTGAGAATTCTTGGATGACAAATCAGGTATCGCAGCTGCAGAGGAACTGCCCTCCAAGAAGACCTGACTTAATCTAATATGATTTTTTCTGATGGGTGTATGTTGAAAAGTATGCATGAAGAGTTCATTTCACACTGATGAATTCTTAGTAAAAATAGCTGTGGCCGTCGAAATAGTAACAACGAACATGTTGTTACGAGAATGATAAAAATTCAACTAAAGCATAGATTTCGTTTGGGCTGCAGCTGACGGACTTTTCAAACATTTATAAAAAATTTGTCAATTTATGAAACTTTTGGATGTGCTCTTCTTTATATATGGCCAATAGGTTTTGTGAGAATTTCGTTTAATTAATAAATCCCTTCAAAATTGGGACATTCTTCTGCAATTACCCAGTGTCCTACTTTATGTTGTCCTACTGGCACACAAAACCAAGCCATAACTATTTCATTATTTTATGAGATTCATTCATGCGAAAGACTGTAGTGAATAATACTTAAATTAGAAGTAAAAGTTGGCTTGATTCTATGGAATGGATCCCATCTTTGCTTCTATGTGCGAAGTATTATTTATTTCTGTGCTTCACAAAAAGCGACGCAGTGGCTGCGTAGCGCAGGCTGCGTTCCATTTGCGCTGAGCCTTACAGCTATGACAAAAATATGTAGGCGCCAAACTGTTCATTTATTTATGTCAAGAAATGTGTTGCACTGAGATTTCTAAAACTCAGTAGTATAGGGTTTCAAACCAGGCTCATTTCTTGTGTAAAGGCATACATAAATTTCGTTTCAGCCGGTTTTAATGATTAAATGATGGATTTAAAAAATTTGACATATTATCTGGGTTTGCCAAGTCAAGTTTCGATTTTTATTACTAATAAATTTACTACGATTAATAAACTTTATTATCTATGACATAAAACGCTGATTAATTTTCTCTTGTCAGTGTATGAAAAAATCAAATCTCTTCCACTATGCTCTACTAAGCTGCTATTGCTGCGGTTTTTGTGGTGAATAACATGAAATTTACTATTATATCTCTATATCCAATGCACTAGAAACTTGAACATTAGCGTTGGAATGATCAAAATTGAAATCAATAATACTAAAACTCTCTTAGAAGTAGTTTATTTAATGAGATAATTTATATAAAAATCAATAATAGAAGCATCTTATTGGAAAGAATGCCTGGGGTTGCTTCCTGAAGGAGTAGGAGGAGAAGGAGGTGAAGTAGTGGTAGGAGGAGGAGGAGGAGGAGAAGTAATAGGTGGGTGAGGAGAAGGGGGAGAAGGAGGAGGTGAAGAAGAAGAAGGAGAAGAAAAAGAATAAGAAGAAGAAAATAGGAAAAAAAGAAGAAGAAAAAGAAGCGGTAATATATTGAATTTGAATAAGGTTAGTTTCAATTGATTGAATCTTTATTACCTATGCATTTGCAGTATCTAAAACTGTATAAATATAATAGGTTTAAGACAAAAATTTAAATGTGAACCGAATGTATATGACAACCATAATGACATGGAAAGAGGATTCAGCCATAATTCTATTTTGAAGGTCCTCGTTTGTTGTGCAAACACTTATCTGGTCCAACTGGGTCGGTGTTGCATAAACATGCTTGGAGATATATTCATGAGCATGAACTCACACGAACCAACATGTCCGTAACAAGAGCTATGTTCTTGTTTCAATGTGACGCTGAGCTTTCATCAAAAACAAACATTTATTGATTGGTTCTATTGTATGTATGTTCTCGTTTAGTGTCAGCATTGTACATTCTTTATTTCCGCATGGTAACCAATATTGAATGACTCACGCTCAAAACATAACTTTACATGGTTGATGCTATTGAACTGCAATAGAAATTCATTTGCTAGGGAGCCACATCCAATCCTCTGCCAACATTCATCAAAAAGGAAATTGTTTGTCTAGATTTGGAAGTTTTCCAACGTTCATAAACCAATAAACGATTTCGATTTTCATGATAATTAATTTTAAAATTCCTCTTTACAGGTGTAACAACTCCCTGAGTAGCTTGAATTGAGCTTGATTTCTTGAACAATGGGTGCCAATGATACTCTCCTCTCTCTTTTTAAAAATATCTGACTCTTTTAACATTCGAAAAATACCAATTACCACTTTCAAAAATAGACCGTTTATTTTACAATAATTGAAAATCAAGTCATTCTTGATAACAAGCTGCATGCGATAATAATTGCTCAAGAAAACGATATTTTCATAGCTATAATATGATCCATAACAGTTGTAACATCCATAATTTTTGTTTCATGCCAATAAAGATTCTTACCTAAAATACAGGGTAGCCAATTAGCCATCATATATAAGGTATAATACCGTGGTGTTCCATCATGAATTTTGTAAATTGCCACAATATTCTGAATGAGTGCATGTATGTAACTATAAAGTGAATTTTGACCTGCAACATTCTGGCTGACTTGTCTGCACGATGCTTAGGCGTTTGATTAATTGCTTTGTGGGGTTGAAACCGTTGTCATTCCGTCGGGAATGATTTTATCACCTGGTCGGATAGGTGACCAATATTGTGCATGAACATTTTTATGGCTGAGACATCAGTATTGATGGCAGAGACGTCATAAATAATTATTGATTTCAATCTAGTTGTAGCTGGTGTAAGGGTATAGAGTGCCAGCGATTTTGCGATTCATAACCGAGGATATAATTTTGTGTTATGAATAAACTATAAGCAGCAAGCGTGTGACAATATCAGAGTGAGTGGATCGAGTTACATTCGGCGTGCAATAAATGATCGAGCGTCGTGCTCGAAAGTTCGTGACAAATATTCTGGTTAGAATAAGCTCGCTGTGGCTTTGTCCTCCGTTCGCCAATAATGGTTGCGAATCACTCGGGCCATATTCCGACGACAAAGTCCTGGTGAAAAATGAACGTTATCGTGACGTCGGCAACCGCATTTTCTGTGCGATGCTCTGCAAATATCGACTTCTCTGTCATGGAATGAGTGAGAATCACGCACCGCCATACATAAACAACTCTGTCCTTTTTAATCTCTTCGGTTGCCGCTAAAAGATAAATCGCCAGGAAAGAATAGGCCAGGTCTCGACTCAAATATTCGATGGCAAAATGGTGACCACAGAGTGACAATTGTTTCATGCAACTATGGTGTCTATTCAATTTGCTAGCTGTAACCTTTGTTTGAAATATCGATGCATTACAGATGAGGGAACAATTGCACGGGAACACTGGGGCGTTGAATTTTCTTGTCCCAATATCATGTACAGAGAAAAAATTGTATAAAAACTACATCACAATGACTACAGTAGATTTATAACCAACCAAATGAATTGGGATCGTATTTCAGATAACTGAAAATTCGGTTAATTGGATTTTTATAGAGGAGAGAGGAGTAAGAAAAATAACTCTTAAAGAAAAAGAGCTATTTCAATGCACTTCTTATTATTTGAAAGATGATGTGACACTTTTGAACGTTATTTAATGAAGGCTATATGAACTCATGAGTGATGTAAGGTACATCATTTGTATTTTATATGAAAAAAGTCATTATTTGCCAAACAACTCAGTCAAAGTAAGTTGTTTTTATCATTTTGATTCAAATAATCGGAGTTCAGATATTGGGAGTTCTACTGTATTTGAACAATTCTCCGCATTGATTAATCAAAGTTAAATGCGCATGAAAATTATAATTACGTTATAAAGAATGACATTAATTTGATCTAGTTAATAAATGTGAAATGAATAGACATTTTGATGAGGTGAATGCTATTTTACTACTTAAATAATACCCGTAGAGGACTCTCCATCGATAAAAGCCATACGCTTATCATCATTATTATTATTATTTACTGACATAATTATCAAAAAATCTTGCTTAGCAACCTACACGTTGGACATGTGTTCAAGTGAATATGGGCGTGCGTTTGCGTTCTCAACTCATGTTCTCATTTATTTTTATTCGTGTCAGCAACTATTCTCGTAATTATTTTTATAACATTAAAGTTCCCGGTATATCAGAATTATTTTATCTCTGTGTTCCAAACTGTTAGCACCCCGTAATAACTCATCATTTGGTAATATTGTAAATTCACACTTATAAATTAATCATGCATTTGTATCTTCTATTTAATTATGTAAACTATATGAATAACATTAACAGAATTCATCGAATTTTTCGCATAACCATTGTTATTGTTGTCAATATTCGTAAATCGGAAGAACTCAGTGCAATTAATAGAATTAAAATTAGAATTCATCATTAGTTACACATCACTTTCACTTTGCCTTAATGTTCAAACAATGTATCATTTCATGCTTGGTAACAGAGCGGATTTCGACTGCAGTAACTCTTCAACCTCAACGTTATGTTTTAGACCAAAGAGCGTTCTACGCAAACGAGGAGTGACGTAGTTTGTAATTGATTTTCTCGTTGATCTGATAGATATCAGTATGACAAGCCCAACCTAACAGATTCTGAAACTCTATGCTTAACAGTTCACTCCCACCGCTACACAGTAAACTAAGTTTGGCTGCATAGGTAAGTGCGTATACTATCCAGCAAATCTCTGAGTTACTTCCTGTGTCCAAGCTATCATATTATTCGACAAAGACGTTTGAAAGCAAAGCAAATTGATGAAGTCTTTTTTGTTTTGACAGGTTGACTAATTATTATAATTTTTTGCAGATTTTATGTCTGATGAGATTGGAATCACCATTTTTTGTATCTTAGGTGAACAAAACTTAATTCACCTCAATCCACAATATGATAAAATTAAGTTTATGTTTTATTTGCTATTATTTTTTCATTATTTCAGAAGGCATTTCATATTATTACAGATAACTTGTAATAGAAATTTGAGTAATATGACTTAATACCTGATATTTTTTCAATTTTCACTTCTTTTCAAAATCTCAACTAAGTTTTGACAAGAGATATTCTGTTTTTCAAAGTATCATGTATACATTTACCTAACTGTAATTAGGTTTTCGTTACTTACAGTATTATAATCCACCATCAGAATAATTGTGATTCTGATAATTATTGTGTCGGTTACTTTCTGCTATTTTGATATTTACAATACCGCAGTATTCCTATTTCAGCAGCAGACCAGATTTATAATTATTGTGTTTCAGATGGCTACAGCTTTTTATACTATTTAAAAAACCAAAATCTCACGGATTCTCGAAATCCAATCTCTGTGCGATAGCACAAAACTGCTGCCCCCAGAAATAATAACGTAACAAGATAACTCACCGGAACGGTGTTCAATTCTGTGCTCTAGAAATAACGATGTCTGTTATAAGAACATTCTCTGTCATAGCACAGTGCAGTGGAGGGTGAAATTGGCTGTTGCAGTATTATCTCCTGGCTAGATCTGGCTGTCTACGTCACAGTGGCGGCTGGCCGCTCTTCCAACATGTAGGCTACTGTACAAATCGCACTCTACCATCGATAATAACATTACCTGTTGCATGAGCTACCGTAAAAGCAATTTCTACTTGGTGGTCTGTTGTTGAGCGTCAGCACAGCAGCACTGAGTCTGTGTGTAACCTGTTGCATTTCCGATGAGAACGGTGCAAGTAACGCACGGTTGCCTACACTGCCCCTAAAATTATTATTGCAATGCGGAAACAGCGATCATGGATCACAAACCAGGCTAGTGTAGATTTTTGGAAGGTCAGCTTCAGTTGCATTGATTGACGCGGAAAGTTTATATTATGAAAGATTACAAAGCCAGAAAATCTCGATTGTTTTAATAACGATTCAGAATGAGGAAAGAGGATAGAGAATAGCTTTAATTTAAATCACGGTACTGAAATTAGCAGAGAATGACTAGCAGAAGAGGGAATAGCGATGCATTTAAGATATATTAATTAAAAAATCTACGTGTATATAGAGTTCATAGTTGTTTTTAATCTGTATTGAAGGAGAGTATTTGACAATAATTCCATTCAGTAAAAGTTTATGAAAAATGATAAAAATATATACATTGAAATTGAGGACGAATGAAATGGATGAATAGAAATAATTTAAGCTTGAAATCAGCGAAAAATATACAACAGGAGAGGAGATGATAATGGATTAACTATATATGAATAATAAAACTTTTGCAATTGTGAACGAAGAAAGAAGATAAATTATATTAGCTATAATAATTACAGATGAGAATAAATACTTCTCAACCAGTCAAATTTGAAATAACTCTACATTAAAACACGTCATAATCGTTATGATTAACAAAAAAAAAACTGACTTAAATATGGAAATAAATCCAAATCTTGCTTCATATTACAGCTTTTTAGTATAATTATTATATTGATATCTTAATATATCTATGTTAATGCAAATCCGGTCTTCAATTGGATTTTTTCTCTTGAGTAGAGATACGACTTTTTTGGAGGATGAAGCCCACATAAGCCCACATACGGTACCTGTGCGTGGGGAATGAATTGGATGATGGTGATTGATGAGTTGTACCTACAGTTTTAGGAGGGTTCCGAACCACCGGGAAATGATTTTGCAGCAGTGAACAGAGACTTTTGCTGGCCAATCCAATTGGTCACCATTATAAAGATGGCCCAGGAGTTTCGTAGCTTATCTCTGATTGAACATATATCTGCTACGGCACTCGGCTATCACTTCCCTAGATAAGATTTGAACTGAAAGACAGTTTGATTGGAAGACTCCCAGATATTTCCATACGTTTCCAATATTGTACTCAATTGTTATATAATTTAAATAGGGGAAATTAATAAGCTAGAAAAAACGTTTCAGGATCTGTTAACTATCAGTTCTTATTTTGAAGAAATAGTATATAATTCTGATAAATACTAGCTACTTAACAGCTTTTTTGTGTCATTTATTGCCAAGTCGATGAATTTCTGGCACTGAATAATTCCGGTGATTGATCAATAATTCATGGTAACTGTATAGTGCTGTTTGTGCTGTTCATGATACTACTATCATTCAATGAATAATTAAATCTTCCAATTAATAAATAAATATATATTGATGAATTGAACAAAATAGTTGATGACTTGAATTAACCTGATAATTCTGGGTGAATGTGGATTATACATAAGAATATTGTATATTAATAAGATCGTTTTGTGAGGTACGCTCGATTTGAAATGTTTTAAATGTTTCATAATTATTATTTTTAACGTAATGAACTTCCACAATACATGAATAATCAATTAGAGAGATAGTTCGTAACTGGCTGATAACACTTTCCCGTACATTTTAATTAATTATTTCAACCTAGCCAGTATTAAACATATTCGTTGTATAGTTTAAGAGTTTGAGTTAGGAGAGAACTTGAAAATTGATATCGAACTATAATGTGCATAAGTTCCTCGTCTTGTATCTTTCTAAGCCGGAAGAATCAGAAGTAGGATTAGACTACATGAATTCTGCGAAACAAGATCTAGATTAAGCAAGCGTTGATAACATTACAGTGGTGCTTCTGGAGTCGTTTAACAAGTAATTAAAACGAATTTATATTCATACACACTCCGCTCAGTGGCAAAACAGGGATTGAGGGAATTAAATGCGCACCGCGTATGAAATGAGATAGCTTGAGTTAAACTTTCTTTACATAGTTTATTTGAGAAGCGGGTTGAAATTCATGAGATTCAATTTACACTGTAGGTGATCTTCTTTAGAAATATTTTTCCCATAAAAATAGTAATAATTCATCAGCATCGTTGTTATTGTAACAAACAATTATCAAAATCGAACAATCATCAACAATAATAATATCAACAAACATGTTAATATTCCAGTACATAGATGGCAGATACTAGAGTAAAACACTCAGATACATACTTCTCCTACTAGAGCAATAAAAATAAGAGTATGGCTTTCATTGGTGGAACTACAATTAATTATTATTGTAGTACTTGATTACTAAAGTAGCCTACTGTATTGGCCAACTTGATTTAAAAACAACAACCACTACAAAATCTGCTATATTCATTACAACACTTGAAATGTCTCATCTTCAACGTCAGTCTGAGCAGGAACATTAAATATAGTGCAATATAAAATCTAGACTGAAATTCATTCAACAAAAATCAGTTTTATATGAAGAAAAATTGTGCGTTTTTTTAATGGTGTCACCACTTATGTATGGCTTTACCTGAATTCATGTCCACATCAAATCCACTATTGCCAAAAGCCAAATACACCTTCAATCCATGTTATGGACAACCTGGACTAGACAACCTACAATATTTTAGTTGGGCTCCGAACACATTGGCTTCCCATCTTCAAGAGCAGTCTTGAGCGCTCGTAATTGAATATAACGAATACCTGGATAACTTGCTCTCTTACCAAGATTTTTTTGGTAAGTCAAATTTAATATTGAATAATTTTATTTCCAGATATATAGAATTTGAAAGATGTTGTTCTTCGAAACATGGAATAAATAAGCATGGAATAATATAAGAATGGAATAAATAATTTATGCTTGAATAAATTGAATAATTTATGGTTATGTGTCGTCTCCCAGGCTACATGATCAGCTACATTTTATCATGGTCAGCTTACATTGGCGGAGATTCCTATCAACCACCCCTCTACTACTATGACCACCAAAAGTTTTGAAAAGGCCAGTGTTATACACTAGTGTCTAGAACCTCACAGTAAAAAAAATCGAAAGGAAACGGACCCCGTAAAAATAGAGCTGACACCAAAGATTTACATGAAAACTATTTTTTAAATAGTTTATTGACGTAATAAATACTGATAACTGATAAATATTAAATAAATAAAATCATTTAATTTTTGAAGAAGAGGCAATAGAAAAAAAGGTTGGAGATATTACACAGCTTTTGAGCACAAATTGATAGTTTATCATTTAAGTAGATTGCTTCACTTTGTAGGATAGAGAAGACCTTGGAAGAAAAGAAAGTTTGCTCAACAGTTTTCCTGGATGTGGCTCAAGCATTTGATAAAGTATGGCATGAAGGCTTATGTCATAAAATGGATCACTTGTTACCACCAGAATACAGTTAGTTACTGAAATCATATCTTGAAGATCGACATTTCCGGATCAAACAGGATGATGCATTCTCATGTCTTCGAAAAATTAAGGCTGGAGTACCACAAGGCAGTGTTTTAGGCCCAATTTTGTATCTTATTTATACATCTGACATACCTCAGCCTGAAAATGTCACAGTAGCAACGTTTGCTGATGATACTGTACTGCAATTCTATCAGTAGGTGAAACTGTTGAAGGTGCTACAGAGAAATTACAGGTAGCAGTGAACAGAGTCAACATCTGGAAAAAACAATGGCTTATCAAGTTGAATGAGGCAAAGTCAGTCCATGTCAACTTCACAACCAAAAGAGTGCAATATATCCCCTCAACACTCAATGGGAATATAGTTCAACACTCAAACACCGCAGAGTATCTGGGCATGACGCTGAATGTTAAGCTTAGATGGAAAGTGCATGTGAAGAAGAAGAGAGAAGAACTTGGTATCAAATATAAGAAAATATACTGGCTGCTTGGGAGGACATCAAAATTGACAACTTACAATAAATTGCTCCTCTACAAGCAGATTCTAAAGCCAGTGTGGACCTATGGAATACAACTATGGGGCTGCACTCGGCCATCCAATATAAACATCATCCAGCGATTCCAGAATAAGGTACTTAGGAATATTGCTGATGCTCCATGGTATGTCAGAAATATTCTTTAAATATTGTTTATTGTTAAAATAGAGGAGGACAAGCCAATGGGTTAATCCTTTCCATAATAAATAATTAGCAATTTAGGTGTTAAAATAGCTTATTAGTCTCAGACTAGGTGCTAGAATAACTTCAGCAAAAAAAACTTTGTAGGATTATTACTGCAAGTAGTTTTTCAACCGTAGATAAGTGATATAGGCCTACTCTTGAAGAAGAGAAATAATTATAGAGGTTGTTGGTTAAAATAAAATAGCTTATTAGTCTCAGACTAGGTGCTAGAATAACTTCAGCAAAAAAAACTTTGTAGGATTATTACTGCAAGTAGTTTTTCAACCGTAGATAAGTGACATAGGCCTACTCTTGAAGAAGAGAAATAATTATAGAGGTTGTTCATGTCAAAGAAGTAGACTACAAGTTGATATGAGTAGCATATCAGTAGACAAATATTGAGAAGATGACTGTATTTTAATAGTATATAAGTGCTATTTAATAGCATATATCACATATTTCAAAAGTACAGTACATTTTCCATTGCTGCAAGGAAATTTTCTTCGTCGTCTTCTTCTTTTTCATCATCTTCAGACGGATTCTATTGACGCAATAGTTGGATAATAAAGAAAATATTTGCTGCTGCTCATAGAATACTAGTAGATAGCGTGACTATATTATCCCTTGGGTTGAGCAACCTATCACAATCTCATATTCCAGCCATGAAAATTGAATAGTACCCCTCACGTCTAGAAGCTTACTTGATAGCTACTCCATATTTATCAATTTCTTACAGATAACCATGGGGTGTACTTTGTCCCTACACTCAGAAATATCATGCTGCATTATTGAAGTTACCTACTTCAAAATTGAATCATGCTATGGCATGTGATGCAATTTAATCTATTTTGTGACAGTTCAAAATTAGAGATTTTCAAATCACGAAAATCATAGTCTCAAAGATAGAGTATGGGAGCAATCAAATCAGTGAAGATAATGCAAGATGATATAAGCTACCGATCAACTCAAATAAATTACTGAAAATCATCGTTCTGGAAATCACAGACAACAATCTCTACAAAAGTTCGGTTTAGTAATCCGACCTTTTGAATTTTCAATTGTGCTCTAAAATGGATCCAGATTTGCTAAGATTTGATTATTCGAAAAAAATGATTACATTCTTTCCCTCCCCGCGGGCATGATTCTGACCATGACTTCCAAGGGAATTTTCTTCTTTTTTCTTCTTCTTCTTCTTCTTCTTCTTCTTCTTCTTCTTCTTCTTCTTCTTCTTCTTCTTCTTCTTCTTCTTCTCCAGACGGATTCTATTGGTACAATTAAGTTGGATAATGGTGATATTTCGAAGTACCTTATCGTAATAGTACTTACAAAAATGTCCATCAAAGAGATACTATGTTTTCAATGTTGTTTTACTGTAGGCCTACAACGAAACTTAACAGTACATTCCCTGCATTACTTTTGATTGAATCATCTTGCGTTGAAGCAAAGGGTGCTTCCCATCAAATTACACTCACTGAGCAAACGACAAACGAATGGTAGGCTAAAATTGCTTATGTCTGTGGCGACAATTTTCCATGCCAACTATTACAGTGTTCTAGTGTTGAATATGTATTGGAATGTGGGTCAAAGTCTTACTTAGAAATGAAATAGTCGACAATATTTCCACCAGGGTTCATTATTTTCTCAGAATATGCCCTCTTGAAGTCCAATTTCCGAGTGGAAAATAACATACAATAATATAAGGACAGCTTTACAAACTCGATAATGAGCGGCTGTCATTCAAATGTTTCAATTGATTTTCCAATGCGTGCTTTGGCCTACGCTCATGAGTTGAGTGCCATGTACAGTAGCTACGAATAGAAGTTTCCATCAAAGGGGAGTTTTTAATTCAAAGTTGATGATGGCGTTCATGAAACGAACTTGCTTGTTAAAAATACAAGTCGTTACATTAATTCATTTCTAGCTCACAGTTGTAATTGACAGTACATTTCACTCACAGTTCTAATTGGCAATTCGATTGCTGCAGTTGATAATATAATTGGATTGATATTTATTTATCTTATGTAACTATCTAGGTATGATGTTCACATGACCCTTGAGACTTGTACGTGGGTAAAGAGGTGGATGATTACACAAAATATCCAAGATTGAACAAGAGTCAAACTTGTGACCAGCTGACTACAGGAGTAACTGTCAGTCTTAACAGAGACAAGCGCTCCAAAATATTACACTAACGTGACTACACAAGTGATTGATACTCTAATAAAGAAACTCTGATTGAAAAATCTTTTAAAATGTAAGCAAGAGAGGCAAAACTACCCTTGTATATAAAATTTTGAGTTAATTTTGAACCTATTGTTTCTTCAACTTTTTTTGTTTTTGTTTTCAGTAGTTGTCTTTGTTTTTAGTTGTCGTTTATTTAGTTGGTTTTAAAATTTGATTATTTCATAGTAAGGTCTCTTTTTGTGATATTCTTGATGAGACCAATGCTATTTATTGGGTTTCATATTCAATTTCATATTGGAAATTTCATATTCAGTCCCTAAAAGAAAATTTCTCAAGAAATTAAACTACTCAACACTCTGCATGTGACTTATTCAGTTTCCAAAATGTAATGTTCTAGATGAGGTTGGAGCTAGATATTGTATTTTTTGTAAGTTTCTATAAGTTTTATTATATTCAATGCACACTCGCATTTCAAGTCCTAATGATTTATTGTTCTTGATGAGATTGTATTCATATTCGAGCTACAAATAAGACTTTGAATATTGTATATTCAGTCCTTACAAATGAATTCTTGAGAGATTGATTTTTAGAGATACTGTTGCATTGGGGTATCTACAATCTTGTTGTGAGTGTCTGAAAATGGAGGCAAGTAAGCTAACGCAGGTGTTTCAATAACAATAGTCGCAGTTTCACGAAAATAGAATAGAGGAAATGAAAAGTCTCGAAGAGAGGAATCTGCTAGAGCTGATGTAGTCCTTGATTTGAAAGTCAAATGACTTGCTTTTATCTTCGTCAGAAGTAGGCGAGCAACGAATTCGTTATAGAAACACTCAGAATATTGTCAATGATCGTCTTGTCTGAAGTAGGCCATGTTCAATGATTCCAGGAGATGTTCTATTACACGTTACTTAAGAAGAGGCCACCGGAAACTCATCAATTTGAATGTGAAGTCGAATTTATTCATCAATAGTCAACGAATTTTGAGAATGAATAGTTTTTTGAGGGACGTTAAGCAACTGAATTTCTAGATTTCACTCCAAATGTCTCTAACAACTGTTACATATGTTAACAAGCTTTAATATGTCTAAATATTTTTCATTGATTAAAACGCAAATAACTTGTTTCACAGCTATTGTCATGCCTAAGTCATGGCATGGCTACTAACACATCTCATATCATCCAATTTGTTCAAAAATATTTTTTCATGATGCTTTCTAAAATTAATGTGATGTCGCACTTACATTATAGATTCAATGCAAGCTATGAGCTGCTGTGGATTCATAATAATGATAATAATAATAATAATTTTTTTTTTTTTTTAAGCTTTATTGAATGTAAATAACAGTACATGCAATTAATAAATAATATACAACAATTTAACAACAATAATAATAATAATAATAATAATAATAATAATAATAATAATAATAATAATAATAATAATAATAATAATAATAATAATAATAATGATAATAATAATAATAATAATAATAATAATAATAATAATAATAATAATAATAATAATAATAATAATAATAAATTTTCTATTCTACATGACCGTTCACAAATTACCGACTTCAATTTGATGTAATTCAACTAATAGTATCAGGAAAAAGGAGCTCTTCCACTCAGAAACCCTTCATACCAGTAAGCATAATTTGAAGATGTCTCATTATATAATCACTTTGATCGATATTGCATGACTGAGAAGGGTTGTAATACAAATTCCTTGTCTCGCACGAGATACATGTTGATTAAAGTTTATTCATCATCAACATCAACATCATCAACAATATTGTATTCAACATCAGAATCATCAATATGGCATTCAACATCATCATCATCATGACATTATTATCATTATGACATGATCATCATCTTGAAAAAGTCTTTTGATAGAAGATATTTTGAAAGATTTTTAAAGGATAAATCATATAGAAAGATCGACACAAATAATAATAAACCACCAAATAGCTGCAGATATATGTTCGAATTTAGTAGAAATTATCTGCTTCAAGTAATGAATGCTTTTAAAATACTGCAATGCAATTATATCTAGTAGATCTTCCACAACATATTATATAAATCACAAATAATATTTTTCCATTTTAAAAAATAAAATGAAATGTGATAGAATGGTCAATAATAAAAATACAATCACAGAAACATGACGATACACTGCTATGAATGATAAAATAGAAGACGGGTTTGCATAATGTTTACAAAAAGTGGTTATGGCATATGTTGGAATATTTTATGAATATCTAGAATATTAAATTTTTTGGTGTGAAATGCAGAAAAATTTCATGGAGAAAAAAATGATGATTACTATGTTCCATGGAATTCATCAGATTTCACATTGTTCATTTATAACTCACTCAGCCATTAAAAGCATCCAAGCAAACGATGGCGAAATCAAGAGGCACCATAAAAATATTATTAATAATTATTAATCAAACAACGGTTTTATTGCTGCAATATTATCCACCAACCGCAAATGACAGTTTAACGAATGACTAGGTCTTGTTATTAAAATATAACGTATCAAATATATACAATTTGAGGGTCAAACATGAGAGCTTTTAGGTCCAGTACCATCTCAAACAGAACTATTATTACTCTGTAGCCTCCGTTGGGTGAAATTCATGACAAGTTGAGATGAGGCCAACCGTGATCAATAAGCCGCTATGAGCTGAACTCACTGTCATCATTGTGTCTAGCTTCATTCTCCTCTTTTAATAACCACTCCGCACATATTAATATTACACTGTCATTGTAACAGGGCAGTTATTGACTTCCGTTATCACTCTCATGACATGAAATGAGTGTGGCACTCAGTCAGGTTTTTAGGGTCCCAGGTGCAAAATTACATCGAGGGCCTGTGAATTCTTCAACTTAATTGTCTCTATTGTCTCTCTGTATATACCATAACATGGCCATATATATAACATAACATGACCAGCCTCAGGAATAAATCTTATCTACTTAAGTTTTTAAGTTTATACAATGGCGGATCCTGGAGGAAGGGGTTTAGGAAGCTCGCAACAAAAGGTCAGTAAAATCATCTCATTTTGTGAGTCCCCGTTACTAACAAAAATTGAAGACCGCTCTTGCTTTATATGGAACTTTATTTTTGTGATTCAAGGAAGTTGAATTACTGGCAGTAAGAGGAAAATCATTGGTTTTCATTTGCAGTAGTGCAAGCCTGCTAATCAATAAATAATATACAAATTGCAGTGAATAACGGGTCGAGGGCCATGGCGTACTCACGCAGGGTGCACATTGTGTATGCCCTAGGCTCTAGAATCGATTTTGGAGTGACGGTGTTGACGTGGGCTGTTAGGGTATCTATATCTATACATCTCAGTTCGCGCCTTCTCAGGAAATACTTCGGCCGCCTGCCTTCTAATGGTTCATGAGGCGCGAATTAAAAGCCATCGTTCTTTTCTTGTCGATTTATTGACACGCAATTCAGTTATTGATTTTGGCTTCTAACGGCTTCGCTTATCGAATTGACACATTACCTTAATTTGTTGTTGTAACCTGAATCTTTCTGATTCAATAGTAGCTAGTAGCCTAGGCTATTTTATTATTATATGATAATGCAGAAGTTCTGAGATTATCAAATTCTTAAGTTTATTGGAACAAGATGCATTATATTTACTCAACCATACGTTATTGTTAGGTCGTGGTCACAATTTTCTGATAAATTTATTTATTCTTATTTTTTCCAATTCATTATCACTTGATATTAGTGGTGGGGAGGGGGGGGGGTCCAGAAAACACTCAATCACTGTGACGCAATGTATAAAATAAATTCATGGTAACATGCACCTGGTATAATTCGATAGTTAACTAAAATTTGCAAGTTATGTTGTAAATATACTTTTTCACTTTGGTCATTGAGTTTTGGTTTTGATTTCCTGTCACTTCAAGATTTGTATCAATTCCAACACAGTTGCAGCAACTTCGTTTGAAGTTTCATCCACTTCACAACATAAATGTACCAATGTACTTTGTAAATGTATCAATAACGTGGTTTTTAAGTGATAAAAGATGTGCATTTTCATATAGGAGGTTGGTTTAAAGAATTACTAGGGTATTTTCTACAATATAAAACCAATTTTATATTTTTGTCTTGAGTAGTTTTTGTGGTATAGCTGTTCAACATTTTTCGTGAAACATCGTGTAGATTTCAACCACAAATCTCTAAATAAATTCTTTTTCCAGGATATTGCTTTTGAGCCTCTAGTTCTTGGTCATCAGATCCACTTTGCACTCATGTGTGACCTCTACCTTTCAATCTCGGGGTTGCTGGCTTTTTTAAACAACTGTTATTTCTCCCAGTCCGGGTGAAAATAGGTAGAAAAATATGTTTTACAATAATGTATTGGTGGAAGTATAAACAATTTTGTTCATTATATTTGAAGATTGACAGTTCTCTTTGAATTTGTGTATCTGTGAAGTTTTGAAGAATATACCAATAGCTTTAGGCAACTACTCCCTTCAAAGAGACGCTATTTCCGCTCAAGTCTCATCATTTAAAAAATGCTGAAGTTCACTAGTTTCACTCCTGATCTTGAGCTGCTATACCATAAAGACAAATCTAAAAATGTGAAATAATGTATTATAATTGAAACAATGGTGCCACTGATCCCTTATTCATTGCTCTATTAATTCTATAGAACAGATTGAAAATCTTATTAATAAACCAATTCCTACAATCACTTTTTAAACGTGGAATCTGAATCTGACAAATTAACATTCAGAAACCAAATTGATGAATAATATTTTGTTAGAATAGAGAGATTAAAGAAAGATAGAGATTGAAGAAAACCTCAAAAATAGGCTGCTGTCTTGCAGGAAGTGATACTTTTCAATCAAAATTGAAAAAATCTGACTCAACAACCCTATCAGATTTAGGGAGCTTTAAAGGGTCTATAATGTCACCTACACGATTCCCATTTCCAAATGTAATGACTCCGAACAGGCTTTGAAGCTAATCCTTTTTATTCTCCCAACAGCAGCGCTCCGCTCCGGTTGAAAAAATATTCATATTAGAGGGATTCACTTCACCAAACTTGTGGAATATGCTTTCAACATTAATGATTACACGAGGATCTGCATGACATGCATGTGTGTCCTGTATTTTCAATATCGAGGAGAATTTATGTATTTTGCAATTTCAGGTCAATCACACTGTGAGAGGAATAAAAATACTGTTACGGGTTCTAATAGCTAAAATCAGGCTGGCAACACTAAAGTTCACACTTGCACTTTATTTATACAAAATTAGTCTATTAACACAAATTAATTGCAAGTTCAATTAATTAAATAAGACAGATCATCAAATGACAAGCTAATAGCTATTTTCAGTAATTATTTACAAGAATTAATGAATAAGTAATTACAGGCTGATCAATAACAAAAGAAACTAGAGTCCAATAAACTGTACAATAATGTAGAAAGAAATGACAAAAAGAGCCACTAATCACTTACAAAACACAGTCCAATTCGTTATTTGACAGTCCCAAATAATATCACTTAACACAACGTCTTTAAACTATTAGTAAGCTTCATAAACAGTAAACACTTGTCTCTGCACTTGACACCGTCTAAAGACTGAATAAAGCACTATTTACTCCACTGGCACGAGATCTGTAATACAATCTGTCACACACAGGTTTGAGAACTAACTGTCACGTAAGCTTTTGTACAACTGATTAACTGGTTCACATGGACTTCCTTTATATAGCTTTTGTAGTTGTATGTAGTTGTATAATTCCAAGAATTGGAGCTCATTAGACGCATCGAGAATCTTCAAGAGACACGATCTCGATCATTCCAGAAATCCGGAGAAATCAATAGATCTCTCGAGAAATCAATTGAGTGAGAGAGTTGCAGACCTGAACAATAAGAATGACGAAGACATCTAAGGAGAGAGAATTAGAAGATCGGATGAAGATGTCGAAGTCACGTCCAACCATGAAAACAATAGAATGATTTCAATAGAACAAGTGCGTGACAAATTGCTTGTTTGCTCTCGTAAAAATACATAAAATACTATGAAGAAAATTTGCTATCAGCTTGAAATGTGCCTCGGTGGTCGACGATAGGGTCTCAATAGAGATTATGGTTTTTTATCAGTATTCTACGTATTAACTTACTTAAAAATTTGGATCAATAGTCAATGATAGGGGTTTGAATGAATTTTATGTATTAACTTCTCTTTGATTTTTTGATTGTTCAACCAGTAAGTCGTACGAAAATAAAATTTTCTCACAGAATAGAAAAATTTTAACGATTGTGTTTTCACAAAAATTCAAATTTTATCAGTGATTGTTTTGAAAAGTGAAGTGAATCATTCCGTTGGCTCATATTGAATTATTATTGGTTGTTATTTATAATTTGACGCCATGCAACAGATCAAGCTAGTTTCATCTGAAGTTATGAACGATTCATGAAGTAACTCAGGAGTCGTTGCATGGGTAGTTTCCGCCCAAGAAGCAGGATAGTGCTTTGGAGTTCATTTTCTAATTCTCAGTAGTTAAACTCATGAAGTATGTTTAATCTTCACAAATTGCCTCATTAATCTCATGCTGCCCAGTTTGAGACTCCAGCACATAACACTTAGTTTATTACCACTAGTACACTCTAAACTAAGTGTTGATCAGACTACCAGCTATCTCACTTGAAATTTCTCAAAATTCCGTGAATCTGTATCACATGATTATTCTAATCTATTTATCACAATAATCTAACATATAATTTGAACATAATTGAATAATTTAATTCATAAGAAGCATTATATTCACAATCACTGATTTACAAGACAAGCTTACTAATTTATTCTATAACTAATGTGTATACTTAATGACGTAATAACATGATTTGCATGATATCACCACACCAATATCTTCCTGATTTCCAGAACATTACATAATTATTCAAAGGTTAATTTTTTCTAAATCAAAATGATAGGTGTTCCCAAAAATGCCAAAATGAAAGTTTATAATTGCATATAACCATTACTGATGAGAAATTTGTAGAAAATCTTTGAAACCATTCTTCTGCAAAAAAAGGAACTATCGAAACTTGCACTTGATATGGAATATGATTTCCATCTATAATAAGATATGATTCTCATTTACAAGCAAGGTGACTCCAATCAATATGAGGATATTGATAGGGAGACTAAAATGAATGAAATGGACTTCCAAAGTTAAAGACGAGATCTAATTATTAAATTGTTTGGAAAATAACAGACCCAACCACTTGGCACTGACAGCACTGAACTCCATACGGTACGCTACGTTTACAGTACTGAACTCCATGAGCGTAATATGGTGGCGAATTCTACGTTTTTCAAGCAATTTAGATAGATTTTTCAAAAAAAAAAAAAAAAAAAAATGGGCACTAATATCATTATTTTGTACTTCGGTGTATAACATAACAGGCTTCAAATGCCATTGAAAGGTAACATGATCAAAGGTACTTCAAATCACATCATTTATTAAAGTCTGCTGTATCATGTTTCGAGCAAGATATTTTATGATAAGAAATACTAAGATATTGAGGATTTTCTCCAAAAAAGATGTAGAATCACACAATGTTCAAAGTCTGCTGTATCATCTTGCAAACAAGATATTCCATTATAAAAACGACTAAAATAACAAGTACTTTCTTTAGTACAACCCTCAAATACGATCGATTCAAATTTTCTGTATCATCTTTCTAGAATGTTAACTAAGTACTTTCACTATAAAATATCGAACAGCTCATTACTTTAATTTACTACCTGCTGTCTGAGAGACCGTATTCTCTCTTGTGATCAATATTGGGGGAGAACTCATTACTTTGGCTACAGGTAAAGTATCGAAGACACGCTGTTTACAGCCCTTATCGGAAAAAGCCCATTGTGAAAGGTCGAATAATCAAGATACGTGGTGTGGTGTATACTATACAAGGCAAGGTATAAAAGCTGTGGCACACAAGAGGCCCATTTGGGAGCAGTCAGAGGGCCGCATTGCAGTCAAGTTGTTGATAAGTCCATCGTTGGCCGCAGTGAAAGGATTACTTTCGATGATTATAGCGCTTTCACTGCTCCCAAACGTTTAATTCTCTAACAACACAAAGATAAAAAGCAGCATAACCATCATTCATCAGCCAAGCGTAACAAATCGCTGTTTCAATTCTGAATTATTTTCAGCGGGAAATACGTTATTTGAAATTTTAGAACTGAATTACACTAATATAGCTTCAGCCATTATATCAATTGTTATTGAACTTGATGAAGAAATCAAGTACTGACGTAATCAAGTAGCCTACATCTTGATTGTAAGTGAAATTATTGAGATCATCACTCTACAGATCAGAGTATACTATATTTTCTTTGAAGATGTGCTTTGCTTGAAAGAAATAATAAGTGCGTCAGAAAGAATGAAATGTCATGGTTAAACGTATTGTAATAATTTATGCTCCAGTACTCGTATACATTTCAATGCTATCAGGAATAAAATATTTTCAAGCATTGACTGTGCACTAACTGGAATCATTCATCAAGAGATTTTCATATTTATGATCCACTCTGTATAATAGAATATGCGCTTCATTGACCTCCTTTTTCTACAACTGAAATTTAAAAAAATGAACAGTACTAAAAAAAGGTGATTTATTATTCATTTACTTAATTTTCCACTCTTATCTACACTCATTAACCCAGTAAGAATTTGGGACAAGATTCATTCTAAGAAATCCAATTGCTAGCAGTCCTTTTAGTTCACCAATTAACTTTTTATTTCTTGTTTTATCTTATAATCACAGTCTTATAGCTGAGATGATAATCTCTTATTCCGAAATTCTCTCTTATTTTATAATCCAAAAGTATTTCATAAATTTACAAATTTCATGAATCCTATAAATTTTCTCAGTTTCTTCAGGTTTTCAGTCCCTCATTCTTCAATTCATTTAGTCGATATACTGGTGTCTTTCTATTCAATATTCTTCTTTTAGCCTCAATTTTCTGCTAATATTGGCCACAGAAGTCTGAGACTTGTGCCTGGTTAATATGCTGAATGATGACCCATAATATGCTAGGTTAAACAACGGAAATCGAACCCGTAACCACAGGAGCTGCAGTCACAAGTCAAATATAACGCCCTAGCCGCTACACCACTGAGACTGCTATTCCCTACTTCATTCAAATTCCTATTTTCCCACCTCTATTTTTGTGGGTTATTCATCATCGCACGTAGAGGCTGTATCACAAAAAAGTAAAAACTAGAATTTAAGGGGACTTATAATAATTGCTGTTAATGCAAAATTCAAAAGAAGTTTACACAAGCATTTTTGTAATATTACCTTGAAGCTTGAAGCTAAGGATTACCTTAGATGAATAATAATTGAATTGAATTCTTACTTGTAACGCTTAAGCACTGCCACACTTTCTTTACACTGCACCCTTACAGTAATTAAGAATTTTTAAGGAATTGTTCTAATAGAACACTACTTCAAATACAAGTGTTGATATCCTCTTATTCCTGCGCGCTTCGTTCAGTCTATGATCAAGAAATTACAATGCAATAGGTACTAGAAAATGTATTATCAAACTAGAGTATTTCATGAATATAATTTATTACTGTAATGGCTTTTTTCTATTCGTCGTACTATGGTTTTGGAAATTCAATTTGAAATGGTCATAAATCAGAGTTATTATCCTTTGTCAATAGGTAGTATAAACGTTTTTTCATATTACCATTAATTCTGTAGTAGTGATATTCAGAGTGCAGTTCAATGCTTTCGTGACTAATAGTGCCATGTAAGATAATTTGGCAACTGGTTCATGTCTAGAGTGAGAAAATGTAAAGAGATAAAAGCCAGAGACAGGATGACAGCCGGCAAGACAGAGGGAGTAAATGTTCTGTAGTGAGTTGTACACGGATAAAATCCTCTCCTTGTATCTGCCAGACAGGGATCTGTACCAAGTAGCCTAACGTCCAACTCGGACATGTGCCTGAATCCCTTTCATTTGCTGCTGTCCAGCCCACCTTGCCTCAGCCTCTGGACAATATCCCTCTATTCCCTTTCAACTGAAAAGTGCTATCTTCTCATTTTTCTCTCTCTCGTGTTATGAGACTCAGCAGAAAATTGGCCCGTGTTCATTCCTTTCTCAAGTTTCCGGAGACTGAATTCCGACAGTCCATTTCGCCAATCAGATTCTATTTCAAATAAAGACAATGATTTACTCCCATTATATCAAAAAAAGGAATAAATACGTATTGTTAACCCAAAATATATGAATGGAAGCAAATGATTGAAAAATGAGAAAACAATAATTGTTAATGACCAACAATTACACAAATAAAAGCATATACAAAATGAGAAAGCTAGAGTCATTTCACTTTATAATGGATTATCTTGACGTTCCATATTCTTCCAAAAAAATAAATGGAACTGAGAAGAAATATACTCTGGTAACTTGAAAGTTACATTGACCCCGTTTACAGTCAGATACCAGCAGTATTTGGTGATGCTCAACAACAGAGTGAAACAATATTGTCACCCAACAAAATGCGTTTACTCCCACATAAAAATATTTTCTTCTCTAAATTCAACAATTATTATGAACTTTGAATATACATCGGAATTATTACTGAAATCTTTGATGATTCTAATTTGAATAGCTCATAGAAGTTAATTTTTTGAAGATAATCATCAATCCGGTTTCAAATTTAACTAATACAGCAGTTTGTTTTACTATAATATATTCTTGAAAATAATATTATAATCAATTAAAACGATGCACTGAGCAAACAGTATCATTAGATCAGTAGATAACTGGTATCAGAAGCAGAAGATAATAGTCGATAACATTGATGAATATCGGAATAACGGTATTTCAGAGACACGCCCATTCGGAAGGCCCAGTAATAATAATTTCTCAGACAGCAGAATGAATTAAAACATAAAATATTGAGCATATGAAGCATAAAATATTAAGCATTAAAGCATAAAAATTTCAAACAATATCAACATTGCCTAATAATTAAGATGGAAATCCAGAATTATACTTGGGATTGTTAAATCACGAAAATCTAAGTTTATAAAGTGCATGAAGACCTATGAATGATTCAATAGAAACTGTTTACAGGCTACCAACATGGTGTAGTGATTAGCAAACCTAACTGCAAACCCTAAGCTCTCATGTTTGACTCACGGCCCAATATTTGCATTTTTGTATATTTGTTCACATCATTAACTTCGCACAAGCCCTCAACTGATGTAGGAATCATCCGCAATCATATACTAGAAAAAGTCCTAGAAATTTTTGGAGTTTTAAATTTTTAGTATCAATAATGTTAGGAGTGACTCAAGAACATTTTTTCATAGAGGGATATCAAGCGAGGAAATACTTTGTGAGGATATCACTCATAATATTTAAAGTCTTCATGAACATGAAGTTTTCCTCCAGTGCCGGTTGATAATTTCGGGGTTCAAATGTTGTCATACACTCCTTGAAAATAACATCTGCAGAATGTCATAGTGTCATAGTTACGATACTTATCTTAATGTATATGTCTGTATTTGAGTTATTCGCTAAACTATTCATACATTCGATGTGCATCACAAAGTGTGTTATCTTTTTGTAACCAAAAAAATCTATATCCAGTTAAATTTCCTTCAAACATATTATCATTTTTTTTTTTTTTTTTTTTTGTTTTTTTTTTTTTTTTTTTTTTGTAGATTACGTCTTGGAGACTCCAGTTAAGGAGTATAAGACAAGTCAGATCAACAATATTATACACTAGATACCATGATACCATAATTAATCCCAATTTGTTGAGGTGAAGCTTAATTTTGATGTGAAAGGAACTCTTGTACACTATAAAAAGCTTTATCAACTAAATATTTCTTCAATTGTTTTTTAAATATTTCTATATTTTCAAGACTCTTCAAAAACTGCGGTAGCTTGTTGTAGAATTTCCTACCAATATAACTAGGTTTTTGTTTGAATAAGCTACTATTGTGACTCACCAAGTGATAATCTCGTCGGCGTCTTGTATTATAATCATGTACATCAAGATTTTGGTTAATATCATTCGTTTTTACATATAAAGTAGCTTCATACACATATAAGCAGGGTACAGTTAGGAGACAAAGTCTCTTGAACAACGGCCTACATGAATCTAATCTATTTACTCTTTCTATACACCTAACCGCTTTCTTTTGGATCTTAAACACCCTATCAAGATTTTGTTTTGATGAATTACCCCATAGTAAGATAGCATACCTAATATGTGACAGTAAGAGCCCATGGTAAGCTGTAAAAAGTAACTTTTTGTCATTCAATCTAGCAAGCTGTCGCAGGACAAATACCCCAGATGAAATTTTACTACATATTTTCTCAATGTATGGAGTCCAGGTCAATCGTCTATCCAACGTAACTCCTAGAAATGCAATTTTTTCTTCCTGGTCTAATTGATTATCGTTTACAAACACGTTTATAGCCCTATCTTCATTTAAATTATGTTTGTTTTTGAATTGAAGGTATTGGCATTTTTTACTATTTATAGTTAATTTCAACTGATTTAAAAATTGGACAATAGACTGCACACCTATATGGGCACTTATTTCTAAATTATCTAGAATGGAATTGCTGAAAATGAGTGATGTATCATCAGCAAATAAGAGGGCTCTACCACTAATTAATTCTTTAGGTAAACGGTTGACATATAACAAAAAAAGCAATGGACCTAGTATTGAACCCTGAGGCACTCCAGCTTGCACCTCTAATTTATTAGATTTATTCTTTACTATACTATTACCAACTACTGTAGTTAGTTCTACACATTGTTTTCTCCCAATAAGATATGATTCAAACCATTTCAGTTCAACCCCATTTACACCTACATTTTGCAGTATTTCCAATAAAGTTCTATGATTAACACAATCAAATGCCTTGGACAGATCTAAGAAGATTGCAGTAGCTTTATCACCTGAATCTATTATATCTATTAGTTTTTCAACTAGAGAAACTATGGCTGTTTTTGTTGATCTCCCTTTCTGGAAGCCATGCTGTTCATCACAGATAAAGTTAGCTTCTTGAAGGTGCAGAAGTAACCTATTAAGAACTACTCTTTCAAAAATTTTACTTATTACATTTAAAATACTAATAGGCCTATAGTTTTCTACCTTTTCTCTATCACCACTTTTGAAGATTGGCAAGATCTTCCCCTCTTTTAAATTATCTGGAAAAACACCTTGTTCTAATGAATGATTGATCAGATGAATCAAAGGGTCTAACAATTGATCTTTACATTCTTTCAGAATTTTACTGGATACCCCATCCATTCCTACAGTTTTTTTATTATTTAAACTATCAATGATATTTGACAACTCGTCTTGGCATACTGGGTGGAATTTTAATTCGTTCTGAATCCCCTCAGTATTCCTCATGTTTGAATCACTAATACCTGTATTAAGAGATTTTTGAAGATCCTTAGCAACCAGTTGATAATATCTGTTAAAGAAATTACAAATGTCTACACTATCATCAATATATTTGTTATTTTCGTTAATTATTCTGGGGACACTAGTATAAGCATCTACATGAGCTACTTGCCTATTTTTGTTTATTACATCCCACACTGCTGTGTTAAAGTACACACTATTATTCAAAATTTCAGCTGTTTTCTTACATTTCGCTCTTTTCACTTCTCTTGTATAATTTTTCTTTAGAGCTTTGTAATTATCTTCACTTAACATATTTCTAGATAGTTTGAATTCATCATATGCATCTTTAACCCTATTTCTTTCTGCAAGGATATCATCAGTTATCCACTCTTCAATTTTGTCTAATTTGTTTTTTACAGGGACTTTTATAACTGGACAACTCATAGTAATATGAAACCTTAAAATATTAATGAAACTATCATATTTGTTATTCAAACTATTGCTATTGTAAACCCTACTCCAGTTTTCTTGTAGCAGATTCTGCTTCAAACAATCGATATTCCCCTGTTCACATTGTTGAATTTCTTTCATTACTCTACTCTTTTTAATTGATTTATAACCTTGCAAGCCCACCTCTAAGATTTGATAGTCATGATCAGATAGTTCCGAGCCGCCTAGTCTTGTTTTACAGTAATCTATATTAGTAAGGATGTTATCAATTATTGTTTGTGATGTTCTTGTGACTCTGGTATATTCATGAACTTTTATTTCCAAGTTATTCATGTATATAATATCCCTTAAATCTTCTGTCATTTTATTCTGTGTTGCAAAGTCTGTATTGAAATCTCCCGCTACAATAACGTTTGTAAAACGAGTAGTAGTAATCTCTAAAAGTCTATTGAATAGTTCACAAAAATTGTTCCATTCCCCATTTGGTGACCTATAAATACCTAACACCGCTACTTCCAAATTATTGTCGATTTTTACTCTCAAACCAGTAACTTCTAAATCCATTTCCACAGCAAATTTCTCTACATATTCTAAATTAAATGTTTGCATATTCTTAGCATTTTTACATGCGTTCCTAGTTTTGAGTTGTCTCTTCCATTTCCAACGGCAAAGGATTTGTTGTCCTCAAGTGGAGACTGATTCGATTAACCTTCAGTAAGGCTTTGCAGGGAAGCAATTAATTTTATGGTGTCATCTATCAACCACGTTGAGATGTCCGATGTCTCTTCTCATGGAAGCTCCTATTAGTTCCTAGATGACACGCAGTTATTATTCTCAGGCGTGAAGATAAACAAGTCAGTCGGTGGTCACTTTTCTAGTTGAGTACGGGAAAAAGTAGAGCAGTTAATAAAAGGTTGAAAAAAATTCAGAAGGAAGGTTTGTAATAAGAATTCAGAAATGAATTTCTGTAAATGCATATTTAAAATTAATAAGATTTCTAATACCATACTACTATTAAAAAGAGAGTACAAAAAGTGACGAATATTTGTGGGATCTGGCTGATCTAGATTAGTCTGTGAATGCGTACTGTCGGTCGCATTTTATTAATTATTAAGCTATGGGCATATCGCCATGAGCGAAAATTAAAAATACCTGTCACCACTATCTCAAGTACAATTTCAAAATCTTATGAATCAAAGACTCAACCTTTTGATATGTTAGTAGATTTTATCTGTTTTCATTCTTGTTCATTGCTTGGAACTCATATTTTTCAAGCGTTAATAAATTTTCTATTATTACCATTATCTGCTCATTTCTTTTGCACCCTGCTTGACAATTGCTCTGTTCAGGATTACCTCATATCACTCACTCGTGAGTTGAATGTTCAAATTGGAGGATTCTCTTGTCCAAACTTTAGTAAGGGTAGGAGCAGTATTCTATCTATTTAATTTCTTTGCAGACAACAAAGTCATTGAAGTACTAACGGGAACTTCATAGGTGAAATTGAAATTTTAATTATATTTTCTTTTCATTAATTATAAGATCTAGGTACGGCCAGAGATCTACCATAGATTTGGGATATGTCGTTTCCAAGCCTACATAAAGAATTTGAAGACTATGTAAGGACTTCTGAGGGGCATATCTTGTGGGTTGACTTCAAATCTGCTGAATACCTCACGTCATCAAGACTTGAAGCTCTACCGTATCCAGGGTGATAACAACGAGGAAATAATTATTTTCAGGTATCTTATAGATTATGGAAGGCAGAGAAAAAATCAACACCCCAGTACATGAAACGTATATGTCTATTTCAAACCGATTCCTAGTAAGGACCCTTCTGGGACTTGTTCCAAAACAAAATACAAATCACAAGTATGATGTTGAAGATCCATCTTGTTTCCACTAATATGTAATATATACTTAATAAAACAACTTTTGAATGGAAATTAACTCACGTTATGGCGTGACGGCCGTTTCGCTCTGTTGTCTAGAGCATCGTCAGACGACCCACAGTACACTGACTTAAGGTATGAGTTTGAGGGTTATGTATGTTGGAATGGCGATGGGGTGGGGGGATGAGTAGGCGGGAGGTTTGAAATTGGGATTATTTTGTCAAATAGAGTATGTGAGAAGAAGTTTAGTTGATCATTTAAAATGTTGTCAGGTTCCTGCTTTGCATGTTTGTAAATCTCATATTGTTCTAAAACATTGAGTTTCTGGCTTTTGTGAGTGAAGTGTAGTGTGCCTAAATTAGTGTCAATGTCTGTATAACTGTGGCCTGTTGAAATGATGTGTTCAGCAAAAGTGGAATGTGTGTTTGGGTGTGATGGCTCTTGTGTGTTCTTTGAATCTAGTGGTGAATGTCCTGCCAGTTTGTCCTATATAGAACTTGTTGCAGTCATCACATTTCAATTTGTAAATTCCAGATCTGTTGTACTTGTTTTGAGATGTTGTCTGAGAATGCAGGTGTTTTTTGAGTTGTCTATTCCACATTAATGTGCTCAAGGCATCATCATCATCATCATCATCAGTGGTTGAGCCTAAACTGAATTTGGAATAGGTACATAACCTGGAAGGATTATAAGGCAGGTGAGGCAACATCGCAACTGCATGTTGTATATTATTTAAATATTGTAAACTATTACTATGGAACTAATATAATTTCTATAGAAAATTACTAATTAATTTATAATAACATCATTATATATATATATACACATGCACACATATATACATAAAATCATAATATATAATTATCAAGTTTACCTGGCTCAACCAGTTTAGGCTCTACCTGACCAGTTTAGGCTCAACCACTGATGATGAGCATTGAAACTCGAGTTTGGTTTTTTAAATAATAAAAATCATTAATGTGCGATAGACAACATTTGTTCACCTTAATATGGAGAAGTTCCACAACATTTCTGAATCAAGTGTGAAATAAATAATTTCTGAGCTGCAGTCTCTGAATCCTCAAATCACCTTTGGTTTTTTAGATGGATAGAATAAGCATTAGATAGAAAGACTCCAAATCAAATTATTCATGAAAAATAGCACATATTTGTTAGCTCTAAAATCATTTAAAGAAGAGTAATGAAGGTGGAAGGAAAGTTTTGTATGACAATCTGAATAATCACCACCTGAACCCGCTGCTCTAGCTAGATCAGTAAATGTATTTTTAATGAGTATAATGACTGAAATCTCAACTGACCTAGCATGCGAAAACGAAAGAATATTTCACCCGTAGGTTTTTATTAACGTATTATTTCTACCCAATGTCTACACAAGATAGATAAGATAGATAAGCTGCGTTCTCGTAGGTCCTGTTTGTAACGGTGACCGATTACATTGGCCAGCAAAAAAGACACTGTTCTCTGCTGAAAATCACTTCCTGGTGGTTCGGAACCCACCTAAAACTGTAGGTCCAACTCATAAATCAACATCATCCAACTCATTACCCACGCACAGGTCTCAGACCTATGTGGGCTTCATCCTCAAAAAAAAGGAATATTCTTGAGCACGTATGCAGACAGTCACCAATAAACTCCATAAATGATGATGTTTATATCTATGTAACCCTTTACATTTCTTCTAGGGTTGAACTTACTTTTCTGTCCTGGCTTCTTTATATTCCACTCAGTCAATACTTGGTAGCAAAGAATCTATCCCCCTAGGGCGAGTGATTTTCTTCGTTTCTCAAGACCCTTTGTTAATCTTTTCTACGCTTGAAGCAAAATCTATACTTTTTCAATCTATGCACGACATGCAATTGTTACAGACGATTTTGTCTTTGAGCTTCTTCTTTCAGAATGAATATTATAAATTGGGAGAAACTTGGAAAATATCTTATTACAAGGATACACTGCTTCTCTATAAACAATGGAGTTGAATTTCAATTCATTCTTTTCATCCCATGAAGATAAACGTTACAATCTTTACGAAAAATAACAATATACGAATGAATCACAGCTTTGATGCACTAAAAATAGATTTGCATTGGGCCCTTATTATCAAGCATTATTATTCCTCTTGGAAAAAGATTAAGGAGGAGTCCGAAAACCCGAAATGATGAGAGAATAGCTTGTATAGTCATATAATTATGTATTTTCTTCTACCCTGGTTATGCCTTATTTATTTAGTCATTCATTTAACTAGCATACAATAAATGTGAATACAACAAGCTATTGCCCAAAACTGCTTTTCACAAAATTTCGAAGTAGGATCCAAATCTTAGGTTAGGTCGCTGTTTCACTTGAAATTTTAACTTGAAGCAGAATAACTCACAAGTCTTTTGCAGATAAAGAATGTTGATTTTTTTTGGCAAGATCGCAGCGTGCGCGCCGGGCGTATTACTCAACTATTTGAAAAGCTATCGTCTCAAAACTATATTTAAATGAAAATACAGAAAAAATTGAGACGCGGAAGCACAATTTCAAACGTCAAACACTTCTATAAATATTAAATAAAAACGTTTAAAAATGATATGAAGAACCTAACCTCTAATTGCGAATCCGTCAATAAAGTGTCAGTAAACAATATTCTAACACTCTATCAATGTATTATATTCTTGATTAATGGGTAATAGAACTAGTATTCATTTAGTTGACATTCAATGTATTTTTCATTTTAAAATATGTAAGATTACGTAGTTTTTTGGACATGTAAAAGTCGGAACACAAATGTCACTCTCGACTATTGGAATTAATTGGACTATGCACGATACGTTATTGCAGATCGATTATTTCGACTTCTCGATAGTTTGTCAGATCGAGTATCTATCACGATCTTATAGACTATTTCTTGTCATTATTTGACTCTCAGCTTTTGCAATTTAAGAAAATAATTGATATTATCATTAAAAATAAGCTTAATAATTTTTAAAATTAGATGATAGATATAAATAAATATATTAGTTGATTAAAATCCATTATTAAAGAAAAATAATAGTCTTTTTCTTATCTATGCTACTACCAACCAACATTTTTGATAGATTGGTCATTCTACATCACTGTCATTCCGAAGTGGAATGGAACTGCATAACCAAACCTTTCCTAACCTGGCTAGATCTGACTGAACCACCTCTGTAAATTTGTTGGTGGTTTTAAATTTGTCGGTGGTGTAAATTTGAGGTGGTTCAGTCACATCTAGCCAGGTTAGGAAAGGTTTGGTTATGCAGTTCCATTCCAGTTTCCATTCCACTTCGGTCCATTCACGCAGACTACGCTTCTGTGCATGCACGAAATGTTTCCACATGTGTAGATTTAAAAGGTCGTGAAAAAATGTAGTAGTTTCGTTATTGGTACATATCGACCTTGTACAATAGTGTCGACAGAGCCGTATCGATAGTTGAGACCCTGTCGATATCGATTAGTCAATCCGATCGATCTAATGATTGCAAATATGTACTGTATGCGAACTGCGAAGTGTATGTCATCTTTACATTGTTTTAAAAAAAAACGTCTTTTTTTAATTACGTACATGATTAAATATGAAAAAAAGCATAATTTATGTGATGATTGTGTCATGCTGCAGATAATTCATTATTGATTTTCTAAATACTGTTTTCTGACACTTTTTGACGAATCTGCTATTAGAGGTTAGTTTCTCCATGTCATTTTTAATCGTTTTTATTTAATATTACGAAAAGAGTTTCATATTTGAAATTGTGCTTCCGCGGCTCAATTTTTTCTGTATTTTCATTTAAATATAGTTTTGAGACGATAGCTTTTCAAATAGTTGAGTAATACGCCCGGCGCGCACGCTGCGATTTTTCCTTTTTTTTCATTTCAAACAATCACTATCACAGTCCGATAGAGATGATATAATTTGGAATTTTGACATTTATAAGCCAAAAATCTTTACTAGTTACACTCATTACCATGTTAATCACATGTTAATCCCACTGAACAATGATGGTTTTAATGTAAATTAATGATGATTTAGAAGTATAGATCACATGTAATCATATCGTGGTGATTGAAACAAGAAGGTAATAATATGATAGTAAGATGAGAAAATATCTATTATAAAACCGAGCGCTTGTTCGGTTGAACACTTATTCATTGAGTTTTTATATGTAACTAGCTGGCCCGACGCGCGTTGCTGCGTTCTCATGAAAAATCTCCTTGATTTTATTATTCGCCACCTCCCGCTGAGGTTACATTTCAAATAAGGAAAGAAGTTAGTCATAGGGCTCTTCCAGCTGATCATAGAGGCTTCATTGTTTTCTTAATCACCACCTCTGAATGAAGAAACATTTCAAATTTAAACCTCCTATGACTATAAGGGTAGAAGCTAGGTTTCTTATTTTATTATTCGCCACCTCCCGCTGAGGTTACATTTCAAATTAGGAAAGCAGTTAGTCCTAGGGCTCTTCCAGCTGATCATAGAGACTTCGTTGTTTTCTTAATCACCACCTCTATGATGAAACATTTCAAATTTAAACCTCCTAAGGGTAGAAGCTAGGCTTTTGATTTTATTATTCGCCACCTTTCGCTGAGGCTGCATTTCAAATTTTTAACAGATGTCATCAACCCGGCATAATTTATTACATTTCATCATACCCAGTCATATGTTTCCTACATACTGCAAGGCTCCGACTGCATGGTAGCCTACATGCAAAGTGCAAAGTCTTTTGCTGTTCAAAGACAGCGTAAATAACGCCGCTAAGGGGCCTGCCATATGATTAAAAACTGTTGACTTCTATCAGCTGTTTGGCCGGCAAGTTCAGTAGGTTAGGTCTGTAAAATGGATTAATTAATAATAATTATTAGCTCCCCTATTAAAATTTATGGTAAGAAACCATCCCCAATATTCACACAACATATTCCCAAAGTTTCATGCCAATCTGTTAAGTAGTTTTGAAGTCTATAGGGAACATACATACATACATACATACAGACAGACATTCATTTTTATATAATACTAGCTGGCTCGAAGCGCATTGCTGTGTTCTCATAAAAATTCTCCTTGATTTTATTATTTGCCACCTCCCGCTGAGGTTACATTTCAAATTAGGAAAGCAGTTAGTCCTAGGGCTCTTCCAGCTGATCATAGAGGCTTCATTGTTTTCTTAATCACCACCTCTGAATGGAGAAACATTTCAAATTTAAACCTCCTATGACTATAAGGGTAGAAGCTAGGTTTCTTATTTTATTATTCGCCACCTCCCGCTGAGGCTGCATTTCAAATTTCTAGCTGCATTGGTTAACAGATGTCATCAACCTGGCATAATTACATTTCATCATACCCAGTCCTATGTTTCCTACATATTGCAAGGCTCCGACTGCATGGTAGCCTACATGCAAAGTGCAAAGTATTTTGCTGTTCAAAGACAGCATAAATAACGCCGCTAAGGTGCCTGCCATATGATTAAAAACTGTTGACTTCTATCAGCTGTTTGGCCGGCAAGTTCAGTAGGTTAGGTCTATAAAATGAAATATTTAATAATAATTATTAGCTCCCCTATTAGAATTTATGGTCAGAAACCATCCCCAATATTCACACAACATATTCCCAAAGTTTCATGCCGATCTGTCAGTAGCTTTGAAGTCTATAGGGAACATACATACAGACAGACATTCATTTTTATATACAAGGGTAAGTCAATTATTATCCGCAATAAAGGTATATTTTTGTTTATGTTGGCAGTACTGTTGTTTTGCGTTAAAGACACATGTTTTGAATATTTGAGATTACATCTGTGCAAGTTTCAAGCTGCTGGGTTAGTTTCATTGTCGCTGTCATGTTGTTAATCATGGCCGCTCCGCTTTCCGTTTGCACCAATGAAGAGCACCGGTCAGTGATCCGTTTTTTGTGGTCGGAAGGTGTATCAGGGGCCGAAATTTATCAATGACTTTCAGTACAATACGGGAATAGTGTTATGCCACAATGTAGTGTTTACGAATGGATTGAAAAATTCAAAAATGGTCGCACAAGTGTTATGCACGATAAAGGAGCCGGACGGCCGTTTACCGCCATAATTGATGGAAACATTGAGCGTTCTCGTGAAATGATTCTCTTAGACAGACGAGTAACTGTTGACGACATGGCACATCATCTGCAAATTAGCCACGGTTCTGCGTACGAAATCATTCACAACAGACTTGGGTTTCATAAAGTTTGTGCAAGATGGGTCCCAAAGCAACTGACAGAGTTGCATAAACAGACGCGCTTGGACATCTGCAAACAACATTTGGATCGCTATGTTAACAAACGGGACAACTTCTTCGACAGGATCATTACTGGTGATGAAACATGGATCCATCATTACGAGCCGGAGAGCAAATGGCAGAGTATGGAATGGAAACATCCAAATTCGCCATGCAAGAAAAAATTCAAGACTCAACCGTCAGCAGGAAAACTAATGCTTACGGTTTTTTGGGACTCACAAGGTCCAGTATTGGAACATTATCAGGAAAGGGGGACAACAATAAACAGTATACGTTACAGTGAGATGCTTACTGCCAAGCTGAAGCCTGCAATTCGAAGCAAACGCCGAGGATTGCTGTCAAAAGGTGTTGTTTTGTTGCATGACAATGCCCGTCCGCATACTGCTGCCCACACTGCTGAAACGCTCCAGAAACTAAAATTTGAAGTACTGGCTCATCCTCCATATAGTCCCGATCTTGCTCCTTCTGACTACCACTTGTTTGGTCCACTCAAAGAGGCATTAAGAGGCCGTAGATTTACCACAGATGAAGAATTGAAAGAAGCGGTGCATTCCTGGCTTGCATGTCAACCAAAAACATTCTTTTATGAGGGTATCAGGAAACTTGAACAACGATGGACCAAGTGCGTTGAAAAGCAAGGGGACTATGTCGAAAAATGATGTACTTGTAAGTTTGCTATTTGATTACAATAAAATTTTATAACTGTATTGCGGATAATAATTGACTTACCCTCGTATATAGATAGATTAATGGCTCACGTTTTCACTGCTATGAATTTTAATAATCATGGTACGCTTCTGATTAATCCATAAACTATCAGGAAATAAAACTCAAACTCATTGAAAATATTTTTTTCTCAAACTCATGAATATTAATCCTGAAAATCTCTCATGTAGATGGGTCTGATCTACTCATCTATTCTCAATAGCAATATTATTTTCACACTGATTCCTATCAACTCCTTTCAGAAAAGTCAATTCATGAGAGGAGTTCATCAACCAAACTATGAAATCTATTTACTTGTAATTAAATTTGGGAAGAGTTTATAAATTATCAAGCAGCATAACTCTGCGTTCATGGGAAAAGCTGTAACAGGTTGTTTCAAGGGACTTCAAACTTGAGTTAAGTGACAACGCACCGGTAACAAAGTTGCTATTCAAGTTAGAGCAGTTGGGATAGGCTCAGGCAGAAACTATTTAATTAGAGCACGACCCAGTGTATAACTTTAAATGGATTTTACATGAGGAGTAGGCTATCATGTGTAGTTTATTACATGATAGATAGGTTGATATGATTTATGAACTAAAGCAAAACACTTTTTATCCTAATTAGGGACTCTATAATCACCAACTGCATGATAGTGGTTAGAGCGTTACCTCTGATATGACTCAGACTACTATTCCTACAATCACAGGTTCAATTCCAATTGCTCAGCCTGAAATATTCTGTGTTGCTATTCACTACATTACTCACATACAAGTCCCCAGCTCATGTAAATTTTTAAAGCACAAGTGAAAATTATTCGCGTTGAAAAACTAAACTTTGAAGAGTCGTTATGTTGATTTCATTTGACTTGAAATGCTGAAAAAATTCAAAGCTTACATGTAAATGTGAGCTCGGATTCAGTATATTTTTTCAGCCTAGCGTATGTAGTTTATTACATCGGAAACAAGTTGATATGAACCATCAGCAAAAGTAGGGTTTTCATTACAATTAGGATCTCTATAATCACTCAAATTCCAACAGAGAAAAATCACTAAATATCATGCATGAATCTGCAACAGCCGCATTGGTGTAATCGATTAGAGCGCTTATTTCTGACTGACTGCTACTCCTGCAGTCACGAGTGCGATTCCCGTTGTTCAGCCTAGCATATTCTGTGTCATCTTTCTCTTTTCAAGCACAAATCTCAAACAAAATTGGAAATCATCAGCAAAAACAATCAGTTTTATTGACAAAATCGACTTCAGTGTGAAAAGAGCTAGCTTCCCAAAGTAAGTTATAAACTACTTACTTCTTATTAGTAGTGATATTGATGATAATGTGGTGGATTTTCACAATGAAAAAGAATCGATGCTGTGGTTGTGACAGAATTAAATAGAATTAAAAAATAAAATATTTTCATAATGAAATTACTATTACTACACTACAAACTATTGCAAATTGCAAACTATGGTTGTTGTAGTTCAAAAGATACTAATATATTTTTAATTTACAAGTTTTATATATATAATTATTGTGTTCAGGAAATTACCCTACTGCACTATATCATGCCTTGTTCTGAAGATGGTGTTATTATGTTAGTTTGGTCGATATTACAACGTCATAAATATAAAAGATAGCATTGTTTTGTCAGTCACGTCATTCTCAATCTCAATCAAATTCAACTTAAATGCAAAGCAGCTTTATAATGACTGTATACTCTACTCAAACAAATACTTATATTATACTGCTCAAACTATTGGCAAATATGAGGGAAGCCTTTACGCTACATAGAACCACTCCTATTGGTCAATGGCATGGAAGCCTCTCATAACCTGAACTTCACTACATTAGAAGTCTATAACTGGCTGAGGGCTGAGTACCACTAGTTACAGTATAATTAGCAAATACAAAACAACAACAAAAATGAGCGAAGAAAACATGTGACCAAGTAGGCTACAAATTAGCATACAATCGTCGTTGTCGTATTCATGGATTAGGCTGTTTACAGATTTTTTAAGTTGTCCAAGAGAAAATAAATGCAAATGAAGATAATTATTTGAGAAATATTTTGTTCCATTTAAAATTCCTTCATTGCTTCGAGTTTTCAATTGAACAGAGCAATTTAAAAAGTAATTTAATCTCCAAACATTATAAATTGAATGCAGAAAATATTAAACATTAGCAAATCTACCAAGGCTAAATAACTGGGGGGAAACTAATAGACGTGAAACGATATCAACGAAAGAAAAACCAATTATCAAATATCCAAATATCTTGAGAGAATGAATAAACACATTTTATCTACGACCATGTCATAATGTATACATTACAGTTTCACAATTGATGCCAAAACAGCTGTCTTTTCGAAATTCTTTTTGAAACCCTTTGCATAATGAGCTCATTATAGTACAGGTTCTACATTATAACACGGGTTCTGGACCAATCAGAAGCATTTTTGATGGAATCAATATCGTAATTCAATATTGTGAAACTATCAGCTGATTTGATCAATCTGCTACACCAGCTGCTTTAACCTAACAATCTACTAACCTAACATTTCGTATTTGAGATGAGAGGTTAGGTATCTCTGACAGTCACAGGTAAAATGAAATTGTTTTAATTAAATGTATACTAGTGGTCGTAGATAAAATAGTGTATGCAACGAATTTATTTGGCCATTAAAGCACTCGTGAAATATTTTTATAACACTCGCATTCGCTCGTGTTATAACTTACATCTACCTCATGCCTTAATAAGGGTCAAAATAAAATCGTTGCATAAACTACTATTTTGGTCCAAACTATTGGAGGCCAATCATTGGTTGATGGCTGAGGCCTGTCATTGGCTGATAGCTGCGACTGACATTTAAGCTGAGACTTACTAAACACAAGGTTATTAAAAAGAAAATTAACCTTGTACTAAACACACTCATCAGTAAGAGGTGGGGAAAGTGGTCAAAGTAACAGGTGATCCACAAAACGAAACAGGTGTTCCACAATATACATATCAACACTGATAAACAAGAAGAAATTTGGTAACTAAATAGAAATCTTAATTATAATGAACTAGCTGGCCTGACGCGCGTTGCTGCGTTCTCATAAAAATTCTTGATTTTATTATTTGCCACCTCCCACTGAAGTTACACTTCTAATTTCAACCTTCTAGGACTATTAGGGAAGAAGTTAGTCCTAGGGCTGCTCCAGCTGATCAGAGAGGCCTGCTTCGTTGCTTTCTTACACAGTAAGACCTTACTCACCACCTCTCAATGAACATTTCAAATTTAAACCTCCTACGACTATTAGGGTAGAAGCTAGGTTTTTTATTTTATTATTCACCACCTCCCACTGAGAGTACATTTCAAATTTATAGCTGCATTGGTTAACAGATGTCATCAACCCGGCATAATTACATTTCATCATACCCAGTCATATGTTTCCTACATACTGCAAGGCTCCGACTGTAAGGTTAGCCTACATGTAGTCTTTGCGTTCCAGACAGCGTAAATAACGCCTCTAAGGAGCCGGCCATATGATTAAAAACTGTTGACTTCTATTAGCTGTACCTTTAAGCTGTTTGGCCGGCAAGTTCAGTGAGATAGGTCTATAAAATGGATTAATTAATAATAATTATTAGCCTCCGTATTAAAATTTATGGTCAGAAACCACTCCAATATTCACACAACATATTCCCAAAGTTTCATGCCGATCTGTCAAGTAGGTTTGACGTCTATAGGGAACATACATACATACATACATACAATACAAACAAAAAAGAAGTAGAACTGTCAAATACACAAACACCTTGAGACAGTTGATATTGAACGATTGACATTGACCTACTTCATGATTAAACTAGCTCTTCAGTGTTTAATTGGGTGAAATAGATTCAATAATTCAAACTGGCATCAGAATATCCCAGTTACCATAAAAACTTCTAAAATGTTCAACAGTTTCCTTTCTCCATTCTAATTAAAAAAATCAATATGTTGCCTCTCTAGCCTTCAACTGTTGGTTTATCAATAATTAGATACTTGGATAATCCCCCAAATTCCCTTTTTGATACTGCTACGTCACTCTTCTATATCAGTTATCTAAACATGGTTGTGAGGATGCTATCAGTTATTGAAAAAAGTAGCAGTATGGAATACTGGGCAACTAATGAAAAAGAGAATTCAAACAGGTGACCTTTGTAGAACACCTAACGAGATTCCGGGAAGGATGAACCATAATAATGCAAAACTTACTCAGGAAAGTGAGCACTAAGTTTATTATAAACGTAGTCCTTGGTAGCGTCTCTTACTGATTATTCATGAGCTTGGTCACGAGTATGTGCGTACCTTTTGCAACTTAACCCGAACTTTATAGTTTGTTTGAACTTTATCAAATAGCTTTGAAATTGTTGTTTAATTCTCAAGCACGATCCACTACTGAACTGTCATGAAGGCGAGATGAACATCGCTTTCAATCTAATTAAAATATTCATAAAGTTTCATGGCTGTGCTTTCAGAAAAAGTTGACGAATACTGAAAGCTCTGAGACAAAAGAATACAGGAGATTTAATTTTCAAAGCTCAATTTAATGACCACGGTACTAGCAAAAGTGGTTCATTTCCTGAGTTGACCTCCCTTTCCCTGAGTATGTGAAATTATGTTTCGTGTTTGATGCTGCTGAAAAAATATGATTAAATAAAAAATTATTTCTCATATTCATTTAATGATTAAAGCTCAACATAATCATATCACCCAGAAAAAAAGTATTATAAAATCTAATGCATTCCTTTTTACCTTCTCCCTTCCCTTCACATACTTTTTGTGAGTAATATAAAAATCTTGGTCTAAACAGAGTTCCTCTATGACTTGCAGAGTATAGAAGGAGTGGAAAACGGCCACAAATACCCCAAATATTTCAATTTTCTGTTGTTCCACACTTTCACTCTTGACTTTATTATCATGAAATTATATTATTTCCTATAAATGATTTTCGTATCACAAGAGTGATTTTCCTATTATCATTAAAAATTGTTTTTAGCGAATTCAACCTGTTTGGTTCTTCAAATGGATCAAGCGAAGGATTATCATGCAAGTATGATGAATTCCAAATACATGTATTTTGAAAATTGCACTTTAATGAGGATGAATAATGCTTCATAGATTTTAATTTAGGCAACCATGGGCTTGAGCTGCAATTTCATCTTTGACGCTATGAATCTCTTTGAAATACTGTAATAACACTTTTCAGCTGTGAAATAAAGTACTAATCTGAATAATAAAGGAATTATATTATTGTAGAGTAATTCCATAGTGTCTCTAATCTTACATTAATAGAGAGTACCACACTTCTACAATGGCAGACACATAATTTATTCTCAATATAAAAGTTGGGAAATTCAACAGAATTTTACACAATACACTCTGACAGTCGAAACAACATGAGCTGACAGACTTGACGTTTTGAATGCTCGACCTTCAGCTTCGGTGAAAAGCTTCTTAAAACAACGTATGTCAATATTGAAAACTCAATTTTCGATCTTCAGGAAAATTTGTATCTTATTTTCCCGATATTTATAAGTATTGATTTTCCAAATTGAGATTAATCTTCCCAATTTGTATCTCAACATGCCTTCTCATCTGTTGATGAAACCTTGAATATAAAAGCAATAATAATAATAATATTAATTAATTGCAATTAACCCTAATTAATTACGTGAACTCTATCAAATAATGTGAATAATGTTAAGAGTTTGAAGGACGTAGGCCCACAGATTTATTTTCAGAGAACACACAATGTTAGTCGTCTACGGTGTGAATCTTTAATTGTTAAGAATCACAATACGCTATGAATAGGATAGAAATTAAGGATATTATTATTAATATAGAAACAGCGACTTGCATATTTTCCAAAAAGAGCTTTAAACAACATTTAAAACTATCAACTCTCTTTCCGTGTTTTCAGTGTTTCCTTTCATGTAAAATTTCAAATTAATATTATTGGACTTGAAAATAGTCTAGCATTTTTCGAGTAAAGTATTTTATTGAACCTAACTTACAAAAATGTTGATTCTCTACATTAAAATTTGTAAAAAAACAGCTCTGGACTGAAAGCTATATCTACACATTCGATTGAATTGATTTAGTCTTGATAAATAACTAAATAAAAAGTTTCACGGTTATATTTTTTGAAGCTTGTACAAAATAAAAAATAATATGAAATGAGAACAGAAACTTTAAAAAAGGAATGAATTAACACGTGGGAAAGAAATTATCACTTACTGCCAGTGTGCAAGTGGTACGGATTGATACACTCAGTGCCTGTGTCGTGGAGCTCACATTCCCTGTCGAAATTTATCACAAAAAACTCCAATTGAATATTGGAAGGTCTATCAAAGCCTCGCGGTAAGAGGATGAAACTTGATTTTCCAATTAAGGCTGAGTGCCCTTACAGTAATTGGATAATGGGCCGTCATGTATCATTGATAAAAAGTTGGGGTCTCCATGATACTTTTCTGTTTATTTTGAAGACCACGTCTACCGAGAACAGTAAAATTGAATTCACATAATTGATTCCGTATACGCGATATCCCTTTTTACTTGAGACATCGATTAAGGTCTTTGTTGAAATTTGAATATTTCCAATCGTTTGGAAAATGCGTTTGAAATGCGGTGGAAAATACAAAATACAGTCTTTACAGTGTTTAGTTTCAGTGGGAATATAGTTTACAGTCAGTTTGAATTAGTGAGCTTATTCATACATGCTACACTTGTAATAATGTACTCTCGAATTTTATTCATGGGATAAATAACGATTCATATATGCTACTATCGATATAGTAATGTACACTCAAATTATTTTCATTCATGGAATAAATATCGATTTAATACTCAATTACAAAAATTTACAATTTTTTATGAGTCTAAGCCATGAATTCGACATTTATCAAATTATGCAATGATACAAGATAGTGAAGTATATAGCTGTGTCAACGTTAATGGATGGCTATAATATAAGTTTATTTTAATTCGGCTTGTCTACAATTTCAATTCTATACGACCGAATTTTAATTCTATTAGCCTACATAAAAAGTATCAAAATATCCTGCTATAGGATAGAATATTAAGAACTCGTTGGAATTATAAAAATGTAGCCAAAACGAGTATGGTATGTAAAGTACTATTCTAAAATTACCCACTTTGATAAAAGTTTTTTAAGTTCTTGTTCCGTAGATATCCCAGAAATATTTCATAATTCTATTCAATGATGCTTTCCCGTTCCCCCTATAAATTTCTATAACGGTTTTCGCGACTGATGTGCTCTGAGCTCAGAAACGATTTTCAGGGCTAGCCAACCATTTGCAAGCAACGTTGCAAACAGTAAAGTGAACTTGACATCATATTGAAGGACAGATATGCGAGACAAGGTTTTCATACATGTGCTATATACATATGAAGTGAACACTGCAACTGTCCAGACGGAAATGAGCTGTTTAGTCACCGTGTATTTGCACAATCTGGCAGCGATGGCGAACATTCCGATTGGATAATTCACCAAGCCGGCTGGAGCTTATGAGCCGTGAAAACCGCTATGATTACTTCTCGTGAATATATATTTTTGATTTAATGAAATCAAAATGCTTTATTAAGGTTACAATGCTATCTGTCAATGAAAACATTATTTTGCTTGAGCAAATAGACAAGTTCAGATTCTAAAATTATTATTATTATTCCTACAGTGATAAAATCATTCCAGTGATAAAATCTCAGTAGGCAGGTTTTCTTCAAACTACTGAACCAATCATTACAAATGTTGACACCATTTTCACAAACGATTACATTAACTGATACAGAGTTAATGCATCCAGAGTTTGGCTACTCTTTGAAGGTTTATATGTACGGTATATGCTCTGTAAAAACTATCGAATACTCTTCTTGAACAATTCTTATAACATTTTTCAAGATAGAAGTCATAAAATCTCTAAGCTAAAGAAGCTAGGTGACCTGATTGAATGGAATAGACCAAGGCTACTAAAGATACCTTTTACGTAGCAGGTCTCTCCACTGACCTTGCTAGCAAAATAGATCCAAAAACATGATAAATGGAAATGTCTCCTCCATTCTGTGAAGATGCGGGTGTAACGCTTTATTTGAATTATTCAAACTGAAAAGTACCGCCTATTGGAGCAACGCAAGAGACGACGCATTTGAAAGCGTGCATCACAAAAATATCTGTTCCCTGGAGCCTGTATTTGTCTGTCAATATTTACTTATTTCGCGTGTGGATGGATGGTCGTAGTTTTCAGAATTGATAAACCATCACAAAAGAAGCAGGAGATGTGGAAATGATTCCCACCCCAAATCGCAAAACATTCCATTGAAGCCGTTTTTACTAGCAACGCGTTTTCGAAAGTGAAACGCAAAAAACACATGATAACCTCTGTTATCTTTATGAAAATGCTCAACAAAATCTGTGCTTGCTCAATGTTGGATTTAAAAACGCTGTTACTTGATTTTCTCTGCATTACATGAGATTTTTGTTTCTATTGTTTTTATTTCAGTAAGGGATTTCTATCTTCTATTTTAAATTGACTTTTAATAAGTTAATCTATTTTAATGACCAACTTTTCATGAAGCTTCAAAAAGCATACATTCATTGTAGTTTGATATTGAATAAGTCTGATGTTATCACAGTCACTTTCATTAAAAAAACACGAGAAACTAATTTCTAAACTTTTAATTGTCCCGTCATTTTCACTATATATCTATTTTACTCTCAGTTTTATTCAGATTTAAAATCACATGACAGTTGAAACAATGGTATATAGCGTTTTAAAAACTTTTAGTTTGCTTGAGATTGAAAATCACTTGACAGTCGAAAATTTAGTACCTGTATGTCGTGTTTTTGTAAGTGGTTGTGACAACATCAATCTCATTTATTATGAATATGTATTTATCACCTTTACCAATATTGAGAAGATAACCGCTCGAGTAGTCAACCATGAAAACAAAATTCCTCTTCATCATCAATTAATTGTAAATTTATATTTGTAATTAATCCCAACTACAGAGCTCTGAATTAGAATATTCATTCAAGAAATTGTAGGTGACTGATTATTTCGCTTTCATTTGACATTCTAGTTGTTAGAAGCAACAGTCTAGTTTATCGTACAAATTATGAAATGAATTCAACAGAGGCTTGTCCTGCTGCATAACAATTCACAAACTAGTTCATTCAATCTTATGGGAGTTTCCACGAGCAGATAGTGATTGTTATTAGTAAAAGTTATGCAACAGACCACTGGGTGAACTTCAGGTATAATCCAACTATTTTTATTTTGAAATAATTTCTACGTCCATAGTCTACAAAGACAACTTCTTAAATAAAGTAATTAATTAGTGAAGCTATTTGTTTAAAACCAAGTCTTAGTGTTGGAATCATGGACCGAGTAATCTTTAGATTCATGAAAGTTAGAAAATCCTGTTTGAAGACAAAGTTTTCTAGATCACTTCAGAAGTCAGAGCTATTGTTTATCGTGGCAAGATTCTAATGGAAACAGTTTTATTTGTCATTCAATGAAATAATCTTCTTGTTGTCATCTTCTCTCCATCCCAACACAGAGGAGTGTGTAGACTGAAAAAGTCGATACAGCACTCTTTTAGAGCAGTCTACACTACTCTTGCTATACCTGTGTTTAATTAAAAGTTTGCATTTATTGTTTAACAGCAAGTGGAACTTCATTTTTTAGGTTAAATAATCACTTTAATTTCTAATTTTAAACAATGAATTAGCTTTGCATAAACTCGCAGCATCAATTGAGCAACCACTGGCAATGATAAAAAATTAATAAAATAGATTGAAATATGTGTATCAGCATGAAAATACTCCGAAATTTGTGGTTTTCAATACTCGTGCCAGAGGGAAAATTGTGACAGGATATGTCATATTTTGATAACCTATCCATTTAAACGACAATAATAATTATTGTGATAATTTTGTTTAAAAAAGTCTACAAGTATGACTTGTGTGATAGAAGTTATTGACTGAGCTCACAAAATCGTTTTAATTTCCAATGCATTATATAAAATGCATTTTTTGGGGTCATATTGGTTCAGCTTTGAAATGACATCTTTAAAAACTTTCTGCACTCATAATATATCAAACGAAATGTTAAAAAACTTTTTAATAGCAGACACGTCAACTCAACGACTCATTGAACCACTGTGAGCAGTAAATAAGACATATCCAATTCCAACTTTCATGAAATTCCTTCAATTTCTAATAAGAAATAGAACGAGCATTGTGTCCTGATTTGTTCAAAAACATAGGCTAGCTGCTTGTTCGAATACTGTGTGAAAGTTGCTTAGTTGAACTAGAAGTTAGAAACTGTATGGAAAGTATTCACTAATAGTGATTTCTCAGTAGAATATTTGTGATTTAAAAAATATGTACTCAATGATAATGAAATCAATGGTTAGATGCAAAATTAAGACAGAAATTTGATATTTATTTATTGGTTTATTTAATTATTTCAATTATCTAGTTATTGATTCATCCAATTATTACATTAATTCATTTATCTATTTAATTGTTAATTTGTTTAGTTGTTTATTTGTTTATTTGCTTATTTGTTTATTTGTTTATTTGTTTATTTGTTTATTTGTTTATTTGTTTATTTGTTTATTTGTTTATTTGTTTATTTGTTTATTTGTTTATTTGTTTATTTGTTTATTTGTTTATTTGTTTATTTGTTTATTAGTTTATTAGTTTATTTGTTTATTTGTTTATTTGTTTATTTGTTTAGTAGTTAATTTGTCTATTTGTCTATTTGTTTATTTGGTTATTTGTTTACTTGTTTACTTGTTTACTTGTTTATTTGTTTATTTGTTTATTTGTTTATTTGTTTATTTGTTTATTTGTTTATTTGTTTATTTGTTTAGTTGTTCATTTGTTTAATTGTTTAGTAGTTAATTTGTCTATTTGTTTATTTGGTTATTTGTTCACTTGTTTACTTGTTTATTTGTTTATTTGTTTATTTGTTTATTTGTTTATTTGTTTATTTGTTTATTTGTTTATTTGTTTATTTGTTTAGTTGTTCATTTGTTTAATTGTTTAGTAGTTTATTTGTCTATTTGTTTATTTGGTTATTTGTTTACTTGTTTATTTGTTTATTTGTTTATTTGTTTATTTGTTTATTTGTTTATTTGTTTAGTTGTTCATTTGTTTAATTGTTTAGTAGTTTATTTGTCTATTTGTTTATTTGTTTATTTGGTTATTTGTTTACTTGTTTATTTGTTTATTTGTTTATTTGTTTATTTGTTTATTTGTTTATTTGTTTATTTGTTTATTTGTTTATTTGTTTATTTGTTTATTTGTTTATTTGTTTGTTTGTTTTTTGTTTATCAATTAATTGACTTATTCTTTCATTCGTTCAATCATTTATTTATTTATTCTTTCATTTTAAAAACGGGTTCTAAACCTTAACTGCCATTTTTCACATTAAAAAATTTGATTTTACATAAAAGTGATTATAGATCTGATGATAAAGTGGAAAATTTTCAACAGAGAAGAATTTCATGAAGTAATAAGCGAACTGGGTAACCGGTAGCACTAGATCATAGATAACAGCGGTTTAAAAAATTGAGGCACTATGAGAGCTACATGTTTTCGTACTCTCACTTAAATTAGAAGCATACAGTGCTCTGAATAATACGCTGGGATTAAATTAATGATGTCTGTAGAACTTGGCTGAGAACTTTTCTCTATGCTAGAGTTAAATGTCGTCTGTCGAACATATTAGAAGCTTAATTCCACCCACAATAATATTGTTGCCATGCTTCCTACAAATTTCTGTATTTTGTTCCATATTCTCTCCTCTTACTAGATCATCTGTTCAGACTTTTACACTAATTCCCAAGGATTAAGATACATCCTACCTTAACATTTTTGCCATTAACTCATTGGTACATCGATAGCTTTCAGTTTTCGTTGAGTGCTCCCAAAATATTAAGCTCTTGGTCAGTGATTCGAGGATATTTTTGAAGTAAGAAATCAATAACTTTACATTTTTTCATTTCCACTGTGACCGGTCTTTACGAAATAACGTTTTTCTCCACTGCCCTTCTGTTCTCCATAAAAAGTACCAATTTGAAGCATCAAATCATCATCATCATTGAAGAGAAATCATTGAATTTCATAACTTGATTCTAACGCTGAACTTAAACTACTACTATAAAGGTCTCTTTGATAAAAGCCTCTTTCAATAAATCTCTTTAAATAAAATCCATTCGCTTATTCCCCATTTTCATTTACAATTACCGCGAGGTGGTAATACCCTAATCAATAAAAGGAAATTGTATTACGAGTCTTGCTGTAAGCTGTCAATGCTCAAATATTGTCAAAGCCTTTATATTTTCTTCATGAATAAATTATGTTTGATAATATTCCATTGATTTCAAATCATGAATGTTAACCAGAAATATTCATTGTTGACTAACTGGTTTTCAATGTCTTCATTCCAACTTACTGTAAACAGATTTTCTCATCGATTATACGACATGTGATTTCTTTTCAACCCCAGTCTCTCATAGTTGGGTGTTCTTTGCTGATATTATGCTGCTCTAATCTCTTTTTTACTGAGCCAAAGAACGCACAAGGTTCAAAAAGTGTTTTTGCGGTCTGCCCAACTAATTCTTGTTCGGCTCCTTCAGTGTTCCTCTTGCATTAAATGAATACAAAAATTCAAATAAAAAATCAAACGGTTTTCACTGGTTTTAACTACAAGAAGAACAGAATTGTTACATTGAAAGGAAGCTATTATATTCTTCAAATCTAGAAATTATGTAAATAATTTTATCTTCTTTTTCTGCTTCTTTTGAAATTATCACTTCCTTTTTCGCTCGCGAGCCACTAAAGCTTATTAAAAGAATAATTACCCTATTTTTTGACTGTATTCTACTGGCGGCGCCTGAAATATATAATACAATTTTATTTTTGTAGTTCCCTTTACAGTAGTATGCTTTGTATTCTAATTTTGGAGAATAGTCTTAGTTGGTTTAATTTTCAAGTTGAATTTCGTTCTGTAATTTCGGAGATTGAAAAAAGGAGAATAATATTTCTATTAGAACCGCTGTAATTAATTGGCAATAAAGTTTGATATGACTGATTTTTTTTTGACAACATGAAATTAAATTTTATCTAAGCGAAATGATCAAAAGATTATTTTTTCAGACTCTTGAAACTCAAAGTCACTAAATTTTATATAAATCTTTTAATAAATTCAGTTCTGTTGAGATAGTTTCTGCTAAAAGAGAGTGAAGAATAATTTAAAAAAAGCTATGTATGGTACCTGGATTTTCGATGTGTCCACTCCAACGCACGGTGGTTGATACTTGTCAGAAGTTTTGTTGATATTTTCTACTACTGTTCCCACAAGGCACTACCGACTCGGTCAGAAGTTGCTGACAGTTCGCACGCTCCTAACCGACTGGAAGACCGAAGAGGCATGCCCTTAGCCCTCAAGTCAACATCCACTTCCCTTCCACTGCATTTTCCGCACCGAATAAGAAAACTTAAACTGCGCATGCTCACTACGATGTGGTGCACTTTCCACCCCCTCTTCGATCCCCTTCTCAAACGAAAAACCCCCTTTGAAAACACGACACCACCTGCACCATTCACTTCTAGGTCGTTTAGCTCCTACAGGTAGACACATAATTCTGCTCACTAGCAGCATTCAAAAACATTTCACGTTGTTTTTTGTCATGCTATAATTCAGCCACCACTAACATACTCTGGATAAAAAACGGGTAAAATTCTCGTTTTATTCAGCTCACCACCGAAATGCGAGCAATCCCGAATGGTTCAAACACTATTGTGAATTTTCTAATCCTCATTCATCCAGTAATAGAGCAAACTGTAATAGAGATAGCCTACTGTATCAAACTGAGAATTTGCTCGCAAATCTTACTTGGATTTGAATATCACTCTTCAACACAGAAATAGTTTCTGACAAAAGTATTGTGAAGATCAACAAAATATTGTAATTCTTCATTCATTTATAATGTCTTTACTCGTGTAATTTACATACATGTTTTACAGTTTTCTACTCAATTTTAATTTAGAATTTCTGAGTTATTGGTAAAACGGTGATGCAGTAATTACAAATCATGATATTCTTGGACTTCTTGTTCCATAACGATCTGCGTTGTTAATATTAACTTTTTGTTGTAAATTCAACGACTTGCAGTCAGTTTTAAATTGTGAATTTAAAATAAATGTACTCGCAATATGGCTGAACGTTTTCGAGTTATTGAATCTCGGCTTCAAGGCCTTGAAGATGAGATTCAATAACTCGTTTGGCCAAATTATGAGAGTATGTAAGTACATTTATTATATATTCACAATTTGAAACTGACTAAAAGTCGTTGAATTTACAACTAAATGTTAAAATCATAATAGGAATTATAAATTCTATCAATGTTATTCTTTATTTAGTTATTCTTTATACATTGATAGTGTAATATTTCAACTCTTGTAATATTGTAAATTGCATTTTTGTACCACAAACAGACCCAGATCAAACTGTGAAATTGTAATAGTAAGTAGATTAATACTACAGAGTTAACACAGAGTTATAACTTGGAAGTGTTATATAAGAAGATGACTAATTCAGGATAATACAGAGTGATGCATAGTGTAGAAAAGAATGCATGGATGGTGCTATCAATGACAATATGATTAAAAAAGTGAACTAAAAAAGACTGCAGAAAACAATCACCGACATTGGGGAGATCTGGGTACATTTCTTTCATGGTAATGGACCCACATGAGCCTGAATTTCGTGTTCGGGTAATAAGCTGAATGATGGTACAATGATGATATAAAAGGCGGATCTACAGTTGAAGGTGGGTTCCTAACCACCGTATAAAAAATAATAAAGCATTCAACTTCATGTTTTTTCTGCTGGTCTCCATTTCAAGCGCAGATCCGTGTGCCCGCAACCATTGATCAGGGATCAGGGATGATGGTTCGTCTATGCCGCAACTGAACGAACATCACGATCTAACTGAGACGGCGCTCAGCGAGCGGCCAAGAACCCCTAATCAAGATTTGAAATGTAGCCTACCATAATTTCAACCATTGGCTAAATAATATAGACACGCGCACAAAGGGCAGAGAGGAATAACGCATATGCAATGAATTCCAGATATTCTGGATACGAGAGAAAAAGAGTTTACTGTGATGGAAGATATATTGTTATGGACACGAAAAGAAGGAACAGTGATTTTCAGCGTTATCTGCCTGTGTCAATATTAATTTCCGGTTACCATTAAGCAGCGTGTTGTTTACTATCCCCGCACTCTCTTCGCCTTTCAGTTTATCTGTGACACCTTTAGAATGTTTACTTGGAACTTGATATAATTTTATGGAAAATTGGATTGTTCTTATCTCGACAATTAAAGTAGCCTGGAAGAATGGAGAATATCCTATATGTTTATTTTAGAATTCGATTGAAACAAATGAAACAATCTCCGTCTTTTTGGATTATTTTTAAACCTATTTAAAGGAAACGCTCAGATAAACATCAGCTTTCATTTATTGCTTGAACTTCATTGACATAACAAGTCTTCAGTGAGAATTTATTCAGACCGTGTTGAACAAACGTTTGTTGTTAAAGTGATAATCGCAGTATATTGTGACTATATTAATGAGATTTATTTTACATTCTATACGAGTGGACTCTACTCTTAGCTATTATTGTATAACGGACTTGTGCTACGTAAGTTTGATTGTTCTTTTTAGACGTTCTTCTTGAATTATTGAACAGTTATTATTTAATATTAGATCGACCTTTTAACATTTAGTGATTGATTTCTGTACAGTAATATAGCAAATATTTATCAGCTGAACATTATCGATTCATCTGTTTCTGATTGATTTCTTTTGTGTAAGACATTACTGATTAGTGTGAGTTGTGGATAATTTGCGTTAATAAAGTGCGAGTGTTAATTTGGAGTGTTGCCAGCATTATTATAGAGATAGAACCCGTAACAATAAGAAAAAAAGGTTTTAACATATGGATGGTTGTTGAAGCATGGTTTCAATGCTCAGGGTTGATGATGATGATGATGATGATGATGATGATGATGATGACGATGATGATGCTATGAGCGGTAAACCATGGTTTTGCATTTGTGATAATAATAGTATGTAAAGCAGAATGGGCAACATAATTGAGTTTTATCTATAATCAATTATGTTTTGAGCCAGACTACCTACACAATCGACTCGAAAATCTAAAACACATTTGCTTTGAATTCATTCAATCTTGTTAAAGGATTCGTAAGTAATTAGGCCAGTTAATTTGCTTATTCATCAGTTGTCAATCCGTTGAAAGCTATTAATATGTTGTGTTCACTGAGCAGTAAGCAATTAGCTAGCACTGAGGACTACAAGCCTCCCTTAATATTGATATTATGAACATGAATTCAAAGCAGTATTTACCTGCAATAAGCATAAAATCAATAAACGTGATATTAGATCTAACGGTAACTATTAGAGCTAGACGGTAATATTGGATGCTGAATTGAATATTGCAGATGAAAATGTTGCTGGAAACTTTCCAAATTCTACTTAACCTAAAGTTTTTCAATAAACTCTCCCCACACAAGATAACAAGGTGAATATTGTAATATTGAATTATTGAATACAAAAGCAACGATAGGATGAGTATTCAAAAGAATGAATATAGAAGCCGTGTAAAGAATAAGCACTTACAATATACAGCTTATCTCGTGAAAGCCTATTCCATGCTATTCATCTTTTCATTTTGCGGAAATGGTCATAAAACCACTGTTTTCTAACCTCTTTGTATCATTTTGTTTTAGAGCTTTTATTGCATTTATGGATTTTTATTTTCATTTTTCTCAGGATAATATAAACTCAAAATTTTAAAAAAGAAATTGTTTTCGAGTGAATCAACGGTTGTCGATTTAAATAGGTTTGAAAATTTTATTTGGCCGCCATTTTGGAAAAATAGAATATTGATCTATCTTGACATTCTATTCGATAGAACATGTATTATATTAGCGGTAGATGCTAAAATGAATATTAAAAATGCAATCCGTTTAAGATGATTACTCTAAAAAAAATAGCGGTTAATTAAAAAACCAAAGGGATATTGGAATTTTTTAATGTTCTGTTTGTTTTAGCATGTAGGATATGGTGATGGCTCTGAGATCACGCTTTTATGATTGTTACAACAGTCTTATGAGGCTCTCATGTTTTTTTTCTTGCTGGTGAAGCCCACATTAGTCTAAGACTTGTGCGTAAATGAGGCTTATGAGGTTGATAAAGATACAATTTTTGGAATAAATCACATAATTTTTAATATTGATGGACCTGAATATATCAAATTCATTATCTATATCGCAATTTAACAACATTGGACATTACACACTCAACTAATATGTATCGTGATTCCAGCTGACTTCATACGTTCAATAGGACTACTATTGGGATCCAAATTGAACGTATGAAGTCAGCGAATGAGTCGAGTGTTTCTTGAGGATTAATATGAATAAATGCTCAACAACTGCTGTGTTTTCCCAATTAGATGACTCATAGATAGATTGGATGATTTCTTGGGCGACTATATAGATCCTAAGATAGATCCACAGACATATCTTCACCAAACCTCTCGTGTCGTAGGTGTTTACACAACATAAAGATGCGTGTGCCGTGCATAAGTCGTATTCAGGGAGTACCCCGACAATATTGTGGAGCTATTTGTATGCATTACAAGATCAGATGAGTGGCACGGCAACAGAATTCCAGATGAAAGAGATTGCAGCAGCAAAAGTACTCTCCCGAGCGTCACTGGACTGAAGATGTCGGGGGTATTTCATCTTCTATTTCTTCCTTTTAGAGTATTTAGACTTCTTTCTACTCATATCAAAATCTTTTGCAGCACCTTTTTAAAAGGAAATGTATCAGATAAGAATGATTTCAAAGCCTGCAGGTAGATTTTGTTCTTATGAAATAATTACATATGTTATTAGAATCGAATAAAAAATCATCTATCTATTATTTTATATTCATCGAAGTAAAATAGTAGGTTCACAATGTTCCTCATAACATGGTTAAGGCGATTGGGAGTACCCGTAAGGGTCTCCCCTCCCCACTAATTAAAGCCGTACTCATATTATTATTATCGAAGTATATGATTTTTGAACCTTTAAGCATTTCTTTTTTTTTTGCTACCTTTGGCCAGCTTTTGCTATGGTAGTCAGATTTTAAATAGCATGAAGGCAATAAGGAGGCTAAAACAAACATTTCTATTTTAATTAATAGATATTATATCATATTATTAGTATCTATCATATTTATATTTTCTTCAAGAGAAGAAAATTTTGAAGGCGATTGTCCGATTTGATTTGGTGGTGCGTGGGCAATGAAAGAAAAGTGACACGTGATTTTATTCCAGTTTCATACGTTTTTTATCATGAAATAAAAATAACAATCATACCAGATTCAGATTGTGCAGAAAGATCTCAAAAAATATTTTTTCTAAATTTTTAATTTTGATTTTTTCAACTTCATAACTACCGTATAAGTTGATAAATTTGAACAAATTTAACCAACTTTGACTTGTGGGATAACAAGCTTGATTGATATTGACTTCATGAGTTTGAAATAAATTTTTCATACTTAGATGAGCTATGGTCAGTACAAGATAGCTATGGAGAATATGCATGGCTATGCAGAAGATAAGATAGAATGGATGAATTCATTCAGGCGGAGTCGAATTATTGATATGAGCAAATTTAGGACAAATTCAGTTACTACCCAAATGATTAATAATCAATGATAAATAATAAATAATGATAAATATCTTCCTTCACTAAAGAAGGTATCTGTCCTATCCATTACATCAATTCAGTTGAATACCGTATTATCAACGATATTTGCAACTCCTTTATTTCCCAGTACATATATAATCAGAATGGTAACCACCAATACAGTTAGTTGTTCTGTACATAAGAAAATTCCTAATTTCACAATTGTATTTGATTTTTTGTTGAAAGTAAGTTTGTTTGTTTCAATTTAAGTTTTTCCAACTGTACAAAAATAAAATTCAAATTGAGTAGAAAGCATTCCGTTTCTAGGATGTTTTAAATCATATTTTATAGAAATCACAGAAGTTTAATGGTGCTTGACCTGTCAGCAAAATGAATAATTATCTCGTGTAAATTATTCGGCTTCTTGGCTGCTTTGTTATATCGGTTTATATTATTCTTTGATTTTTTCAATGGTACAGCTTTGTAGTGATAGTCTTACTATTGAAAGTTTGGCTAATAGATTACCATGGTTTAAATACCTAAAACTGTCTTTATATACTAAGGTAAGTTAAGCATATATATCTTGGGTTGAATGTAGCTTACTGAAGCTACTTCCTATATGTCAGTAGATTGGATATTTCTGGCGAATTTAAAAAGGTTCATTTCAATCCCGTTTCTCTGAAGGAATCTGAGTGGCGTGGGACTCCAATATATGACGGGGTTCAACCAATCTTCAACCAAGTTCTGTATTGGTACAGTATATGAATGAATGAATGTTGGAGTCTGGAAGCGGGAAAGGAAATCTTTTCATATAAACTCGGCTCGTAGGGCACTTTTTCAAAAATATTTATTTCTTATTGCAATCGTTGAGTCTCAACTTTCGAAAACGATGAAGGCTATATAATCCCCCATGAGAAATGAAGTATTGATTTATGTAGTAATATGAGCGGATATACAGGAAAAATCCTCAGCAACGTGATATACCCAGAACAAAAAACTGTCTAGGAAAAATTGCAAGTTCTGTAATGTCTGAACTAATCAAGAAAATGACATCAATAAAATAATAGAAACTGTAAAATTTATAGTTTTATAGGAAATATAAACATCATTCTGTGAAGTTTGGTGCGATAGTCCAGTAATTTTACGAAATTAAAAAAGAAAAATGATACAAGCAAGAAACTTGGCACATATGTACTACTTTCCATGCTGAATAACATACTAAAAGTTGTCGGCGATAAAAGTTGTGCTTCAGCCGCCATCTTGGAAAATGGCGGCCAAATTTCAGTTTTTCCCAATTTTCTCAAAAAACATCAACCGCATCGGAAAAAATTTCAAATAAAAACTGTTTTTCAGATTAATATCTACAACGTTTGTTCTTTGCATTTTTTCAATATCTTCAACCCTTACGCCATAAAATTGAAAATAAAAAATCACCTGTTTTGAAATTTCCTCAAACATAAAGTTTGACTCATGATTTCTCATTGAAATCAAAGTTGACATGCAAAATTCTCACCAAATCGATAAACCATGATAGGTAGCTCATTTTTATGATGGTAGACCAAGGTATTTATCACTCTAGAATTGTACAACCCTTTATCTCTCACCAAACCACCCCCTAGCTTCCAATGTGGAAATTCATCTTATGATTTACAACCAATTATTTGCAATTAAAATGGAAATATCATGATGATTTATTACAAAAAGGATTCAAAATGATAAATTTAAGTTTTTCAGTGGAGGAATCTGACAAATGGCCGCCATATTGGAAAATGGCGGATAAAATCTAATTTTTTGTTTACTTGAAAACTATTGCTCAGATTGGAAAAAAGTATGAATAAAAGATGATCCTTACTCAAAGATCTAGAACTTTTGTTTACACTTTCTCACATATTATCACTTTTTTGATATTTCTAACCCTTGAGTTGTAAAATGATCTCAAAAAGATTTTAATGTTTCCATTCACAAGACTACACTTGGAATTCTCAGCAAAAGCAACTATTTCATTGGAATGTTCTACAAAAGTTTCTCAACAATATTGATTGTTTCAATGTAAATTGTGTCACTAACATTTTCGTGTAACAGGGGGGGTCAAGTAGAACATTTGTGGCTAGTGTTGTTATGGTGGGAGGGGGTGAATCTTGTAACATGATGTAATTCTTATAATAAAATCAGTAATAGAGTTTTATATCACCCTCTCATCCTTATCAGTTTGTCGGCTTTTTTAATAGAGAGTCCTTGTATAGGGGGCTAAAAACCACCCAAAGTCTACAAAAAAGTAATAAGAAAATTTATCAAACGGTTATTATAACTGCGTTATTCAATGCTGTAGAATTCTACAATCAGTCTACAACTCTCATCTTCACAATATATTATGGAAAGTACTTATTAGAAGTAATACTATTAAGTTATATTATTTATATTGAAGTGATCAAGAAATTTTCTGCAATTAATTAATGGAGCACAATCCATTCCAATTTGAGTCAGGAGATTTAGTATGCCTGTCTTAGGGCCTAGTAGGGGATAAAACTGTGATGAGGCCAAAGAAAAGGGTCAAGAGTCGATGAAAAGAATTACTAGACAAACATATGGGTCACTGAGAATCCTTTAGAGAAAATATAAAGTGAAGTTGCTAGCTGCTGTGAATTCATCCATCAAACTGAGGAACGATAATGTGGTTTTGAATTCATAGCAGCTTCTCAATAGAATCATATGTATTGAAAATGAACCGGAGAATTTGAAACCGAAATTCAAATATGAGTTAGCTTTCTGGCTTTCTTCCTTATTTGATGAGGTGTCACTTCGTAAAGGAGTGAAATCATCTCTCATGAAAGCATTTCTTCCTGGAAAAGTGATTGAGATACCTTAAGACTACACCTACATTGTGGATGGTGGACATCTCTTGCACTGAGTTACATGGCCAAGACCAGCTACTTATAAGGAAGTTTTGGATTCGTATATCGTATTTGAAATCCCAGTATAAGGATAAGCGCGTAGTGGTATTTCATTGATATCCTGACCACCCTACGATTAAATGTTGTGAGCAAGAACACAGAGCTGCAAGGCGAACCTCTGCTACAATTAAAGTACATGAAAGCAATTCGACAACAACAACGCGTTATTGTGGGCAATATAATAGGCGGACAAACATCAAAATTATTATATACGAGTAAATATTCACCTGAAATATATAAATAACTTGATGTTGTTATAAGCTTCATTTTTACCTACCCGGTGTGGTTAAGAACCCACCTAAAATAGCAGGTCCTCCATGTTCCCCATAACATGGCTCAAATGGTGAGGTGGAACTACCCGTCACCCTCCCCCCCCAAACAACCAAATGAAAACCATAAGCTTATTTTTATAATTAACACGTTGTTCAATCTCCTCCTATATACATGTTACATTATAATATCAGTCAGTTGATTAGTGGTTTCTTTGTATGAGTCCTATTTCTAATGATATTCTGTATTCAAATAACAATAAATTCTATAGGATTCTGTTTTCTGCTTTGCATGAACCTCATTTTCTTTGAATAGATCGGCTTCTACCTGCTTTCTACATAATGATAATATTAGTCTGTTTTTTATATGAAACATTATTTTTTATGAGGTCTATTTTTTCATAATTTTTATAATTAGCAGCAAGTGAGAATTGGTGATGCCATAAGCACGAAAAGATATTCATCCTGTGGCGTTCCGCAGGGATCCGGTTTATCAGCTGAACTATTCCTTATCTACATAAATGATCTTTGTGATGGAGCCCTGAAAGGATCACTTACAGCGTTCGCTGATGACACAGCCCTGAGCTACTGCGCTGGAACAAAGGATCAGCTGACCCATATGATGTACGCCACCTGAATATGTGGTTCCAAGTAAATTCCCTCGAAATAAACGCTAAAAGATCAAATATCATCGTCAATCGACTGAAAAATAGGATCGAAAATAGACCCCCATTAGCTATTCCCTCCCATATCGACAAGTGCAGAAATCTTGACACCGACTGCAACTGTGATAAAATTGAGGAATCAGAGTCTGTAAAGTACTTGGGTGTGATAATAGATTCCAAGCTGAGCTGGGCACATCATGTTGACAAATTGCGAAAAGAATTGAGGGCGACATGTAGAAAATTGTATTTCATCCGCAAACTCTGTCCTAAATACTTGTTGAAAACACTGTATTTCGCCCTTGTCGAGAGCAGGCTTAATTTTGATAGGAATATGTATTGTAATTAATTATGTTTCATTCATCTTTATTCATTCATATTATTATCATTATTCTCATTAAAGTATCTTCATTTTTTTCTATTTATTATAAGTTTCTACTTAATAATTACATTTTATTATTTAAGTTCATTTTATATTATATTATATTTAAGTTATTTATATTAGATTATTTTTTATTTCGACTTCTGAGTTCTGTTGCTTGTATATTGTGCTCATTAAGTATATTATTGTTATCACTAAAAATATCAGATATTTAATATTTTGATGGCAACTCCCATATAGGCTATTCTCGGGAGTGCCTACTTTCTCAATGAATATCACAATGTATTACTTATGTACTTGTGTATGTTGAAGATTGTTGTACCATTGTTGTTTATTGAGAAATAAAATTATTTATTTATTTAATTCTGTATTCTGTTTTGTAGGACTTCTTTCCTTGTAATGAATCGTCTTCTTTATATTCTATTCATTCCCAGTTCTTTTAAATAATCGAGTCATCAACAACTAATCAGAACGGATAAATGAGACTTTTATAAACCCGTTTTTTCGCCCCGGTAGAATATTATAAGCTTTCCTAGTTCTTTGTAGCAATATTTCTAATTTTACACAGCCCATTCCACCACGGTGGCCGAGTAATTACGCGACCACAAAATTCAGTTCCTCAGAATGAAAGTAATTACGAGGGAACTTGATGGCGGGTGTAAGTATGACGAGGTACGATAAAAAAGACATAATAAGAGTGGAAAAAGGAAAGTAGACCTTCCGGCACCCTCCAGAAGGTGGTGAACTCTGGGCACGGGGTCGTGGAGGGGGAGAAGGGCACGCAACAGGGAACCGGGGCACGTTTGTTTACGTGGCAGAGAGTCAGCTATATCGATCCACAGGCACTCCTCCGCTCCAGAGTTGGCCGGCTTCGGTGAGGGTGAGGAGTCCTACCTCACCTCACCTGTCCTACTCAACCGGCCCTCATGGCTCCAAGACTAGAAAACCGACAATTCGACGTCGTACCACCAACCCTCCACCATCACCCCCAATCATTCACCTACTCACTCACTAACCATATCCGTATCTCACTTCCATTCATCAGTTGCTTGATATTTATGACGCGGCCGTCTGTCATTAATACCTCGTAACACCATCTAATCAGCTACCGCAGCATCCGGATTTTAATGTGCTCATTTTTCATGCACGTATGAAAACCCATCACCGTATCATAATCCTCAACCGGAAGCTGTGACTCGTTCCCCCAAACCACCCCTCCAGAGCAGAAATAAAGAGCGAAGCGCTGAAGTTGTCAGTTTGTGTTCCATTTCAGACTTCAACACGGTACGTTTGTTCTGCACAATAAGATGGAAACAATGTTGCCGCGATTATACCGCGCCAAACAATATTGTTTAAGCCCAAAGGCTTCTGCCTTAAGTACTTCTGCAACAATCTGCAGCTCTATTTTAGTTATTTCTCTTCCACGTTCGTTTTCACACTTCAGAAAGTATAATAGAATGTGTTAAACACATTAAGTGAATAGATTTGATGGAAATTACAAAAACAAAGAGCTAGGAATGTTGAAAGTAAATAAGTGAGTATCAATCAGGTTAACGCTTCAGAATTAACGCGAGTTAAAGTGTTTCGCTACATTTTAACACCTATATCGATTTTCCAAGTCAAATCAATGAATTACTTTGTTCTTTGAAAGTTGAAAAGTTATTTTTGACTCATTCTTTATTTCTCTATAACTAACTCATTTATTATGAATATAACTCAGTAAAAGAATCAGGCAAGAATCTAAGAATCAATATGAGTTGAACTTGAAGAGTTTTGCTACAAAATGACATTTCTATCAATTCTCTAAATGAAGTTGATGAATTCATGTGTCCTTTTAAAGTTGAAAAATCCTTTTTGACCAACTCCATAAATTTCTCTGTTGTAACTAATTCATTGCTTCTAACACTATTAGCACAGTGAGGAAAGCAATAATTGCAAACTTCCTCACACCTCGTTTGCTTAACACCTTAAAACAAAACAATTTGTTGAGGTCTTAAGAGTCTCCTACAGTCTGATAGAAGGCTGAAGGACTAACGCACACATACATGAACTCAACTAGGCTATTTCATGAAGTATAATAGATATTGAACATATTGAGTACGGGATTTGGGAAAAATTTCAACAAATAAAGTATATTATACATCTTTAATTCATTAGACATTTGATGAAATTGCAACAAATTGAAAGAAAGATACCAAATTCCAAATTTTTTAAATTTATTTATTCATTACATACACACAAACAAGCAAAGACACATCATTCTATTGCCTGCAACTGATTTGTTCGCAAATTTCTGAAAAAATATATACATTTCAGGCTATGTACAAGTTTTACTAGAAGTTCAAATAAATCTAAATTGCCTTTAAAGAGAATATCTATAAATCTTCATAGATGGATGAATAAAATTTTTTTTAAATGGTTACATGAGTCTGCAACTTGTTCGTGGGGAGGGGTTAATGACGTAATTAAGGAAGAAGAATGCCAGGCCTGGACCGAGAACCAAACCCTAGACCGTCGGGAGTGCTAGACAAGTACCTCTAAGCACTACACGATTAAAAATACACCATTATATTAAATTTATGATCTCTATTTTTATTGAACAGTGGCGGTAATAACGAATCAACATAGTTTTCGCTACAGAAAGGGGGGGAGGGTTTGATGACAGGGCTTGAGGGACCCTTGACTCATGTCGGCACAGGGATCCTGTAAATACCAATGAATACATATTCTCTAGAGAACTCAGGAATGTTTTTCTGCTGTCGCTTTTATACTAAAAAAGTGGTAATCTCATCTTGGGCATGGAAATATTCAGCACTTTTAGTGATTTTCGAATTATAAAACGGTGGGACAAACGACTTAATTTGATGACTTGAATGTAGCGGGCTAAAATACGCCGAACGGTATAAAGCTAATAAGGCAGGCGTTGTATAAAAATATATTTTTGTCAATGTAGAGGATACATTTGAAATTTCCTTTACTATTATTAATAAGTGAATGTTCAAAATCATCACAGTATCTCTAAAACCTCAACCGAATCCCATCTGTATTGTTTATGATAATCTTAATCATATCCAAATTACATGAACATTTTCAAATTTATTTGTATAACTTAGAAATCTCGAGATAATATATCTTTCTAGTGTTCCAAAGCTTAAAGTTTTTAAAAATGTGTGGGCGAGATTCAGCTTGTAATAGAATCGGGTAGCTTTCTTTATATCGAACAAAAAGTTGATGTTTCTAATTAACTAACATAATTTAGTCATTATAAATTAATAATTTATGTAGTTCATGTAACGAATAGAACTGACTTAAAGGCAGTCATACTTGTCTGATACGAATTTGGTGCATTTGGGAGGATTCATTTATTGAATATCATAACAGGGTGGATCGACTGTATTTGATGCTTATTTCAATGGAAATTGGTGCTTACATTCGCCATCTCACCAGTCAGGTACAGAGAAGTTTTTATGATTAGCATACAGAAAACTTATCTGTTTGAAGCTTTATTTTACTTTAAACTAATTTTCAAATGTTACCAAATAAAGGAGATTGATGTAGGTAATGCAATTGCCTGAGAAATTCACTTCTCTTTGAAAGCCTCCTAACTTAAACACACCATGATAAAAATTCAGTCAACCTCCACACATCTATTGTGAAGGAACTTTACTGACTTAAGCAAATATTATACTTTTTCTCAGCTAGAATATACTTTACTGAGCAGACCTGGTGGTTCGGATTTACCTTAAACTGCAGACCATACTTAAAATAATTATTATCCATTCTTTACCCACGCACAAATCTTGTACTCGTGTGGACATCATCAGCAAAAAAAAAGAAAAAAGTTATTAATAGTGCTTCACTTCGTAAAAAAGGCAGAGCGCATATGAAATCTAAACAATATGAACAGGAATCTTTGTTTTCTTCTTTTCCCAATATATTTATTTCAGGAATGAAAAATAATTCAGTTATTCAATTCCAGTGATTGCCCATAACTGGACTTTCCATTTCAGTTTCGTAATAATAATTTTTGTGAAAATGGAGCCGAATAGGAATAATCTCAGGAGAGTCAACAATGCCGGAACGAATTCAAATTAGAATCCGCCCTCGAGCCTAATCCATTAATCATTCTCTCCAAAGCCCAGGTGCTCTATAAAATGAACATTCCAAAATGGTAGCCAGCCTCAGATTAATAACAGTTTTGACTAAAGACGATTTTTCAAATTGACTTCGTGGTATCAATATTATCGAGGCGATTCTGGGCGATTGATCACATCTTGCAAGTTATTAAAAATCATAATGAATAAGATTATCTGATGTTCTGACAGCCATATTCATCATAAATAAAGGAAATCTCAATCAAACTAAAACTAAGATACAGAGCAGCTTCATACATGTACTCTACTTAGACTAAAATGCAGTGGAATGCAAGCCTATAGGTTGACCTATGCTTTGATGAAGCTCTGCCATTAGCTGGGGGCTGCTGAGACTTGGCACACCCGCAGTAGCAAGTGGAGCAAACAAATAACTGTCATAATCATTTATTTCACCCAAAAATATACAACACAGTGAGACAGGCCAGGTCAATTACAATAGCAAGCATAATAAGTTGCAAAATACAATTGTCATGACAAAACATAAAATTAGGGGTTTGAAAAGGATGCTCTTTTAGGAACAAGAAATATAGGAACATAAAAAGATATATAGGAGCAGCTCAGTTGATCAAATTACTTCCATGAATCAGTAGTCCATATAACATTAATACACATATGTATATACATAATCATACATAAGTAGTAACATTTTGGGGCACCTGGCGCACCGACCTGGCACAACCTTGACCTTGACCTTGACTTGACCTTGACAAAAAATTAAAAAAATTAAAAAATAAATAAATAAATAAAAAATTAAAAAAAAATAAAAAAAAAAAATAAAAACAAATAGTGGGAAACTGTCGACTATTTGGGCCAGGGTGGGGGTGGGGGGCGGGGATTGACGGGTTGGGCGGTAGGAGGTACTGGCTAGAGTATATAAGCTAGGTCTTATATAGACTACACCACCAAAATCACCTGGCTTGCCTTACCCATTCCAGTTGAATCTGCCAAGAAAACCTAAGACACAACAATGGGAACCACCCAGGATACTGTCACCTATTGCAGAAGACGAAGAAGAAATCATGGAAGAATTTGGAACAGCAGAAGGAGAATTGGCTGCAGGGAGCACTTCAAGAGTGGCACGGAAATTGTGGAAAGATAGAAGTAAATTTTCAGATGATGAGGATGATGAAGAAGAGCAAGGTGGAGAAGATTCAGCTGATGATGATGACAATGATCATGATGAGGAGCAAGATGCAGAAGACCCAGCCAATGATCATGATGAGGAGCAAGGTGGAGAAGACCCAGCCAATGATCATGATGAGGAGCAAGGTGGAGAAGACCCAGCCAATGATGATGATGATGATGATGAGGACATTGAGATGTTGTTGAATACTACACAGGAAGAATTTGATGAAAGCTTTGCCCAATCCAAGCTGGCTGAAACAAGTGTTGGGGAATATGTCAAAGGATCACTGGACAACAAAGATGGGAACTTTGATGAGATGTTTGGACCAAGAGTTATACATAACAAATACTATCTTGGCAACAAGCTGCTGACCTTTGGACCTAATGGAGACAGGATTGTATTGACTGACCCAAATGATGACACTGCTGAAAGGGCCTTCAATGCCACACCTGGGGTTTGTGAGTTGATCTTCAAGAAACGACCTAATCTCAGTAAAGTGAAGTCTGCTGACAAAGAAGCCTACAAGAATGCGTTGAAGTTGACCAGTGTCTACAGGTTTAACTATAGTCCTGATGGTAGAATTGTGAACTATAATATTCCCAAGTACAGGACTACAATCATGGAGGTGGTGAGAGAAAAGCCTGATATGGCAGTCACTGGGAAAGGACTTGAGTTACCATTCAATATGGTGGCTGGCAATGGCAGCCAGATTGAGTACATCCACTGCAATGACCCCAATGAACTTGTGGACAGACTGAGGCTGTTGGATCGGTCTAAAGCAGTTGGCAACACTAGACATGAGAATCAAATCAACTCAATCTTGGAAGAGTTGGTGGAAGGTGGTTACATAGTTGGTAAACCTGCATACTAGCTACAATATACAAGAGAACAAGATTAGATAGCAGCACTGCATGATAAATTGCTCCTATGAAGAATGTAACACCATATACTTTCAATGGATGTTGAGGAGGATACAATATATATTTAAGCAGCAATATAAGCCAAGGAGCTTCATTACACTGCCATATGTCAATGAAGATGAACATACATAAGAAGAGAAATAAGAACACTATGAAGAATTTTGCCAGTGCAGGAGTAGTAAAGAAGTATAAGGGGAAAGGAGTGCTTTCAGCAATCACAAACGCTGCAGGTGCAATAGTCAACAAAGCGATAGATGTACTGCCCATAGAACTTCATCTGCCATCTGCCTGGCTACGAGTACTGTGGACCAGGTACAAAGCTTGAGAAGCGATTGGCAAGAGGTGATCCAGGTATCAATGGACTTGATCAAGCCTGTAAGCAGCACGACATTGCCTACTGAAGGAGTAGTGATACTGCTAGCAGAGTGGCAGCAGACCGGATCTTGACTGAACGAGCTTGGAGCAGAGTGATATCTCCAGATTCAGGTGTCTTGGAAAAGGCTGCAGCACTAGCAGTGACCAACATCATGAAGACCAAAGCAAAGTTTGGTGGAGGAGTGAAAAGGAAGAGGACTGGCGCCAACACCACTGTCAAGAAGAATAGAACTGAAGAATTGGAGAAGGCTGCTGGAGCAGCAAAGAAGAGAACAACATCAGCAACCAAGGGTCGAGGCCTGTACCTGAGACAACAACAGCAGAAGACTGGAAATGGAGTTTGCTGTCATCAATGTGGTGGCAGCAGCAGAAGATGATTGGTCTGCCTGACCAAGCTCTGACCAATGTGGACCTCTACAAGTATGCCTGTTGTTTAAAGCTGAGACAGTTCCAAGGAGTGTTTATGCAAGATGCTCTACCAGCCAATGGACCATTGAAGAGAGAGTGTGGCATCATCAACCTGGACCATCAGCAACCATGGCTTTGGTAACCTGAGACCACAAGAGTTTACCACCTACATGAGAAGAGTATTGGAGCCAGCAACAAGGATCAAATACAAATATGATTGGGAGCAGGAGGATCTCTACTCTCATATTTGCGTACATTTATGTTTGAAATTTTTGGTTGATGGAAATTGTTAAATAAATCTGAATTTATTGTAAACCCACATGTCTTTTTATTTTAGTATAGAACCTATGATTATTCTGGTTGCCAATCATTTAGTCCTAGTATGAGCAGTCATGGAAAAAAATACATGGACTGTCAAGTCAACATCTCAGCTGGAGAAGCCAAGATACATTGTAATTGGACTGCAGACAGTAGAAACCCTCCATTCAATATCTTACACAATTGAGTCATCAGATGGTCATCTATTTAGTTGACAGATGAGTAGGGGTTATTGAGACTACTGCCGCGGCCAATCAGAAGACAGGGGGGCGTGGCCACCCCCCTTCCCCCTCCCACAGGTCAGACATTTTGTAAACACCCACCCTTCCCCCTGTCCCAGGCAGCCATTTTGTTTTTAAGGTCACATACCCCCCTTCCCTATGTGTCCCCACTTTATTCCCAATAGATTAAAGGGGGACCCCCCGCAAGCACCAATGAGAGAGGACCTATCCCCCCTGACCCCACCTCTCACAGAAGGTTCCCAATAAATATAGAACATACAGCTTTATATCTATATATACATGCTTGCAATTGTATATCTATATATACCTGCTTGCAATTACTATATCTATATTTGCTCTTATCCGTAACCCCCCGCCCCCGCCGCCAGATTTAGCTATTAATTGAGGCTGCACACCTGCTACCTCCTGCTGTGATTCTCAAAGCCCTCTCTCTCTCTTTCGCACGTGCAGTGTTAATATACCCCCCTGCCCCAGACACTGCTTCAGATATTAATAACACTTCCGCCCCCTGCTGTGAAAAAACTATTTCATAACGTTTAAAAGCAGAGCACGTGCACAAGTTTTTTATATGACTCATTAAGCTGTGGAATAATAATCCTCTCTCTCTTTCTTTTTGAAAGAGAGGTTATTTCTACAATACCCCATGCTGTTTGCTCAAATAATCCGACCCCCACTTTCTCTCTCAGGTCATTAACCTTTGCATGAATAATCCTGTCTGTGTGAGAGAGAGAGGCTTTCTCTCTCACTCTCTCTCAGCTCATTTGAAGGTCACAAACATGTTTTAACCTGTCTGTGTGAGAGAGAGAGGCTTTCTCTCTCACTCTCTCTCAGCTCATTCATCACCCTCGGTTGAAAATTCAAATATGCTTTGCAATAATATTAAACTCATCTATAGCTATACCAATAAGTAAACTGAATGACCAAAACATGGTATTATTGAATCACGTGCACTACCTTTTGAATCACGTGCACTACCTTTTGAATCTCGTGCACATGCACTCTCGATGTGAGGTGTGCAAGTGAAACTGGATCCTCCAATAGATTCATAGGCACCTGCTATTAGTAACATGGTTTCTAGGCAAACCCAACACACATAATCGCGTTTAGCATCATTAAATGTTGTTAGACACAAATAGGTGTAGAATGCTGGTGTACTTTTCAGGTCATTAACCTTTGCATGAATGCACATGCCACGTTCTGTTGGTTTCCCCCCTCATGATTGAAATTTTTTACATTTTTTATCTGCTAAATCATATAGAGCATCCCAAAGTTCGTTTGTATCTGAAATAATTTGTATTGGGGAATCGTTAGAACACCCATAGTGCAAATGACCCTCCTCACTTATAACTATATCTAGGAGATCATATATTTCAGATAAAATAGGATAGCAGAAATTCTCAGTTTTTGTTGCAGACAAAGTTCCATCATCTGCCTCGGTTGAAAATTTAATATTCTTTGCAATAATATCAAACTCACTTACTGAAATAGCCATCAGTAAACGGGATAGTTTTTTAAATTTTGTATAGCTGTAGCATCGCATCCTTCCTCTATGATAGTTAAACACATACTGAATGACCGGCGGTTTGTTAGTTAGAAAAAGCCTCCAAAGGAACGTCAACCTCACCGCCTTATTGGAGGTCACTCTTTTTTTATTTGGGTAAAAAGAGGTTCACACAGGGCTAGGTCACATAAACCTGTGCTATGGAGAAAAACCCATTGTAAAAATTTACATTTCTTTCAACTCTACTTGTCCGTTCTCATGTTCACATATTAATACAAAATTTCTCTTGTTAAAATCTGTCAAGTTCTCATTATTTAATACGCTTTTAAATTTATCACATAGTAATAAATCGAAATAAGAGTCTCCCTCACTGTCGGGATCGTCGAGATTTAGTAACACTCTGCCTGTACCATAAATTATTGCGCTTTCAACGGTCAGATACGAACCGAGAGGTACTGATTCTAGAGGCAACACCTCACGCGCCAAAGCGTTGAATGCAGCCATGTTGAAACGACTCATCTTTCCTAATGATTCAAGTTTCTCAATTTCACTCCTTTTATGCATTCTCCCCACCGCTGTTTGCGCAAGCGCAGTTTGTAGCTTCTTCCTCAATTTGTAATAATTTTTTAATGCAAAGCCTATGCGGTCTGTACCAGGATAAATAATGGTTAATATCACTCAAATTTACAGTGTTTAAAAAAATTTGTTTCAACTGTCTCGCAAGTCCAATGTTTTCACGAGTAGAATTTCTAATGGCATCCTCACACAAATCAAACCACTGCAGATATTCTCGTAATTTGTTCTCTAATTCTTTATCCGCACACATCCACTTCTGGGGATCCATTATCTACAACTAATTATTTATACAGCGGGATTAATACCGAAAAATTGATAGGTTTCCTACCAACGCCCACGCTACAAATTCTCACTTTGTGTGATTCCAACTCATAACCACAGTAAACGCATACGACCTTTTTTCCATCATAGTAAAATCCTTGTCTCGCATAATTTCTTTTGCTTGTTCTACTATAAAAAGCACAATTCCTCATACTTTTCATTCGATTATTTTCACAAGTATAATCCCCCTCCTCTCCTATCTTTGGAAGCGTGTTAGATGTTAATAGTTGCAAATAATGTTGTGCACTTAATAGAGCGCATCTCCCACCTTCTACATTTTTGTGTATGTTACAAACCTCAAAACACCACGTATCTTTAAACTTTGTGAAATTAGGTTTCGCAAAATATTCCGGTATGCAACGTACATCATTATGATACTTTTTCAAAAATGCCGCTTTTTCTGTTCCCTTTGTAAAAATGCAATCATACGCGCCGAGATATCCTCTCATCAATGAATCTGTAAACTCCATCTCCCCCTCATCCCATAATATTTTATGATAATGTTGTTCTAACCAGGTAGCCTCGCGAAACATTTTCCAGCTCAAAGTAGATTTCGGAAAAGGAGGTTTAAAGTGTAGTACCACATAATTACCAGCCCGATCAACCAGCGCGAATTCTTTTAAAATTATTTGATTATTATCTCCCTTAAACCAGTGTAGATCCGCAACGGCAAAATTCTTCTTCTTCTTTTCTTCCATCTCACACTGTATTCCCACTGTACGTGTTTTTCCCTCTTCACTAGCCTCAAAATCTCCAATCGCCTCTTGAAACAGCGAAGAAGTGGACATGTTGCTCTCTCACACACGCCCACACGAATGATAAATTATTTTTTACATTTCGCCTTTTATATTTCAAACATACCCCTACCGGCAATTTATTGTACTTCTCTAACTAATGAGGTTAAAGGTGTGTATTCCATTATTGAATCGCTTATAAGAATACAATATGCCGAAGTCGAGTTTGGTAGTTCTTTACTAAATTCCATATCTAATCTTATATCTGTGGATGTTTTCAAATGATCAGATTGGTGTGAACAGTCAATCACAATTATTGGTGATTTTTCGCAAAACGCTTTAAAATCAATTGCGTTCCCATGTTCTGCATTTATAGTGCGATTATAGTAACTCGGTGCGAAATCTAAAAACATACGGTACATTATCTGCTTATTCCCCAACCAATTATCATAGGGATAATATTGACTGTTTAGAAATAATTTAAAGTTATACAACTCGCACGAATCAAAATCAGACATTGATTTATTAATAGCATTTTTCCGAGCCGTTTGAAAGGCTAAAATTACATAGCGTGGAACATCTAAATGCGACGATGTTTTTATTGCCCACGAATGAATTCTCGATGTCGCCATGTTTGGAAATTCGTGAATCTCCCATCTTCTAAACGCAAGTTTTAAAGGGCGATCAGAATCGAGTAATTTCAAAAATTTCAACCTTACGTGATCTTCCAAATGGATGTACGGAATTTTCCACTGTAGTTTATCAATTGTTAAAGAAACATTTGTTCCTGTAGCCGATTCAACGCAGTTTAGATCCGACGCACTTCTCAATAATACAAGCTCTTGTTTCAAGTTTAAAATTATTCGTTGAAAATCTTCGAAAAATGGTAACAAAAGTTTCAGTGGTACGCAAAAAATGAATTTATTATCCGTCAACTTATATCCATCTCTATCAAATCCTGCCAATTGGTATGTATTTGTATCGAAAACATTTTTCAAAAGCAATCCTTTAATTGTAGACGTAATTCCGACAAGTCTCGATTTCGCTACTTGCTGTCCCGCCAATTCATAACGAATCTCTTCAAACAGATGGCCCACCGCGTTGCTGACAAGTTTATATTCGGCATGCACCGGTGGATCCTCGGGTTTCGCACCCGGCTTTGTACATTTAACACTCCCCTCAATAAATAGAAAGGATTTACAAGGCAGTGTGTATATATCCTGTTGATTTACAGGAAGCCTTACTTCATCCGAATTACCTAGTTTCTGTCCAGAATATGTTGTGTGCGTGTGAAATTCGTACTTAGTAATATCCGAGTAAAATTGAATTTGACTATCGACATCTAGAATTTCACTTATTGCGGCTCCCGACATTTTTCCAATTAACTATAAATCCCAATTTTTCTAGTATTCTCGCGTTTTTAGCTGTTAATCTGTTTTTCGGCGTTAACGTAGGTGTTAACGCTACTGAGCTTAAACTCCTACTGACGCTTTCTCTGTTCTCATCTCGACGCTTAGGTACGGCATTGAATACAATAAAACCCATCTTCTAACTTTTCTCACGAATATGTAACCTCACAGTTATACTATCCCCTCGAAAATCGATAAGTGATCCGTCTTGATCGGTTACCGTCACATTAATAAACTGAATTCTGCGCGTATTGAGAGGTACATATATAATTTCTGCGGGTGTTTCATTAATCAAATAACCGGGCGGTACCCTCGGCAGAAATTCGTAAATAATATGCTTTTCATCTCCGTTAGCGAAGCTTCCACATGCTAAATTACACGACACCACGATTGTATTAATATGACTGATCGAGACTAAATGATTTGAATAATGCCATGTATTTGCTTCGAGTAGAAGTTTATCAAACCCAAGTGTCTTACCAATTGAATCGTCAAAAGTTAAATCTACCGGTTTATCGGAATAAATTCCAACTTTCATAGTGTTATTATTCGGCTGTATAACAAGACTCTCATCGCTCAAGTTCAATTTCAACTTTATAGCGCTTATTATATTATCAATTTCGTACGATCCTGTATCAAGATTCACCAGTTTATCTCCATATTTAAAACTGGAATTTTTCCCCCTTATTATATTCGGTATACTATTAAACGTCCACAAGTTAACCAATCCAATTTCCCATTCGCGATTTTTATCCAATTCCAGAGCGTGGTTTAAATTCTCATATAGATTACTTGTTTTTGAGGTTAGTGTAATAACAGCCATCCCTCACTCAGCTAATGCTTTCAACACAAGCGTAAAATTACAACTGGTTAGCAAGAAACAAAATCACTAGGTGCCCACAAATGTCTGTGTTTACCTGCTGCAATTGGTTGGTATTATAGAATATTTTTACATTATTTTCTTTTTCCCAATATTTTGCCAATTCGCGTGGCGGTTGCAAGTCACCGATCGGATCAAAATAATACACATTTTTCCCTCGTTTAATATATGCAGTCCAATGTGTTCCCATTCCAATCTGTTTGTCTAAATTAACAATTGCGAGCTCATTATTTCGAATTTTACTCGGAAGTGTATCAATCATATATATGCCCCTTAGTGGTATATCTAATATTTTACACCATTTTATCAGGTCATAGTTTGACAGCGGGCCGTTCATCTTTGCGTTTTTCTCTGTCTTTTCCTCTGCTTTTTTCCTCCTTGCTTCTTTTTAACCTTAGGAAATAGTGTTACACCGTATTGGGTGGGAGGTACTAGTATTCTTCCGCCTGTTGGATATGGTTTCAGATAAAAACCGCGACCAGCAATATGATTTTTTAACCTATTGATCGCCTTTTGCCTAATACTATCACTATGCGTTTTTCTAACTCCCCTCGTTTTTCGTTTTCTCAAACCTCCACCAAATGCGGATTTCGCTTTCATAATGTTTGTAACAAGATAAGAATATGCCCTCTCAGATAACCCCGTTTTTGGGTCCTTGAAAATTTCCCATGCTCCATCTGCCAAGTGCCTGTCAGCCTCCGCCCGCGTCTTGTTATCAGACGCTCGGGAGTAAACTATGTCGTGCGTCTTACATAAATCATCAAGACGGTTTATTCCTTTATCTCCACGTGCTAACCTCGACCTTAACCTCGTTCCTGGACCGCAGAAATTATACCCATCTAGGTGGGCTTCTACAGGTAATAAGTCAACCCCCCTATTTATCACTGTACCCAAAATATTCCCAATTTTTGATAAAATACCTCTACCACGCTTACGAACAGAGCGGCGCCTTTTCTTAACAGTGTTCATCCTTTAAAGGTTAAACATAAACTGAACTGTAATTACTACTACTACTACATAATTGATTAGTTTTCTTCAAAAGAAAATTCGATTTTTCATTAAAAGTGTCGGCACAATTTGCAAGAACGCTATAGTATTTGTAGAAATTACAAACTGTTTCTCGCTCATCAACCATAAATTTATACCAATGTATCAACCCAATTTCAAAGGAAATTGGTGTTTTATAATATGAATTAACGCAAGATTTAATATTGAATAAAGTATGGTTTTCTCAGTGAAGTTGACGATCCAAAGGAATTGAAAAGAAATTGCGTATCATTTCGTTTCTCATGCAGATTGCACGATTTATCTTTATTTAAAAGTAGTATGGTGTTTAGACAGCATAATAGAAATATAAATAGTACTATCGTTTTCCACACGTGCCGCATCGCCAAAGCACATTCCATGTTGACAGATGCAAACATACTGATAAAAATAGAACACCGTGTTGAGGGGGAGAAGCAAGCGCGTGCCAGCGAGAGCTTCCTGCGAGCTTCCTTCTTTTAGGTGCTCACCTACTCCAAAGAGGAATGCTCATCGCATCCCGCAATCCTTTTTTAGCTAGCCGCGCACACCGCTAAAAGATCATTCGCGTTTTGAACGTCATAGTTATCGGATCAAAAAAGTGCGATCATCTTTATCAGTTTGAAAGCGTCACATCAGTTTGAACTTTAGCTATCCGCGCACAGCGATAAAAGACCATTTGCGTTTTGAACGGCGCAACAAGAAGAGTGATCATTTTGAAAGCATCACAACAGTTTGAAACAAAGGTGAGCAATAATAATTCAAATCTTTATTTACATTAATCAATTATAACAAACTCGAAATAAAGCCACAAAATAATCAAACTCATAAAAATTATCTTCAACCCAATCACACATTTTTACAAGTTTTTGGGTAAATACTGTTAGTGCAAAAAATCTTGCATATTAAATTGGAGCAATTGTAATAGTAATAGTAATTGTTCAATAATATTTACAATAAATCTTCTCACACCTTAATGCAGACGGCACCTCCATAATCTGATAATAAGTGTGCATAATCCAAATTTTTAAACATCAATCTGATCCATTTTTCCCTATTTTGTATGTTTCAGTTCCAACTAGAGACGTTCCAAGTCTACAACAGAGCGCAAGTGATTCCTCGGCTTCCTCGTTGTGCAGGTTTGTTTACTTTTTCAATTAATTCTCCTCCTTCTCCTTCTCCTCCTCCTTCTCCTCCTTCTCCTTCTCCTCCTCCTTCTCCTTCTCCTCCTCCTTCTCCTTCTCCTTCTCCTTCTCCTTCTCCTTCTCCTCCTCCTTCTCCTTCTCCTCCTTCTCCTTCTCCTCCTTCTCCTCCTCCTTCTCCTCCTCCTTCTCCTTCTCCTTCTCCTCCTCCTTCTCCTCCTTCCCCTTTAAGACTGTTCTTATTATATATACAAAACGATGCATGACACAGTTTTTTCGAATCTACAATAATTACTTTACAATATACACATTGCAAATAACCCGTTTTATGTAGAAAAAATCCATTACTCGCGAAATATTCAGCATTTCTTTTAAAAACCAATATCCTCTTATCAAATGAGTTTGACCAGTGAGGCATCGATCTTTGATAAAATGTCTTTATTCGCTGGTCGTAATCCCGAAGATTATTAAAATTTTCATTCTCGATAGAAATATTATGCATTCTCCTCCACCCACAATTCGGACTATGTTTTTCATGTTCTTTTTCGGGATCATCTGTTATTAACCATTTTTCCAAACCAACTAAACAAAACACGCACTGCACTGAGTCTGGTGGCGCCTTGAATACAAATCCCAGTTTAGCTAAATGTTTAGGCGATAAAAGGGGAGATTCGAATTTTTTCCATCTCTCATCAAAACTCAACAACCTCAATCTTTCGTACATTAAAACGTGTGATTGATCCATAGTGTGCTGATCAACTTCTAATCCACTACTAACTTGTTTGTTTTAGATCAGTTGTACCAGCGGAGTGTAAGAGAGCACACATCTGAGAGAGAGCGCACATCTGAGAGAGCACACATCTGAGAGAGAGAGAGTTCATCATTTGCCATCACCCTTTTACAATGTAAGTAGCGATTATTGACTGCGCATTATTTCGAATTATTTTTCTCGGTAGAAACTATTATTCTGCAGAAAACACATCGCATGCGAGCATCTCCATTCAACTAATTCTGCTGCCGATTGTTGTACATTGGAGGAGTAAACTTACGTTCAGTATTCCTACTTAGTTTTACCAACACACTTGAGTGTTTGAAATAATTTACAATTTTTCCCACACCGAAATTTTCTGGATGAATTACACAAAAATTTATCAATTTTGTTGTTACACATATTAAATGTGTGATAGACGCCATTACACGATTCATGATGGTTATCTGCAATATGTAATTGCATTATTCGATAAAAACAAGTATCTGAATTACATTCTCCAATAAATTGGTGTAATGGTTCATTGAGTGCAGGATTTATACACATGCAATAGTGTCCATATTCTCTTCCATAGCACTCATAGCGGTGGAAGCATAATTTATGTATTAATTGTTTTTCGAACGAGGATTTATTTTTAATAAACTTTTCTTCTTCCTCGTCTACCGCCACGTTTATATCCATAGATATAATCTGTTTCACACTCATAATCTTTTTTAACCTTTCAGTTGGAGAACACAGTGGAATCGCATCCTTTGAAAGTCAATCTTTCGTAATTTAGAACAGTCCGTGGTGATCAACTTCTAATCCGCTACTAACTTTTTGTTTTAGAGAGCAGAACGATTTCACAATGGCCCATACGACGGAGAAGATTCAGGGTTTGAACGGCAGCGCAGCTAGATACAGATTCACGTATCTGGAGGAGGAACGTGACATCAAATCTACGCTGGAATCAAGCAGGGAGGAGGTGCTGCAGCTTATCGTCGACGAGTCGCAGCGGTTCAACGGAAATGTAAAGTGGTTCATTGTTTTAAATGTGATTTTACAAAAACTTGTTGTGCAACCCGAGGAAAGTGAACAAATTTCAGCAACTGTGAACTTTCACAGCTACTCGGCAATTAGTGTAAATGTATGTGAGAATTTGAATGAATGGAATAGGGATTTTGTTAGCTATTGGGAAAATTTTATCTTCTTTTGAAAATTTTGTTAGATTTGGCAGTGGTTGGGTAATAAATAGGATCCATTCGCTGGATCTCAACGTAATTAGGTATAATCCGATTTATACATCTTCATCTTCCTTTGTAGAGACTCCCGATTTTATTGTAAGGAAAAAGTGTGTGATTAACATAAAAAATTTCAATGACGAGAAATGCCTTTTGTGGTCAATTCTCGCTTATTTCCATCATCGGCGAAATACACATATGAGTGTTGAATATTTGAGCAAGTTTGCTCACACAGTCAACACAAACGGGGTCAACTTTCCTGCTACTTTGCAGGACATTAAGAAATTTGAAGCTTTAAATCCTGATATATCCATAAATGTAATTGCGTACGACAATGGAAAATTTTTCCCATACAGGTGTAGCATACACAGAGAGCGTACTCACCAAATTAATCTTTTGTTGCTAACAAGCGAAACTTATCCCCGAAAATCACATTTTTGTCTCATCAACACCGCAAACGGGAAAACGGGTTGTCTCGGCTCTTGAGCCATCTTTCAAAACATCGTGCCCAAGTACATGTTTGTGAATTTTGCTTTCATCGCTTCACAACAAACAAATCGTTGAACGTGGATGGAAAACTAAATTTGGAAAAACACAAAGAGCAGTGTTCAAAATTTGCTGCACAGAGAACAACACTTCCCAAGGCAGATGAGAAACTGAAATTTACAAATTACACGTATACCTTGAAACCGAAATATGTTATTTATGCCGATTTTGAGTCGTTTATTGTGCCAATAAAGAGTGGGGAAGAAGAAGAAGAAGAAGAAGAAGAAGAAGAAGAAGAAGAAGTTGATGATGTGCCCATCACTGGAAGCTTTACAAAAAAGGCAACTCGACACATTCCATGCGGATACTGTTTTGTCGTACTCAATATCGATGGCGAAATTTGTCATGGACCACGTATCTATCGGTCGCGAGATATTGCCGATAAGATTGTGGAAAAATTTCTAGATGAAATTACAAGTGTGGGTGAAGTGCTTTACGAGGACATGAAAAGAGAAATACCTATGATTCGGTTGAGTGAAGCGCAACAAAGAGATTTTAATAGTGCGGAAAAATGCGGGCTGTGTGGGAAGGATTTCTTGATTGGCGACATCAAGTGTAGGCATCACTCGCACGAAACAGGTTCATATATTTGTGCCGCACATCAGTCGTGCAATTTGAATGGAAAGGCACCTAATTTCATACCCTGTTTCATGCACAACTTCACGGGATATGACAGCCATCATATCGTACAGGCTTTAGGTAAATGCAAAAAACCAATACAATGCATTGCCAATTCGTCGGAAAAGTTTATGACAATCAGCGTGGGACGAATCAAGTTTCTAGATAGCCTGAAATTTATGAATGCCTCTTTGGATAGTCTTGTTAAAAATTTGTCAGAAGATGGAAGATTGGAATCGAAATTCAGGAGAATGCATACACTGTTCAAGACACCCGAACAACTGAGGCTTTTAGTTAAAAAGGGAGTGTATCCATACACATATTTCGATTCGCCAGAGAAATTTGAAGAAGTCAACCTACCGCCAATTGAGGCATTTTACAACGACTTGTCAGATTTGCCTTTAGAAGAAAGGGAGTACGCACATGCACAGAATGTTTGGAGAGCGTGTGACATTGAAAACCTCGGACAATATCATGATTTGTATCTACTTTGTGATACACTCCTTTTGTGTGACGTTTTTGAGGATATGAGATCATCAATGTTTGAAAAATACGGATTAGATGTAACCCATTTTTTGTCTCTGGCACATTTCTCGTGGAATTGTATGTTGTATTATACAAAAGTCGAGCTCGGACTGATTACAGATGTGGATATGCACTTAATGTTTGAACAGAATGTACGAGGTGGGTTATCTGTTATACCACACAGATTTGCCGAAGCCAATAATCCTTTTATGCATGAGAAATACGATGAAAGCAAACCGACGAGCTATATTTTATATTTGGACGCTTGTAATTTATATGGGTACGCAATGTGCGAACCACTCCCAGACGGAAATTTCAAATTTCTATCACAAGATGAAATTGCGCAAGTTGAATTTCTAAACTTGCCGGTGGATTCAGAGTTCGGCTATGTTATCGAGTGTGATCTCGAATATCCTAAATCGCTTCACGATTTACACAATCATTTTCCGCTAGCGCCTACAAAAGAAGAAGCACCTCACCATCTATTGTCTGACTACCAGAAACATGAGGGACAAATATTAACAACAAAACTTTTGGCCACCCTCTATGACCGCACGAAATATGTTTTACATTATAGGAATTTAAAATTGTATGTAGAATTGGGAATGAGGCTTAAATGTATTCATCGCGTGGTGAGGTTCACGCAATCACGATGGTTGAAACCTTACATTGATTTCAACACCGAATGTAGAAGAAACGCAAAAAATAAGTTTGAAATTCAAAATTTCAAGGCGTTGAGTAATATAATCTATGGGAAAACATTGCAGTGTGATAGAAACCACACCCAAGTAGAGCTTGTTACCGACGAAAAAAAATTAGACAAATTAATTTCGAAACCTCTGGTCAAGCGATGGGTTATTTATAACAAGCATGTAATCGGGGTGTTTCTAAGAAAGATTGAAATCAGCTTGAAAAAACCCATCTTTGCAGGATTCACCATTTTGGAATTGAGTAAACACCTAATGTTTGATTTCCACTACAACAAGATTTTGAACATATATCGTCCTGAAAATGTGAATCTATTAATGTCGGATACGGATAGCCTGATGTATGAATTGAAAACAAAGGATGTGTACCAGGATATTAGGAATAATTTGACGTGGTTTGACACATCTGATTACCCAACCACTCACAAATGTTATAGTCTTGTAAATAAAAAAGTGGTTGGGAAATTTAAGGATGAAGCAAATTCAAAGATAATTACACAGTTTGTCGGTCTCCGCCCCAAATTGTATTCCTTCAAATATATGGACGATGTGGATGAAATTACAAAAAATACTGCTAAAGGTGTGAAACGTCAAATTAAAGACAGGTGCTTATCGTTTGATCTATACAAGAAGTGTTTATTTGAAAGGATCCGACACTACGAGCGTTTCAATATGATTAGGAGTTTTTCGCATAAAATTTATCAAATAGAATGTGCAAAAACAGCGCTCTCATGCTATGATGATAAAAGGTATATTGCCCCGGATGGGATTCATACCTTGGCATGGGGCCATTATAGAATCCCCCAAGTTGAAGAAGGAGAAGAAGAAGAAGAAGGAGGAGAAGGAGGGGGAGAAGGAGGTGGTGAGAGGGGTGAAGAAGTGAGTAGAACCTTCCTCTCCGAGTGCGCAGCAGCGAGTGAGTAGTGGAGAAGGAAGGAGGAGTGTTGTTTTACAAAAAAGAGGGTGGCTAAAAATAGATTACCTATGCGACGATGCGTGCCGAGGCAGTTGAGATACAATCGCGCGTGTGTGATGTCGACAAAAATGAATGAACTTAGACATAGATTAGCACAAGAATTGCATTCTGTTCCAAGAGTATATTTTAATAGGAGAAAATATGAGATTAAAAGTGAGGTGGATCTGCTTCAGGCAGATTTGATTGATATGAGCTCGCTGGCGAGAGATAATTCAAATTTTACTTTTATTTTAGCTGTAATTAACTGTTTTTCTAAATATGCTTATTGTGTGCCAATAAAATCCAAAAGTGCCGGCTCTGTGTATGCTGCACTTGAACCTATTATTCGTAAAAATAAAAATGTTAAACTTTTTCAGACAGACCAAGGTACCGAATTTTTTAATACAAAAGTAAAAGCATTATTGGATAGGTATAATATTAAACATTACCATGTTTTTAGTGAGAAAAAGGCTGCAATAGTCGAACGTTTTATTAGAACTATTAAATCGAAAATCTATAAATATTTAACGCAGCATGGAACAAAACGATGGGTAGGAGCATTACCAACATTGGTTAAAGAGTATAATAATGCTTTCCACAGAACAATTCAAATGCGGCCATCTGATGTTCGCAAAAAACATCGAAATCATATAATAGCATCGCTTAATAAGGCGGCCAATGAGAACTTACGTTTAAAATCTAAACGAATAAAACCGAAATTTAAATTGGGCGATGTTGTACGCATTAGTAAGTACAGACAGGTTTTCGACAAATCGTATAATATTAATTGGAGTGGGGAATTATTTATAATTCATTCAGTCTATCCGACTAAGCCACCTACTTACATCTTGCGTGATTTGAAAGGGGAAATAATTTCTGGCCGTTTCTACGAAGAAGAAATGAAAAAAACAAAGCTGGATGAGGAGGAGCAGAAAGTTTATTTAGTAGAGAAAATTATAAGGAAAAATAAAGATAAAATATTGGTTAAATGGTTAGGTTTCAGCGAACCTACATGGATCGAGAGAAAGAATTTACTAGGTTAAGAACTGTATTGTAAATACTATGTATTATATTGTAAATACTATGTATTATATTGTAAATAAGCGAAATGTTGTATATTGGAAAAGAACTGAAAAATATTATCAATAAATTGATATAATGTGTTGAAGCATGTGTTTTATTCAGTTATCCATTGGCTATCATAGTGATACAATGGTAAAGGATACGACCATACCCATCATCAATTTTGATGAGGTTATTACAGGTAAACCGAACATTGGCAAGAGTAAAAATGGTAGTTTATTACCGCATAATGCACGCATTATCCTGATTGGAAGATCCAACAGTGGTAAGACAAATACGTTATTGAATTTGATTTTCAATAAAAACGGATTGAAATTTAAACATTTATATGTATACAGTAAGTCATTATATCAAGATAAATATGAATTTTTGAAAAAGGTGTTTTCAAAGATAAAATGTGTTACTTTTCATTTATCAGACAATACTGATATGATAAAGCATCCCAACAAAGTTGAGAGAAACTCTCTTGTCATTTTTGATGATTTACAATTAAGCAATGTACCTCAAATTCGTAATTACTTTACAATGGGTAGACATCGCGAAATTGACACAGCCTACTTGGTACAAAGTTACGGTGCGATAATGAAACATCACATCCGAGATAATTGCAACGTATTGATTATTTTTAAACTTGATCAATTAAATTTGAAATTAATTTATAGGGATTTTGTAGGGGAAGATATGAGTTTCAGTGAGTTTAGAAAACTATGTTGGGAGGTGTGGTCAAAAGGTGCTCACAAATTTGTTTCTATTTTTACTGAATGTAAGGCTGAAAATGGAAGATACAGAGAGCAATTGGATAAATTCATAAAGATTCCTTTGCAATGAGGTAACTTCGGTGTTTGCACGATTTTTTGTCATTCAACGTCGCGGCATTAATGGAGAAAGTTAATATGCGTAAGAAACGCGATCGTGCTGCTCCTACCGCAGCATCATCTGTTGGGGAGAGAAGCAGTTTAATAGATAGAATAAAAAAAATGAGAAAAACTATTATTGAAAAACACAGAAATTTATTGGGTTTTCAAACACAGTGTGAAGAATTTAATCGTAAAAGGTTGGAACCAATAATTACTCCATTAATTGAACTCAAAAAGAGCACAATCTCTGCCAATGAAACAGTAAAGCGCGAAAAAGAACACAAGGTTGAACCGTTGGTAACGGAGAAGGAGAAGGAGGAGGAGGAGGAGGTGGAGGAGAAGGAGGAGGATGGGGAGGAGGATGTAAATATTTCTGCTAATGATAAATCTGCTTTCTTTGATTCGACTTTGAATATTACTAACCGTCGCACTCGAATAGAAGAAATTTTAGACAACTATTTAGGTGTGTTTCATAACGAGAAATTAGATAATTCTATTCCTTATGGTATACGTTTTGATCATAAACAAAATTTATATTTTATCGGCGATGAGCCCGTAAGTTTTGATGATGTTTTTATAACTGTCGGCGAACAAAGGTTTAGAATGACTCATGGTTTGTTGGAGCTATTGTTTAACAGTAGACCAAATTCAAATCTCTACAATAACAAAGATTTGGCGAAATATAAAAAAATATTATCACTGACATCTGTACATATTAATAACCAGGGTTACGTAATTCGCAATTCTGGTAAAAAATCTCAAATTATACAGAAACTTTTTCCACCCAAAAAACGTTCAAAGTATGGGAAGGGATTATTGAATTTTGTTAGAAATAAATCACGTGATAGAAACTACATATTCTGGGATGATGTTAACGAACTAGTCGAACGGTTATTTATTTTAATGGGTTCAAAAAATGCAGGAAATTCAGCTCACGATATTGAAATCGATTCGATATTACAAGAACTGCGAGAAGCTAACTTTATACAGTAAAAAAGCGAGGACAGGCCGTGTTGGCAGGAAGCTGTTCGGTAGAGCGAAAGAGGAGAGAAAGAAATATGAGAGAGATGAGGCTGGGTGAAACCGGCTGTTGCGAAAGAGTATGTTAGAAGAAATGCGGTGAGGGCGCCCCCTCACCCCTCTGCGAAACATCGTGTAAAGTGAGAATAGCCGACTAAAGACATGAGCTGGGGTGGTGATGTCAGTGCTGTTCCTTCTTGACAACCAACACAAATCGGAGCGTTGGAACCTCTCCGCTAAAGCGGGTGTACCGAGGTGTTGATAATTAATTTCGACATTCGAACAATGAACACCGATCGATTCGGTAGGATGCATACAGTGCATGCGAAGCAATTAGAGGAGTTAAAAAAATTAGTAGCGAATTTTGACAAGTTGAAATTTGAATTGAGTGAGTTGAAGAAGGCTGTTTTAACTAGAACAGAATTTAACAATGAAAGAAGCCAACTTGTGTCGTTTGAAAATCTCAATAGTGGATTAAGTATAATTAACAATGTGTTGGAAAAACGCATGCATGATTTAGAACAGATTGTTTTAACTAGGAGAGAATTTGAGCAGGAGAAGGCTAGTGTGCTGGTGAGTAGACATACCCTCAATAATGAGATGAAAATTATTAGCAAAGAGGCAAAGGCAGAAAGAGATAAACTACTCACTCGAGATGAATTCAATAGGGAAAATTTACTCACTAAAAAAGAGTTTATAATTGAAAAAGCAGGATTCATCTCATATGAACAACTTAACACAGCTGTAAAAATATCACAGGACCTATTAATGGATTATGTGCATAATAATCGAGATTTCAAGAGGCATTTAAATGATCTGATGTATAGATATGCCTATTATTTGATAGAAAAATGTGTAATTGCTGCCAGAACGTTTGATTATAAAGAGTTGGAGGGACGAGGACTATTGCCAGAACATACTGTCAGCGAATTTCTTCGGATTATTGGAATGGATGAGCCGACGATAAAATATGATAGTAGTTTGTTTTTACCTCCCCAACAAGAACGCCTATTACAACGCTATCAATCTAGGAATCGAGGAGTGTAGAACTATTCTATTTCTGTGTACAGCCCCCCACCTGCTAGGCACGTGTTGCGACCGTTAAATTCTAAGGTTAATGACCTGAGAGCACGTCTCTCTCACACACACACATAAAACTTGTGCACGTGCTCTGCTTTTAAACGTTATGAAATAGTTTTTTCACAGCAGGGGGCGGAAGTGTTATTAATATCTGAAGCACTGTCCGGGGCTGGGGGGCAGGGGGGTATATTAACACTGCACGTGCGAAAGAGAGAGAGAGGGCTTTGAGAATCACAGCAGGAGGTGGCAAGTGTGCAGATGCAATTAATAGCTAAAGCGGGGGGCGGGGGCGGGGGGTTACGGATAAGAGCAAATATAGATATAGTAATTGCAAGCAGGTATATATAGATATACAATTGCAAGCATGTATATATAGATATAAAGCTGTATGTTCTATATTTATTGGGAACCTTCTGTGAGAGGTGGGGTCAGGGGGGATAGGTCCTCTCTCATTGGTGCTTGCGGGGGGTCCCCCTTTAATCTATTGGGAATAAAGTGGGGACACATAGGGAAGGGGGGTATGTGACCTTAAAAACAAAATGGCTGCCTGGGACAGGGGGAAGGGTGGGTGTTTACAAAATGTCTGACCTGGGGGAGGGGGAAGGGGGGTGGCCACGCCCCCCTGTCTTCTGATTGGCCGCGGCAGTAGTCTCAATAACCCCTACTCAGATGGTCATCTATTTAGTTGACAGATGGCAGGATGATACTGTTTGCCATTGACTGTGCCAAAATGAAACAATCAAGACTGGAAGCATTACTAGGGGCACTAGGGGGAGCACTAGGGGCACCAGGGGAGCACTAGGGGCACAAGGGGGGCACTAGGGGGAGCACTAAGGGGAGCACTAGGGGAACAAGGGGGGCACTAGGGGGAAAACTAGGGGCACTAGGGGGAGCACTAGGGGCACTAGGGGGCGCTAGGGTAGCACAGAGTGCACATGCCTATGGGTCATATGCATAGAGTTTCTTTGGGACATCACAAAGCAGTGTCATGCTATGAAGAACATGGGGTACCTAGGTGGGTCCCAAACTACTGAGTAAGTGATAATAATGCTCATAAGTCATGGAAGCATGGTCACCCATCCATACACATTCTTGAGTGGACACAACTGAACATTGTTGTCACATAACTGGAATGAGTGAGTAAAGAGAAAGGCTGGTGGGTGGGGTCACGTGATGGAAGTAGAAGTGGTGGTCTCTCTCTCACTCTCTCTACCCTCTCTTTTTTGTTGAAACTGCCTTCATTGAAGTAAAGTAAGGTGATTTTTTACATATATGAACACTATGCACTAGATAGTTGTAAGTGGAAAGCATCTACAAGTGCAAGCATTAGGATGCATTAATTGCAAATAGTACTTACTTTGAATGTTGATGAAGCTGGAGCACAAGACTGGTAGGCACAAGAAGCACAAGACTGGTAGGCACTAGAAGCACAAGACTGGAGCATGTGCACAGTAGTTGGCTGTCTGGTGTGAGAGCAGTGTATGATAACTCCAACAGAAGACCTAGCTTATATACTCTAGCCAGTACCTCCCACCGCCCAACTCGTCAACCCTCGCCCCCCACCCTCACCCTGGCCCAAATAGTCGACAGTTTCCCACCATTTTTTTATTTTTTTTAAATGTTTTTATTTATTTTTTTATTTTTAATTTAAAAAAATTTTTTTTTTTCAAGGTCAAGGTTGTGCCAGGTCGGTGCGCCAGGTGCCCCAAAATGTAACTACTTATATACACACCACAATAACTATAATTTATAACACTCTAGACATGCACCGATTCGACAAAGCATAGTATTGAACCATGGTCAAATTCTTCAAATTCTTCAAATTCTCTTATAGAATTAGAATTTTCTAAATAGAAAAGAATTGGAAATAAGCCACGACTTTATTATTGGTTAGAAATTGGGTAGAGGCAATTTTCTCACTTCATCTGGCAGCATATTAAAAAACTTCATGCCAGATACAGAAAAGCTTTTTCCAAATTTACCGTAGACAAAATAATAGAGTCTGTTGTGTCCTTGTGGCTTATTGATGGACGACATTAGCTGAAGTATATAAATTAATGTTCCTTCTCACAGATACTAGGCACCAATAAATGTTATATACAGTTATTATATTCTTCTCAATAAACAGTGGCTTGCAGTGGTCAAGCCATCCAGCCTGTGATACAACCATCACAGCTCTCTTCTGTAGAAACAATACACTACTTACACTATCAGAGTGACCCTATAATATTGTGCCATCTGTAATGTGACTTTGCAGAAATGAAAAATATGCCTGATGGACAAAGTCGTCAGGCAGACAATCTACCAGTTTGCTTATTAAGAAAATAACCCTACTTAGCTTGATGGCAAGCTGCCCAATGTGAGCTACCCAGGTGAGTTTCTCATCAAGGTGAAATCTCAAGAGTTTATTGGGTTCAGACTAAAATTTAGCTCCTGATTTTAATATTTCAATCGAATATTTAACTAGAGTATTTAAATACAAAAGCTGATAAATGTTACAAATTTAGCTAGCCTGAGCTAACCTGGATGCTATAGTATCGATCTATTCATAATTATTTCTATAATTGATCTAATCAATAGGGATCAGGATCAGGACCATTCTATATGGACCGAGAAACCGTGACAAAAACGTGCAGCTTTGAACTCATGTTAACTTATATTCATCATCCGTCGGAGCCGAATTTCTGTTAATATAGTTTCTTCTGTAAGGTATTATGGGTACGGTACGCGTTTCTGCAGCACTTTTTTGATCCAGTATTGAATGGGCGACTTCCTTGGACTAATAGGAAACTATATTTCATATCAAGTTTCAAGAGACTAGTTTACTTTCGAAAGATATTGCTTGGATGGATAACATCAGGGCTTCACAGAAAAATAAGATTATTTTTATTTTCCACTGGAATGAGAGATTATACTCTCTCAGTTTTCCGTGTCATTTAAAATAAGGCCCTGACATTTCTTAATAAGGTAGACAATCCTAATTAACTGAACAATTGATGAAAAAAATCACGTTTCATCATTCGAAAATAAGTTCAGATTGAACTACTATGGGAACAGTTTCGATGGTGTCGAAATCACATGAAGAAATGAAGAGTAGCTAAGAGAAAACACAATGAAAAATTCAACCTCAATGCAACTTTAACCTAGGCAGGAACCTAGCACCTTTTGTTTGCTGTGGAAAGAGATCATTTCTTGGTATTCCTAGCTCGTGATTTGTGATTGCCCTCTCCTCAACAAATTCTAGTTTACAGATATAATAGATGAGAGTTGCTGTCTCATCTCCAGCTCTCTCAGCACAGTAATAACTCTAGAGAAGAGGGCACTCAAGATTTTGTGTGAAAACGAGGTCTGTTCTCTTGCTATTTTCTTCGTGTTGTTAGTGGATAATGTGTGAAATGTTTCATCCACAAGCTTACATACACTTCATTCATTCTTGTAGGCTACATGACACATACGGTACGTACAAACTAAATTGTACATGGACTTGTTGTGATGATTTTAATTTCGTGGTGGTAAAATAAGGTACTGTAAAATGCAAGTATGCAATTATAATTCATTCCCAGATGAAGCGAATTGAAACATAGTTTCAATGTTAATAAAAAGAGAAAAGTTTTGAAATTTTAATAACTCAGACGAGAGCTTCAATCATGACCGCATTGGTGCTGATGTTTGTGATCAAATAGCAACGACAACACATGAACGAGAATTTTTGTGTAATGCAATTAGCAAAATTATTATCATTGTGATTAGCAATTCCAAAGTTTGTATGGCATATGCAAATGGCATATTATGTGAGGGCTTCATATGTTTCAGAACTTGCAAAACAGTTGGTCGAGCAATGTTAAGTTCATTCTTGCTCATGAAGTGGATTTCTGTGAGTTCAAAAGCACATAATAATTGTTCCTGTGGCGTCATGCCATTTCAGTACAGTCAAACAACAGCGCCAATGCGGTCGTGGATGGAAGTTTCTCTAGGGCTGTTTAGACTTGTTTAAACTTCCCTCCATTCATGAACGTTGGATTAATGTCTCTATCTCTTGTAGTTTGGGAGAATTATTTTTTTAAATATTTTCCTTCTATTTAAATAGTTATGTATAATATGGCTTATAGTATAATTTTAGCATAGCTTTATAGCTAAGACTTTTTTATTAGAGGATTTTGGAATACTTTTTTTTTCCACAAATAAAAGTGTCTATTTCAGAAAAAACCTTGCTCCCCACAATTCATTACAAATAAATTATATCATCAATCAAAATTTAGACTGAATGTGAAAAAAAACTTGTCACAAATTCATTGAAGTTATAACAAAACAATCAGTTGGCAGAACGTTTTCATTGATCATTCCCAATTCCAATCAAAATTCACCCATTAGCGGCGAGGAGATAATTTCAAACCCACGGTTTGAATCAAGATTTTCAGTATTGAACTTCACTAATGAAGCCGAAATTAAATCACAGTTGATGTTTCTAGTGGATTAAATTCATAAATATGCTTATTGGTCAAATGAGTGGAACTGTAACAATTATTTATCCTTTACGGTCAAATACATTTTGGTTTGTTCATTGAGTTATCATTTGTGACTGATGCAGCTTTAATTAGTATGCTGGATGAATCAAAGCGGAGGAAACAGCTTGTTAGACACAGTTTCGATGATTTTGGTGACTCAATGATGATTAATAATTATTATGCTCAAGCTGATCAATTTATTGTAGGTATCATGCTAATAACAGAAGGTTTAATGTGCTATACAAATTCTACAGAATCATTGAGGCTCATTCTAAAAGTAAAAAGTTCAAAAAATTTAATATGGGTCCGAAGATTCTTCGTTAGCTTGGAATGGCTAACGGAAGATTTTGCTTATAATTCAGCTCACCCGGTGAAAAGAGGTCTTTTGGTAAGATAAATAATTAAGAGGCAAATTCAATATTGTTTCTTACAGCTTTTGAACTAATAAATTGAACAAAACAGGTTCCAAAACTATAATTTGAGCAGAAAGCATTATTCCGAGTGGAATAATGTAAATAGTGTAAGTGTTGAATGATGAAAATAAATTAATGGTATTATCACCCACATTTTTCATATTTGGGCAGCAATAACTTTGTTATTTCATCAAGAAACAAATCAAAATTTGGAATAAAACTAAGAAAATTTTATTCTGGACACAACGGTGTGAATAGAGTACACAGGAAGTGAATAAATGTTTGATTAAATGACTTTTTATTAATAATAAAACAACACACTAATCAACCAACAATAACTCTGTTAATAGCACATTGAAAAAAATAAAATCTCTACTAAGAAATCCTGAATTGCTCTGATGTTTCTTAATTGAATAATTATTTCATACAGTAGATGTATTTTACCATTAGAATTGTATAACTGTAAAATTCAGTTGATGTTCTAAAAATCGTAATAAAAAATTGTAGAATCTGAGCGAAGTATTTTGTTAGCCGTTACTCGTTAGTAAAGCATCAAGGACCCAGTTTTATATATACTGTACTTTTTAAATATTTTCACATGCGGATTGAGCGCCCACATTCTCTTCATATCTTCAACAATCATTCTGAAAATTGACCCTGATTTTTCTCCAGCACATGGTCTACTATTCAAAGGCTACTACTTAATTGAAGGCTAACTATAGTTATCAATGGAAACGCATAAGCTCATAGCATAAGCGTATCCAGAAATTTTTCAAGGGGGGGTCCACTTTACCAGAGTTGTCCTCTCACCTACATACAACACTCCTTGACTATCCCCCCCCCTACCGGAAATCAAATCCGAAAACTTTTTTTAACTCACTTTGTAACTACAGCAAGTATCACAGCAGCCGTAGTTCACCAATTTCAACCTAATTCAATTTTTTAATTAAGTATTATACTGTACTACTTATTACACAATACATACTAATGTTCTTTTTAAGATGTTAAAAAGTTGCAAAACCTACAAAATTATATTGTCTCTGTATTGAAAAATGAAGTTGAAACAGCACAGATCAAACATCAAAACTACCACTGATCAGCTTTGATAAGTATTTAAATGAGAAGAACAGAAAGCAACAAATGAGACACCAGTGTACTTTTGAATTGTATGTGGACCATCCAATGTTGGAAAAACCAATACCTTTTTCAATTTATTATTTGCAGAAAATGGTGTTAAATCTTTACATTTATATGTACTTAACAAATCTCACCAGCAAGACTAGTAAGAACTTCTCAAATAAATTATGAGTCAAGTCCCTGAGATTGGATTCAATTTGTTTCAACATAATGAAGAAATCCCACGCCTGATTGATTTCTGAATTATCACAAAATACTGTTTGGGGATGAAGTCGATGTTTCTTTAATTATTAATGTTTTAGCTGTTTTGCGTAAAAGTAATGGATTTTACGCGAATATTTTCTTTTTTCAGCCAAAACAAACTTAAAACGAGAAATCAAAAATCCAATTGAAAAATTGAAAACTAATATTAAGCGGCAGTAATTATTTTATTCACTATTAAAACTTGTATAAATGCAATTTCCGATTTTATGGCATTGTACCAGGACCGAGAACGAAATTATTAATTTTACTTCAACACCGACCGTGATCCACGCAGAAACTGAGCTTCTGGACATTTGAAAAGCTCAAACGGAAGTCTATAAAATCATTTTGTTATTTTATCAAAAAAGAAAGAGAATTCACAATGTCAACATTTTTGCGAGCTATGCTACTATAATAGGTTTTTTCTAGACTAATGACTTCTCCCAGTTTTGTTATATAATTCTAACCCAGTCTTTCTCGATAATGTACCATACATTCAAGTTCTCTCCTCTATCGTATAAAGATAGACTAAACATGCTACAATAACAGCTGCCGTGCTCAGTTCTCAACACTCCAATATTGTAATATTAATTCCGTCTAGATTAAATGCTAAAAATGCATTCTATCTAGTGCTTAGTCATCTCAAATGTTGTGGGGGAGGGGGGTCCGGACCCAGGGACCCCCACCTTGAATACGCCCCTGGCTCATAGTGCTTATCACAGAGATCAAATCCATGGATCATGAAACAAAAGAGTGACATCAATATTTATGCTGCAGAATTCTTGACTGTATTGTAGGCCCTATCTCAAAAACCGTTAATTAATATTAATAAAGGATGAGTGACAGAAATCAATAGAGGGGAAAGGAATGAGCTTTTGAGATGTAATGATGGAAAAGATGATGGGGCTTGATGATTAATGACTTTGCAATGAAAAGATTTAAAAACAGACTGGTTAAGCTTAAGCCGGGAAAGCTTACAGCAGAGCATATTATTTGAGCTAAGCTATTTCAGCCGTATATCAATATAAAATTAGAATACCAATAATATTATTAGTTTCCTCGATTTGGCTGTGTTGTGGAGGGTTTGTTTTTTAGGTGTGAAGCTCACATAGGTTTAATACCTGTGCGTGGGTAATGGGTTGGATGATGATGATGATGATGATGATGATTGATGAGTTGAACCTACAGTTTAAGGTGGGCTTCGATCCAATGGGAAATGGTTTTACAGCAGAGATAGAGTCTTTTTGTTGGCTATCCAAATCGGTCACCATTCCGATTTTATTACTATCGCCCGTGAGTTAATCTTATCTAAGTGAACAGATGCTCGTAGATAATGACTTATCTAATAAATTGATAGTCCACTTACTCATGTGGCAGAAATATCAAATTTATTAAAAAAAAATATCAAATAATACAAACTTTGTATACTGTAACTTGTAAACTAACTAGCGCAGTTAATATGTAACTTCATATGACTTTGGCACTTTATAGTGAAAATGATGGAGTAATGCGGGAGTGAATGAAGTAAGGCAGCAGTTGCAAATGAGTTCATACCAATGCAGCTCGCTCCCTGACCTTTTATCGATTTCCCTCTGAATGAGACAATAACAATACGCACGGGCACGGCTCCTACCCATTCATTCAGTTCAGTCGACCAACCGACTAGGTTCTGTTGTGTACGGGATAGCTTCTGTTGAACAACATTGGTTCTATATTCTATATCAAGGCATGACTACAGATTTAGATTTAGATTTGATTTATTGCCACAAAGAAGATACAATGAAAAAATACAATATATATATTACAATATAAACAATGATAAACAAACTAGCTCACAATGATCATCACTAATTCATGGCAATAGAAAAAATATGGATTGAATCGGCACCAACCAGCAGATGGATAAACACCTTGTTCGCTGGTGGGAGTACTTCAGTTCAGTGAAGATTAATTATTTTGTTTCAACACTGTCCTTTGCAGATTCAACCATTCAGCACGAATGGTAATTATTCTAGATTAGGCTACTTATATAAAAAAAGTAATGTCTCTTCAACCTTTTTCCACATTCAGACAATGTTTCCCATTACTCACAACATACAGAAATTTGGAAGGCATCAGATAAATAAATGTTGGGCTGTTTATCATGGAAGAAGGCCTAATGATGAAACCGAACTAGCCATTACAGACTTGTACATGGCAACCACATAAATGCTGATGCTGCACAGAAATGTTCAATCTCAATTTAAAATGATTTTTTGAGAATATGATTTTAGTATTAAATTGATGACATCATCCTAGGTGGGTGTCAGTTTAAAATAATAACTATTACTATAATAAAAATAACTATAACCATAGTAATTGGTTTAGAATTATTATTTTGAGACTTAGGCACCCTATAAGTACAATAATTGACTTTCAGTTACACTGTTTTATTTTTATTGTTAAGTGTTTACACTGTTTTATTTTTAAGTGATTTAAAATAACTTATTTTGTTATTTATGATAACTATTAGGCTACTCATTATAGGTTATTCAATGACTTAGTATTAAATTGTTTAAATTAATATAATTGTTTACAATTTTATATAATTTACAGTTTTGATGCTCTATTCATATCACTTTGATTCTTTATTTCTTGATTGATTATTGATTCTCATTCATTCAATAACATGTTCATTTATATTGTTCGATAACTTTATCAAATCCATAGATACGATATTGTAATTGCATAACTGACTTTAAAACCAAAGCTAACTCAATATCGAGTATAGATATGATATTGATTTAGCATTGCCAGTAAGCATTGTAATCACAATGATTTTGTTGTATTTTTTTATTCCTGGAAAGTTATAAGAAGTAGATGATTAAACATTTGGGAAGGCGTTTTGACGGTTCTCTGTCATAGAATCGATAGCTCCATCCCCGCTCAGATTGCTTTTAGTAATTCTGTTGCATAACATGGCATCGACCGACCGCGTCCGTAAATAAATCAGGGGCGATGTTGACAACATGCCATCTATTTAATTAATTTCATGCGCGACACCCCGACGAATATTGGCCCAGCTTGCTGCTCGAACCGGTCTATTGACTTAAGCAGCATCTGTCAATATTTCCACGATTAGCTTGGGTCTCTAGTGCTTTGCTCAACTCACTACAAGTACTGCAGAACGAAAATTGTCCAGTTTATTCAGCAGCCCTCCCGCCTTGAGAGCTGAACACCTCGGCTTCGTCGTCAGTCAACGGACCAGCGAAAATGTCAAGAGAAAATCTAATTTCCTCCAAAGGCTTCGGTCTCTAGTGGAATTTCAATTTTACAACATTCAGACCCGGGAGACGTATTCTGAGTGTATATTCTAGCAGCTAGTAAACAGGACGATTTCTGATCATCTACATACTGAACGTCTTGTGAGTGAAAGCATTTGCCTGTGAATTTATATTTCAATATTCATTTACCGTCGCATTCGATGTTACTCAAAATGTATTGCTCAACCTTGGAAAACCTAAATATTCGAGCTTGAAGACTATATTATAGGTATTAAGGAAGTAATCATAGTAGTTTGAACAGCGATTCTGTAACGACTGTCTTAAATTGAGCCACAAGTGAGATAAAGAAAGAAAGAAAGATTTTATTGCCAATCAAAAACAAAATTATACAAAATGAAAAAGACTAAGATAGATGCAGTTAAATAATACCTAAACATCTTACGAGTGGCTTAAAGGCTTAATACACTATCTTTTCTTCGACTACCAATATACAGACAATATGAATCCACGCTTTAACTTTGATGCCGTGAATCGGCCCAACCCTGATGTTGTTGACTAAGAACGAGGCGCCTAACCCCATTCTCTCGAAAAGACAATTTAGAAAACTGATTTGATTTCAAAATGGTCAAGATAGCTTAATATCCATCATGAAACTGCTTGGGAGAAATGCTGTGTCCTCACATTGTTCTAGAGCCCGTATTGAAAAGTGACTCCCATGTCATAATACCTTAATAATAAATTATAATTTGATTAGGCATCAATAAAGTCACTTGATATGGAATTTTTTCAAACTCTTCTACTTTATAACGTGGACGTAAATAAATGTAGTTGTACTCTATGTAGGCTGCATGCGGGACTAATAACCTGAAATATGTACTTAAAATCGTGGAATCTGTTAGATGTGAATTTATATTAAGCTACTTATATAACTAACATGTTCAAACATTTGAAATAAAATGTGAAGTCAATAATAAATTATGTTTAGAATAATCAAGTTGTAAATTTTACTCATATTTTCCATGAATAGTAAAGCAGTTGTGAAATATGTCGAACTATTCCACTTATTCAGTGGAATTGACGAATTGTAAATCTTCTTAATCAAAAGTATTTGTTATCAAATACCTGATAACCAAGTCTTGAAAACCAAACGTCTTAATTTAGTTCCGTACCAAAAATCTCAGTCACCAAAATTTACCTAAGTTATCTCAGTTACCCAAAGACTACGTTATTTGGAGTCTTAGGTTCCAAAATCCTGACTTACGATAGTCCCAGTTACCGAAAGTCTTGGTTACCAAAAGTATAGGTTACCAAGGTCTTGAATATATTTTATTTTCAAAAATGTACATTTTAAATGGAAACGAGGAAAATACAGAAGTCAAGACAAGCCTGGGCGAAAAAAGTGAATTGGTGATGACTTTTAACCTGAGGTTGACAATAATGAGGATAGAGGGAGTTTGGGGAGCTCGAAGTGAATAAATTGCTCTATTTGCCCAGTATAGCAAATAAGGCTCATTCCTGCTGCTGAGGTTCACAGGTGAGACGGTTTTCAGAAGCTTGTTTGTAATTCAAATGAGACAAACTGAGTTCCATATTAATTTAGAGGTGCCTTGCAATCAAATCTGGAAGTGCCAGGCGTCGAGTTCGTCTTGGGAAGTCGAGAGATCATGATGCCACTAAGAACGAGCATTTTTAAAAGGATAACTTGCTGAGAAACGGGAGCTCTGAGAAAACAAAATAGTGGATCCGTCCATGAAAAATCTCTTTAAAGGAAAATTCTACACATTCTTCAATTAATATATACTAGCTTCCTCATAGTTCAACTGAGGTTTCTATAAATTTTGGACTTTAAGAGTCAAATATAAAAATAGTTACGATGAATAATAGAAAGACACTATAGCATCTAGAAGAGTTGTAACTCAGACTACCTCAAATAAAAAAAAAGCTCATTCATCTCAACTATAAACAATAATTTGAAGGTTGCTCACTCCAATCATCCATATTTTATTTATCCAGTGCAACCGTGACTTTTTAATTTTGGATTGTGTTTGAATCTTTTTTTAAATTCCGAATCGTTGTCAAATTAGGAGGAAAAATATGGGTGGATTTTATAGGATCTGTGAACCAAGAATAAGAAACTGTGCCGATATGCATAAGCAGGCTTTAAGCCCAAAACTGATTTCTTGTCAACATTTAAACTAGAGAATCGAAATAGTAGACTAGGTCACAAGGAAATTTAAATTGAGAAAAAACTTTTTTAGCTGAAGGCTATTAATGTGAAAGTAAACTCCAAACTAAGCCCTTGAAACAATTTAAAAGGTCTTGTTATTAGAGACTCTATTGTTATTCTGTCTATGTATAAATCTGCGAAAAAAAGAAAAATAAGCATACGGCTTTTGTTGGTGGGGAGACCCTTACGGGTAGTTCCACCTCACCGTTTGAGCCATGTTATGGGGAACATGGCAGACCTACTATTTTAGGTAGGATCCGAACCACCGAGTAACTGATAAAAAAGCTTATAGCATAATGTCATTGAAGCACGGTCGCCCATCCAAGCGTAGTCTTGAGCGCTCGTTACTGAACAACACGATCGCAAAAAAAAACACGAAATACTTGTTGAACAATCTAGTATCAGAACTGACAATGTATTTCTGTTTAAATTATGATTTTTACTCACTTGTACTCCAGTATGAATAAGTAAAAAAATAAATATCAAATTTCTTTTGAAACTTTCGAGTCAATATATTTCTGAAACGGCTCATTGACCGAGCGAAGTGCGGTCTATGTTACGAGCCTTATTCATATGAATAAAGTTATCATGCATATTTTTTGTTTCATTTCTAGTATTTCAATCAAGTATAATAACTAGTGATTACTAAGTAAATTATATACAAATTTAAGTAATATTATTTTATAAACTTATTCATCAGACATCTAAAATCTAATTTGAGCAATCATCTGTCTCGTAAATTGAAAACACAGCCTTTTAGATGTGATATGGAGTGAGCTTTTGTGAAAAACAGACATGAAGTAGACTGCGCGAATTTAATCAAGGGTTAGGTCTGATGACTGTGTTCAATTTTGCGATGGTGATTATCATTGTGTACATCGAGTATGTTGCTTTGTGCAAGCACCCTTATTCTTAGGCGTGAGGTTTGCTGTTCACAGAACTAATAGTATATTGAATGCAACATGCGTTGCCATGGCAACTGTTCAAAATACAAGTACAGTTCAAGTGAAAGGATTTTAGATGCCTTCACTTGGCGTTACAGAGAAAGGTTTGACCCAAGGACTTTATAAGCACCCTTATTCTTGTGCGTGAAGTCTACTGTTCACGGAACTACTAGTATTATGACGTTAAAAGAAATCTTAGCAGTTGGTGAAGAGGCCTATAGGTAGAATTATTGATAGACTATTTAATTTCAGCGTCGGTTCTTGGATACTCCGATGTTTCGGTTTATTTCTAGGTCCACGTCTTCGAATAATTATGGTGTGCTGATCAGCGCTGGTCTTGAAATGAGGCATGGTCAGTTGTCATGGGGGAAAGGGGAGGGTGAATAGGGGAAGGTGGAGAAGTGAATCCACAGGTGCGCCTGCCGGCTCGGCTCGGCCAATCCGTCAACCAGGCGCAATGAATAGAATAGAAGGCCAACAGAGGTGGACAAACAGGGAGCAGTTGAGTGCAAGCACAGAACTACAGGTGAGCGACGCTGCTGACGCTCTATCGATCGACCAGGCGTCGCGTCGCGTCTCGCCAGGTGTCATGGTGCGCCCGTCTCTTCTTCCCAAAACTGCTTCTTTATTGCATTATTTTATTGTCATCGCCTCACATCGCCTACACAGCTTGCCGCAATTGACCGAATAAAAAGCACGCTAGTAGTCAGCCGACTATAAATTGCACCTCTAGAGCAGTTTGCACAATCTAGCAGAGTTTTATAGCTAAATGTAGTTTAGCTATATACGCTTTTTACTCTTGGATACTCCGTTGTTTCATCTTAGCACTAAAAATAGTTGTTACTCATGTACACTATTCCTGTTTCAAAATGCGTTTAGATGCAGGAAGCTCATAGAACAGCTGTTTGTTTTCCATAGCAACGAGATATTATTTTTTGGCTCAAAATTTTTATATAAAAATGTAATATTATAAACTATTTTTAACTGTTTGTAGTGTTTCGCTTCAAGTGAACTTTTCAATTGATGGTCGATGAGTGAAAAAAATAATTTCGTTATTTTTCGCGTGAAGTTTTCTAGCAAATTTAAATTTTCAGTCAGTGTTAACCTCAATGTTTTGAACAATGTAACATATTCAAAATTTGCGAAGAGAGTAGTTTTGGACTTGAGTCTGTCGCTCCTTCAAATCTTTATATAAAATAGGCGAACATGTTTTTTTGTGATGACAACTCCGTGGTTTCTCGACCGATTTTGTTCGTTTGAAAGATCTCATCGAGTAGATCTTTGATAAGGTCTTACATTTTGAAAAAAGTCATCGTGGACATGATGAATGATCGATCAAAGTTTCAATTTTTGCCATTGCTTCAACATAGGGATCGGTGAGCTGAAAATTTTCACATTCCAACTTATGATTTGATGATCAGCTGTTTTGAAACAAACAGTTTATTTTTCATTGTTCATTCAAAGAGAGAGGGTGGGAGGATAGGATAACAAGGAAGAGAGAGAGAGAGAGAGGATAGAGAGAGAGAGAGAGAGAAAAGAAGAAGAAGGGGAAAAAGAAAGAGGAAAAGATGAAGAAGACGAAGGCGAAGAAGAAAGAGGAGAAAAAGAAGAAGAAGGGGAAGAAGGAGAAGTCGGAGAAGAAGTAGAATAAGAAGAAGAAGAAGAAAAAGAAGAAGAAAAAGAAGTAGAGGAAGAGGAAGAAGAAGGAGTAAAAGAAGAAGTAGAGGAAGAAAAGAAGAAGAAGAAGAAGAAGAGGAAGAAGAAGAAGAAGAAAAAGAGGAAGAAGAAAAAGAGGAAGAAGAAGAAGAAGAAGAAAAAGAGGAAGAAGAAGAAAAAGAGGAAGAAGAAGAAGAAGAAAAAGAGGAAGAAGAAGAAAAAAAGAAGAAAAAGAAGAAAAGAAGAAGAAGAAGAATTAAAAAATTTCTTTAGCACAGGTGTGTTAAGAAAATTTTATATTTATCAGCTGATAAAGAATTGAAAAATGAAATTTTTGCCAGCACAGGTATGTTAGAAAAATATTATATTGATCGGCTGTTCAACAATACTGGAAAATATATTTTTTATTCAGATAGCCAGCCATGTGATACTTTTCCATTGTTGACTGGGCATTGCATCAGGGCGTTTGCGTCGGGGGAGCAGCTGGAGAGCATTGATTTCATAATTCGAAGTACTGTATTTCATAATTCAATCTGGAAACTCCGTGATAGTCAAAGGTAAGTGAAAACCTACACTAATAACAGCAATACAAAATTTTCTTTTCAAGCTATATGAGATCAATAGTACTTAGTACAATCTTTTAATTTTGGTTAGCTATTTATATAAAGATAGGCAAACAATAATTGTCAATTGGCAAAGTTGGAGTATTCCTCCCAGAGCCCGTGTTTGGACACGGCCAGCTCTATGTTGCTGCCAGTAGAGCAAGATCTTTTGCTGGGCTGCGCTTTTTTGTGGAAGATACTTCGGAGCAGGGTCACCTGAGGAAAGATTATCGTATCTACACAAAGAATATTGTTTATCATGAACTGATTTGAGAAACAAATGAAATTATTGAAAATTTAAAAAGTGTACTTATTTAACCAGAGTGTTCAAGCATTTATTCCAGATTCAATGCAAAATAAAAAGCATTGATGTTTACTGAGAAATGGAGAAAATTAAGGAACTCATAGCATCATACTGTAGTATTCATATAACTTGGCAGCGTGTAGCAGATGGGACATGCTGCATCTGAACCCAACATACTGCTGCCAAGTTATATGAAAACTACAGTAGGCATCTTTGATACCCACTTAGAAATGGAGCAACTCATACTGTGCTTAAACTTATCATCATAGGCAATGCTGTCGTTCAGTATGTAGAACATCTACATTTGGAATGTATTTTACAAAGTTTAATAAAGTCGCACATTCGTGCGACCCGGGATAACCTAGTTCATTGTAATTTTGTCACAAGAAATAAATAACATGATACGTCACTGTGGTGATAATATATCATTATAGATGATACGCCGATATGTCTCAAGCCAAAGCAACAGGTTAGCTCTGTATCAAACTATCAATATTACAGTTGCTAATTACCCAGCGTCATGCGAGCTTACTTATCGTATGTATTGAGCTCTTCCTGTAATACATTTTTCTAAAGAACTTAACACAAAACTATGCAGGTGCGTAGAGCTAGAAAGTTGCTAAATATATATTTTACTTATAAAAAACACTAAAAGTTCACATCATCAGTGCAACAAAAAAAATGTTTTTTTTTTGTGAATTTCTCTTTTCAAACAGATGAATGTACAGCATCAACACTGTATGGTATTTCACTCACCCTTCCAAATTTCGTAATTTTGAGACAGCTAACATAAGTTATCTACCAGGAAGGAAAAACTCCCAACTGAGTTCCCGGGTAGGATCGGGTAAAATGCTAGTAATACATAACTGACTATACTGTCCACCCGTGCTTTGCTGCGGAGCTCCAGGTATCCTGGTGATAATTCTGTTAAAAATCACGTTAACTTGATAAATATCACTAAATCCCTCTAATAATCTAGTAATACATCGATGAATAGGAAGACTTGCTGTCCAAAACATCTTATTTATTGCTTTATTTTTTCTGCTAATAAAAAACTTCGAAGTTGCTTTGTTTCTTGTGTACATCTACAGCATTCAAAGTTTTTTAAAAGATGTATGCTGCTTTAATAGGAAGCATCTCAATAAAATTGACCCACATTTTTTAACTCAAAAATCCAGATGTTAGATCATGACCAAGTTTAGCCAGAAATTCCACTTTTTATTACAATTACCAATTCTGTTTGAAAGAAGCTTATCAATTTAGAAGTTGTCTTTAAAAACGAAAGACCAAATCAGTCCTGCAATCCAAAAAAATAAAAAAAATTTAATTTCGTTTGAGAATTTAAAGCCGTAGTTATAGAGGTCAAATCGCTTCAATAAACGTTTATTAAGGTACAGATTGAGTAAACATAGAACCAATTTACCAATTTGTACCAACATAAAATATGTATGCTGTTACATGCATTGGGTAGCTAAGTATGAAGCAATATGTGTCTGACATGGTGTCAACAACTTTATCGATTGTTTTGATAAGTTTAAATTAGTTGGCCTAATTATATAGGTTTTCTGATTAAACATATATTTCAGTTAAACATGCCCGCGCAAGTGCATAAGTAGTGCGTGTGTGTTTGTTGAACGTGGTTGACAGTCTCTTTAATAATTTAAAGTCTGAGTCTTTCTTGAAAGACCCATGAAACTGTTAAATCCTCTCATCTCGTATTCAGGAGAGTATTATGTAGGCGCAGGTCCGTAAATTTGTTTTGATGGTGTTAGTATTCCTTGAAGCTTCCCAATTTGCATCTATATTCAAGTTAGCGATGCAAAATCATCCCGTCGGATTGGTCCATTTGTAAGTGGCTCTAGTCGAAGCTTTGATTAGTGAGAGCAAATTGTGGAATCTACTCCTCAAATCTAAATATAAATGTCAGATAACGTGGGCTTTTCCCCAGCAATTAATTGTTATAAATTAATATTTTCTTCTTCTGATAATAGTATATTGATAACATTTTTCCATGCATGTATCTTGAACCTGTTCAATTTCAATATTATTAATCAAGATACTTTCCATATTCGTTGCAAATAATAGGTGACAGAGCATTCGCTATTACAAAGACATAATATCACAGACATATACCAACAAGCAGACCTTCAAACAAGATTTTATACTTATGTTTTTAAGCTGGCAGTAGTCTATAAAATTCAGAGATTTTGATAATTTCTTTTTATAATTTAGAAATAATCTAAACTAAGATATGGAAATTCCACTGTTCGGCAAAAATCTCAAATTCCTAGGAATTTCCAAAATAGGATGGGAAGTGAAGAAATAATAAGCTATGGAAGCTAGTTGATGTCACTTGAGTACACATAAAATAAATCATCATCATTAAATGCATAATTCATAAAATAACTTATTCATGAAACTAATTCGTAACATAACTCATTGGTCCCCCCCCCCCGCCCCAAAAAACTCCATGTTGTCTCTCTCTCTCTAACTTTCTCACATTAATACAATTATTGGAATAATTACATTGGAATACTTTCTGACCTAATCAACATCTATTGTTCTGCCAATGTCACTACGTGTTTAAAAATAAATATACTAAAAAGTAAAAATATTCTTTGAATCAAATGAAACTTGTATATCTCACTCTACTAACATTAAAACCAATGATTGTGACAAGGATACCTTGCATTTTGCAGTTTATTTTTGAGCAAGGAATTTTCTGTGACTGTGGATGACTACTGTCTAGGCTACATGATGTGCAGTTGTGAGCACCTGTCACGTCTTGACGGGAAATTCTCATTCTCGTGCTTCACGACTTCCTACTCCTGCTCCCGCCAGCTGGCGTTGTCATAAATTCTCTTCTACGCGACTGAATGGCGAAATCTTGTTACGGAAATGTATTGGAAAATTTCGAAGCATCCACGACAATAATTTTCCATAAGCTATGTACAGGAGAAGGAGGTTTTATTGTAAAGTGCTCCAGTGCTCAACACTTTTCAGTTCTTGACGACATGCTGATATAGGCCTATTGTTGCTTAATACTTATTGTATAAGCTTGACTATTACTATTGTATAAGCTTGATACTTATCTGAAATTCCTTGCTAATTAAAGCTGAAGTTTACATTGTTATCAAGAGATTAATTGAAATTAACTTTTCAATATAAACTTAATAAAACAACTTTTGAATGGAAATTAACTCACGTTATGGCGTGACGGCCGTTTCGCTCTGTTGTCTAGAGCATCGTCAGACGACCCACAGTACCCTGTACTATGGGTCCTGTACTATGTACTATGGGTACTGTGGGTCGTCTGACGATGCTCTAGACAACAGAGCGAAACGGCCGTCACGCCATAACGTGAGTTAATTTCCATTCAAAAGTTGTTTTATTAAGTTTATATTACATATTAGTGGAAACAAGATGGATCTTCAACATCTTAACTTTTCAAGTGAATTCAACGACTTGCAGTCAAATTTTTATATAGAATAAGTAGTATTTTACTTACTCTGTAGGCCGAACGTTTTCGAGTTGTTAAAACCCATCTTTAAATTTAACTGCAAATCGTTGAATTCACTTGAAAAGTTAATATTAACAACGCAGTTCGTCATGGAACAAGAAATCCAAGAATAATTGATTTTGTTTCTTTCCAAAACACTGCTTCCTGCGATCAATGAATAAGTACAACTTGTCATGGATGCCTATCCCCCCTGAGCTATATGCCGCCATTCCTCAAAAGCTGGCTGATTCTCCTCCTCTTCCAGATATAAACAATAAGCAGCTCTTTTCCAGAGTAATAATAAAGCCGCACACATCAGAAACTAATTGAATGGTAAAATAAGTTTTCTATATATATATATATATGAACAATGATGATTATTATTATTAGTACAATATATATAAATTACTTGAATTTTTATATCAAATGCTCAAAACGGCTGCTTCGCTCAGTACTGGATGCATGAATTTCATGCTAGATTTTCTGCTCTTGAGAAAACGACTTAAAACTCAAAGCAGTGAAATCAACAATAATAAACAGACTTGATTTAGCCAGAATTCATTCCAATGATGTTTGGATTTGTTGTCGGTAAGTAAGCCATCTTAATTCAACAAAACTATTTACAGATAATGTTTATTAAACAGATAGCTATTACAAATAGATATGAGATCATTGTTGACAAAATTTTCAATAAAATAAGTAGGGGACAAGCAATCAGTGCTAGCATTGCTGTAACTGATACTGTAGAAAAATCATGGATAACGGTACCTTATCTTGGCTAAGTATCTGAAAAATTATGAAAAGGAATAAAAAACAACGGTTTTGAAGTAGCTTTTCAAACAAAACCTATTTTAATGAGTTTGTTCGGGCGTAGTAAAGATGAAATTTATATCTGGAATAAGAATAGAGTTTATAAATTGAATTGCAGTGCTTTTAATGCCTTTTATGTGGATCAGACCAGTAGCAGTTTCAAACGAAGAATGAATGAACATAATTGAGATTGAAACCCCAATTGGAAAACCCAAAAAGAAGACTCAAATTTTGAAGATCATCTCATTATTAATGTACACAAGTTCATGGCCGAAGAGAATGTTGAATTTCTGCATTTGGTTGGCAAAGGCGGACAATTGAACATTTTAGAAGCTTTGGAGATGATTAGGTTGGTAAAAAACGATTCCAATCCTCGTTTCAACGATCAAATTTATTTCAACCAACTCAATTAAACTAGCTTGGTTTTATTAAAAATTCGGGCCTACATTTTAATAACAGTAGCCTACTTTCGTGTTTCTCGGTTGACCTTGACTGCATTTCAGTGAGCTTCAATTTTTTAATTTCAAATTTTAATTTTTTTACTTGTGTATTGTTCTTGTTTGTTGCTTTCTATGTGTTCCCGGTTTTTGGTTCCTAATTTTGACACTTATTTTTGCTTGTTGCTCCTCCCACCAGTGGGTGTTTTGGGCGTATATGATTATTGGCTGTATTGCACCAGTTGCAATGCATGGCAAATAAATATGATGATGATAGTGCTCAAATTGGAATTAATAGTTTATCTCAAATATTCTATAGAAGTTGAAAGATCTAAAATAATCTCAGCGGCCAGCTTTTTGGTCAAATTTTATTGCTATCGTTTCTGAAATACGCCCCTCCCCACCACAATAATAAAATCCCTCAAAATTCGATTTTATGGCGCTCTGAGTGCCATGTTTCTTCTATTTGGACACCTCTGCAACTTGTTGCTTATGCATCTTTACAAGATATTGACTACTTCACAAGATAGTAAACCTGTCGTAAAATTTTCATCATTCTATTCAGTGATCTGCTGACCAAGAGTTATGTTACATAGCCCTTCATTAGAAAGGTCTAAATGTACATCAAATAAACACCGCTAAAGACTTCATCTACGACATGATTAATTGATTACCCTATGATTATTACATTATTTTTATAACATTCTATCATTTTTATCAGATATCTCCATTACAGTATGTTTTTTTTTCTAAATTAGTTCTGGATTATTAACATTCGATTAAGAATTTCCAATACAAAATTTTGAATTGAAAGTATTAAAATTAGTCGAACTGTCAAATAAGAATCTTCAATCATCATTGTCTATTAGATGAATAACTCATGAGTTTTATGAACTAAAAAATAATAATAAGTGATAAAATATCGGAATAGCAAATTATGTTGAAACATCTGAATGTTCTGAATGAGATAAATAACTACAAAATGATATCACATTCCATTCATTTTTCGAATAAGTAGGCGGGGAAAAAAGGGGAGTTGAAAAATATTCATACCTTTAAAATACCGATATATTTTGAGGTTAATAGGAAAACGTTAATAGAACCTTGGCTAAAGGCAGTATTCCTATTAAACTTGTTTGTAACTTATTATTGTATTTTCAAGCTAGAGACTCCTCTCCAATAGGCTACTCTCAGTTCGCGCTGAACTGGACTCTTAAACTTAGCCTAAGTTTAGTGATCTTCTAAGTGCAGGCATAATGACACTGAGAAGTGGAACTTTGTAATTTATTAGCTTCATTTGTATCATTTTATAAACAGTCCTTGATTCTATCTACTACAATGTTTGTGAGCCACCCTGTAAAGTAACTATGTACTTCACTAATTTGTTGATGTTTCTCAAGTCAGTTTGTTAACAGTGACTTGTAAAGAGTAGTCAAACAGCGCCAAGATAACGTCTTTCCGAGTGGTAAAACGAAAAAGCATTTATGAGTACCGGTACTCTACTTTAGTTGTGTAAAGACCGTTAAAGTAATGCTGCTTCCGTACACTTACTAGATGTTACGTGTGATGAATATAGGCAGATGATAAGAGAGTATCAGAAGTTTATAAGGGTTAAATTTGGAGTTTATAGTAGAATTTGAATAAACTTTAGTTTTACTCTTCTAGTTGAATTGCTTGAATGAACTGTAACAGTTTGCATCACACGTACAAGAGTATATTTTATGGGTATGGATATAGCAGTACTCCTACAACACGTGTTTTTAAAAGGCTTTCACGAATGAAAAATCCATAGATTTGCTCCATTAGATCTGCTTTATTAGGAGAAAATTCGGACTGAATATTGATCTGGTTATAGTGTGCCAAAAAGCATAGATAAGTATTTTATCAAAGACGATAAGAAAAACGAAAGAAAATTGAGAATTTTCCCCATTAACTACTTCTTTCTGGTTTCGCGCTGTTTAGAACAAAAACTTTTTTATGTTGGTGAAATGTTGCTTCAATTCTCAATTTCTTAACAAGTAAAATGACTGCTATGAAACGTGAGTGGAAGACTCATCATTCTATTCTTCCTTATTATATATATTCTATCATGTGAATAATAAAAACTCGAAACAAACCTTTTAGTTGTATAGTTAGTTTTGTGACATTTCTTTTCATTGAAGTAGCGAGATTTCACAACATTTTCCTATAGTTTTATTGGTTGAGGGATATTTCAAGGTTTTTGCTTTGTATTAGAGATGGAACTTCAACCCTTAAAACAGCTGTCAATTGATTTCATTCATAAAATATAATTATTGTGGCTATGATTATTTGAGGACAACAGGAATTAGTATCGAAGGGAAGGAAATACTTAAATAAAGTTTTTGTAAAAATGAATTGTTTTTAAAAAAATAACTGTATTAGTAATATATTAATAATTATTATTTTCGGAAATAGTTTCGGCAAAACATTAGTTCATGTGAGTAATGATTAGTTTTAAATTTACAAAAAAAAGACCGGGATCGTTATGCTTTATAGATCTTATTATGATAAAATTAGCAGAAATGAGACATTGATTGACTAGGCATGCTAACTGCAAAGGACTCTGTACTTTATAGGAAATTATTAATAAATTGTTGCTATATTAAAAATAAATATTAATTAGCATATTCCAATTGTGTTTTGCTGCGTGTGTCAACTTTGTCACCGAATATTAACACAGAATGTCAACAAATTCACAGATATTGTATTGATAATTATAATTATGCAAATATGAATAGTTATCCTTATAACTGATTCCAACTTTGAATGTTAATCTATTATTCATATTTATCTTCAATTAACTTCCACATTTTGTAACCTGACTATATTTATATTTTTTTATTAATACATAAATGAAGCCATGATGGCCGGTTGCACAGACACCAATCAACCTTTAATCCATTATTATAATCCATTAATCCATTATTATAATGGCCAAACTGAACCCAGATCAGGGAAATTTCGTTGCGAAAAAAACAATCAAGATGTGAAAACTGATTTCAGATTAATTTCTACTGGATAAACTGGTTTATTTAAACGGCCAATTTTCGAGAATTGAATCACTGATCCCCGATCAATAGCTCTATCGCCGCATATACTACACGGCTCTTGGATACATATGGCTTAACTGCGAGTTTACATTGGAAGTAAATCATTTTATCTTGATTTTTTACTAAGAATTATCTCATAACTTAATTATATCACACACATTCATAACTATGAGATGGAAAACAACTTTTTTTTTTAAAGTTGTAATGTTGCCATATAATGTAACTTCCTTCAAAATAGGATTCCTCCAAAACTGGCCAGCTTTTTTACAACACCAATTTCGAATCAGAAAGATCTCAGGTCTAATGATCAGGGATCAGCTGTGCGGATCAACTGGTCATAGATTAATCTTTTTTGTCGCCTTCATCACCAAAATTGGATATAAAAAAGGAATTTTACATGACAAAGGAACCCTCTTGTTACTTGATTGAGAGAATTTCAGTTCTACTATTAGTAAAATAAGCAAATAGTAGGCCTATATGAATATATTGGTACAGTCATAAATGAAGTAAATCTTAAACTACGAAATAGAATCTCTAAAGCTAGTCGAGCTTTTTGCAACTAGATACTGTATTTTTGGGTAGAAAGAAGTGAGTACCACAGTTGAAAGCAGTTTATAAAAGTATTATAGAACCAATAGAGCAACTGTCAATGGAACAGCTGGTCCTTAAAAAGATACAAGATATTAGTAGAGTAAGGGCAGTGCTAGCAATGAATTGCCAAGGAAAAACGGCTGGCATTACATTGAGAGATAAAATGAGAAGTGACCGGATCAGAGAAGAAATAGGAATGAAGGATGTGAACGATGTAAAAGATGAAAACCAATAAGGATGTTTGGGGGCAAGTCACTACTTCCAAAGAATGGAAAGGAAAGTAAAACAGTTTGTGAACGTGGTTGTACGAGGAAGGAGGAGGAGAAGAATTCCCTTATATTCATATGATAAGTACCTAGCATAAGAAGATTGGGAGAGGAAAGAGGCAGTCAAATGAGTAGACTGACAGCGGATCGAGATAACTGGAGGAGGATATCCGAGTCTACCACGACGCCGAGGCAACACAAACTGGGGAGAGAAAAAGAAAAAGTTTTTTGAGAAAATGTTCAAGTTTATCAATATCAATCATTGGAATGAGAATTATTAGGAGTAATAATGTTTTGTATGAAAAATTAATAACTGATGCCGTGTAACTGTACTAATATGCAATGAATTTTTCAAGAATATAAAGGGGTAGAAAGTAAGTTCTCCCGGATATTAGAGGAAATGGAAGCGAGGGAACATTTGCAGCGGGAATTTATAACGTAGACACACATGGAACATGTTTTTTTTGTGAGAGGCCCGTCACGAGAATTTACAGAAGGGGATTCTCGTTCATATCCTTATGAGGTCGGTTGCTTGTACAAAGCAAGCGATGCGTGTATCAATCGTTCGCATACATCGCTGCAAGTCAGAGAGCCGCTTCCTTTTGGTTGGAAAATCAGAAGAAAGAGTTTTCTCCGTTTTTATTTGAATGGAAAAACGACTCGGTCGTTCTGGCCCGGCCAAAGAATTGTTTTTCACAAGAAAGAGCGCAGCAGAATACAGTAGAAAGATGGGATTCCCTCATTTTGTCCAATTCTGAATTTATGGCTTGCGACTTTATAAAACTTCTATTTCGACAATCACTCTTCAAAATAAAGAAACTTCTACGGTTCATCAAAATCTGAGTGAATAATTCATGAGATCCCCAGAAAAATTCTCACATTCCAAAGTCCCATTCAGCAATCCCGTAATAAAAAACAGTTTACAAACTATGCGGAAATCATTTACATAAAAAACTAAATTAATTTCGACATTCCATTATAAATTAAGCTGAAAACAAAGCTGAGTATGCGATCCTCGATCATTTATTTTAAAATAATCTTTGTTTATGTATTATAATAATTTATTATTGGCGTTCTTTTCACAGCAAAACTCGAAATTTTTTATAATGAATAAGTAGAATTTACTTACTCTGTAGGCCGAACGTTTTCGAATCTTGGAGCTCTGAAAATGGATCTCCAAGATTCGAAAACGTTCGGCCTACAGAGTAAGTGAATTCTACTTACTCTTCTACTTATTCTAATTCTACTAACTATACTAATTCTACTTATTCTTAATAAAAAATTTGACTGCAAGTAGTTGAATTCACTTAAAAAGTTAATATTAACAACGCAGTTCGTCATGGAACAAGAAGTCCAGGAAGTCCAGTTCATAAAAATTCGTGTATAGATTTGTAAAACTGGCAAATTTGAAAATATTCTATTTTGCTACAGTGACAATCAACACTTGCTTACCTCGTGTGAGAGGCTTTTGTTCCAAGAAGAATGCAAATATTACAATACATAGATTATTGAGAATAATAGTTGATAGTCAACTGGTGTGCTTTTCACAAAGTTTACTAAAAATATCAATCAGAACACTATTTCTAGATCATATTCTTTTTAGAATGCTTCTGTGGTATTAGTAATAATATAAATGTTGAGGTAATGCAACGAGCATCAGTTTGATGTAAGCCGTGAGTAGTTGGTTGAATGAGAGCTCTCGAAATACGATAATAGTCAAATACACAAAATTATTCAGTCAGCACCCAGAATCGAACCATGAAACCATAATTTCCGGTCAAGATTCGTCGATCGATTCCCGGATCTGACTAAATATTTTTGTATAGTCGCGTTTATAGATTTTCATAAGCTGATCAATGAAGTCGTCAATGCCCGCATTAGTGGAGGTCTTCGGCATAATTTATAGCATTCAATTGAAATTCCAAATTAATTCAACTTGTTAACATTTAGCAGTTTAATGTGCTGTAACATTCTCCAAAATGAGGCTTCATTCACTCAATACGTCTGTATAACTATGTTGCAGTCTACAACTTTTTACAAAGGAATACAGTTTTGAAAATCATGTTATAGAACGTTTTTGTTGAAATGATAAGCTTGACTTACCTCAAAAAAAAAAAAAAAAAATCGAAATCATTTTTATTTTGCATATCAAAAATAAAAAATACATCACTTGTTACAGCTTCCTTCTCAAAAGAACAGATACAAAATATAAAAATATATATATAAAAAAAGCTTATTATTATAAGGCAAACCAAAATTTCTACTTACAAAAAAGAACAAGTCTTTTTGTCTGTAAGTAGGAGCGCAACAAATTTTAATTTTTATCAATCACTACAATGAGCTGCTAATAATAGTTGGAATATTTGACAGAGGGCTACATGTAAGCATTTTTAATTTTCCACCCACAGATCGTACTGCCAAGAAATTTTTTTTTTTTTTTATTTGAGGATGAAGCCCACATAGGTCTGAGACCTGTGCGTGGGTAATGAGTTGGATGATTGTGATTTATGAGTTGGACCTACAGTTTTAGGTGGGTTCCGAACCACCGGGAAGTAATTTTCAGCAGAGAACAGTGTCTTTTTTGCTGGCCAATCTAATCGGTCACCGTTACAAACAGGACCTACGAGAACGCAGCTTATCTATCTGATTGAACAGATATCTGCTACGGCTCGCGGCTATCACTCTTCTATTTAAAAAAAAGAAGTCTCTTCTATTTAAAAACATCTGGTTTGTTTGAGATTAAACTTTTTGCTCGTAACAATGTAAATGCATGAGAATGAGTCTGATGTAAACCGTGAATGGTTGGTTGGTGCTTGGTTGAGGGCAAATTAGAAGTTCAGCAACCCTTCTCTTGTACCGGCTTGTCTTTGGGGATGCTATTCCATCCCCACAGAGAAATGTTAAGACTGTTACAAGTCTGACAAGCTTCACAACTAATTAGCTTCAGAAAGGGGGAAAAACTCTTGTTTCATGAGAATATGATCATCCTCGGTTGTTTCTTGTATAACAATTTTATTATGTTGTACAGCCACCACTTTTTATTGGAGAAGGAAACTAGGCTACATAGGCTTTTGAGAGCAATTTTTGATATGCCTCACAATGTTTAATGAACCTTTCACTTTATAGACCATGATGAAGTGACATTTTCTAATATGAATATTTCACTTCATAGGCCACATTTTCTCTCATGGGCCTAATGAAATTGCCTATCTTCATCACCGTTAACTTTAGAAGAAAAGGAAAGAAATAGCCGTGAGCCGAAGCAGGTATCTGTTCAATCAGATTAGATAAGCAACGGGCTTCCGGGCCCTCTCTGTAAGGGTGATCCATTGAACTGGCCAGCAAAAAGACTCCGTGCTCTGATGTAAAATCACTTTTTGGTGGTTCGGAACCCACCTGAAATTGTAGGTTCACCATGTCTCCAATAGCATCGCTCAAACGGCGAGGTGGAACTACCCGTAAGGGTCTCTCCACCAATAAAAGCCATAGGCATTTACTTTTTTTTATAATAAATACATTAGCCATTAGAAATAAATGTCAATGTAGATTTATTGTCCCTGTTTTTTGCTAAAAACCCATTGTATCTCTCGTGTACAAATTGAGATCTCAAATTGAAATGTTTTCATACAACTAGGCCTACTTACTGAGAGGTTGATGAATTCATGTGGAATTCTTATGAAAGATGTTACTCCGTTCATGAGGTACACCATTTCTTTAGCAAAATACAGTAATGAGAGATGAACAAAGGTGGCAGTTGACCTTTCTTTCTAATGACATTTAAATTATGTATTGGCAGTTCAAATACCAAGTACTTGGTCAAAAGTCAGTTTCGTGTTCAACCATGGTACTGTGTAATATATTCATCTCATAATCCACGCACAAGCGTGCACAGCACTCATTTGGGCATCATTCAAAAAACAATGAAGAAATCTATATAAATAAAATTAGAGTTTTGTCTGTACATTTATCAGAATTATATATTTTTTGGTTATTTTTACGTTTTATACATCAAATAAGCCGAAAATATAGTCTTTCTCACTTTCTGTCTGTCACGGCCCTAAAGGCATTTTACGCGGCCTTCTCCTCAAAAACGAGAGCATCGATCGGGATTTTAGTTATTGAACAGTATTGAAAACATTATTGACAATGTCTTTAGCTATAAAAAACTAAATTAACTTATTTTTTAACAGAGTAATAAACGTTTAAAAACCAAGTACTGTGAGATTTTGGATACATTTTACGCGGCCTTCTCCTCAAAAACGAGAGCATCGATCGGGATTTTAGTTATTTATCAGTATTGAAAACATTATTGACAATGTCTTTAGCTATAAAAAACTAAATTAACTTTTTTTGAACAGAATAATAAACGTTTAAAAACCAAGTATTTTGCGATTTTGGATACATTTCTTCTAAGTTTTATTATACCGCATAAGAACAAATCACATAACTTATCATGATATATCAATCAGCTGTTCTCAAAAAATATTCTCTCCGATACCTGTCACTGAATTGCTTACGTTCTAAGTTGTTTACTAAGGGCCCGTTCACACGATACAGTTTTTGTGCGGTACAGTAAATTTGCTGTATCAGTTATTTTGCAGTGCTTTCGTTTGCATGTACATTTCATATTGTATGTTCACACAATACTGTTTCGACTGGATCCAGTAAAAAAGCTGTTCTAGCTGATATCTACATTAGGTTTTGTCTTCGAAAACTGTATCGCTAAAATCAGCTGTACCGCAAAATAACTATCCGTATCCGGTGGCACATGTATTGTACCGGTAATGGATATGTTCAAACAATACGCTTATTACGCTGGAAGCAGTCTTCAGATCGTCAGCATTGATATTCTTCAGCATTGATCTTCTTATTAGTGAATTCCAGTTTCCAGAAGTGGAAGATATTAATTGTGAAAATTTAATTTCTCTAATATATGAGAGACCCGCCTTGTGGGACAAGACTTAAGATTAATATAAAAATAAAGAGAGAAAAATGTGTGGAATATTGAAACCAGAATTTGCGTACTTTCATCAAAATTTAAGAGAAACCTTTAGTAAGAAACTTATTTAAAAAAATCTTACATAAATAAAAAAAATCCTGGACTGGAATAAATAAAACTGAACTGGAAGCGCAATGGAAGAAGGAGAGCACAGCAATAAGCAGCAAAGCCGGACCGTGTGAACATCACAGTACAGTTAACGCTGTACAGTAAAAAAACCATCCCGCAAAAAAACTGTATCGTCTGAACGGGGCCTAAGCTGCTAACAACTTCATGATCGTTGCTATCAAAAAAGCCGAAACATATTTAGTCTTATTTCTAAACATAATCCGTACGAAGGACGGGCACAATAGCTAGTAATTGATAAAAATGGAGATGGGGATTATTTTAGCATGAATTCACCTGCTGGATGCACTTTCCATACGTCGTATTGACTGATTTATGAGCATCATCGAAATAGAATTAAATCAACACCTTTTAAAACCATATTTCGGAAATAGGATTTATATAAGTTACTAGCTGGCCCGACGCGCGTTCTCATAAAAATTCTTGATTTTATTATTTGCCACCTCCCACTGAGGTTACATTTCAAATTTCAACCTTCTAGTCCTATATAAGAGTAGAAGCTAGGTTTTTGATTTTATTATTCGCCACCTCCTACTCAGACAGATGTCATTAACCTGGCATAATTTTACATTTCCCAGTATATGGGTATGATCCCAGTCATACATACTGCAAGGCTCCGACGGTAGCCTACATGCAAAGTCTTTGCGTTCCAGACAGCGTAAGTAACGCCGCTAAGGGGCCTGCCATAGATTAAAAACTGTTGACTTCTATCAGCTGTTCCTTTAAGCTGTTTGGCCAGCAAGTTCAGTAGGTTAGGTCTGTAAAATGGATTAATTAATAATAATATTATTAGCCCCCTATTAAAATTTTTGTTCAGAAACCATCCCCAATATTCACACAACATATTCCCAAAGTTTCATGCCGATCTGTCAAGTAGTTTTGAAGTCTATAGGGAACATACATACATACATTCATTTTTATATATATAGATTAGATCAATAAGTTAATGTAGGTTTTAATCAAATAAATAAAAATTACATTTATAGTAACATAAGGAAAGTAAATACTGTAATTGACAGAAATGAATTTGAAGAGACTTTGTAGAGGAATCGTCTCCATAGGCTACTAACTATTCAAATTCCAGTTTACTACGAGTATAATGCCAGTTTACTATGCAGACATTTGAAGGAATCAAAGACATTCTGTAGAAGACTGGAAGTTGAAGTTTCAGAATATATTCTAATTCTAATTTGTTTTATGCCTGCTTCAACCTGCTAAATGGAGCGGTCAATTAATTATTCCATGTATTTCTAAGGGTTTCATTCGTTTTTTCTCAGTCGAGTACAAAGAACTTCACTGAAAACGCAAAAGTTTTGTCTTTTGAGGGAGAAACAGAGCACGTCATGCATATCAAAGAGACTTGAAGGCTGATAAGTGGTATAAAGCATTTGAGGTCGCATTGTACTCTCCTCCAGAAAAGTTTAACGATTGTATCGAGCAGAGGGCTTTAGAGGGTAGAGAAGTGGTGAGTGGTTATGTGAGTGATGGATGTGAAGGGGTGGGAGAGAAAAAAGATTGAGGCAATGAGGTGGGTTTAGCAGAAGTGATGAAGAGGAAGTGGTGTTGGAATTTTTAGCCTCAGCAATAGAGTTGAAGCAGATGATGACGTATGAAACGAGTCATTTACCACCTTGGTCGTCATCGTCATCGCTTTTTTCCTTTCTTTTCTCCAGTTCTGATCAGTCTTCTCCTTTTCATTCAAGACTCTTTATATTCCCCTTTTTCACTAGCCATTCTTTTCACAATCGTGTAAATCCTCTGTTTCAAAGCGAGGTCTGTGAAACTGTAATGAGCACAAATTAATAATAAGGAATCAATAGTATAGTTCATAGATCTTTGATGGGTGATACCATAATGATGAAGTACATAAAAAATATATTAAAGAATGCATAACAATTATTCGCTTGGATAAAGTGAAATCGAACTGTACTTTATCATAAAAAAGACTGTGAAAAGTGAGTCACTCACTTAGGTAAAGTTAAATCGAAGAAAAATACAGTTAAAGTTCAGAATTTATTTTATCTGCGACTACGTTATAAAACAAGGGATGAGTAATGTCATATCAGCTTAATCAAATCCGTCGCATCACTCATGTCCTAACTAACATCTCACTATCTTGTCATAACTTAATATTGTCTTAATAACTTAATAATGGTTTGAATCACCAAAAAGGCAGTCATAACTTAATAGTTAAATAAATTACTATTTTTGCACCTTTTTGGTGATTCAGTTATCTCAAACATTCAGAATAGTAGCTTCCGGTTGCATAAGCGTCCTATCATTATTATGGTTCATCATTCGTAACACTTTTATACCAGGCAGTAATCCATCACATCATTCGGTATAAAGTGAGTCACCTTTTGGTAAGAAAATGTTCAGTTATTCCATTAACGATGTGTAGGTAGATTACAATGCAGTCAGCAGTCAACTAAAAATTTCAAATTCCGAGATCAGCTAGGCATGAAAATATAGTAAATAAATTGGTTAAATAATTCGTTATAATTCGAATACTGTAAAAAGGTTATATGGTTGTTATTGTTATATGGTTTGGAGGGTATAGGATTTTCGAACTATAAAAAATAAATGCATTAGTGACTAGTGTTTGCCATTAATATTAGGCAGTGGCGGTGGCGGATTTACGGGGGGGGGGGGGAGATTCAGTTCGGGCTGAAGCCCCCCAAAACGTTTTTGGAAGAGTGCTCATTTTTTATAAATATAATCAGTTTGAAGCTCGTAAAACATTCATTGGCAAGAATTACCTAATTCCACTACTCAGTCTTCAATTGTATGAAATCCGTTATCGTTTTAATACTGTACAATGTCTTAGTTACCTGCAACCAATAAACTCAGTGCTTAGATTTTTGTACTTGCTGAATAGAAAAAGTAGTGCAACATAAAATTGCAGAAATTGAATCACGACAGTACAAACTTTCTTTTAATGAAAAGAAATGAGGAAATACATTAACATAGCAACCAATATTCTATCACAGTGGTCGGCAAACCAGTGATCACCAGCTTCTACTGATATAGTTTATATCATGGAAAACTTCCAGATACAACGCTTGCATTGGGTTTACTTTATGGATCTAATACCATTTTGAATGATTTCTCAAAGAAATTATACTAAAATTTTCTGGGGAGTAACTTAAGATAACATATTTCTATAAGAGGAAAACTAATTGTCAGATAAAAACTTTAGGAAAACATTTCTTTTTACAGTGCGGAATTCACACTACGCTCATCTATTAAAACAAGATGAAACATTAATTAATTGAAAAATTTGTAAATTATTAAAGCTCCCACATTAATTTTCATTCTTAAAAATAGAATAATATGACCGTAATACCGGATTAAAACTATGTTCCTTGACATACTACTGCTAAACACACCAGATTTAGCCATAATTCAATTCTCCAATATACTTTAAATTTGAATTAATTTTATCGCTGATACGAATCACTAGTAAAGCTATTTTTTATTTCCCAACAATATGAGTTATTTCCCAACAATTAGTTATACGGTAGTTCGGGTATGATTGATTATAAAAAATGCAAAAGCTTTCACAATACTACTAACTTGTATTCAGTACACTTCTGCCCCCCCCCTCAACAACAGTAGCTACCAGCAACCACCAAATTTTTTTTCTGGGTCCGCCACTGATATCAGGCTTGTTTTAGGTTATGTTGAATTAAAACAAGATGGTGCATGTGCATGAATGCATCATAATGATAGGACGTTTGTGCAACCGGGGATAAATCTGCAAACCACATTAAAATGTAAGGGAAATTTACAGTTCATGTTATTATATATTAATTTTGGAATTTCATTAACATTTATGGCATCATAAAAATCAAAATCAATTCATATAAGCTAAATTTAAACATCAACAATAAAGTAGGCTTACATTAATTACATATTGTTCTGTTTTATTGCATAGTGTAAAAGCACCTTTAAAAAATCTTTAAAAAAGGTGACCTTAATATGTGTAGCAACTATAGGCCAATATCTATCGTGCCAATTCTTTCTAAAGTTTTTGAATTTCTAATTGCTCAGCAAATGATTGATTTTATAGAGAAAAACAATTTGCTATCATGCAGACAGTTTGGCTTCAGAAAGAACCATACTACATGTCAGGCGGTTATGTGTTTCATTCAAGAAATTCTGAATGGCATGGAAGAGAAAAATGCTGTAAATGCAAGACTATTTGATATGTCAAGAGCGTTTGAAACTGTCTCGCATGATATTCTCTTATGCAAACTTAAAACTTTTGGCTTCAATGTTAAATCTGTGGCGCTCATAAGTTCATATTTAAATGACAGATTTCAGGCGGTTTGTTTTAATGGAGACATGTCTAGTTTCAAGCCTGTTGCTAATGGAGTGCCCCAAGGCTCAATTCTGGGTCCTCTCCTATTTATAATCTATATGAATGACCTGCCAGGCAATATTGAGGATGAGAGCACAACTTGTTATATGTATGCAGACGATGTATGTCTGAATTTCATAACTGACCCCAACATGAGAGATACTATTTTAAAGGAAAAAGTAGAACTGATGTCTGATTGGTGTAATGCTAATAAACTTGCTTTAAATATGAACAAAACACAGAAGTTATCTGTTTCATATGATAACTTCAATTCTGGACATAGTGTAAAATTTCTTGGCATCAATATACAAGATAATATGAAATGGAAGTGTCATGTTGAATGCACTATCCCCAAGATTACAAGAAGCATCTTTATGTTGAAAAGACTTAAGGAAATAGTGTCTCAAAAAATCTTAGTAAATGTATACTATAGTTACGTGCATTCACACCTTTTATATGGAGCTCTATTATGGGCTAATTGTAGTGATTCCCATGCTATTTTTGTTTTACAAAAGAGAGCAATAAGAACTATGTGTAATGCTCCTCCTCTTACGCATTGCAAACCTCTTTTTGTAAGATTGGGTATCATGTGTTTGCCATGTATTTTTATTTTTCAATGTCTTTTATTTGTGAGGTCCAATTTGCTCTTATTTTCCAGTCATTCTGACGTTCATACGCACAATACAAGAAATAGATTGAACATTAGAAATGAATATTGTCGATACAAATCTAGTCATACAAGTTTTAGGGCATGTGCAATTAGATTTTATAATCATTTGCCGCTACACATTAGAGAGTTACCAGGCAGGCAATATAAACTTAGAATTAAGGATTTTTTAATAAAGAATTGTTTTTATGATAATAATGAGTTTTTTAGTTTTAATATGGAGCTGTTTTAGAATACTGATGTGATGATTTATTGTGATATTTTGTTATATAATTGTATGTAATTTTAATTATTATGTAATTGTTATGACGTGGCCTATACAATGTAATATTTGTCTTTGGCAATAAATGGATTTTGATTTTTGATTAAATTCGAATCAATAAACACGAGCTTATTTAGGCTACAGTTGGTAGAGGATGCAGCTCACAGAAAAGTAGAAACAAACCATTATAAGTAAAAATAGTGAAAATCATGAACAATAATAAACTGAATAATCAAAAATAGAACATGGATCGGAATAGAGAATAATTATGAAATCTGAAGAACGGTAGTTTTAACCTAAATTCAGATTATTCTTCATTAATTCTATATTTGATCGATAGTATCAATCCCAGGTTGAAACTAAATGTTCAGCCCAGCCAGCTTATGGTCTGAATTGAAGCAAAGGGTAATTAACTGGCGTTCTTGTTCAAGCCAGACAATAAAAGGTAATCAACGGTACTCAATTATTCATTACCGCAATGGTCACAACGAACAATGAGATAATTAATGGGTTCCCTAACTCCAAACCAAATTTATTTCGCCTCGTTTTTTTCAAGTGTTATTGTTGATTTTTCCGCCATCGAATCTGTGAATTCTTCCCAAACACAACCGTTGGTTTGGTCCATAATTACAATACTTTCAGACAACAAAAATATGATATCAGCAGTTTTTTCTGTAGGCTATTTTGCAAATGTACTTGTGCTTCCTTTTCCAGTTTCGGACCCCATTTTTATTAATGCATATTAATATTTACTTATTTACAAAGAAAGACATGCAGAAATGGGTTTAAATTGTAATAATTATGTCCTTAAAAGTTCTCAAATATAAAAATTCAATTATCTTTCATCAATTACTCTTGCTAATAAAACATCCATGTTAGTCAAATTTGCTCAATTTTATTGACCTATACGGCTGTATAATTGAAAAATCAAAATTGCAATGTAAGAAAGCCAATTTTGAGATCTGCACAATCTGGAATAATTTTCATCTTTACTAGATTAAAATAGCGTCCAAAACAGTACAATAAAGACGCGGGTTTTCGCTTACCTTAAAAGTTTTATATAATCAACATTATTCTGTTCTTATACTATCTTGACTCATACCTACGACTTGATTTTCAAGTTAGGATAAAACAATTTTTTGTTGTTATGATAACCACTTTAATAATAAATACATCATGCAACTGAATAGTGAACATGCAAGGTATAGAAAATAAATCAAAGACAAATACCGTAGAAAATTTATTTTTATATTTACAAGCAATAATTTGTTGTAGAGGGTATAACAAGATAACTCTTGAATAAAACTAGTTCATAAAAAATATTGGATATTTTATTCATCACAATGTTTTTTCTTTTTATACTAAACCTATGAATATAGATAAATTACACAATATTCTAAAGATCCTTTTTATTGTGAACACATAAAAAATCACCTTTGAACAGAAGTGGGAAGGATAAAATAAATAACAAATAATCAGGTACTTTGTTTCAAATTCGAAATATACTTCAATAATATTCTAAATACATAGGAAATAATTCATACATTACAATAAACAAGACAATGCACGGTTCATAAGCGATAATTCGACATAATTTCACGAATATTTCCTAAATAGTATGAATAATGCTAAGGAGAAACAAATCGTACAATATAAATAGCCAGAAAACATGCTACACACATAAGAATCATTGCAAAATCAAACATAACTTAAAATATTTTTGTAACAACCCAATTACTCAACTTTCAACAAGATAAAATATCAAAAGCTAATTCTAATAATTGCAATTTTACTTTTCATTTAATTTAATTTCAACTTTAATTTAAATTTTAAAACCCTTTTTACTTTGAAATTATTTTTCAATTTATCATTTCTACTCATTTATTACACACGTTTGAATCTATGTAACATACAATAATATCTAAATCTAAATAATAACAAAATGCATGTCAAACGGTGATTACTGTATTTGCATTTCATATTCCAGATCACTAGTTCTGTAGTTAGATCCAGAGTTTTACAGACGGAAGCATTTTAAATGTTGGGATTAAAATATCAATTAAAAATTGTGTAGTTATTAGACAGCAATAGGAATCTCAATAGTAGTTAATATGAAGTTAATTGATGAATCGACATGATTTTCAAGAGATTTTAATAAGCAGGTGGAAGCATTTCTTGGCAAAACAGTCAAAATAAATAAATAAATATTAGCTATGAAATTATGGTGTGGAATAGTTTTCTTGATTATGGTCTGTGATTTTTTTCGAAAAACATTTATGGGAGAAAATGCTATATTAAATTTTTTTGAGTTTTATTTCAAATGACAATTCCAGTCTCACATTAATCTGAATAAGCCCAAATAAATTCATAAGGCACAGTACAGCAAACCAGTAGAGTTCCTAGCGGAAGCATGCAATAATATGATGAGTTTCAGCTGAACTAAAACAAGAGAAAAGAATACAAGGAAGAAAATTATGAGATGAAAATTGATACAATTTGCCAAATGTTTGCAAAAAATCGAAGAAATTATCATTCTTGAAAAATAAAAGTAGACAAAGATTGATTCTATAAATTTCATGACCAGAAAAATCAATTGTAATATTTAATCAACAAATAAAACTTATAACAGCAGATTGAATTTTTTGTTTACTTTTCCTACTCACAAAGAATAGTGAATCGAATTTTAGTGACTTTTTATATTTTACTTTGCAATTACTGCCGTAAAAATGATTTGAAAGAAATTTAGTAGAAACTATAGGTATATTTGATATTACAATGAGCAATAAAGAATCCTCTCAAAAAAATAAAAACTTGGTTGTATTAACTAAGATCTACGTTTTTAGAGCAATCGACCTTTAAAATAAAATGAAAAATTGACAAATTTTAGTAATACGAAGACATTTTTGATTTCTTTTGAAAGATGGGCCAATCATTTTATTTGAATACTAAATCAGACGTGGTTGCCGCGGCTGGCTTGTAAGTAATCTATAGAAGGTTCAATTTTTTAGCACTTAATGCTCAAAAATTGAACCTTTCGTTTAGATTAAGTACAAGCCAGCAATGGAAGTCTTGTCGCCCTATAATATGTCCTTTTTTCATTTTTTATGCCATTTTATTTACACTTTAATAAAATGGCAAAAAATTACCTTTCAAATAAAATCAAGTTTCATTGTATTGCTGCAATTTGTCAGTTTATAATTTATTTGAAAGGTCTATAGCTCTAAAAAAGACACCCTTTAATACCGTCGATCTCAATTAATGCAACCCAGTTTCATTACTACAACTCGTTACGTTTTAAACTCATAGAAAGTTCTACCCCCCTAAAAATACCATCATGATTAAATTCTCTCGAATAACGAATCATTGATCTGAAATATAAGCTTAGATGCACAACTCAGTCTATAAGTAAATAAATACCCATTACTACAACATTATCATACCATACCTTACCATAATAGTATGGAATAATATTATACCATAGTTAAAATGGCGAATTTTGTCTGAGACTACATTATCAAAAGTAAATGTAAGTTATACAATAAATTAATTAATAACAATTCCATGAGTATTAAATTTTACAGAATCATATAAAAATTATAATGCATATTGTATACAAAACGCAACAAGGATTCAAAATAAATTATTATCAAAACCAACTTATTTAAAGCTTTTGGTTTAAAGCTGCAAGTAGCAAAAATCATATTATTTTATATAAACCGTACATGTCTGTAACTTGTATAGTCGTAACAAAAATACAATTATTCTGTGAACCTGCTCCAGTCCAAATTCAAATATATTATGGCAAAAAGTCTTAAGTCTCTTTATTTAAACAATTCACATTGACGATTTCAAGACGCTGGATGAAGTCAAACCTGTGTTTTTAAGACAAACATATTTTATTAGATAACATACAGAGAAGTAAACAATTAATAGTAGTTTATGCAACGATTTTATTTTGATCCTTATTAAAGCACGAGTTAGATGTAAGTTATAACACGAGCGAATGCGAGTGTTATAAATATCTCACAAGTGCTTTAATGGCCAAATAAAATCGTTGCATACACTATTTTATCTACGACCACTAGTATGAATTTAATTAAAACAATTTCATTTTACCTGTGACTGTCAGAGATATCTAACCTCTCATCTCAAATACAAGAAGTTATAGTAGATTGTTAGGTTAGCAGCTTAGGTTAGCAGTTTGATCAAATCAGCTGATAGTTTCACAATATTGAATTACGATATTGATTCCATCAAAAATGCTTCTGATTGGTCCAGAACCCGTGTTATAATGTAGAACCTGTACTATAATGAGCTCTTTATACAACGGGTTTCAAAAAGCATTTCGAAAAGACAGCTGTTTTGGCATCAATTGTGAAACTGTAATGTATACATTATGACATGGTCGTAGATAAAATATATATGGATACAGTCAAATCTCTTAATAAAGAGCAAATACAGTAATGAAATCCTATAAAGATTTCACATTGGAAAACGACTTAATATTCAGTAAAAACTGAGCTACCTTCAACTTACTATTCTCGTATTTTGATCAAATAAAATCAGATTCTATAAACTTTGAATGTTTTTGGTTTTCGGGTTATTGCACATTTTATTTTTAAATGAAAATTTCCGAAACTTATGTAGATAGATAAATGAATTTCATCTGTGCACTTTACAAGTAATAAAAGTGCTGTGGACGAAGTTGAGGCATAAGAGCCCCCTCTTCCACTTAACCCACAAATTAATGTAGGAGAGAAGGCAGAAGACAAATTCTGGTTTATTGATATAATTAACGAAGTTAATCCACTTCAAACTTGAAAAAACTTGTTCTTATGGTAATTTTTGCTTACTGTTTGAGATTTATCAAAATTGAATTTAGTTACAGACTTGTAACATGTTCGATTCGATTTTTCAGCTAATTAAATGAGAGCTAACCTAATCACAATCTAAATTCAAAATTATATCAACTTTTTTGGACTGACATAGTGCTTCATTAAAAGTGAAATTAAAAATTACAATATTCTCTTACTGTAAAAGTAAAGGCAATTATTGTGATTCAGGGAAAAATTTTGTAGTGAAACACATCCAACCTAAGAATTTTGTATAAATTCTGTAGGTTAGTAATTTGTGTAAATGAAGTTAGAGTGTTACTTTCAAGTGTTGCCAGCATTATTTTACTGATAGAGCCCATAACAATAATATAAATTTATTTCTAGTGTTTTAATGTAGATTTCTTGTGTAGTGCTTGTTGCAAGTGTTTCAGTGAGAAAACAGAGCAGTAAAGTTATCATATGAGCATGAGTATCCTGAACGATGAGAGATCTTAAAGATGTCTCTGATTTACTAAGTTAAAAGGAAATTGGATGACAATAGTATTCTCAAACAAATATTTTTAATATTCTCAGTAGTATTAATAAAGAAACCAATGAATATTATTATTTATCTACTGAAAAATCGAGATTAAAATACAATTGAATAATAACGAAAAGAAACAAATTATTATTATTATTATTGACCATTATTTACCTAGATCTTTAGCACAAGGTGCTGAAAGAGAAAACCATATTTAGTTAGGTGGAGGGTTTTTTTTTTCATTTGAACGCCCATTATTCATTTCCCCCTATTACAAAGAATGAGTATGAATTTATTATTTTTATACTTGTTCTATTTCATTTCGTTTGATACCCTATATCTCAAACTATTGTTTACTATTACCTACTAATTTTATTATTTTAACCTATCCAGTTGAAGAGAATTAAATTGGAAGTCCACTTTGAACGAAACACTAGAAGTTGACAATTTTTAATTTTGTTTGAGACTTATAGCCGAAAATCACCAAGTGAGTTTCATTTTGATATTCTGAAAATTTGGGGTTTTAAAATCCATAAACTGTGCATGTGGCTACAGAATTCATAGCTACAAGAACAACGGAAACCCAATGCTTATAGAATAGCTGTAGAAACTTTTCATTTCTTTCAAAGAATCAAAGAGTGAAGATTCTCATTTTTACTAAAAAAATATTCAATAAACAATGTTGTCAAACTAACAAAGGTTAGTAATTGATAAAATCTACAATTAATAGTTCAATAAAAATAATAATATAATAGAGTAATATTCAAGAATAGACACTACGATATTACTATTACACATAATAAAAAAGTCAATTGTAAGTAATTAAGTTTTATAACTAGTTGATTGCTATACAATCTAGGAGAAACACAATTCAAGAAACCATTCAAAAGCAAAGTAGAATGACTCATTATTCAAGTTAATCACTCAATAATTAGAAGACTATGCTGGAAAACAGAATAACATAGGGTAAATTTATCAACAGTGTTCTGAACTTGAATCAATTCATTTTTCCAATTAGTGGAATTTAAAATTTTCAAGTTAATAATTATGGTAAACTATTTCAATATAATCTAATAAAGTTGCGCCGTTATTCACTCTCCAAATATCAAGTTGGGAGTAACAAATTAGTGAAAAAAATACAATAAAAAAATTGAAATATGCTTAAGTTATGCCAATTGATGATGAAATAATATTATTAATTTATTTATGAATAGAGTATTTCAAGTAGGCAATATAGTTCAAATTTCGATACTATAATATACATAGTACTCTTTGATGATGGTCAATAAATTAATGATATTAATAATAATAAATTAATAATATCAATTCATTGAGCCTAATCAACAATCGTTAATAGGTTTTCTTCTTATTTTCTTGTAACCCTTTGAAAGTAACATTTAAACTATTGTAAGCAACACATTTTTCTATTTCAGATAGGTACATTCATAGTTGATTACAAGCAGACAAATATAATACTAATGATATATTTATCTACGACTACGCTAAAAAGAAGATATTACCGTTTAGAAAGTGATGTCAATGCAGCTCCCATCATTGATCTCTTATCAAATTAGTTGCATAATGAAGTTATTATGCAATTGGAGTCAGTTTGGACTACGGACTCTTAGACAAATGAGAATCCAGAGATTCTCCAATTTAGTGTCAAAATGAAAAATATGCAATAGTTATAACAGCCGTTAACAATAGTTATAACAGCAGTTATAAATATGTAATAGTTATATTTGGAGTGGCTGTAGCCGAGTGGGTTAAGTGCTGGTATGCTAACCCAAAGGTCCCGGGTTCGATCCCAGTTCTGACCGAAAGACATTACCTCGGGCCACTCCCGTGTTTCGGAGGACACGTTAAGCTGTCGGTCCCGGCTGCCTAAAAAACAGTCGTTAAGTCATGTCAGAGGCCCTGAACTTATTCAGGTGCGACCTGATAACTCTGACACCAGACCTGAGTCAGCCAGGTCACACGATATTATTATTATTATTTATAACAGCCAAATGGAACATTTTGAAATGAAATTTAGTTTCAATTCCATTTCAATCCAACAACCATCGTCAACAAGCAATCATTCTAGGTTGAGTTAGTTTGGGAATTAAACGTGAATTTATTGGAAGTCGTAGATAAAATATTGCATGCTAAAATTATATTTTGTTTTTAAATCACGAGCGAGATGTAAAATAGGATATTTTATAACGTGTCCTAATTTACATCTCACTCGTGACTTGAAGGCATACATAATACATTGCATAAGCTACTATTAGAATACAGGTAACCATGGTAAAAATTTACAAGAGTAACTTTTTTATACTAGTATTTGAACAATTGTATAAACAAGAAAAGATTGACAAACACACACTATTATACACTTGTCTCTTTTATAAGTAGTGTAAGCAGAATAAAATTAAGCTCGAATAAAATTAGAAAAATTCAGTTCATTGAACTAAAGAATATCAATAAGCTGATAAATTTATAATTAATGAGTTTCTCTGAGTTCCAGTCTTTGAAAAATATATTTTATCCTTGAAAATAGAATGGATTTGAATAAAAGTAGAATTCAACTTCATTCTGCCATTTCCTCAAGCCCAGTCAATAAAGGCTAACTGTAAATCAATCAAAACACATGTCTAGATGTTTATTTTCCAAATCAGTCCCCGGGTTCTAAACCCCCCCCCCCCCCCACCACACCACACAAGACAAGCATCCAAAATGTCAGTAATTCGGGGAAATTCAATGTTTCTGTAACCGATCATTGATGTGGGTTAAATCATAGATAATGTAGATATAGATCATTTACCCAAATTTGATGGCAAAAAAGATGCCACAAGATGCAAAAATTCAGGTTGAACCAAGAAGACTACCCTCCTGCAAAATGTGAATGGGGCATCTTTATTTTGTGTCAGGATGAAATTGTTTTTCCAAATTCCAATAATGAAATTTATTAATTGAAAACACTAATTTTTGAAATTGAAATGAAAATTAACGCGGAAGGTGTAAATAACTCATCGTTTATAGAAATTCGAATAAAAGTAAATTTATAGATAATTCAGCTCATTTTTATTCTTAACAATGTATTAGAATTTCACACACTGATTCTGTTGACTCCATATGCCCATTACAATGGATATACTCAAAAAAGGCAAATTAGTGAATTTTCCACACTCTCTTTAATTCACTCTAATTAGTGAATTTTCCACACAATCTCTTCACTCTAACCTTTAACCAGAAGATCAGTCTCACAGGCACCAGGCTATTTTTAATTTTTGAGTGGGGCAGTCCTGAGCGGCATATGGCTCTGTCATATATAGTAACTTCCTCCCACCCTTTTCCAGCACTGACAAACCAGTTTTCACTCAGTCAATGTTGTGTCCCTGCATGTGGCAGCTGTTGCTTTAAAACCTATGCGGTCTGCTTGACTGGATCTCTGTTTACGTTAGTGTTATCATGCTTGGCAGACCATCTTTTGTGTAATGTTGGTGATTTTATTTCCATCCATTTAGAACTTGTTGTTATTGTTTAACTTTGTGTGGTATATATTTTAGTGTGTGTCTGTATATATATAGTAAGTAATCAAATGGACTCGCCAACTACGTTAAGGGATGTTCTAAATGAACCCACTAGTAAGAAGAAAAGGACTTTTCCTCCACCAATAAGTGTTTCAAATTTGAACTATGTAAATAGAATACAACAAATGATTTTTGGAACTGACAAAGAGACTACTGATCAGCCTGTGATTAATTATTCATTAATTCTTGTAAATAATTACTGAAAATAAGTATTGGCTTGTCATTTGTTGATCTGTTTTTCTTTATTAATTGAACTTGAAATTAGTGTGTGTAAATAGGATTAGTTGTGTAAATAAAGTGCAAGTGTGAACTTTAATGTTGCCAGCCTTATTTTAGCTTTAGAGCCCATAACAATATTGAAAATGCAGAAGAACTTAACCCACCAAAATATAATTTTGGTTGAGTAAGGAAAAATGAATATGGCCCAATTTATGTATGGATGACTGAAGAACATAGTAGGATAGTCAGACTTATTTAATATTATACGTGGTTTACCAGGACTCACACCTCATGCAATAGCCCTGGCATATAACCCTAACAAAAGTGATGTCTGGGAATTAATTTTTGACAAGAAAAAAAAGATTGACATTATTGTTGTGAATACAAACAATAAACTTTTGAAAGCAAGGAGTAGTTTCAGCCCAGAAACAGAATTATCTAATTACCAACACATGGATGAGACTGGGATAAATTCTTACAAAGGCTTATTGCTTGTATAAAGTATTTTAAAGACAAATTATGAAGATATGCAATCATTATTTTCTAAGGATGTCACAGGTATACCAATTTTTCAGGGAACTATGTCTGCAAAACGATTTGAGATACTCATTGCATGTTTGAGATTTGATGATGCAAACAGTAGAAAGAGAGAAAAGCTCTAGAAAAGGCAGCTATTACAGAAAGAAATATTCTCTATGCTGATAAAAATACCAAAAAGCTTAATTTTGCCAAAAAGCTGTGACAAGTTTAGGCTCACAGTTTTAGCAAATTCTAGGAGCCCTCAGAGATTTTATTATCTCTTCATCCATTTGTAATAGACTGCTATCATGGATACACAGCACCTGAATCATTGTATGCTTTTCTAGAAGAATTTGTTATGAATATTAATGAATGTAGAATTGAAGTGTTTCAATGGCAGAAGGCTGAAAATAAACACAGTGGTTGCATGGTGTACACATGTACACTGAGATATTTGTTAGAAGAACTTGGTAGTATTGGTGTATATCTGTACACCATGCAACCACTCACAAAATAGTTTTTTTCCTGTTTGAGACTCAATATTTTTTTCTCTTGTTTCAAAAGCATTTAAATAGTTGATTTTACATGTACCGGTAGTTATTATTCTAAGACCTCACATAACAAAGGATTTCATATATTTAAGTACATATATACATACATACATACATATATATATACATCATACATGTAATCTAAAATGAATGAACATGATCAAGAGCAAATTAGCCAATGGTTAGAATAAATTAATGAGACTGACAGCAGTGTTGATTTTGATAATGATACTGTTCTTTGTGTAGAAGATTCAAATGAAATACAAGAAGGCCATGTCGGAGATAGAGTTTTGATCTTGGTTCATCAAACTGATGAAATCAACACCAATGAAGCGGAAAATTCACCTGAAATGACTAACAATATGGATGTTGACCCTCAACAAGATCCTCATGAAGAGCCTTCACAAGTCCCATATGCTGAGTTTTATTTGGGAAAAGATAGGGTATTTATATAGAAGCATAACTTGTTGAATTTTCTAACAAAACTTTCCCTATTTTAATTAACAACTTACTGAATAATAGTGTAATTTTAACAGTGTAATTTTATTGGGGCAATGACTATTTGACATTAAAATTAAAGATTTCCAGTGGTACTAATATTCTTAGGTGGAAGAACACATTTACATGTGTCAGAAATCGTGATGTTCTTAGAGTCTGAGAATCAGCTGACTCACTAATAAAGAACTAGTGTTTGGGGCATGGCTTTGAAACATACATTCTCTCAGTTTAGTTCTAGGGAATTGGAAAATGTGTATTGAACTGTATCAGCTGTTTCCCTGTAGAATACAATAGATTTTTCTTCCAATGTTTTTAAAAAATTGTTTTTTTTTTTCTAAAATAAAATGTGTCCTATGTCCTTTACAATAAGTTGTGGCATGTGCAAAGTGAGAAGGAAGAAACTGATTGTCCAAATTGTGGAGATATCTCAGAGTGAATTGGGGCACTCTCCTGTTTAGATGCCAGAAGAAGGTGGTGTTTGGCAAGAAGGCAAGAATTTGTGGGTTCACTGGGTCAGCCAGAGTGGGGTCTTTTTTTTAGAACACCAAATTGTCCCTTGACAAATACTACTGAAACTGAAACCAACTAGGCAGACTTTCATCACTGAAGAACTAGGTATCTCCCCAAATACTGTAGTTGATTGGTACTCGTTTTGTTGGGAGCTATTCTTGTTCTCCATTTAGAAAGTCTCAGAAAAGCTAGGTGGTCCAGGGAAGTTAGTTGAAGTTGATGAAGCAAAATTTGGGAAGGCAAAGTACAATTGTGGACAATATGTGAAACGTCAGTGAGTTGAACACATTTGGAGGGGTTGAACACAACTCCAACTAATCATTTTTTGTGCCAGTTGAAGCCAGGAACAGTGAAACTCTCTTGAATCTGATTCAAGAGTGGATCCTGCCTGGCTCAACCATAATAAGTGATTGTTGGAAAGCCTATCAATCGCTTGACAAAGACCTAAATGACCACTTCACAGTCAACCACTTGATGAACTTTGTTGACCCACAAAGCCAGGCTCATACAAACACTATTGAGAGAGCCTGGCATGAAGTAAAAGGGACAATTCCAAGGTTTGGTGTTAAAGAGACCCATTTTGCTGGCTACCTTTTATTTTAACAATTATTTTGTTTGACTGGAAAAATTATTTCATTCCAAAGAAGTCAAACAATTCGTTTTTAAACTGAAAGAATAGACCAGTGATACACAAAACAAAGATGGTGTACATATGTACACAAAGTACCCACTCACATCAAAGAAATGGGTGACCCTTCTAGTAGGTTTATTTAGAAGATGTCTGTGATGCTCCTGGTGCACTTATGCACTGCGTATAATCTTCTAGAGAGGGTGGTCAAGAAAACACTTCTATCACTAACAAAGTTTACTGATTTATATTAGTGTTACTTCTGTTCAAACAGAATGATAAGTCAAGCAATGGGTCATGGATATCCTTTCAAAGATGTTTGGATGCAGTTGGTTATTGAGGAGGCAAAGAGGCAAACCCCATCCCAGAAATCAAGAACAAAAATACTATTAGTCCAGTAAAATTAAACATCACAGCATGTGTCAAATCTGGTAGTTCTGATTTTTTGCAGACTTGTTTATGATATTGGCCTAATCAATAATAAGGGAGGGAATAGTATATCTGTAATATATAGCTATAATTCTTTATATCATGTATGAAATTTTGTATTTTGTTTCCCCTTCATGAGAAGGGAGGGAATAATATAGCTGTAATATTAGCTATAATTTTCAATATTGTGGATGAAATTTTGTATTTTGTTTTTCCTTCATGAGAAGGGAGGGAATAATACAGCTGTAATATATACAGCTATAATACAGCCGTACTTCAAAAATATGTGATACCAATACTATTACAGCATAACAAATATATTGTTGCCAAAAATATGTGATACTATGCTGTTTAAAGCAGTAGTCCTGTAATGAAGTTATTAAATTGTATTGTGTAGAAAAATAATGCAGTGGAAACAACAGAGTCAAAAGCTGCTTTCTCTACGACTTATGAAAGTAGTACTTTCAATTACAGTTCATAAAAATTGTATTAGCTCTAAGATAAAGTGATAAACAAAAATGAAATTTGACCATATCTCCAACTTAGAATTTATGCTAAGTAAATGTGATACGCGATTGAGTGATATTAAATCAGGACTTAGGATAGAATTATACAGTACAAATAGTTAATGTAATCAATTGTTATTACATAGTAGGCTATCTGAAAAATATATAAGTATGGGTCATGTGCAGTGTAAATTAGTTTTATATGCAAGTGTTAATTTAGTACTGCAATACTAGTTTATGGAAGAATTGTATTATGACTGCCTTTAAGCCACAAGTGGCTCAAGAGACAGCAGGAAATGCTGAATGACCAATTTTGCATGTGAGAAAAACTTATCAAAAAAGGTTGCATTTTTATTATATAGTTTTTCACAAGCTGCAACTATGAATAATTTACATTTACATTAACTTACAAACCACTTTGATAACCTAACGTAACCAAACTAACATAACCTAGAATGCTCAATCCAGTTGATCAGTTATGAGTTGAAAAACAAATTGAAACTGAAATTTTTTTCGAAATATTCCATCAGCTGACGTGACTATTGATAATACTCTTTATAACACTGATTTGAACAAATGCTACCATTGATTCTAATAGTTCTATAGCCCAATTTATGAACTGACACCCATTGTAATGGGTGTTTTTTAGAGGTGGAGAACTCTAAGTTGGCAACACTGTTTCCAGTCTCAGCTGATTTTACAGTTCCCAGTTGTTTTGCGGTTAGTTTGATTCTGCAATTATTAATTGTTAGTTTGGTTTGGCATCATGAGTAGACCTCAGAAACATTTGTAAATTGTACAAATTTATTTTGAAAAAAAAAAAAAAATTGTTCAATTGAAGAAACTCATTGGGCATTACATGAATTTTATGGTGCTCATAATCTTCCATCAGAACGATTAACTCAGGAAACTATGGATCGGTTTCACAAAACGTTTACCCTAAACGACAATTTGTAACCAGTAAGACGTCATACAATGCGTACACAACAAGTGTTGACAATAATCCGAATGTGTCAGTTTGTCATCGTGCTCAACAAGTAAACATGTGTCCATCCACACTAAGGAAAATTTTACATACAGATCTTGGTTTACATGCTTATAAGCTTCAACTTGTACAGGAATTGAAGCCACACGATCATCATTTGCGCCATACATTTGGTGAGTGGGCTGAAGTAAACATTGCTATTGATCCTCTATTTCATTTGAATTTTTTTTCAGTGATGAAGCACACTTTTGGTTAAATGGCTATGTGAATAAACATAATTGCCGCATTTGGAGCAATAGTAATCCATATGCCATTGTTGAAACACCATTACATCCACAAAAAGTCACCATTTGGTGTGGTCTATGGGCTGGTGGAATTATTGGTCCATATGTCTTAAAAAATGTCCATGGTCATGGTGACCATTACAGTCAATGGTGAGCAATACAGACATGATTACGAACTTTTACATGCCTCAATTGGATGGCATTAATGTTGCAGACATGTGGTTTCAGCAAGATGGTGACACATGCCACACAGTGTGTGACACAATTCATTTACTGAAACAAACATTTGGCGAATGATTAATTTCATGAAATGGATCTGTTAACTGGCCACCTCGTTCATGCAATTTGACGCATTTAGATTATTTTCTCTGGGGATATGTAAAGTTGCATGTGTATGCTGACAAACCAGAAACAATTGAGCACTTTGAAGCCAACATTCTATGCATTATCGCTGACATACAGCCTGATTTACTGCAGAGTGTGTGCAAATTGGACCTCCAGATTGTTGCATAATTTTTTAATTTAGAATAAATTTAGGGCGATGCAAACAACCAAAAATTTAAGAGGCAAAATGTAGAAAAAAGAAAACATTTCTTTTCTACATGTTTGTACACAAGGGCGCGGGAGCCTCAAGATCCCAACCCTTGACAACTTGAGAGTGAACGGCTCTTTACAGAGCTTGACAGTCCAGTGATCAGAGAGAAAGAAGAAGAAAGAAAGATAGAGAACAGCATCAAGCATCTCAATATGGAATGCGGCTTGGAGTTTGTAGTCTTCAGAGAAACGTAATAGAGGCAGACATTCTTACTGGATGTGGTGTTAGAGAGATGGTTTTTGTTCCCCGAATTCCACTAATCCCTAGCAATTACCCATTTGAGTTCAAACATCTCCAGTTTCCATTGGTTACTTGCTTTGCAATGACGATTAATAAGTCACAAGGCCAAACCCTGTGTACTGCTGGGATTGAGTTGGGTGCATCTCAGTGTTTTTCCCAAGGACAATTAAACATCGGGTGTTCACGAGTTGGATCTCCAGCAAACCTATACATACACACCCCAGGAGGCCTGACCACCAATGTTGTGTATGAAGAGGCTTTGCAATAGACAACTATCATTCATGTTTTTATTATTTTTTTTTATGTTATCTTTTCTTGTGCCTGTTTTGAATCAATTTGAAGTGTATTTTTTGTAAATGCTATCAAAACAAAATGTAATTATAAATGTTTTGTTAAATCCATATGACGGGTACAATAGCTAGTGAGGAATAATGCTTGTAAACAAGAAGTTAGATTTGTTTAATTTTTTAAATTAGTAGGAGTATAAATGTGTTAAAAATGTGTAGTTAAGCGACATGAATGTTTAAGATTTGTGGTTATGAAATTAATTAGGACATAGTAATCTTCATTTCAAAATAAAAGGGTTGTTTCATTATGGAATAGGAAATTACAAAATTTGAAATTTCAGTGGTTCCTGCTTTGCAGTATTCCTGTTTTCCTGTTTTGGAGTATTGCTGTTTGAGTATTCCTGTTTTTGATTATTGAGAATTCCAGTATGGGCCAGAGTTCGAGCATTTGGGAGAATTCCTGAATTGAGCAGAATCTCCTGATCAAGGGCCAGTCACAACCAGTGGGAGATCAACCCTGCTGGATTAGATCAACGAATTTACTAGATTCATCATCGACTCGACATGAACTCAGTACCTTTTCGCATAAGTAAGGATTATTGAATGAGGTAACAAATTCATTATATTTGACTCCTTGACCGAAGTGTGTGCAACGAATCATGGCCAATTATTAATCCAGTGAAATAAAAGAAAATGTCAATATAATTTCCAATGAAACTAATCTACGAAATGCGCAATAATTTTAAAAACTTTTTGAGATATTGATAGTATAAGTAATGTTGAAAATTGAAATGTATATTTGTTCTGATTTTGTTATGTTTTGAGTTTACGATGGTTTTTTGAATAAAGACAGCAAGTTTGGCAATGCTACCTAACCTCTAATAACTACTTTGTAATGCAGTTTTATAAAAAATAAATAACCAGTGACTTTAAAGATTAAGCCTTAAGTTTATCTTTTTTTTTAATTTTGCAATTTTTTGCAATTCTGTCATTCTGAATGAATTTTGACCCTGATTATACTATCAAAGCCCTATACTTTCATAATAGATTGTTAAAAAAGAAAATGAGAATTGTGAACAATGATGTGTGAGCTAAGCTACAAATAAAAGATAAGTACGGTACAACAAAAGTTAATAAGTTTAATTGTTAGGAAATTTGAGTAATATTGGAAGGTCCTGGTTGAGGTTCTGACTAAATAATATTCTGACTTCTTGTGGTAATTTGAAAACACGTTATGATGAGAAATATGAAACAATTGAATATTTGAAACCATATTATGATATAGGAAACAGTATTGAGATTTAGGAGTTTTATATTTGTTTGCACATGTTCTCTGAAGAACAAATCGTACAACACAAATGTGTAATACTGTTCTGATGTTTACCAAAAGTTCTTTATGGACTATAGTTTTTTGTCTAATGAAAATACTTTGTTTACATTTACTCTTTACTGTATTCAGGGCATTAGTGTTATATGGAGTAGTGGAGCAATATCTATAAACCCATATCTATGACTATATGCATTGTTGCAGATATTTCACAAATAGATACCAGTAGTGTTGTTTTTTGCATGGTGTATTCTTTTAGTTTTTAATTTTTTACAAGATGTATATTATTGCTTAGTGTGTGATCTGACTTATATTTAGTGTAGTGTCTTCTACGGATTATTTTAAATTAAAAAGTGGCACTCAGTAACTCCAAAATTGACAAAATTTTGAACAAAAGTGGAAGTGACACATCTGAAGCAGACAATGATAGTGGAAGTGAATCAGAAGATAATCTTCTAGCTTACTCTGGCTCAGATGACTATGAACCTTCAAGCAGTGATTCATCTGATGATGATTCTACTTCTCCTGTGAGGAAAAAGGTGTCAGCAGGTAAAAATGCATCCCATGTACTTATTGGTCCACACAAAACAACACATGATTTGTTGGAAAGTTTAGAGAATCAAGTTGAACAGAATCCACCATCCTCACTTGAATTCACCAATGAATCTTCGAATTCATCAGCTTCAACCACAAATCTGCCACTTGATCAACCATCCACAAGTAGTAACACTGATGAATCTCCTGTTCCACCACCAGTACCTCAAACTATTAAAACTGTCAAAGGCAAGAATGGATATCCTTGGCTAAAGGATCCACCAACAGAATCTACTAGAACAGCTACTTGAAACATTGTCCACAAGTTATAACAATCCAAAGGTCATGCTAAAAATGCTTCAACACCATTGCAATCTTTCCAACTTTTTTTAACCAATAATTTGATTGAAAAGATTGTTTTACACACTAATAGTCAGATCTTGTTACAACAAAAAAGTTATGAGAAAATACAGTGAGACAAACTCTATTGAAATAAGAGCTTTGCTTGAAATATTAATTTCTAGTGCCTACCATAAGGATAATCATCTGAGTACTGTAGAGATGTTTGATGTGAATATGAGTGCAAATGTGTACAGAGCAACATTTACATAAAAACGATTCATATTCCTGATTGATTGACTCAGATTTGACAACAGGCAGACAAGAATTGAAAGGAAAGCCAATGATAGGTTTGCTCCAATACATGAAGTTTGGAAGGAATTTATAAACTCTTGTACAGAAAATTATGAGCCTGGGCCTTATCTAACAATAGATGAACAGTTGCTGGCTTTCAGGGGAAGATGCCCTTTCTAAATGTATATTCCCAATAAGCCCTCAAAGTATGGGATCAAGCTGGTAATGGTTTGTGATAGTGGGTCAAAATATATGAAGGGTCACAGCTAAAAATGATCAGTCCATTTTTTTTTTTTTTGAAAATGAGTTAACAGCGCTATCCGGTAGCTGAATATGGATAGAATCACAATATATAATTTCCTTCAGCTAAAAATGATCATAGTCACATGAAAAGTTAAGAGAAAGATATATGGTAATGGTGAAAAATGATCATAGTCCACATGCTAACAAGCAGTAACAATCAAAGTCCCTCTGCATCACTGTGAACACAGTCATGTTCACAGCTGATTGCCAAAGCAACTATAACCTCCAATTAATCGTTGCATGGTTGCATCTCAGTCTCAGTTGTGCTATTCAAGTATTCATATTTTTCTTGTTAAACATTGCATTACCATAAAATGATGAGTGATATGAGTGACTCAAGTGATGAAGAGACATGTGTCAACACAACCCTCAGAGTTAGAAAAAGAAAGAAAAGTGGGAAAGTGACTGATGTCATAAAGAAATTAAGTGCAACTGTAATGCCACAGTATAAAATAAGAATAAAAAAGAGAATTTTGAACTGTAGGCATTAACTAGAAATAAAACAAAAGGTGTGCTATAATAAAGCAAGATATCAAACATTGAGAAATGAGTTTGTTCATTACTAAACATTATACAATCTAAAAAAAAACAATTCTTCTCAAACAAAATAACATCGACCAGGTTATCCAGATAAGTACTCATTTGTTCTTCAGAATGGCGCATATAATAAAATCCCAAAAAATAGCATAATATAAAATGCATTTCAGTAAAAGTACAAAAAATAAACTGCAATCACAAGATTGGACAATCAAAGTCTTTCCTTAAAAATTAACTAAGATTGTTCATAAACCCAATCATTGGTCAATGATACGACGCCCACACATATCACTTTTTCGTAAATCCCTGAATATGATTACCAAAATCTCATACCTTGAAACTCCTTTGCAACCAAACCGTTTACTTGGTAGCAGAATTTATTTTAAGTCCCATAGTCCAGCATGGGCTCACCTAATTGGATCTCAGAATTGAAATTGAATCCACACCATGGAGCTCTCAGTCCTCAACACAACAACACATGAAACTGGAGAAGACTGTAAGTGCACACATTTCAAATGTTTCAAATTATTTCTTTGGAAAAACGAAATAGAATTATTTCTAATTTCAACAAGTTAGGTGATTTTAATGCCCAAAATCAGTTACTGAGTGGACTTATTAGTGTAGTTCCTGTTCAACATCGGCGCTGCAGACAAGATGAAAAAGAAGTAAATTTCCACAGCTCCTCTTACTGCTATCACATAAGAACTCATGTAGATGACAAAATACAAAATGTTAGTGTTTGCTACAAGGCATTTCTATCACTTCATGGTATAAATAATTGTGGTGTTTAAACCATCAAGAAAAAATTATTAGAAATCGGGGAAAATAAGGTAGATGGTCATGGAAAACACACCAATAGGCCAAGTAAGCTTCCTGATGAAACGAAATCAAAAGTGATGGATTTTATTTCATCTCTATGAGGAAGAAAATCGCATTACTCCCTCAAAGATTCTTCAAGAGTATACTACCTGAGGAACTGGACATGTCGAAGCTCCATAGAATGTATAATGATTCCAACAGTGAAAACAAAATAAGCTACACAACGTTTAGAGACATTTTTGTGTCAGATTTCAACATTGGATTTGGCTACCCTCAAAAAGACACCTGCAGTGCTTGTGACATTTTTAAAGTTGAAATCTCAGTTTCAATATAGATACATGTAAAGATGAGAAAACCAGAGACTCCTTGACTACAACTTTGAAGAACAAAGAGAAAATGAAGAAACTTCACTTGGCTAAGAGTTCAAAATTTTATTCTTTAAAACATAACTACAGAAAAGAATCAAGAAAGAAAAAAGAACTTGAAACTATAACCATGGATTTTCAAAAGAACTTGCCAACCCCAAATATAACAACCTCTGATGTCTATTACCGCCGCCAGCTCAATTTTATTTCATTTAATATCCATGTCTTGTCTGATAATACATCAGTATTTTATACGTATGATGAGAGCATTGCTCAAAAAGGGGCTGATGATGGAAGGGGCGTTTAGAGACATTTTTGTGTCAGATTTCAACATTGGATTTGGCTACCCTCAAAAAGACACCTGCAGTGCTTGTGAAATTTTTAAAGTTGAAATCTCAGTTTCAATATAGATACATGTAAAGATGAGAAAATCAGACTCCTTGACTACAACTTTGAAGAACAAAGAGAAAATGAAGAAACTTCACTTGGCTAAGAGTTCAAAATTTTATTCTTTAAAACATAACTACAGAAAAGAATCAAGAAAGAAAAAAGAACTTGAAACTATAACCATGGATTTTCAAAAGAACTTGCCAACCCCAAATATAACAACCTCTGATGTATATTACCGCCGCCAGCTCAATTTTATTTCATTTAATATCCATGTCTTGTCTGATAATACATCAGTATTTTATAAGTATGATGAGAGCATTTCTCAAAAAGGGGCTGATGATGTATGCTCAATGGTAGAGCATTTTAGTAATAATATTCTCCGCTCAGAAGTGAGGGACTTGGTAATTTTCTGTGACTCTTGCACAGGGCAAAATAAAAATTACACTGTGTTCCGCTTTCTCCATTACATGGTACATAAGAGAGACCGTTTTGATAGTGTCACAGTTGTGTTTCCAATTTGTGGATACTCATATATGGAAGGAAACAAAGATATGAGTCTAGTTAATACAAAATCTTACACTGAGACACCAGCTGACTGGAGAAGTGCTTGGAAGCAGTAGAATAAAACCTTCACCCTTCCAGGTTGTGGACTGCACTGATGAAGTCAACTTTCAGAACTGGACAGAGTTTCTTTGACAGTTCTACGAAGGAAAATGACCTACGCCTACAAGGCCAATAAGAAAGATAAAAATCAACAAGGAGAACCCAATGAGTATTGCACACAAAAGTAAATTACTCTGGATGTTACAATGAAGCTATAGTTGTTCCTCCAAACAAGAAGAAACAAAAACGCACCAGACTTACTGAACTGAAGAAGCTTTACAATGGACCACTACCGATTAAATCTGCTAAATTGACTGATCTATTACATCTTACACAGTTTTTGGTCAATCCAGATGCTCAGACATTCTACAAGGAGCTACATTGTGACAATACACAGACCAATAATGGCAGTGACATTGAGTTTATAGATGACCCTCCCATAGATGACAGGCAAGAATGATCAATGTCCAGTACTGTATGTAAGGTATGATTATTATTCATATTTTATAAATTTTTTACTTGAAATTTTTTCACATTATGTACAACAAGATAAGTCAATTAATTGAATACTTCATTTAAATGATGTTTCCAACTATAAAACAGTTGAAGAATTGACTTTGAACTTGAAAATTTAATTTTCACAAACAATAAAATTTGGACCCTGATCGTTTTTAGCCGTGACCCTTCATATGCTTATTGCTGAGCCATATCTAGGAAAGGGAACTACATGAACAAATAATAAACCTCTTGGTCAATATTATGTTGAAAAATTGTCTAATCCATTCAAAGGTACAAATTGTGATATAACAATGGATAATTGGTTCACTAATATCAAACTTGCTGAGAACCTTGTGAAAGAATTCAAACTAACAATGATTGGAACAATCTTTAAAGACAAACCTGAACTTCCACAATCGATGATTTCACACAAAGGAAGGCCCATTGGAGACTCTAAGTTCCTCTTCAGTAGTTGAGGATGCAACACAGCATAATGCCATTAACTGTGCTTAAAGAGCTCATTTTCAAGCTATTCAAAATCCATCTCTGGGTTCAATAGGTATACAACTTTGAATTTGCAATTATTGATGATTCAAAAGAGGAAAGTTACAAGTTTTCATTTCTGAAAAATATAATAAAGAATGTGTTTTTTTTTTTTAAATTGAGTTATGGATTTACACTTTGAGATTTGAAAATTCTGGTTTACCAGTTTACCATGGAAGTTATTAATACCATCATTGTAACCCATTACACAATTAATTTGTTGAGAAAGGAGTAAATTCTATCTGATGAATTTTTACAATATCTATGGAGATATATTATTATTACTGACATTTTGGATATTTGAGTGAAGCTGGGGGGTATTGCAAATGAAGAAAGGAATTGCAGGACTTTCATCTGGGCATGTACTATCGATTTACAAATATTTTAGATTTCTCTAACTTACTCCCAACAAAAACCCTTCATTGACAAGACTGAAATGAGGATACAGTTATAACATTAGCAACGTTAGCCATCAGACTTAAAGCTCATAATTTGGGAGTGTTTATGATAGGATCATAAACATATTCAACAGCTTTAAATGAATGGTCTCAATAAGAAATATTTTTACTGTTAAGAACAAATACATCATAAAATAATCTTTGATTACAATAATTGATTACATCAATAATTGGGGTTGTAAAAAATGATATTGTTTCTTTATTGTGAACTTTTGTTTTCACATTGCTGCATTACCAAACTTAAAAGGAATACTACAATATTGTGTCCAAAAATTTAAGTCATTTTCTCAAGGCAAAACATGACCAAAACCAACTGTCAGCCAATATTTTTTATTGCCAAGTCATTTTAAAATTTACTAAAAATAAATAAAATTTAAATATAGTGTACTGCTTATACATTCTTTGTATAAATTTTATATTGATCAACTTATCCAATGAGCAGGGAAACAACCTTAACAACCTTCGTTCAACAGTGCCATTAGGTTGTTGGATGTTTAGAGACATTGGAAACTAAAACTAAGTTGAACTTCTTTCAAATAGTTGGGACTAGTTATTGTAGAGAGAATTTATCAAAACAATAAATATCAAATACAAAAAATAACAGTATGCATGACTTGATGATTTACAATGAAAGCATCATCAACAAAAAGGCCTAGCGACTGAAAATATTTTACTGTGCATAAATGTTGGAATAATTTAAAACTAGAACATGTATATACAATTATCAATTACACAATCCGATGAACAAATGAAGTAACTTCATGTACTAATGTGACCACATGAATGAAATAGAAAAGTACTACTTTCATAATTGCTTATATTTTTTGAACATAAGAAAGCGTTATCAACAAATACAGTACATCGTTTTTATGAGATGAATTGCGTCAGTTATTTAGGAGCAGAGGGTTCCTAATACAAGTTTTCAGTATTATTGCTCCTCTTTCATTAACATTTATCAAATAAATATTAACTAAAGGTTTATGCTTATCTTTGCACTGTATACTGATACACTATATTAACTGTATCAATGAATAGTTGATCAAAAAAACTAATCATTTGTTTCCAACAGAGAAAATTGAATTAATGTTCAACAGTGGAAATTAAATCGTTTCACATCAGATATAGTGGACACTAGTTTTAAAATAATGATACTCTACTTAATTATTCAGACTTGGGAGTCTTTACTACACTAACAGACAAGTCAAACCTTGAAAATTGTACTTTTAAACGTTAGAAACTACATTTGTACAAACAAAAACGATGAATATTAATTCTAAAAACATATTACACTATAATAACATGATTAATAATATGAATTACAGTAATGGTCAACAATTGATACAAATCAATACAACAATGTAAGCTTATTAGACTTTCCGACCTTTCCAGTTTTCAGACCAATTGATACCTTTTTCTTCGATGAAGGAGCATGCATATCTATATTAACACTGGGAGACTTTCTCACCTGATTTCTGCGAAAGAATTTCCTTTTCTGCTTTAATCCACGATCGATGGCACTACCAAGACGACACTTGACTGGCAACCTGACTCGCTCTTGCTTAGCAAGCTGCTTTCTCTTCATTGCCAGTAGTTCCTCGCTTCTCGCATCTTCATCCTCTACATCGCTATCACTTTGATCTGCAGAATCGTCTTCATTCTCTTCACTTTCATCCTCCGAATAAGATGGTAACGAATCAGAGTCAGATTCTGGAACAGAGAAAAACTTACATTGATTGCATCTTGTAAACCTGACACATCTGATCTATTTAATCTTTAAACAGACTTGACAAAATGAAGTGATGAAAATATTCAACTTCCAACGTCAAAATATCAGTTATCTATGACTAAGTTATAAATAAGTTATTCAAGGTTATAAAGTCATGTGTTAACAGCTGTCTTTATGCACGTCTGATCAAAACCGTTGCATAATGAAGTTATTATAGCACTGCTAACACTTTTGATATCGGTACTACACCAATTTAGAATTCAGAATTTCTCCAATTCAGCGTCGTAATGAATAATATTCAATAGTTACACTGTTACACTAGCTAATACAAAAGTTTCAAAATCAAATTGAGTTTACATTTGATTTCAAATCCACAAACGATCGTCAACAATTAAGCTAGGTTATATTAGATTCAGTGAATTATCTAAATGATTGGTAAGTAAAATTAAGATATTGGTGGTCGTACATAAAATTGTGTAGATAAAATATAAAGTTATTAGATAGTAGCTTATGGAAAGATTGTATTTAATCTCTAAGCAAAGACCGATCTCATCCTATATTGATATTATTTGCTTAAGGGTCGGCTGTAGCTAGAATGTTTTTCAAAATCGACAGTAGCGAATCTGTCAAGTTATGAACGAACTAGTTTCAAACTAAAAAGAGTAAAGTATCACTGTCATTTGTGTGAGTAAGGTTTGTCTTTGTGTGCGTGTGAGAAGTGAGAGCGCTAAGAGAGAAGAGACAATAGAGCGAGGAGCCATCCACCACCCCAGGATGACAAGGTTACTGCACTCTTATCTGTTGCATCTTGCCACTGTTGACATTCCGGCTTCCTCTAGAGCTATACGCTATACATAATTTTATTGCTTTAAGAATAGATATTGTTTGAGACCCAAAATCCACAGAAACGTTTATTTGCAAGAACATATTGAAAAATTATAATATTGCACAAAAATCATCTAAGCATTAGGATATACTTTATAACAGATACAGTATAATGATGTTGAAGATCCATCTTGTTTCCACTAATATGTAATATAAACTTAATAAAACAACTTTTGAATGGAAATCAACTCACGTTATGGCGTGACGGCCGTTTGACACTGTGTACTGTGGGTCGTCTGACGATGCTCTAGACAACAGAGCGAAACGGCCGTCACGCCATAACGTGAGTTAATTTCCATTCAAAAGTTGTTTTATTAAGTTTATATTAGATACAGTATAACGTCAATAATATGAAGTCATGTACATTTTTTTCCAGAAGGTGAAGCCCACATAGGTCCGAGACCTGTGCGTGGATAATGAATAGGATGACGGTGATTGATGAGTTGGACCTATAGTTTTAGGTGGGTTCCGAACCACCGGGAAGTGATTTTACAGCAGAGAACAGAGTATTTTTTGCTGGCCAATCCAATCGGTCACCTTTACAAAGAGCGCCCAGGAGCTTCGTAGCTTATCTCTGATTGAAAAGTTACCTGCTACGGCACTCGGCTATAACTTCCCCACTTTGAAACATCAAAGGTCCGAACAGCATACTAAACTTTGTTTAAAAAAATGAATCAATCGTAAAATAATAATAATAATATACAGTAGTCTATGAAGAAATATCGCAACATAAATTTCATATTCCAACAGCAAGAAGATGGCAAAAATAAAAATAAATGCAGATCAATTATCCTTTAAAAATAACAAATAATTTTACCTGAACTCAAATATCTACCAGTTTATAGACTAACTCTAATATTTAAAAATGTGAAATTTTGCATATTTCTTATAACTCAATTTGCATTTGTGACTTTAGTGTTCACTCGAAATCTTGTTCCGGGCTAGCTCACGGGCCGTAGTTCGTCCATTACCGCCCTGAAGTGTACTTGGAAAATGACGATTTTTCATTACAAATAGTTTATAACTTGTAAACTACTAAAGAACAAATTGAAAAATTGGTCTCAAATTGTAGGTAACATATTTTTCTGTCATATCCTTAGTAAGAGAATCACAAGGCCTGTCTGGAACAGGCCATTGCACAATCACCAAAGCTGTTGCTCTTAGCCCTGTGCTTGAAATGACTTCAGATGTCATGAGTATGGAGATGGTTTTCACTAAACCTTTTTCTGTTAAATTCTGCTCTAGAGAGGAGTGGAGGTCTGAGGAAGGGCCCTATATCAGGAGAGGTAGCCTTGTCTGGTACACAGACGGCTCTCTTATTGAAGGGAAATCTGGCTATGGGGTATACAGTGAATCACCCAGAACAGAAATCTGTGCAAGTCTGGGACAATACTGTACTATCTTTCAAGCAGAAATTTGGGGTATCATGGCTTGTGCCAATATAGGCATTGCCAGACGTTATTGCGACAAGCATATAGTAATCTTGTCAGATTGTCAGGCAGCCCTCAAGGCTCTTGACTCTAATGAAATCAAGTCAAAATTGGTGTGGGAGTGTCACAAAACACTCAGCAAGCTCGCAACACACAACTCTGTGCATCTTGGTTGGGTACCTGGCCATGTAGGCATAGGTGGCAACGAGTGTGCAGATGGGCTTGCTAAGCAAGGTTCTAGTAGGTCATTCTTTGGCCCAGAGCCAAGCTGTGGCATAAGCAAAACTACTGCCTTCCACACTATAAACAAATGGTCCAGGGACTTACATCACCAGCAATGGCAAGGTCACTCAGGCCAAGCACTTGGCAAAAGGCTGCTAGCAGACACAAGCTCCTACTTCACCAACTGGCTGGTGAGGCTGGGTAGAGGTCAGGTTAAGCAGCTGATTGCTCTGATAACTGGACATGGCCACTTCAGGAAACATCTCCACACAATTGGACTCAGAAATGAAAGTCAGATGTGTAGGCTTTGCAATCAGTCTGAAGAGACTGCCAAGCATATCATACTGGATTGCGAGAGACTCGGGGCAAGGAGAATGGCTCTGTTTGGCTTTAAGCAACCAGGTGATGAATGGGACGTTAGCATAGGGAAGAAACTCCTGGATCTTGTAAAGGGCACAGGTATTGGTTTGCCTAACTAACGTACTAGGGACACACAATAAGCTTCGGTTGACGTGTGAGGATCTTTGAATCCGTCCCTTCATAACATAACATAACATAAGAGAATCACTGAGAACGCATTTTAAATCAAACTAAACAATTCTATATGTAGCCAAAATGTTACGGGTTTTGGTAATTTTCCAGGTTTTCTTAATAGTACGTGTTGGACAAAAAATGAATACGACACAGTTATTTTAGACAATACAATTCCCTGAAACATACCAGTGGCATATTTGTATCACGCATGAATTTTGAGTTATTGTAATTCAAAATGTTGAAAGATTATGAAAAAAATGGAAATTTCAGCTTTATGTATGATTATAACTTATATTCATGCTACAAGTCTGCCCTTGGTACCCAGTTTTGGGTAATTGTATTGTCCACAAGAAAGGGATCCTGTTTATTCCCTGTTTAACTCATGGTGTGGCTGTAATATCGGAAAACCTGGAAAATTAACAAAATTTTTGCTACATATAAAATTGTTTAGCTTGATTTAAAATGTGTTCTCAGCAGTTCTCTTACTGAGGGTATGAAGGAAGAAGATGATGCCTACAGTTTGAGACAAATTTTGCTATTTATTCTTCAGTAGTTTATAAGTTATAACTATTTATAATGATAAATCATCATTTTACAAAATAATGTATGATAGGGGAAGCCTATACAGCTCTTTCAAGTAGAAATCCAAATTATCGGTCAAATATGACATTTTACATATGAATTGAAATAGCCACAAAGAGCTGAGAACATAAAGGTATGGAGTGCGACAGATGTTAGCGAAGGGGTAGCCCCCTCCTCACAACATCTCTCGTCCAACAAATCATCATCTCTAATCGTCACATCGTCAGTATACTGATATACACATCGTTGGATTCATACAAATAAGTTCTATAACTTCTATTTGAAGCTGTTTTCTGTAAAATGACACACAAAAATGTCCCCCTAAAAAATGAAAAATCTAGTTGATAGAATTCTCTTTTGAAGATATTTCAATTTTTATAGAAGAAACTATCAGGTTTACTGACAAAGTGAACAGCACATTTATTGCAGAACATTATATGACTGGTATTATGGAAGAAGAATCAACTCTGTTCGATGGTTAGTTACAGAGATATCGCATTTCCAATGACTAGAAAAAAATCAACTTTTAGGGGGCTTGGGGGAAAAGCCAAGGGGAGATTTTTGGGGACTTTTCAGAAAATGTACTTTTAAACGTGTACTATTAATTGGTATTTATAGTCTTGCTTGTCTGACAATAATTCTTTATTGGGTTGGGCTGGATAGCCAAGCGCCATGCAATACACAGTGCTGTAGGGTTCGCCGGCTACTATTTCATCATTCACTATGACGCCATAACTTGAACGATAGTAATTAATAGACACATCATTTTAAAGCTTATTAAGTTATCTATAAGTTTTGTAAGGAACGGCACAACCAATAACGCGATAGCAAAAAATATATGATCAGTTGAAGTTGATTTTTGTGGTTCGTGGTGACAATTTTTTCTAAAACTATATTATTACTGAAAAACGAGTCTATATAGCCTACCTAGAAAATGTATATGACAATTTTTTATAGACTGGTTTCAAGTGCATTTTTGTGCATTCATTTCCTGGGCTATAAATGAAACTATTTACTAGACTAATAAACTATTTATGATTATCACATACAAGTGCAAGGGTAACTGCACACTTTTTGTAGCAATATCTGAATTTGACTGCATCGAATATTTAAAAAGAATGAATTCCGAAACATGCAAAGTACTGTAGGCTATATTTACTACTGTATACTACTGTAAAAGTGAATAATTCCAAGAATGAACAATAATTAGATAAAAGTATTGAAGAACCAAAACATATTGTACAATTTATTCTACGTGCAAAAAATTGTCCTAATAAATAGAAAAAATTATACATGGCTATTACTTTTTTATTGCTTCAAAAATATGAAGCAATTATATGAAGAATATGAGCAAAGCTATTTAAAAGCATAGACTAAATGAAACTATTTACTAGACTAATAAACTATTTATGCATCACATACGATTGCGAGGGTAACTGCACACCTTTTGCAGCAATATCTGAATTTGACTGCATCGAATATTTAAAAAGAATCAATTCCAAAAAAACAAAGTACTGTATATTTTAATACTGTACACTCTGTAAAATTGAATACTTCTAAGAATGAACAATTATTTGATAAAAGTATTGATTAACCAGAAAATATTTTACAATTAATTCGATGTGCAAAAACTTGCCCTAATAAATTAAACAAATTATAAATGTCTATTGTTTTATTTGTTTTGTTGAAATTGCTGCAAGAATATGGCGTGGTTCTCTGATTGGCATATTGCGTCTATGCCTGGGATCTATTAATTCAGGCAATAGACATTTGTAGTAAAATTTACTTAGTTTGGGCAACATAATTTCCTCCCAAAATACAGGAAATTGGATAAGGTGATGTTGGAGAAGAAGGCTCTTTGGGTGCAAGTGTCTTTCGAAGTTCAATGTTATTTACACTACATTCATTCATAATTCTCCACTCTCTTAACCTTCACCACCCCGATTTTTAAGTTTTTGGACCTTCGAACGTTTTTTATTCCCCATAACTTGAAAAGTTCCGCTCCTAAAACTTCTAAAATCAATTCAGCACGACCGGATACATGTCCCTTGAAGCTACAACGATCAACAACTGACTGATGGAAGAAAAGAGAACAAAGAAGAAGAAGAAGAAGAAGAAGATATCAATAAGATAAGATAACGAAGATTCTCTGTACTGGAAGGGAGACTGCTATTTGCGAACTAGCTTCAAGGCCACTCACTGCCGTTTCAGTTACTATTGTATGATTGTGTTTGTGCGTACTGGCGCTCCCTGTCAACGGTACTGCTTATAGGCAAGTCTATTTTGAGTGGACTGAACAGCAGCTATTTTGTTGAACATACCTCTACAAAAAACCATTTAAAAACTTGACAAATGAAGCAATACTTGAGAAAAAATTCCTTGTCATGAAAAACATTATAACGGAGACGACCCGTTTTGTCAGTTTTTGATATCTATATCACAAACGTCAGAAAAAAATCATGAATTCATGACTCATAAATGCTTATTTAGATAAACAGTGGAAAAAGTATGAGTTTTTCAGAAAGCAAAGTCACTTGAGCATAATCAGACCTTCAAAATAAGACATTGACAGTAATTTTCTGATTATAAATAGGTGAGTTATATGGTTTCGAAATTAACATTGCTCTTATGGAGATACAAATCCAACATGGCCGCGCTACAGCCGACCTCTAAAGCAACTCGTGAGATATTTAGAACACTCGCTTCACATGTGTCCTAACTTACATCTCACTTGTGGCTCAAATCATTGTATAATTTTTCATCCCGTCTTTGTTTCTCTTTAAGTTTAAATAATTACTTAGCTCAATCTTTTTACTGGTTTTCTGCTGTATTATTATATTATGTTACAATTTATTGTAGTGATCAAGTGGGAGAGTCTAAGACAAAAATTATCAATCAATTCTATTCTAGAAAATCTGTTACTAGATAGTCACTAGAACCGTGCGTGAATATCCTACAGGCTGCAACCTGACAATCGTATAACCAAAGGTTATTTGTCAGTCATTGGAATATAAAATATGACAGTAAGTGCTGCCTAAAAAAAGTGCTGAATAAAAAATAACAGTCCATGACGTTACTCACCTTTAGTAACTTTCAATCCAATTTGGAAAGATGCTTTACGTGCAGGTTTCTTGTGCTTCAACAATACAACACGCCTTTTTCCAGCTTCAGAAGGCATTTCTACAAATACAAAAGATTTCATTGAGTAAAGTGTTTTCTCCATTTTGCTGAAACAATTTCGCTGTTTTCTTTTCTTCCATAGTTTTCATTACAATATTCACTTATTAAAAAACTTCAATATTATACTACCATGATTTCATAATATGGAATACATATGCGCAGTAGTTGATGAGTATACCTTTATCAACATGCACCACTATTTCAACAACTAATTAGCATCATGTGCTGTAATTCAATACGTCAGTTCTCTTTTATACACCGCTTCAAACGACCACCAAACAACACAACAATAATTTTTTCATGCGTCTTTCCAGCACCACATACTGTCAAATAATGAGTTTTAGATGACGCGCCATCTGTAACTCATTCTTGAGCACCCGACGCCGCGTCGTTTGATGCTTTGTATAAAAGAGCCCTTAAACATCCACAACCATGGAAGCAATTGGTTTTTAATGCATACATATATAGCACCAAAGCCGATTTTGAGTGTAGTTGACTCTTCATACCTCAACATTATGTTTTGGTCCAAAGCGTCCTACACAAACGAGGAGTTGGTAGGTTCCGATTACTTTCCTCACTGAGCTAACAGTTGTATTTATACCAAGCCCACCAAAACAAATTCCGAAGCACTATGCTGAACAGTCCACTCCCAGGGTGACAAATATGGAAAATACTACTAGTGACTAGTATTTGGTAACTCGAACTTACATTTATTTTCTAGTTATCACATCATTATTTTCACATCCACATAATAAACGAAACAAGTTCAACATTAGAAATGAATACTGCTATTAAAAAAGTCTAGTTATGTGAGTTTTAAGGCTAATGCCATTAAATTTTATAACAAGTTACCAACCACTATTTATCTATTTGTAAAAGTCTTACCTGACAGGAGATATGTACTTAGAATTAAGGACTTTTTAATTGGAAGTATTTTACAGACAATAACTATTTGTGCTTTAATGTGGAGAATTTCTAATAATTGATCTGCTGATAGAAAATTTGTTGACTGGGATGTTTCTTCAACATTAACATTAATGTGACTTGGCCTTTACAAGTTAATTTTTGCACTCGGCAATAAATGGATTTGATTTGATACTTCGGTCACTTTTATTTTAAGCGGAAAACAAGACTAGTGGATTTTATGTCAGAGCATGCGCACAAGTGACTTGGAACTGATTACCATAAAGATTTGTTAGCGGTGATTCTCGCAAACTCTTTATTAACATCACAATCGTTCCGAGACCCCTCAGTAAAGTTAACATTAACAAGATGAAAAATTGGATTTGAGTTTTCTAAAAGTAAAGCCAATAAGTCACTAGTTTAAAAAGTGACAATAGTCAAAGTTTGTGTAACTGACCTGCTTTTGGTAAGGATTGTACTTTTGATTGAACTAAAGTTGCCTGCTTAGCCACTTTAACCGTTGATCCTTTGGCCTCTGTTCGATTCCTGTAAATCCCAGATAGACACAACAATGAATGTAAGAAATTTTAAGATGAAAAAGTGCGCTTCAGAAAACGGGATTGAAATTCGTGTACAGTAAAGCATCGTATTCTAAATTAAAGTTCAAAATACGTTTTCTGTACTAGTTGGCCATCTAGGACGTTGAAGTCAATAGCAATTGAAACCTTTCATTCAGTGTTTAAAGTTACTTCTACTAATTCCGTGATATCAAAGTGAAACAAGATTTAATTCTGAAAAATAGTGATGTAAATGGTTATATTTATATTGTATATCTTAAACAATCCTTCATATTTGATTAAGTATTGTGTAATCTATTCATTTTTTATTTAATTAATTTATTTTTTATCTAATTAATGAAGTTGAATGAATTAATGCAGCATTGACCAAGTGACCAAGAATATAATTATTTCTCATCGGTTAAAAAAAAAAATGTGAATTTCTGTTTGAATATACTAAATCTAGCTGTATAACCTATTACGCCAACGCCGCCTACCAAAGAACCCCAACTTGTTTCAAGTTAGAATCGGTCCCACATCTTCAAGGACAATAGAAACACATTCCTGTCTTCTATTAACCTTTCCACAGCTCAATTTTTTTATTGTAATTTATTCATAATTGGATCGAAAAAGTTTGAAATCGAAATACTTACTTTCCAATGAGCCCCTGGAAAGCTGATTGCAGGAGGCGCTTAGGTAGCGAATCGTGGAGAGATCTAGCCTGTCAAAAGGAGAAATAAGTTAATTAATGACAAGCAGAAGTAGTAGATTAAACAAATACTCAAATTTGAGAGGGTTCTATCTAATACTAAGAGAATAACAGTTATACTATTAGATAGAACCCTTACTATTAGATAGATAGACAAGTTACTAGTTTGGGCATGTGTTGAGGAAGAAACAACAGTACCACCAAGTACTGCAGTGGCATATCTCACTGCTACATCTCAATAACTATAAAATTTGACATGATATTCGAGTTAGGCATTAACAGAATACATAACACATTGACACTGGATTAGCCATTTCATATAGCAAAGTTCTGAGGTACATTCATTCCAAATTTGAATAACTGCAGAAGTGCGCCAGCTTACACATAAGTTCATCCACCAAGTCCATTCAAAATTCGTCAAAAACAGAAGCAAGTCAAATTGAAGCATTATCGGCAAAACAAAATGAACTCCAGTTTTACCATAATGAAGACAAAAAAAATTACTTTTGGGAAATACAATTCTTGAAATTTATATTTTTCCAATAAAAGAATAATTACTGTATTCAAATTTATTGGTCCCAAATCATTGTAATACGTGTTTTAATTGAATTAGTATAATATTTATTTCCAAAATTACAAGCATACTCAAGTGTATAAATTAAATAAATAACTCTATTAGAAAATTAGGTGTCAAATGGGTTGAATGGGTTTGTGTAAAAATATAACACCATAATCTCAATAACTGTACGTTTCTTTATTCAATGAACTATGCAGCACAGCCTTAATATATTCTCAACTCTTGCATTCTTCCAATTTCTTATTGAAAGTCATCTGGTCTGATTCTTTCAAAAAGTTATAACAGATTTTCAGTAGAATAAATCAAAATATAACTGAAAACAATTCTATCGAACATTAAAAAAGTATGCTCTACTTGAAATCCATCGACAACTTATATTAGTTTTCTTCAAATGTATTCAAGTAAAAATAAAACTTACAGCGGAACGCAATAAAAGATAATCATTTTTTGTCATGATTTGGAAAAAATGCTTTGGTTATAATATTGTAATGCTATTCATCAGTAATAAAAATGGCTAAATGTACAGTAAATTTTTTATTGTTTTATTTTTTTAAATATTCACAACTACCTTTGTTAGGCGTTCAGCACGACGACGGCTTAGTTCAGCTCTCAGATCGCAATCCTCATTTGTATCTTTGGGCAATAAATCATCAATTTTCTCATCTTTCAGTTCACACTCCTGGTTCTTATCAGTTGAATCTTCTTGTTGGCTATCACTCATATTTTCTTGTTTTTTCTTCTCTTCAGCATCCTGTTCATGTTCGTTGGTGACACTGATAGCCTCCTTTTTCTTTTTCTTCTTTTTAACTGGAGGTGATTCAACAAGAGGACTGCAAGCCTTGTCTGTCACGCTCTTGTGCTTATGTCGTCTCTTCTCTGAGACTTTGCTTCTCAAATCCTTCACTTTTTCTTTTGCTTGCTTTGCTGGAAGTGAAAAGACAGACAAATTATACATCAATTTAGTATATAGAAATTATACATCAACCTATCTTCTTTCGGATTTTTTTTGTCTTGCATTACTACTTATAGTATTGAATAAATGCCTTATTGAACTAAGGCTAAGTGCATAGTGGAGCTGAGAGCAAAGCGTAAAAGAGCCTAGAGTCCACGATAAAAGAGCAAAGAACTACTGTGTTCATAGTGAGGAGTAGAAGCACGAGCATCAAGGCATCTCCCCACTGTCCAGTTCGTTCACAACTACGTGCCGAAATGTATTCATGAAAAGACTATTATTTTATTGAACTACAATACTGTAGTTATATTTATCTAATAAATGAATTAATAAAATATTTCGAATCACAAATCTATCAACGATACAGACAGTTAATAAATTAATTTATCAATAGCACAGATGGTTTGTATTCCTGATACATTTATGGGCATTGATAATATTTTGTTTTATTAATTTATCTTGGATTTCTTGTTCCATAACGATCTGCGTTGTTAATCTACGTTTTATTGTAATTTTACGACTTACAGTCAATTTTAATTGTGAATGAATAATAAATTAATAATAATAAAATAATAAATCAATCAATGAATAAATAATAAATATGTGAATAGTAAAATCAATAAAGTAGTGGGTACACAATTAAAATTGAGACTGAAAGCCGTTTGATTAAGACTACAAAAAGTTAATATTAATTTATCTCAACTTTTTGTTGCAAATTTAACGACTTGTACTCAGTTTTAAATTGTGAATCAAGGCCTTGAAAATGAGATTCAATAACTCGAAAACGTTCGGGAAAATGGGAGTACATTTATTATTTATTCACAATTAAAATTGACTGCAAGTCGTGCAATGAATTTACAATAAAAAGTTGATATTAACAACGCAGATCGTAATGGAACAAGAAATCCAAGAAATTAATTTATCATTTCTAGTAGGCTATACAGGTTAAATAATTTATAACGAACAGAAATATTTTATTAATGAAGCGATTGTGGTGATTCCTATTCTTTTGGCCCCACAAAGGTTGCCTCTTGAACACTCCACTTTTTTAGATGAATAAATAATGAGTGAATAATAATAATAATAATAATAATAATGATAATAATAATAATCAGTGAATAATGATCAGCAAATCAACATTCATTTTAATAACAAATGAAACCCGATTCTAAAAAGTTTTTAAAAGCGAACGTATGCTGCTGAATGCGGTATGGAACGCAGAAAAATGGCAGGACCGGCTGGCATCGATAAGCGAGCAAAGCAGAGAAATCAAACTTGTTTTAATTCGCAGCTCTGCTCTTTCAAGACCTCCTCGCGTGACCTTGACGCACTGCTCCATTATGCACAACTACATTACCACAGCATGTGTTTGAATTCGAGGCTTTGCTCTATGCTCTAGGCTCTTTGTTCTCGGACGCTTCACTATGCACACGGCCTAAGGCAGTCTACGCTTAGAGCGTTCGTCAAGCGAAACAGACGTTAAGCGTCATAAATAAATGACTGTCATAGGCATTTGGAAGTATGCAAAAGAGTAGTCACAGTTAATGACACCCAGCTAATAGCAGCCATCTATTTACGACAACGACATCTGAGACGCTTGGCGAACGCTCAGTGTGCGGTCGGCCTAAATCGATGTATTATAATCATCGTTTTTGCAATACAAATGATTAGCTAGAATCCTGACATGATCATCTATCACAAAAATTAATAATGTTATTACTCCGTGAATTATACATCAAAATAAAAATGAATAAATCTCATTTAATAATACCACTAGATTTTGGACTGCAGAAAAAATTATACATCAATTATAATTGCATTGAATAAAGCTGATGGGAAATTTGAATGTAATCTACAAAATTGATGTGAGCATGGCCTTACCATAGTCACCACTCTGAAACAAAAATTCATGTGACCACTGAAGGGTTATGAGACTGGATGTATTGATAGTTTAAAGTAGCAATACTAGTGATGATATAAATATCAAATAACAATCGATAAACGATAATGAATTAACAATACAATGAATTGCTTATGAAAAACTCAATTACCTTGATTGTTGCCTGAAACTTCAATTTTACGGTTCCAGTCTGAGAGATCTTCTTCCCAAAGTACATTATCTGCTCCTAAATCCAATACATCTTCAGTAGAACAGAACGCTTTGTCATAGCGACCCAAGTCTAGCATCTCATCATCTTCTTCTTCTGCATTTTCGATTGCGTAATTATCATTGTCATCTTCCGTGTGTAACTTTTTTTCAGTTGTCATTTCCTCTTCTTGAGTAACTTCAGGATTGCTTTTGCTCTTTAAACATATCTTCTTGCTGATAGGCTGAACTAAATCATTAGACTCAAACTTGCGTCGTCTGGCTTCCATGACAGGATCATTGATAATTGGTTCCTTATCTTCAACTGGTTCTTGTTCAGTATTTCCAGTTTCCTGTAACGAAAAAACCAATTAAGAATAAACGAGGGAAAATTTGAAGCCAAATAATTCTATCCAACATCTGCATATAGGACAGCCAATCATTCTTGATTCCTGGCATCTGAGAGTGATGTAGACCAGTACGGGACTAGAGCCAGTGTTCACCTGACGAGAGGCTAGCTTTGAATGAATCGATTGCAATATCACTGAACAAAAGGAAAAAAAGTTCATGATAAAGGAAGGGGTAATTTCAAACTTGGCTTCATAAATGGCAGGATCAACATAAAGTTATCTCGCCTGTATGAAGTTAGCATTTAGCGATTTGTTTTTCTTTAAACGTTGACATAAATTTGCAATGCAATACCCTTCTTTAAAACACTGAATAATGAGCTTGAAAACTACAAGTGTTCAAAAATTAAGAGGAATAGAGAAAGTTTCTGCTTAAAAGTTGATAATTTGGTTATAGAAGAACGCCTCTAAAAAGTAGCCACGTTAGTCAAAAATTAACTACAGTATATAAAGGCAGATGGAAACAAAACAGTTCTAATGGGCAAGACAATATGCAGTTGAACTTCTGTATTACGAAATCAGTTTCCAGGGGAAAATTCGTTTTAGAGGTATTGGCTAATGAGCAACACTGCTATGACACGGGAACAAATACAAATTCTTCAAGTAGATGATTTCATTATTTTGAAGATCGTTATGTAGACGTTGACTGTATTTCTAATGAGCTAAATATGGTCCGACAAATACAAAGCTCAACAAAGTTTCTAGTCGAAAGACTTTTTTGGAGATCAGACTTGAATTGAACAAGATAGATATAATACTGAACTGAAATGTATTGGTTATGCTCCATGTCAGAAAAATATCTAGTTTTGATTAAATATAGCTCAAATTGAGCTAAATTAGAAATTTCAATAAATTTATGTAACTACTGAATAGGTCACAATACTAGCAGCTGCAATTAACCCACAAGAATTAAGGCCACACACTAATACTGTATCAACATAATGGACCTGTATATTCCGCACTCTGGGAATTCATTACAAGATACTCCAAACTGCAAGCTTTAAATAGCTTGGAAACCTCAGAAACCAAATGTATTAGTGACAAATTTATTTACTGGGTGGAAATCTTTGAATCTACATAAAGAGTGGTGAAAGAAAGTCCACTTCTTTGTTCAATCTCGAGTCATGTCTATCTAGATGGGTATTGCAGCACTGTAAATGAATAATGTTCAAATATTAATGAATCTATGTTTGTATTGAATGTATAATTGAACCATAAGTGCATTAGTACATTAAGTAGCCTAAATAAATAATGGAAGTACTTGAATGTTGAATAATAGTATGTGAATATTGTGGAGTAATAGCCGAGTGCCGTAGCAGGTATCTGTTCAATCAGAGATAAGCTACGAAGCTCCTGGGCCATCTTTGTAAGGGTGACCGATTGGATTGGCCAGAAAAAAAGACTGTTTTCGGCTGTAAAATCACTTCCCGGTGGTTCGGAACCCACCTAAAACTGTAGGTCCAACTCATCAATCACCATTATCCAATTCATTACCCACGCACAGGTCTCAGACCTATGTGGGCTTCATCCTCCGAAAAAAAAATTAAATTGTATGCGCTTGAGTATTTGATAGTGTCCAACCTAACACTGTTGAAGGTCGCACATCTAACGAGATATTTTTTATTGTCACTGAGGTGATTGGTTATAATTTTATTTCATTTTGAGTTTTCAGAACACAAGAATACATACCACTCTTTCGTTAGCTTTTCCTCTCTTGTCGTGCTCAACTTTTGACTTTTCTCGACTTCTGTCACGCACTCTTTCTCTTTCTATGTCTCTCCTTCTATCGCGCCTGTCACGCACGCGATTCCTTTCAACCAAGTCTCTCCTTCTCGGAGCTTGTCTCCTCGATGGATTTTGAGGGGATCGCCGTCTCGATTTCAAGTCAGAGTCATCTCGAACTGGAGTTCTCGATCTGAAAATAGTAAATGGAATAAGACTCATTTGAACAATAGAAGAATATAGACAGACAATAGAATCATGACAATAGCAAACTGCTGTGAAATCAATTCCCGATAATTTGGAGGCCACCTGAAAACTGTAGGTCCAGCTTATCAATCACTAACATCCAACTCATTACCCACGCACAGGTCTCAGACCTGTGGGCTTCATCGAGAGAAAAAAACAAGAAAAAACAACTGAAGACAATCGAGAGGTATTCTACAAATTTTGTAATTTTTTAACATAAAATTTCAAAAAAAAAAATTTCATAATTTTTCAAGTTTTACAATAGATGAATATTAGGGTTTGGCAAATTTAAGCTGACGATAACACTAATTCTAACCTCACCACTATATGCCTAGGTATTCTACAAATTTTGTAATTCTTCAAAATAAAATTTCACAAAATTTTTTCACCATTTTTCAAGTTTTACAATAGATGAAACAACTGAAGAAAATCGAGAGGTATTCTACAAATTTTGTAATTTTTCAAAATAAAATTTCACAAAATTTTTTTATCATTTTTATAATTTTTCAAGTTTTACAATAGATAAAATATTAGGGTTTGGCAAATTTAAGCTGACGATAACTCTAATTCTAACCTCACCACTATATGACTCTGCTTGCTCTTAATGCAAGATGCTGTAGGACAACCGGGGATGTGGAGAGATCAAGTTAAAATTAGCAGTTTTGCTCACTCTCTATTAATTTTATATTTAATCGTTTCCATTATTTTTACTTTATATTTTTAGCTATATTATTTTGCTCCAAAATATTGACGACTCGAATAAGATTATCACATATCGTTTACAAATTGGATTGAAACTTTAAACTGGATTCTTGATTGGGATTCTTACAAGATCAAGGAGAATAACATATAAATTATAGGTAATTTAATTAGTAGCAGACTTTACAGGTAGATGAGATAAGACTTTATTAGAATTGTTATCGATTCAAGTACTGTAATCATAGTAGACTCAATAGAGGCTTTGAGAACAAACATATTCAGGGTGACTAGCAAAGTAAGCTACAAAAATTCCCTGACTTTTAATAAAATTTTCCCTGACCAAAATAAGGTACCAGCCGGCAGGCTCGCTTCGCTCGCCTTAACCGGCTAGCCAGGGGGCAGAGTCCCCCCTGGACCCCAGGGGGTGGTTTTTGTTTGTTGATCATCTGTCATGGATACGGGCACAGTTATTCCATTCACAACTCCATATTTCTTATATATAATTTTTTTAATTTTCACTTTTGACCGTATTTTTTGGATTTTTTCAAAATTCTTTCTTAGCATGCATCTAGAGCCCCAATGGGACATGTGTACCAAATTTCAACTTAATTAGCCATGTGATTTTCGAGAAACGCTGATGAATGAGTCAGTGAACCAGGGGTATTTGGCTTTTATATAGATGAAAAACAAAAAGACCTTACCGAATAATCAAAAAAATCTTATGTTTGTTAGCCTACCTAGCTTATTTGTCTGGTTGCCCATCTAAAATCGCTCGATAGTTCAAGTTCGATATTTGAGCATTTCATGTGAGGGTTTCTATAATTGAACGAGCGTAGCGAGTTCTTAGTTTTCAATTGTGACTCGTGACTGGAGGCTCGCGGCTTTTTCTGTATGTTTTGGGTTTGTGTGTATGTTCGACGATAACTTTTGAACGCTTTGACCAATCAACTTCAAATTTTAAACACATATTCTTGGAACCTTGATACAGATCAAGTTCGTTTCCTAATAAAACTGACCCACTCCAACATCCTTTTTGAAGCGAAACAAAAGGTAGTTTAAAAGCCCTCCATTAGTATATCTATATATTACTATATATTATAGAAAATAGTTGTTTTCACCATATGGAATTCGCAATAGATTTCAAAATATATTAATTTTGAGTTATCATCAGCTGTGGGTGAATAAATGCGATCAGGCTTTTTATAGAATCTCTATCAGCTGATATACTAATCTCATTGCCCTGATAAATGAATATATAAACAGCTGTTTACTACTCTATTAATACACTAATTCAAATGCCCTGATATACAATCCCAAAGGATATATATTCCAAAGGAATATATACAGGGCGTCCCATGTAAGGTGTAAAAACTGGTTACCAAGGATTCTACATCAAATTACTGATAGAAAATGTTTAGTGACGTTTTCAAAATGAGGCCTTTGTATTCGAGATACCCGATATTATGACTTTTTCGAGATACGCTCACTTCCCGCCATTAAATGCTCAATAAACTCAAAAACTACTGATCGGATTGGAATTATGATGACATAATATGTAACCCAATCATTTAGGGCGTTTTTTTTAAGGGCCAAAGTGTAAAAAAGTGGGGTTTTCTAAATCTCGCGGAAATTTTAAAGCGATTTTTTATCGATTTCATATTGAATTCTTTGGCCTCCGGATACCAGTATACGGAAAAAAATAATTGAAAATAAATTAGTAATTGAAAAAAAATCATAATTACACCAGTATCAATAGCAACATGGACATATTACATTTTTCAAAAGACCGTTATAAAATGAACACACTGGAAGAATTTGAAATCTATAAAGCTGTCAAACTGGACCAACACAATATTTTAAACGATAAATTGTCATTTGCATCGAATTACATATACGATGTTGCGATTAGATTGAATGAGGGGGAGGGGTGTTAGGGCTACTTCAAGAAGTGATAAGGGATCGAGCAGAGTATTACAATTTCGTACTGGCAGTCCGGACCTGTCAGTCAGCGCGAGCGTGTTGTCCGCCCTGTCATCCTCGTATTCGTTTCGTGTTATGTGATGCGTGTGTTTTTTATTTTCCGACGTTTTACATTACGACGAATTGCCAAATCGGCAATGATATAATAACGTCCACAACCACCTGATGATGACCCCATAGGAGGGTTGAAACCGGTAGTGAACAAGTAGTTATTGGATATCAAAACGCAGGTATTTAAACCTTTATTTATATTTATCGATTTGTTTTTAGGGTGATATAATAAAAATTTTACATGAAAAACTTCCTCATTTCTCAAGATTTAAAATGAGACCAAGATTTTATAAATTGGTGATTTGCTTGAAAATTGTAAAAAACTGTCACCAACCCACAAGAATTAATGTCTAAGGGACAAGAGCTGAAAGAGTAGAAATTTGATTTCAAAATATTTTTGTAGATGTGTTTTCAAAATAATTTATTTATCACTGTGGTCCCTGAGTGACCGCAGGAAGCCGTTGAAGGCAAACTAAATAAAGTAACAAGACACACTACGTAAAAATACTGATCTACAGTAAGTACTGTATTACACAGTACTCTTATCAGAAACTTCTTACCGAATCACAGCTCTGAAGTTATCGTTGGAAAAAGAAGTAATTCCTTAATTAAGTTGAATAATTCTAAGATTGCTCCATTGTATGAGATTGAAAATCAGTATCAACTGAAGAAAAATGAGAGTGTAACATATTCATTTCTGATGACTAGAACACGCTGATATCAGTTTATTCAAGAGCTATGGTGAATTCGAAATTGTCTTCTGTATAGTTTATTTATTTATATATTTATGTATAGAATCACTGCCATTTCACAATAGATTGAAAATAGTTTTCAATTTTTAGAACATTGACAAAAGAATAAACAGATACCAAATATTATTCATCATAACGTAAATCAGGCTAGTATAAATAAAAATCATTTCCAGCAAAATGCGCTGGACAACCGTGTATCCACATTCTTCCGTGAGAACAAAAAGATCTAAAATATTTTATTGATACATTTTTAGATAAATTTATTAGATAAAAAATTATCTAAATTTCCAAAAATGTTTTTTACTTGAGATCCAATAAAAAAATTAAAAACATCACAATTCAAATGCTTGTTGAAAAAATATGACCCAAGAATATGATTATCGATTATTCCAGTCCACACAATACCCAAAAATTGGTGCTGAGACCGGTTTGGTCTCATTACATGAGGATTTTCAGTTGGCCAAGTATGTGTATTATGAAAATTGACAGCACTTCTTGTGAACGTGCTCTCATCCGATATACCTTTATTGGGAAGCAGTGATTCAACAGAGATTAATCATTTATTTGGAAAAAAATCTTAATACACGATTTTGAAATCAAATTTCTACTCTAAGCTCTTGTTCCTAAGACACTAATTCTTGTGGGTTTGTGACAATTTTTTACAATTTTCAAATCATCAATTTATAAAAATTAAGTCTCATTTTAAATCTGGAGAAATGAGGAAGTTTTTCATGTAAAATTTTATTATATCACCTTAAAAAAATCGCTTTAAAATTTCAGCGAGATTTAGAAAAACCGTTTTGTACTTTGACCCCTAAAAAAAACACCTTAAATGATTGGGTTACATATTGAAAATACGTGTATCTTCAGCGAAATGTTGTGCTCTTTCCAACAATGTCATCATAATTCCAATCTGATCAGTAGTTTTTGAGCTATTGAGCATTTAATGGCGGGAAGTGAGCGTATCTCGAAAAAGTATAATACCGAGATATCTCAAAAACAAAGGCCTCATTTTCAAAAACGTCACTGAACATTCTTTGTCAGAAATTTGATGTAGAATCCTTGGTAACCGTTTTTACACCTTACATGGGACACCCTGTATATGAGTACGATAGGTATTTTTTTGTGGAAAATAAATCTGTGTATCAGAGCAACGATAAACTTGAACTTTAAGTGTTAGATGTCTTGTGAATTTCATCTAAATCAGTATCTTCAAAACAGCCGTTTTTCGTTACCTCCTTCCCCTACTATTTGCTTCCCAAATAAGTTTCCCTTTCCAAAATTAGTTGTTTGGAAGCGAGTTCTCCGTAGGGCTCACTAGTATAATTATTATCAGGTATTACCGATATGAAGTAACTATTTAGAAGGATTTGTTAAATAGGCCAATTATAATGTTCTAAGATCAAGGAATTAGCATGAAAGTCAATTTGCCTCATGATTGACAATATTAACTTCATAAAATAATTTTTTAATAATTTTCATTTATAACTTCTAGTTTGCATCTGATTTGTTCATCTTCTGACAATTATGGCATGAAATTTTGTCATGAATAGCACAAGCCTGATGTTTCCCAAAATTCAATTGCATACTACCGAGTCCGCGATTCAGGAAAGTAATTTAATATTATTAACTCTTTTCAACTATTTGTAGTGTTTCGAGTGAACTTTCAAATTAAAAGCCTTCAAGTGAAGTTACTTTTTTCAAAAGCAATTTTTTATTAAGCCAAAATTTTACTTGTGAGCTAAGTTTTGGCTCATGTAGCAGTGAAAATTTGCGAAGGAAGAAATTTTGGACTTTGAGCCTTTTTGGCTTAGGGCTGTTGTAGCATCCTTGTATTTCATTGCAATTTTGTCTTGATGAAAAAATAAATAGCCAGCTTTAAGAGCCAAACTACAAATGAATCAATAGATAATAGTGCGTGTTATTATTGAAGTCAAATAGTAATAATGATAATATCGTGTGACCTGGCTGACTCAGGTCTGGTAGCAAAGTTATCGGGTCGCACTTAAACAAAGTTCAGGGCCTCTGACTTTATTCAACTGGTTTTTATGTAGCCGGAACCGGCGGTCTCAAAGTGTTCTCAAAAAAATACTAAAGTTAAGTGTAATAGTGAAGTTAATGATAACTAACCTTTGCTTGTTTGAATCTACAACTGGAGGTGGACTCGCAGATTTGGTAGCTGGTGGTTGACTCGTCTGTACAGCTCGTCTAGACGACTGATAATCGGAATTCCAATTCGGCTCCCATTTATTTGCCGGATTTTTGTACTGTGTTTGAAGAGGAGACGTTTTTCGAGGAGGACTTCTACTCTTTATGTGAGGATTATGGCATCTTCTTAGAGCCAGTTGTCTCCTATAACCCGGAGAGTACCTTCTGAAAGAATTGGTTTGATCTTTCTGACAAGTTGGCTCTTTGCGCATTGGAGATAGGGAGCTTTGTCTTCGCCTGGACTCTGGATGAGCTTGCATGGGTGACAAGCTCCTTTGCCTATACCTTTGGCCGGCCTCAACATTTCTAGGCGATGCTTCTCTCCTGGGCGAACGCGAGTGCCTTGTAGATTTTGACGTTCTTAATGGTGAAACTGATGCACGTTTGGCTCTGGAAGGTGATCTAGTGGGCGCAGGTGAACGAGAATGTTTCCTTGGTGATAACGGTTGCCTCAGATGAGGTGAAAGCTGTCTTTCTTGACCACTTTCAGGGCCAGGACTACGTTTACTAGACACAGGTAGTATTTTTTTGGGCGATACAGAGCTCCGCCTAATTTTATCTCTTGATTCATGAGGTGTTGGACTTCTACTAATACATGGCCTCGCACTTGAATAAGAATGTTGAACCCTGCTATTCCATGGCGATCTTCGTCTGGATGGCCTTGCTATGTATCTTTTAGGTGATCTAGATTTTGGACTTGGTGATCTTGACTGCAACCTTGGAGATCTAGACAGCCTTCTAGGAGATCGTCTTGGAGATCTGGACAGCCGCCTTGGAGATCTAGAGAATCGTCTTGGAGAGCGAGATAACCGTCTTGGTGATCTTGAAAGACGCCGTGGTGACCTAGATAGACGCCTTGGTGATCTTGAGAGTCGTCTTGGTGACCTGGATAGACGTCTTGGAGATCTTGACAGACGTCTTGGTGATCTGGACCATCTCTTTGGTGATCTAGAAAGACGTCTCGGTGATCTTGATCGCCGCCTAGGAGATGGGTAACGAGATAAGAGACGAGAGATTTCTTCACTTCCACCAGTATGATGATATCGTGCATTCTGCTTATCACTATACAGACTAGATGAATTTTGGTAATTTCGAGAATAGAACGGAGATCGAGACCGTTCACCTACAGGATAGTCTGAGTAGTCAGGAGGACCAGGACCGTAACTGGGGCTGTAAGGATGAGAAGTGTTGTTTGAATAATACGAATGTACAAGATCTTGTGCTCGGTTCTTATTCGGAAAACGAGTAAAAGGTGAAGTGCGTCCATTGCTTTTAGCGCCTCTATCCGAATCGCGATAGAAAACTTGTTTTTCTGGTGACTGTCTGTAGGTTCGAGGGGAGGGAGATCTAGAAAACTTCCTCGAGCTCATCCTGTGAGCTGGAGAATTCGATCGATGAATGGGCGATCTACTAAGTTTTCTGGAAGGATGTGATCGTTCTTTGTCCTGTGTGAAATCTTCTTCATCAAGCAAATCCGTCCTATCACTCTTAGGCGAACCCTCAACTGTTATGGGTGAAACTGGACTTCGTTCAACAAGTTCAACTGGAGAACTGCATGTGGATTTTGTTGGTGACAATTTTTCATCCTTAGATGCATTCGCAGGTGAACTTTTATTGGTCTCTTCTTTGGATTCACCATCATTTAATGGAGAAGTTGGATCTGTTTTGATCTGTGAATTGACTTCTTTTGGTGATTTTATTCGAATTGGACTGAGTGAACTAGTTTCTACAACTTTTTCTAAAATAGTATTTCTTGGTGCACTGGAAGTTGAATTACTAACGTCGACAGAATCGATGGGTTCCTGCTTGATTTTAACTGTTAAAGGTTCAATACATGTCGGTTTAACAATTTCCGCAACAGGTTTAATATTTACTGGCGCTTGCACCTTTTCGTCATCACCAGGTTTCACAATAGACTTATGTTCCACCTTTTCTAAGTCTTCTTTTTCTTTCTTTATATTGATAATTTTCTCCTCAATAACATTAGGTGGAATCTGTTTTGAGGCAACAGATTTATTTTTCTCATTTGAACGTTTCTGCTTTTTGCCAACAGGAGTTGACGGTTTGCTCGACACTGAAGTACTTCTATTCATTTCTTGTTCCATCTCTTCCATTAGCTTTTCAAGACTGTCATCTTCAAACTCTGATTTATTCTTGATAGTGCTTTCAGGCTCATTATCACCATCATCCGCTTCATCATCTGAGTCCTCTTGCTTTTTCTTTGTCAGGAGATCATCGTCCGACTCTGAATCAGAAGCGTCAATTCTACTGAATTTGGAAGGAACTGCAACACATAAAATAACACATTATCTTACTGGTAAGATTAATTGGGAAGTGATGGCCGTGAGCTGTAGCCGGTATCTGCTCAATCAGATTCTATAAGCATAGCTCTCCTGGGCCCTCTTTGTAAGGGTGGCCGATTGGATTGGCCAGCAAAAGAAATTGTTCTCTGCTGTATAATCACTTCCTGGTGGTCTACTACTTTTAACATAGGTTCACTACACTCCAGACTAGCTTCCAGGAGTTTCAAAGCTCATCTCTGATTGAACAGATACCTGCTATGGCACTAGGCTATCTCTTCCCAAATATTAAATTTCTAGACTCAAAAAATCAGATTAGATCACTTTATTTAGGCCTACGTAAGATCTGATAAAATCCATCCAGATCAGGTTAAAATTCTACATTACACTGTAAAACACTGACAATATTTTTTTTTTTAATAAAAAGTTGATAATAATTTTACAAAGCATTACGTTTGTTGTTATACTTTTATGGCATGATTGATATAATTTTTGTTGATTATTCATTAGCATAGTAAATGAAGTACATAGTACGGGCATAGCCTAAATTTTATTACAAACCCAATCCGCACTTCAAGTACGTTATTGAAGACTTTGATATCTATAGACTATTGAAAATTAAATTTGATTACTTTTCCTGAAAAAGCAAGTTCATGGCAATATCCGGGTTCTCGTTTTACAGAAGAAAGAAAGTTCAAAGGCGTGGCAATGTAGCCGCTATACAAAGCTGGATTAGTGATTGAAGGTTCTAGATGAAGTGCTCACTTCCAAGATAAATAAACTACTTCCATGAATATTACAATCAGCTACCTACATAAGTATTAACAGATCTGTTAGAACTTTATAATTCCTCTGTTGCACTGTAGTAGAATAGTAAAGCATAAGCAAGTTGTGACAGACATCAAGAGCTTACAAAGTATGCCGATCCTTGAATGCAGTTGATAGAGTGTGAGCAAAACTACAATGTTATCGCTAGTTCTAAGCTGGACCCTCTATGCCTCCGCTTGCTATAATGCGAGAAGCTGCAGAACCAGAGACATAAAGTGGTCATGCTATAATTAGCGTTAATGTAGTTTTTCTCAAACTCTCTAGATATTTCATCATTTAGCTTGAGTTCCAATTGAAAAATTGTTCATTAGTCCTAAAATAATATAGCAATAGCCCTTATCACAAAAGCATATAGATGTTGAGTGTTACTCCGTTGTGGGGAAATTACCTGTTTGTTTTTCAGCATCGGTGGTAGCACTAGAAGATTTCTGCTGAGAAAATGACGAAACACTTGACGTTTGTTTATCCTGCAATCGCTGTTCCATTTTTTGATGAGGAACTTCTTGTTCAGGTTTTGGCGGCTGACTATCGCTCACAGGCACTATCGAAATAAGATTTGGGTTCATTATGTGTCTCTGAAATCCGGCACGAGGAGCTTCTCCCTGGGAAAACAAACAGAAGGTAGAATCAATACAAATTAGAGTGGCAAGTTAGTAGGTGGAATCGTTTTTAATTGATATTAGAAACAAGTCCTAATAAGGTTACTGGAAGTTTTAAAACTCAACAAAGTTGAATTTGAAGTTCATACACTATAAAACTGAATAATCAAATGATAACTAGCGGAAATAGATTGATAATGCATTTATTTATTCATAACAAAAGCTTAATCAAGTAAAGATACAACAAGCTATAGCCCACAACTGCATTCTTCACAAATTTTCAACTGAAAAAGGTATTAGAATCAGCTTGTCAAATCATTCTTAGCAGTTGTATGAATTTGTCTCGCGCATGTCGGTACTCTATTAAATTGTGTTTTTACGAACTTTTTCAGAATTGTGTTACCGCAAGAATGAGTTTACAGAGTCCAACTCATCTAATAACTATCTTTAACTGTTATATCAAACATTTTGAGCTTAATTTAACTGGCAAAGCCTATTGATTTATGAAATTTATAAGATAGAAATGCATTAGAATGTTGCTAGTGTTTATACCTGAGACTAGGTTTACCTATGTTTACACATTGTTATAAATTTTAAATTATATAAGTTATATCTAGGTAACTTAGTGCAAAGTATTGTTTTTGGGAAGCACTTGGTAAGTGTTTGGGAATATCATAATAATATATACATTAGTACTGGACAAAGTGCTTGAAAGTGCATAATGGAGACTGAGAAAAACTGCGCTACCGATGACGCTAATTCCAGCCTTACTACTACGTTAAGCCTCCACTTGCTCTCAATGCAAGGTGCTGTAGATGAGCCTGAGGCATATCCCCAGAATTAGTTGATCTGGGAACTGTTCCATGAAACCTGTACTTTATAGGATTTAAAATCAAGTGACAATCCTGCAAAAATTTGAAAATAATTCTTATAATATCATAAAATCGCCTGTAAAACTGAATTCAATTCTTGAAGAATTGTAAGAATTTGGTCGTCTAGTATTTGTAATAATTATACTTACTTCTTTGCATGCACTAGTACCTTAATTTGTTTCAGCACTTACAGAGCAGTCATATTTTTTTTAATTAATCTACATTTTCAAGAGTTTAAGATATAACAAATACTCAACAATGTCCTGTATAACAAATTAAAAGGTGTTTTTTTTTTTTAGTGAACCGTATTCATGAACTTAACTAAAGTACGACTTGGAAAGGCTCTATTACAAGGCCATATTTATGTAGTGCAAATTCTTATATTAATGTTGAATTATTCATCAGAAGTCGGGCCTTTGTTGGGGGAGCTGGGTTGGCTTTTAGTGCTAAAGCTACTCGCTGGCTTGTAACTTTATAAACTTGAAAGTGTAAGTAAGACTTATCAAAGTCATTCTTTGATAAGAAACGTTTACAAATACGGTCCTAAGTTCTGTAATATTTATTTGTAATAAGGTTAAACCTATCACAAATTGATAATTCTACAGATAACATTATAGAACGCAAGCTAGTAAGCCTTTTCAAGGCTTGCGAGTTGTAGGTTACAGAAGTAATAATTCAAGAATATCTCCTGTATTATAGAACCCGTAAGGCTTATGAAACAGGCCCCTAGTGTATTCTAATAAAAACTATTCAAGTATTAAAAGTGGTTCTTCTTCAAATGCAAAATTATTGTTACGGAAGCAAACAAGCAGTTAATCACGCACTTGTTCTATTTATATCACTCCATTGTTTTCATGACAGACGCAACTGCAATCTGATATTTTTCATTCTCTCTCATTAGATGTCTTTGCCACTCTTATTCTCCAAGTCTGCAACTCTCTCACTCAATTGATTTCTCGAGACGTCTCATGATTTCTTCAGATTTCTTGAACAATCGAGATCATGCTTCTTGAGGACTCTCGAAGTGTCTGGTGAGCTCCAATTCTTGGAATTATACAACTACAACAGCTATATAAAGGAGTCTACATGAACCAGACAGTCAGTTTTACAAAAGCTTGCGTGACAGTTATGTTCTACAAACCTGTGTGACAGATCTCGTAGAAGAGACAATCCAGTGCCAGTGGAGTAAACCGTGCTTTATTCAGTCTTTAGACAGTGTGAAGTGCAGAGACAAGTGTTTACTGTTTATGCAGCTTACTAATAGTTTAAAGACGTTGTGTTAAGTAATAGTATTTTGGACTGTCAAATAACGAATTGGAGTGTGTTCTGTAAGTGATTAGTAGCTCTTTTTATCATTTCTTTCTACATTATTGTACAGTTTATTGGACTCTAGTTTCTTTTGTTATTGATCAGCCTGTAATTAATTATTCATTAAATCTTGTAAATAATTACTGAAAATAGGTATTAGCTTGTCATTTGATGATCTGTTTTTTTTTCTTTATTGAACTTACAATTAATTTGTGTGAATAGACTAATTTGTGTAAATAGTGCAAGTGTGAACTTTAGTGTTGCTAGCCTTATTTTAGCTATTAGAACCTGCAACATTATATTCATTTATTTGAAAAATGACTTGGAACGAAAGTATTCCAATTTTTTTAATGTAACTGTAGGCTATTTTGTGTTTGTTTTTGTAAAAGTCCAAGTTTTGAAATACAGAGTGATTTAAAAAAAAAATTACAACTTTGAAAGCACATAAATATTTTTTTGAAATTACTTACAGAATTGAGAAAGGTGTCATTTTGTTACAAAATACTTTACTCGCCTAGTGCTCTAGTGCAATTTTTAGTCACTACGAGCGCCACGGCAATGCATTGTTAAAATGACGACTTTTACTGGTGCGGAACGTGCAAGATGTGTGTTGTTATTTCATGAAACGAATTCTGCAACAGCATTTCAGCATCGATTTCGTTAGGAATACCGGAAGGAACCTCCAAGCAGGCCAACAATTTACAGTTGGCACAAGAACAACTTTATTGTCTAATTACTTTATTGGGACTGGTTGTGCTGTTTTACTTTCAGCAAGACGGTGCACCACCTCATTTCCACGGATAAATTAGGGATTTTCTAGATAACCGCTTTCAACGTCAGTGGATTGGCGGTGCAGGGCCAATTGCATGGTCACCTCGCACACCGGATGCAACACCGTTGGATTTCTTCCTGTGGGGTTTCATTTTTTTTTTTTTTTTTTTTTTTTTTAGGATGAAGCCCACATAGGTCTGAGACCTGTGCGTGGGTAATGAGTTGGATGATGGTGATTGATGAGTTGGACCTACAATTTTAGGTGGGTTCCGAACCACCGGAAAGTGATTTTACAGCAGAGAACAGTGTCTTTTTTGCTGGCCAATCTAATCGGTCACCGTTACAAACAGGACCTACGAGAACGCAGCTTATCTCTATTAAAGATAAAGTTTATGTTCCGCTTCTACCAGGTACCAGACAATCTTAATGACCTCCGAAATCGGATCATCGCTGCGGTTGTAGAAGTTACGCCTGATATGCTGGAACGAGTGTGGCAAGAAAACGATTATCGGTGGGTTTATGTCGCATTAATAACGGCAGTCACATCGAACCAAAATAACACACATACGTTAAACTTGAAGTGTTTTGTAACAAAATGACATCTTTCTCAATTCTGTGAGTAATTTCAATAAATATTTATTTGCTTTCAAAGTTGTAAAGTCCTTTTGTAATCACTCTGTATATTAAAATTTACATGTCCTGTTATACTTACTTATAATTACTTTTTAATTGATTATTTTTATTCGGATGATGCCCACATGAGGTTTAGACTTGGGTGCGAGTAATGAGGTGAAAACATCCAAGGCTGAACGATATTCAAACTCGAGGAAGCAGGAGAAGCAGTCAGCCAGAGTGCCATCAGAGAAAACACCCTGATTGCGCCACGAGGACCACCAAATTTATATTCTACAGCGACAATTATTTTGTTATGCAACCGCAGCGGTGTTATCGGTCAGAGCGATCTCTAATAGATTTCTGACTACTACTTCAGCTGTCACGGGTTCGATTCCCGTTTAGCCTAACATTATTTGTGATTATTACCAATCACCAATCTAACTCATTTAAGCATCGTCAGTCGTCAGCAAAAAATAAACAGAATCTTGTAAGATTTGAGGGTTTTATCTGTAATTAATAAATATCTCCTGAATTGCAGGACTCAACGTTTATGAAGCATGTCCGTGGTATTTTCCAATAGAAAATACGCACATAGAAATACCGGATGAATTTCTCAATTTTCAAGGTATTAACTACAAAACCTTTAGCATTCATATCAGAAAGAAAAATATTCTAAACTCTCATAAATTATCAAAAATTCACATGAATGTTCAACAATGTGATTGCAACCAGAAGCCCAAAAAATATCTACGCAATGATCGAATGTTTAATACACATGTCCGGTCTTACAGTTTCGATGGCTGCAGTTAATCTTGCTTAAAGTTGGATATCATTGTGGAATAAAGACTTCATCTTCTGCATACATTTATATGAAAAAATCAAAAGGGGTTAAATTAGGTCTTCTTAGAGAGCAATGGAAAGAGCCCCTTTGGCAGTTCATCAGCAACCAATCCATCGAAACGGTGCCTATATAGTCATCCAAGAATTCTCGAACAAGTCGGTGCGAATGTGTTCATGCTTCATCCAGCTTGAAATCCTCTTATTATTTATTCAGAAAATAATAAATTCTTGAGCACAACCAGTAGCAATAATATCAAATAACTTCAACCATTGAAACCATAGCTCCATCATATATAAAGTGTAAAGGAGAGTTGAATACCGCAGTCATAGATATCATTTAAGCTTCTAGTGGCTGAAACATTAAATATTTATAGAAGCTTTCCATCATTAATAGAAATGTTGAGCTTTCTTTTTCATATGAATGGCAAAAGAGTTTGTGTAATTAAAGCCCCTCGAAATTGGAACATTCTGTTGCGATCACCCGGTGTTTCAAGTGTTTATTCAATTGATTTAACACCTAGCAAGCACTGTCCTTTAACCTACCGGGTGGATTGGTGGAGCAGCATAGGGTGGAAAAGGGGTACGATGTCTGAATAGCGGAGCAGGATGTCTGTAGGGCGGCGCAGACCTGTAGGGAGGAAGGCCTGGAGGCCGGCGACATGGAGCTGCCGGTCTGCATACTGTAGGAGATGGTAGGGCTGCAGCAACCGATGGAGGAGGTTTCAACGCCTGCTTTGCTTTCAAAGTCCGCAGAGCAGCTAATCTCAGTGCCTCTTCGTCTTCATCCTCATCATTCAATGGTATCGGTTCTTGCTGAAAAATAGACAATGTAAAATAGCCAATCTTAAAAAGTCAATAGTTATTTGTGTAACTAGTTCGCAAAGTAGCCCTTTGCTCCACAATAAGAAAGAAAGAAAGAAAGAAATTTTATTTTTCAAATCTACAAAATAAACAAGGAGTATAAACTATTACAATAATGATAAATAAAATGGATGCCACCCCTGAGTAAAACTGTAATAGAAATGCATTACCCACGAGCTGAAGGCGAGTGCGGAATAGTTTCTTGAATGCAGCAAAGATACATTCATCATGAGTTACACATTACATTTTTTCCACAGTTGGCACACCTGGAGTGCGACAAAGTAAAATGATTGCGGCAAAGTAACTAGTGCAGGAATCAGCTGTTTTGCGTAATATAATGAGTGCATAAATAGCTCCTTTGTTGGGTAACTGTAGGGAAAGATACTTTCAGCACGAGCTACACATAAACTTTTTAAGTGAATTCAACGACTTGCAGTCAAATTTTCAAAATTTGACTGCAAGCCGTTGAATTCACTTAGAAAGTTAATATTAACAATGCAGTTCACCATGGAACAAGAAACCCAGGAACGAGTTACACATTAGTTTTTCTACAGTTGGCACACTTGGAGTGCGACAAAGTAAAATAGTGTAGGAATCAGCTGTTTTTTGTACTATAATGAGTGACCCTTTATTATTAGGAGTAATTTCTAGGTAAAGTCTGAAATTTTTGACTTTTCAAAAATTGATTTTTGTAGCTTCTATAATCAATGAAAGATTAAGCAATAAAAATTTAATCGAGAGTACTCATGAATTTTTTTGAGTGAGTTCTGCCCTTTGAGTGAGGAGTGTTGGGCGAGTGAGGTCTACTGTCCACAGAACTACTAGTATATATTATTGACGTTATCACTGAATAGTAATCTACAGGTTACCAGTAAGTTATGGTTTTAGTTTGATACTATGATCGGTTACGAGCCATGATTCTTCTCTGGATTTCTTCACTAACCTTGCTGCAACTATTTTTTACATGAACACCTAGGTATACAATATGTCTATTGTGCTTCCTGTACTTGATGACAATAAAACCATCTATCTATCTATCTATCTATCTAATAAGGGCTTCGCCTCAGCTGTGCATTTAATTATTTACTGCCGCCAAAATTCTAACTTTTGAGGCTTTGAGTGTCAGGGGTTCGGGATGAGAGTCTGCTCACAAGCGTCTATCTCTCTTACATGAATACATAGTACTCAATTTTTTGACAGATTTGAAGTTCAATGAATTTTATAAAACCCTCCTACATCATGTGTGGCCCTCTAAGGGCCAAGAAGAAATTTAAAAATAATAATAATAATAATAATAGTGCATATGGTAACTGAATGACTCAGGAGTTGCAGCAGATGCACATATTGCTTAATATGACTATACACAGATTCAATGCAGATGAGGATGTTGATATAATTAGAAAAAATCTATGATGACAGATTTCAAGTTTAGACAAAACAAAAAGTAGCTGAAAAATAAAAAATAGTTTCTTTGATGAAGTTCTATCCATTCTAAAAAATATAAAATCCAAGTACAGTAGAGCCTAAGATGGTTTGTCGATCTATGTGATTGAGCAATGCATAAATGAGATCATTTCCCATCTAGTTAATGTAATCAATTCAATGTATTCCCTGATCAACTTAAAATCTCTAAAGTTGTTCCAGTTTACGGTGTAAAAACTAATATATCCAATTATCGTCCTATCTCTATAACTTTCTACCTGCTCTATCAAACATTTTTGAAAAAATAATCAGCTTGAGGGGAAGGCTAGACTAGGCGCGCGCTGTGCTAGGAAACATAGCAGTTCTGTCAGGGAGTGCGACACACGAAATAAATAAGTTACAGGACTTTTAGCGCCTTTCTCACGGAACTGCTCCAACTTCAAGCACAGCGCGAGCCTATTCTAACGATCCCTGGCTGCCGAACGAGGCTAGCATAATAATAAAGAAGCTTTTTCCTACCCAGTATTTACGACACATAAGTTATTTTTATTTCTTCCGTATTTTACACAATATAAGTTAAGTGAATTTAAAACACATTGTTTCCTGTTACATTATTATTTAATATTTATGGAGGAAGTGCACATGAGCTTCTGTCAATAAAATGAATTAATTGAATGATTTGTCCGTTTAATGATTATGTAAACACGGGAGAGGTTACTTACTACGATTTAGATCATTTTCAGATGAATATATAGTCTAAAAAAAAATCATGTTATTTTTAAGAGAAGCCCTTATACTGAACTCTAAAGGAGTGCAGTAAATGGGCTTCCATCATTCCTTGTTAAACGGTTCGGTTTCCGGCAATTCCCATTTCTATGGAACTAGGAACAGAACATGAAACGCACGTTGCAAGATTACCCGGTTCGTTTCAACCTGAAACTAAACAAACCAAACGTAACCCAACCTAACCAAACTTTACCAGTATATGGGCTTCTTTTAAAAATAACGCGATTAAGTGAATTATGTCTTTATCCGACTAGATATCCATCTGAAAATGAGTATAATCATAGTATGTAACCTCTCCCGTGTTCACATAATCGTAAACGTCCAAGTTATTCAATTGACAAGTTATTGACAGAAGCCCATATAGTGCACCACAGCCATATTTATTTATTGAGTAAAAAAATTTAATTAAATTTATTTTTGACGGAATTAAAACCGGAGATTAGTAATATCATGTAATTTTTCAACGTTTTTATTCAGTTTTAAAAAGTTTTGGGGCTCTAGCTTTACAATAAGTTGAATAGAAAGCTGCGATTTATCCCAATTAATTTTCTGCTAACGATGCTTAGCCTACATGGTGAAGCATCCAATAACTTACTTGATAATAATCACCATTGCAAAATTTTACAAATGCCGTGAAATAGTAGTGGTCGGCTATCACGCTACGATCTGTCACAAACCATTCCACAGCCCCAACATGTATAAGTTAGGCCTATCATTTTGCAATGGGGCTGCAGTTCGGTATCTTCACCACGAAACAATTAACTAAGACAATCAATATGAAAGGAATGTTAGGTTTAGCTTTGGGTTTGGTACGATATCGATTATCAAAATTTTCATTCAATTGTTTTGTGGGGAAGATACGGAACTGCAATCTGCAACGGTGTTTAACTTATTATACATTATTGGGTGATCCACTGTGCAAGAACCCTATAGCAGATCTCAATATCTCGAACATTACGGAATTGGGCATATAATAGGTAACTTCTGTCAAAAAGTGTAGTTCAAGGTTATTGTAACAATCACGTTCATCATCGTAATTTCGTTCATTTCAACACAAATAGCTCTATATTCAACAAGTTCGGTTAAAAAGATACAATTTCCTAAAGTAAATTTACCAAGAGTATGGCCTTTTGCTGACTAGTCTATGAAGAAGTACGGTACGTAGTTGAAGCAAATCACTAGAATTCACATAACACTAACACTGTTCATACAATTTCTTGATCTAATACGTTAAACATTAATGAAACTGCCCATGATTTTCATTTTTCAATTCAAATTGAACTCAACAGTAGACTGACAATACTTACTTTTATTTTGATCGCCATAACTTCCTGAGCATATCACTTGGCATTAAGCATGTATTTGGAAGTTCGAGTGCGTAACGTATTAATACGACATCGAAATTCAATTCACCTGTAATTCTCCATTCAAATAAAAATTATACAATGAAACCACACTAGAACTATAACTAAACTAACTTTCTATCTTGGTTTCCCAAAGAAATTCACAAATAGACAATCCACAATATTCCAAAAAACGTAAATCGAGACTGCAAACTGCAAGGCAAGAGCTTCTTGATCTAGCTATGACGCCATGACTGAAGATTGATGGAGCATAGAAGAACGGAAAAGGACTTGGAGATTGTAGAGTACTAAGTAAGTTACTCTCTGCAAGTACTCGTAGCGGGAGAGCGCCAGAAGTGGTCGACGACAAACTTGGACGATTTTTAGACCGCATCTGACGCTGTACGCACCCGACAGAGTAGGTCATCTCAGGAATGTGGTCACCTCTGTCGCCGACCACTTTGTCGTTTGGTGAAGAAATAGAAATCGACCCACTCTGTCGCTGCACGCACCCGACAGAGTGGGTCTACAAAGGAATGAGGTAATTATATCGATTCTCTTCTATCGATTCATTGTAACTAATCGATATGGTATAGACTTCGGCGAGCCAGAAGATTGGATGTATAACCTGGCTTTGCCTCGAAATTTGAATCGTATTGTTCATGGTGTTAAAAAGGTGTTTCTTTTATACAACTTCTTTGTGGATGTTGTATCTCTGAGGTTAAAATTCTTCGTGAATTTCCACATATTAGTATGGTTGTTCCTGTTTTACCTTCTTCGTGTCATTCATAAATGATTTTTATTGCAGTGTTATTCCTAATATTATGTTATACCTACATTCTATTATAATTTGATAACAGTTGAAAATAATTTAAACAATTTTGATCAACATAATAATTTTCATAATTATAATATTAGAACGAACTCTGATCTTACTCCTTATATAAGATTGTCAGACTCATAAAAGCTATGTATACCATGTTTAATACCGTATTTAACAAACTTCCTCTTGAAATGAGAATGTTACCAGAAAAAAGCTTTAAATCAGTAATTAACAAATGGTTAAGAAAAAAGCCATTTTATAATTTGAATGAATAAGTTTACATGGAGGCTGACGAAGCTTCTTTTCAGAAGTGAAATGCATTCCTCAAGCATCTCCAATATATGTGAATAAAACATTATTTAAAGCTGTAATACAGTGCCAGTTTTAATATTAGATTGTTCATAAGTATTTCGTCTAGGAAAACATCACAGATGAATACATGTATGGTGATATTCATATCATATTAGTGACTTGAAAATATGATTTTAATTTTTGTTCAAACTTGGTGTATTTTAGTGTATGAAATATTTTAGTTTGAGAGAAAACACTATTATTCATTTGTTTTAGCTGAGAATCAACATCTTAAACTATATTATGATATATTGACGAAGCCTATTGCAATGTTTTATTTTTTAATGGCAAATGAAGATTATTATTCTTAATTTGCTCTTCGAATTTTGGATATAATATGCCACTGTGGAGTGTGCATATCAAATACAACATTGAACTCTTGAAGTTTAAAGAGCATAGAATACTTACTGATGTATTATAATGTAAAATCGGTTTCAAAATAAAAATATATATAAAAAATTGAGAAGAATTACGTATGTAGATAAATAATAAGATTATCCAGCCAGAAACAGTTTTTAGCAGTCAAGAGGAGAGTAATTTCAGTTCATGCACAACTTAACAAATATACTTTATTATGAAAATTATGATTATCATACAAATATTATTTACATCATTTTATTAAAAGTCGTTTAAACATCAGTTCTTTTTTCACAACCATGAACACAGACAAACGGCTCTTGTCTAGCTATTTTCGAATTAAACGTAAATGTGGTATTTTTTATAGTAGCCATAGCAATTTCTGTAATTGGTTGTGTTATTTATAATTGTTCTTACAGAAAACTTATGAAAATATTATTTCTGACATATTTTTAAACTATCAATTGTCCAAAATAAAACTACCATCAAAAGAATTGCACCTTACAATGTATTGTAAGCCAGTTGAGAATTACTGAGCTACTTGGCTTGAAATGTAAAAATGATAGACATGAACAGTTGCTAAACTATTGTGTGATCACACCGAATTAAAAACAAAATTAGAATCATCACTAAAAAAAATCTGAGGAAGAACGGATAGGGTTTGTAAATTTCATAAAATCTCTGGAGGTTATTGTAAAAATGCAGCAGGAAGACCATATAATTGAAATTCTAATTCTCACGAGTCAATGTAGGTCAGAGGAAATTGAAATATTAAACTAAAAAATAAACGAAGTTAATGTAAGATCTGAAAATTATTTAATAGTATTTAGGAATCATAACAACAATAAAAATTGAGAAACGTTTTATAGTGTACAAGAGTTCCTTTCACATAAAAATTGAGCCTCACCACAACTAATTGATACAGTAATTTAAGGTAACTATTGTAGAAGATTGTATAATTGTTGATGTGACTTGTCTTGTACACCTCAATAATGGCACAAACTTGAGGCTCCAAGAAGACTTCATTCATCAAATTATACTTTATTCCAGTGTTTATTATAGAGCCTCAAACCTACTCACAGAGAGGAGAGGACAGAGCTGCCAATCTCATATAATCAAGTTTTTGATGTTGTTGAGGTCGATTAACTGAAGTTTAACTGTCGAAATTTTGTATGTATCGATATTGCGAACCCTAAAGGTCAACTCTGTCGCAGGCCCACTCTGTCGAGAGGAGAAGTTTTTATTGCCAGTATAGTCATGTGAAGTAGAAATTCAAGTAGGCTGCACCTAGAATATTTCAAATTTCTACATTTATAAACAAAGGTTCCCTAATTGACTCGGCTTTGGGCCATCAAAGGCCACAAGATGCTGGTGGGTCCCAGTATTTTCAGAGCCCCTAAACATGGGTTTGAAGGTCCCCCAGACCACTTGAATGGTTGATGCTGTAGGCTTGAAAGGAGAAAAGGCCTCTCAATATTTTTGCAGACGGCGGGCTTCAAATGCTCATTTCTGTTACTGTTTATGGTACTGCTCAGATCTGATACCCCATAGAGTTTATTGTGATTGTGAAATTTGTCACACCATGAAACAAATAATATGAGGGAAGAGGTTGATGATAACCACAAAAAAAGCTTAGTCGCACTTTCAAGACCTGGAAAACAATCCTTTTCTCCGGTGGAGAACCCTCAGAATCCCCAATGTTTTGGGGTACCGTAACCATCTATACGTAAATACAAAATTATTACAAGTTAAAGTTTGGATTTGGATATGTTATTAATTTATTCTCTCTGCAAGTTGAATCAAGTTCCATTCAAAGTCATATTCCAGTATTTGTGTAGTTCGATGCGAATTCAAGAGTTTAACAAAAATAGAAGAGAAGTTTATAGCTCTCTCTGGTGCCACTCATTGCCCTTTTCCCTAGCTTCCACAGCTTTTTAATGGAATGGTTTTCAGTAGGCCTACACTCCATTTCATCTTTAAATTGAAAAAAAAAATAACAATTCAAATTAGTTAAACAGATTTTTTTGAGTACAGTCGGCAACTAGGCATAGCTGAAAGACAGTCAATGCTATATGGGAAATCGAGTCATTAATTGGAAATTGGTGTTTAGGGTGAATGTGTAAGGGAGTCTCCAGCCGCAACTCTGCCCTGGGTCAGTGACGTAGCCAGGTTTGATGTAGCAGTAACGTAACCCCCCCTTCCGGTCCTAAATCTTATATAATTTTCCATTAAATTAAATGTAAAATTATATAACTATACTGTTCCTTATTTCTTTTTATTAAAATTATAAGTTAGTAGGTCAATAATTGGTTATTCAGATTCATATTTATATATACTACTATATATCAACTACTATATAGTCTGTTCAGCGAGACTATGGAGTGGAGTAAACAAACATGTGCGTGCGTGCAAGCCGAGACTCAACGAAGCCTGATTCACACATAGCCTAGTTTTCGAAACGCATCGAACAGGCAACAGGCCTACCCATTGAATACGACTTTCAATAATCATTTTCAAACACCTACTTGGATAATACTTATTATTTATTGTAAATGGAAATATATACATGAGAATAATGAATTATATGAATGAAATGGCTATTTTCTTATTTTCAATGCTTAGGTAATGTATTCAAACATTCAGCAATCACTGGTATCACTATTATTAGAATTGTTCATAAATTTGTCGATTGAACTATTTTTACCTATACATTTGAAATGAAAATACTGACTTGATAACTGAATTTAAAATCTAATATGTTCTTGAAATAATGCAATAATAATTTATTTCACAAACTGGAAGTGTGACATCAGCTGTTGAATGAACAGGAGTTGGCAATGAATGTGAATAGGCCGACCGACCGATGCCAGTACAATATAATTCTCGGAATTCCTCACTCACACACATGCAAAGTTTGTTTTGGCAACCCTTTTCATTCAATTAAATAAACATATTAGAAAGATGCCTGGACCACAGATTAAGAAATCGAAATGCCTGGACATACTAAGACAAAGCACTGACGTTAGTGTTAATTTTCAATGGTAGGAGAGCTAAAAAAGACAATTCTAGGGCCTCTATTTTTCAAAAATTTTGCGGAGAAGTACCCTGGACCCCCCCGGTCCGGACCTCCCATTTCAAATTTTGGCTACGTCACTGCCTGGGCCACTAAATAAAATGTCTCTTGGTGGTCCTGTTATTATAATGTGAAACCACTATAACTTGTTAAAATGACTATAAAAGTAGTATTTTTTATGTTTTATACATTAAAATTTGTTCACAAATAATTAATGAACCAACAATATACGAAAAGTGGGTTCAAGTTCTTAGGCAAACGATTCATGAAAGCAATGGTTTATTGAATTTATGCTTTCATTCCACCCAATTTATAAACCTCATTTCAATAAATACTCATATAAAACTACTGATTTTAAGCCTCAAATCAAGCTCTCAATATCGAAAATTCAAAATCAAATATTCATAATGAGGACTAAAATTAATGGATTTAAGCTTTTCTAGACATAAGTCTAGAATCTCTTGGAATACGATTTTAGAGGGACTATTTATTGCCTGGAAAATTTCAGCAAAATGGCTAAAGTCTTTAGGGATGCAAGCTAATCATTCGACAGATAGAAATTTCATATTTAATGTCAATCCCTAACAAATGTGTCTTAATAAAGGTAGTATGCCATTGCATAAAAATGGAATTTATCAATAGTGAAATAACTATCTTAAAACTCACAACAAGCAAATTTATTGCAATATTTTTCATTTTATTTTGTGTAGAGTATTTACAATTTCATTTTCTCATGTTAATCTGAAATTTCCAGTTTTATGCTGTGGTGTTTTAATAAATGAATATAATTTTCAATATTGAAAGAAATAATTCTTATTCTGTGAAATTCAAAGTGTTAATGTAGAGAAGTATTTTGTGAAACCCACATTGCAATTGAATAAAAGTAATGCATAATTCAGTTAGAGAACTTTATTACTTTGTTTTTTGAGGAGGTAATTGATTTTTCATTTTGTTTTAAATTTGCAGCCAGCACACAATTATCCTACTTTACTTGCCATGCACAAATAATTTTTTAATTTATCTATGTTCAATGAATTATTATATGTGTTTATATTAAAGAATGTAATATGTGCATGATAATTATGTATATAAATATGTTGAATTAAATTATTATTATTATTGTATCAATTTGATGAGATAAATTTGAATGTGAAAAACATTTAAATTTCATTTTTTCATTAGTACCTAATAGTGTCTCCTGTATTTGGGAAGGGGGCAGATACCCAAGTTGGGGGGGGGGGGGTGAAAAAAGGGGGCAGTATAAAATGGGGAGGATTTGCGCTCTTGACCTTGGGGGGATGGGCACCTTTGCCAATACAGAAAGTCTATTTTCTTCACCTTCATTATTTGCTGCTAGGAGAAATACAATTGTGTCCAATTGAAAAGCAATTTATTTTGTGTTGCAATTTACAGCCAAAATAGAAAAGTTTATAGTGGTTACCCAATAGAGTTTATATTGGTAAATAGGTCAGATGTACATTCAGTTCATCTGGAATGTACTAGTCATCAAATAATGGTCATCATGTAATGGCCATCAAACGAATATGAAAGAATCCAAATTCGCTTGTAAAGCTGGGCATTCACGTTCCAACTTGTAGTACGACTTGCAGTACTGCTAGTAGTTCTGCTAGATGGATAGTCGACTCCACTCACGCTCCTACTTGCAATCCAACTTTATTCCTAATCAGCTGTGAGCATCGCTCTCCAGCCAAAAAATGTAACCGAACTTGCCCGAAGGTCAAGCCCTGACTGAGATAAGTTGGATGACTTTGATCCGACTCCCCCACACACGCTCCAACACCGTCGACAGTCTGAAGTCGTCCCTCTAGTCGTCCATCTACAATTCCAACTATCCAACAAGCCCATTCATGTTCCATTTTCATATCCAACTTTGGAGTTTGAACTGCAAGCAGGGGCGTAGTCTAAAAACATACCTTAGGCTAGCTCTCCTCGCAATTAAACACCCCACCCTTCCAAAAATTACCCTTCAATTAAAAAAACAATTATGTTGCGTTTAAAGCCCAGAACAACACAGATGCAACGTTCAATTAAATCAACTGTATTCACTTAACAAATAACCATATGACAAACGGATAAAAATTAAAGAATTTAAAAAAATATAAACAAAGTTATAAAAACAACGAACTGCTGACAGATTGACGAATCGAAACATATAACTTCAAACAATAACATGAACACTGACTTGACCCATCAACTCGCTTCGGCTACAGCCGGCCGTATTCGCCACTGTTCGGGCGAGGGCATGCTCTCTCAGAGCGATAGCTCTGAGTCCAGTTCACTGCAATGAAAAACGAACCCATCCCCACCCCACCGCACTCCATCATCGAGAATAACATTGCCGATAAGTTATGGGCCACTGGGCTAGCGCTGTGAATGAGCTAGCTTTGCGTATTTGGCCTCGTCGCACCGCATCGTACACGCTTAATTTGATGTTAAACTTTACGCCACTACTGTTTTTCAACACTTTATACCTTCTTAAATATATATCTGAAAAAATATTTATTTCTTAAAACTTAGTTAGGCTTCGCAGCTAGCCTAGCTAGCCTTGAGAATACGCCACTGACTGCAAGTGGTGCTGCAAATTGGAATGTGAATGCCCAGCTTAAATAGCATCAATCCCAATAGCACAAATCCTATACTGTGTAATGTACCATTTTCTCATCTCATCAGCCACGTACAATCTACTATAGGCTTAGTCATTTATGTATTCACAATAATTTAATCATAATGCGATTGAATAAGACAGCGGTTCCCAACCTTTTTTCTTCTGCGTACCCCTTAGACCTAATTCCACAGACATAGTACCCCCAAAGTCCAAACTACTTTTTTACTTCACTATAACAATATTATAGAGGGTTTAATGCCCATTTATTGCAATATTTGAACAACATATCAACGCCTATGAATGGGAATTCAGCTAAAGAAATAAAATAGTAGATAACACAATAATTTCTGCTGAACACCGATTTCTTTTATTGAGGTCATCGAATGTAATATGCTTAGAGATGAATATTATAATTTAAATTTCAAAATTTTACTAAAATATAGCCTACATAGAAGGTAGTGTCAGAATAGAATACATTATAGATAGAATAGTCGCACAACAGAAACTGCTCACCACTAGCATAGAACAACCATTCCTTAGTCTATGCCAATAGACAATGAACATCCGCCATTATGGATTTTTTTTTGCGTACCCCTAAGGGGTACGCGTACCCCAGGTTGGGAACCGCTGGAATAAGATTACAGCTGCTTATCTGTTCAATCATGATAGACAAGCTGCGTTCTTGTAGGTCCTGTTTGTAACGGTGACCGATTAGATTGGCCAGCAAAAAGACACTGTTCTCTGCTGAAAATCACTTCCCGGTGGTTCGGAACCCACCTAAACTGTAGGTTCAACTCATAAATCACCATCATCCAATTTATTACCCACGCACAGGTCTCAGACCTATGTGGGCTTCACCCTAAAAAAAAAAAAATGTCCAATGTAACAATAACAATAATGTAATCTACAAAGTACAGTAAATGATTAAAGCTGGGCATTCACATTCCGATTTGCAGTACCACTTGCAGTCCAACCTCCAAAGTTGGATCCGAAAATGGAACATGAATGGGCTTGTTGGATAGTTGGAATTGTAGATAGACGACTTCAGACTGTCGACGGTGTTGGAGCGTGTGTCGGGGAGTCGGATCAAAGTCGTCCAACTTATCTCAGTCAGTGCTTGACCTTCGGGCAAGTTCGGGCAACTTCGGTTACATTTTTCGGCTCAAGAGCGGTGCTCACAGCTGATTAGGAATGAAGTTGGATTGCAAGTAGGAGTGTGAGTGGAGTCGACTATCCATCTAGCAGAACTATACTAGCAGTACTGCAAGTCGTACTACAAGTTGGAATGTGAATGCCCAGTTTAAATCTATCTTCTATATATATATAAAAATGAATGTCTGTCTGTATGTATGTAAGTATGTATGTGTATGTTCCCTACAGACTTCAAAACTACTTGACAGATCGGCATGAAACTTTAATTGAGAATAGGCCTATGTTGTGTGAATATTGGGGATGGTTTCTGACCATAAATTTCAATAGAGGGGCTAATAATTATTATTAATTAATCCATTTTACAGACCTAACCTACTGAACTTGCCGGCCAAACAGCTTAAAGGAACAGCTGATAGAAGTCAACAGTTTTTAATCATATGACAGGCCCCTTAGCGGCGTTATTTACGCTGTCTGGACCGCAAAGACTTTGTATGTAGGCTACTATGCAGTCGGAGCCTTGCAGTGTATGTAGGAACCATATGACTGGGTATGATGAAATGTAATTATGCCGGGTTGATGACATCTGTTAACCAATGTAGCTACAAATTTGAAATGTAGTCTCAGAGTAGGAGGTGGCGAATAATAAAATAAAAAATCTAGCTACTACCCTAATAGTAGGATGTTTAAATTTGAAATGTTCATTGAGAGGTGGTGAGTAAGGACTTTTTACTGTGTAAGAAAACAATGAAGGAGGCCTCTCTGATCAGCTGGAAGAGTCCTAGGACTAACTTCTTCCCTAATAGTCCTAGAAGGTTGAAATTTGAAATGTAACCTCAGTGGGAGGTAGAAAATAATAAAATGAAGAATTTTTTATGAGAATGCAGCAACGCGCGTCGTGCCAGCTATTATATAATAAAAATAACGAAAGTGTTTACAGTTGATATAGCGCCTAAAAGTTCATTTGAATAACTTTGTCATTTAGAAATTTGAATTGGGCAACGAAAGTACAGTTATTATCCTACCAAAGCAGCTTAAACTGAATCATTACAATGTAATATACTATTCATTTATATTAAAATTTATGTAGGCCTACAACATATTAAAATCATGGAAAGCACTATGAATATGCTTGGAGAATAAAAGTTTAGTTATTTATTTCAAATACCCATATTTTCGGGTATTTACCCAGATGGGTTAATATTAATAACTCCAATGTTGTGTGTTTCTTTAGGTTGGAAATGAAAAAAGTAAAAGACTATGTGGTGGTCGAATTTGCAGAAACAGAAGAAGGTGACCACCGCACTGAAAAATGGCTGCTAATAGATTAATATATGGATCTTTATTGTGCAAATGGCCTGATGCTAATATAAGAAAGGCTGTACCTTTGCAAATATTGCAATACATTGGTATTCGGCAAAAAGCATCCTCATGCTTCATGGGAGACCTGGAAGGCCAGTAAGCTAGCATCATGTGATAAGATATCACATGTTAAATTTCAAATATTTTTGTGTATAAAAATAATGATCTTATTAATTATCACATTATCTTTTAAACTGGAAAAATTAGAATTTCCAAATATGAAAAAAACTATTTTTGAATTCAGCATAATGTCTTTCACAAAAAATTAAGCACCGCATGCTTTTTTTGTAGATTACGTCTTGGAGACTTTAGTTATGGAGGATATTCAAGTCAGATTAACAATTTATACTATTTTATACACTAGGTACCATAATAAATTACTATAAAAACTTGAAAAAACACTTTTAAGTGGAAATTGTGACACGTTATGGCGTGACGGCCGTTTCACTCTTGTCAAGAGCATCGTCAGACGACCCACAGTACACTGATTTAAGGTTGAGGCCGTCACGCCATAACGTGAGTCACAATTTCCACTTAAAAGTGTTTAAGTTTTTATTATATTAGTGGAAACAAGATGGATCTTCAACATCATAATTACTATATTAATTAGTTTAGGTGAGGCTTAAATTTGATTTGAAAGGAACTCTTGTACACTATAAAAAGCTTTATCAACTAAATATTTTTTCAGTTGTTTTTTTTTTAATATTTATATATTTTCAACTCTTTAAAAACTGCGGTAGCTTGTTGTAGAGGTTCCTACCAAAATAACTAGGTTTTTGTTCGAATAAGCTACTATTGTGACTCACCAAGTGATAATCTCCTCGGCTTCTTGTATTATAAACCGTGTATTTCAAGATTTTGGTTAATATCACTCTTTTTTACATATAAAGAAGCTTCATACACTTATAAGCAGGGTTCAGTTAGGGGACCAAGTCTCTTGAACAATGGCCTACATGAATTTAATCTATTTACTCTTTCCATACACCTAACCCTAACAGCTTTCTTTTGGATCTTCTTCTGAAAGGGCAATAATTGAATAGATTTCTTCCAAATATAGTTAAATGTATAATAAAACTTTGATAAATAAATCCACATGCATTTGTAGGTTAAAATCTAGTCAGATTTTAGATCTACACATTTCTTCCAGGCAGCCTCTTGCAGTGAGCAATATATCTTTGTTATAATCTTTTTGTTGTTCACTTATTTGATTATTTCTAGGGTGGTGATTGGTCATGCGGTGAGCGTGGTATTCAAGTGATCGTGATGTTCAGTCACGACCGCTCAAGACTGCGCTTGGATGGGTGACCGTGCTTCAATGACTTGATGTTACAAGCTTTATTATTACTTACCCGGTGGTTCGGAACCCACCTAAAACAGTAGGTCCACCATGTTCCCCGTAACATGGCTCAAACGGCGAGGTGGAACTACCCGTAAGGGTCTCCCCACCATTAAAAGCCATACGCTTATTATTATTATTATTATTATTATTATTTCTTAGTTTCTTACAGACTCTTTTGCCTAAGGTCTCGAGAAGGAGGGAAGGACTCAGATGACGTCTGATTTGACATCCTGCTCGGAAGCCAAGGCAGAAAAGGAGCAGAGAATTAAAAAGAGGGCAAAAATATTTTCGGTGTCCTCTTCGGGAGAGGATCACTTGCCATCGCCAAATCTATCAAATGCTTTAAACAGGACTTTGATGTTCTAGAAGAGGGCCGATACAGACCAACAAATTACCGCTAAATATATAAACGAATTGCTGAACTGTGATTTCAAATTGGTAATAGATCATTAATTTTTTTAAACTTTCATTTTTCGTTTACCATTCCAGCATTTGCAGAAAATTTGCCTGAATTTCAAAAATAATTATTGACAAAGGGGGACCGAGTTTTGTGAAAGGGATTTGGTATTGAATGCCCAGAGTCTTATAATTTTCCAATTTTTCTAATAATTAGTCCAGTAGCCAAGTATTTTGGTCAGGAAAACATAGGTTCCTTCTCAACGGATTCTCATGTATTTTTCAAAAAATTGTCGTTATAATACTACAAACATACAAACTCAAATACACAAAACAGTCAAATTTAATTAATCAATATCAATATCTTTCTTTGATTAACAACCAAGTACAATTATTTCATTTTTTCAGTTTTTATATTTAGATTTTTATCCAGTACCTATATATTGCGATTATCCTGTCTCTTCTGTGTCTTTCTTTTATGAATGTCTTTCCCGAAAATGTATAAGTTACATATACAATTTGTATTGTTTTCATGACCAATAGATTTTATTCAATTTTTCTCTTAACAACATTCCTATCCCTCCTCATAAACTGCTATTACAGAGGCTCTACGGGTGTTTAAAAAATGATGCAAGCCTGAAATGGAGTTATGCATAGGGTTGAATTTTATGTGCCCCAATCGATATTTAAGCCACATTTTATTCAAAATCAACTATCTCAGTTCATCTGGACTATACTAGTCGAACATTAGTTAAGTCACAGCAGTCGTTGCATTATATTGAGTAAGATCTTATTTTTTCAAGATGATTCTATTCTTGAGATCCATGGGACTTATCCTGTCTGATTTTTTCCTGTAGGGCTCTTTGCATTACGAAATTGATAACAAAAAAGTATATCATACAATATACAATTGATTGACTTGAAGCTCAACATTCAAAAGATTATTTCAAGTAGAGTAACAAATAAAATTTGAAGAAAGCTGCTATTGCATGAGGTTGAAGTTTGAACAAATCTATTTCAAAGCTTCATCAAAAGCCACATCCAACTCCCTAACATTAGTACAAGATCGAATTTTTGATCATGATTGAATATGCCATACATTATACCACATGAGTTGCGTCATTTTTGAAACACTCTGAGGGTCTCGTACTTAAACTGAAAATCCTTGTTGGATGATTAAAATGATATTATTGTGCCTTTTAATACTCGGCCAAAGGCCTATGCCTGTATGCAGTATAAGCTAGTGGAAGTGTCGTGTGACCAACAAAAGCGCTACTTGATCAAGGTCAATTAAAGAGATTGGTAATGAGAGCAAGGTTGAAAACTATTGCTTTTCTTCAAATATCTGTATTTTTCAAAGTGAGAGATAAAGATTTCCAATAAAATAACTCTCTATATAAAATAGTTCGCTCAATAATGTCAATAATATTGAGAGGGCAAGATAAGACCCCAATTGAATAGAATCGAATTAAGAAGAAGAATATAAGTATCAAAAGGTTTTAGTAAGAACTATCAATGTGAATTATTTTGTTAATGGGAAAGCACATGATGTTTACATAAATCATATGCGTTTAATGGTGCTTATATCTCCTTGGATACACCATCGTTTCGGTTTATTGTTAGAAAAAATATTAATATCTATCTAAAAAAAGTGTAAAGTCAAAAATGTTCAACTAAGAAGCTTAATATTAAATTGTGTGCTCCCTAATATTCAATAATATAATAGTAAAAATAATACTGTTAGCTCAACCACCAATGAAATGGTTTCCTGCTACTTAAATAATGCTATACAAATATATTGATAATAACAATATACTGGGCTGCAGTGCGGCGCGTCAAGTTTTTCACTGGTGGGGCTAATTTTTAAATACACCTGTGGGTCGATCGTGAGGTCTATTTCAGTCAGAATATTGTCAAGACCAACCAGTATTCATACTGTCTATTCCCAACAGACAAAGACAAGTTATAAAAATTATGTTGGGATGGCCAATTTGTAAAAAAAAACAAGAGTTACGGTTTAGTATTGTCTTTCTTTGTAAGAAAAAATAAATGAATAAAAATACTGGAAATAATTACTGGGCAGTACAGTTTTTGAGTGTTCCTGTGACAGTGATTATATTGACACAGTCAAGAGGGGTGCAGAGGACAGGTCAATAAACTAAAATTCAAGTATTAAAGTAATAAAAATCTTACTGTTGTAGATGCAATCTTTGGCTGGATATTTAATTGCATTGGTTAAATTATTGTTACTTTCATCATGTTTTTTAATTTTCTCACTCAAGTGTTTGAGATCCTAACAGCCAATTTCCATCCAAAGATAATAATTTCCCTTATGATTATTATTATCAAAGCATAAATAATAAAAACGAAATAAACCTTGTTTTTCAATGCTTGAAGTTAACCATTCATGGGTATTGACAAGTAGTGACAAGATGCTGTTAAACAGGTGGGAGAGGAAGATCCTAAGAAGAATTTATGGACCAGTGCAAGATGCTGATATGTGGCGCCTGAGAAGAAATGACTATGGGCAACCAAGCATTGTGACAGAAATCAAAAGAGCCAGGATCCGTTGGCTGGGCCATGTAGAGCGAATGCCAGAAAACCGAACAGCACGTATGGCTCTATATCAGCAACCAGGTGGGCAGAGAAAGCGAGGCCGACCACGCAAACGATGGCTGGATGATGTAGAAGAAGACCTTCGATCCTTAGGAGTAAGAAGATGGAGACAGCGAGCACAGGATAGAGATAGCTGGAGAAGGCTTGTGGAGGAGGCCAAGGCTCTATAAGGGCCATAGAGCCAATGAGTAAGTAAGTAAGAAGTTAACCATTGCTTTTTATCGAACCACAAGGTGCAAAAGTTTCTGTTTTGCATTGTGCTCCAATGGCAATGCCAAAAGCTTTGTGCAAAGTAAACTGTCAACATGGTTTAAATTCATTGTTTATGTTAACTTACTAACAAAAATTAATAAATAAATAATAAGAGTTAATTAATAAATAATACTGTCAATAGTTCACTTTCCATATGGGTGTTTTCCAGACAACGTATTACCCACTCTTCCAGCACAGCGCGAACTGTGGAATATTCAGTGGTCAACGTAGTTACAAGACTGCTCACCAGTCTGTGGGCTAAGCCCTTAAATCAAATGCCTGAAACAAACGATGCTGCAAAGTGGGGGAACTGGCATTCTGATGTCACCCATCTATAGAGCTAATGTATTTCAGTTCTATATTGCCAGGACTACTTAGAAACAAGCCCAACCGGCCCAGACCATGGCTACTCATCTCAATTGGCATGCAAATTAATATACTTGCCTTACAAATTCATGTGCTGTTTTCTTATTAATTCAGTGTTTATTTTAATGAACTAATATTTTTTCTTTGGTGGGGCTCAGCCCCATCTGCCCCAATGGACTCACTGCCTCACTGTGCTAGGCTGATAAAATGATGGAAGTTGAAAAAATAATTAAGTGATGCTGGTATTTTATTGTTATTTATTATTATGTTTGCAATAATCAAAAATAATGTGAGTTTCACAATCCTTTGTATTGAACTGCTACATTAAAGAATCCCTACTGTAACTGTGGATACCTTATTGAGCCAGACTGCCTTCTGCATCCAATGTTTTGCATTTTCTGACACACCTAGCTGATTGCGATGTAGATCAGGGAGTAAGATGGTTTGTCTATGATTGAGCTCTGCTGAAACTTTTTTGTTATAACTCCAACTGTGGACATGGTGATAGGGACAGTTGACATTTTTGACAGCAACCAGGGGAAGATATTTAGATATTTTTTCATTGTGATACTGCTACAAGTTGTATCAACATGGAAAGCCATAATCTATCATGACAGTAACTCTGGGATGCTTATTCATCAGGATTATGTCTGGCCTGTTGTGTGCAACTGTCCTATCTGTCAGCACTGAGTAGTCCCAATACATGTTGTGTGTGTGTCATTCTCTGTATTGGGGATGTTGTGTAAAGAAAATGTGGTACTCTCCGATCCAAAAGCTTATGGCCTACTTCAGAGCAAAAGGTCCTAATGCAGTATGCCAGCCATATCATTATGGCGCCTCAGATACTCAGTGGCCACTATTGATTGGCATACTGACATAAAATACTGGATAGTTTCAGAGTTCTGGCCATATCTCCTGCACAAGTCATTGCTGATTGGGAGCTTCATTATATTTCTGATTATTTTTGGTGGCTACCACTAACTTGATCTTGAATAGCCACAATCAATCCCTCTGTTTCAAGAATTATTATTATTATTGTTGTTGTTGTTACTTAACATAATACTTGAATGGTTCTTCTTTATAAAATACTGGCCGTTTGAGGTATTTTACAAGCACTGGTTGAGATGGAAATGTTCTCACCACATGTCAGGTGTTAATGACTGCTTTTTGTATTGCTGCTATAAGATAACCCATGCCTAACTCTTTCAGACTCTGTGCCAAGGCCTTTTTGGGACAATCTCTGTTGTTGACATGATCGTCACTGTAACAATCTTAACAGAGCCAAGATGATGGAATAAGAACTTCACCTCCTCAGCTAAATCCTCATATTTATTAATCTTTTCGGCATGAGCTGTTCTTATAATATGATTGAGGGGAACTGCCACGTCAATCAGGAAGGCACACTAACTTGTTTTTGCTTATCCATCACTACTACACCTGGCCTATTAGTCGGCAGTGTTAAATCAGTCCTGGAAATATATCACAATATATTTTGACTCATCAAATATTGGGGCTTGAATAAAGTATTGAATGTTTTGTTCTCTAACACCCAATAATATTTTGTTTCATTAATATATAGAAATGCCAATACATTAATAATATATTGATAATAATACCCTTGTGAATGGAAATAAAATGCTCCATTTTGTTTTTTCTTAGAATTTAATTTTGACATATGAACAATCTACTTTTGTCTTGTGCTGTGTTAAGTGAATGATAATTATTTATTAATTTCGAATCCCTTAAGTGCTATTAATTTATACTCAAGACTTCCACAATAGCGGATATTCAAGTTTCAAGTTTTTATTAGGCCAGTTGAACATGAAATTTACATTTAGCCAAGTTACAATTCACAATGAAAATATACAATAAACAGTCACAAAAACATTCAACAATAACAAAAGATAGGCTACCTGAAATTAGAGGGAAGGAAAAGTTACAATCTTTACATCAAATAAAATCCTGATGATCTCATGTATTTGGGGGTAGTTTTAAAAAGACAAAATATTCTTAATTAGATCTTATATGGTCCATTGCGCTGTAATCAGCAGCTATAAATTCCTCTAATGAATAAAACGGATTCACAGTTAGCCAGTACCTAAGTATTTGGAGGAATCGTTTTTTTGATAAATTAATGCTCTAATTTGAGTCGGTAGTAAGTTGAAGAATTTGTAGGCTATTAAAGGGTAGCTGGACTTCGACTTTTCTAGTCTGCATCTTGGAATATGAATACTCTCACGGTTTCTTGTGAAGTGACTGAGAATATCTATATTTTTTAGTAGATTGTCTTCAATCTGATATATTTCTTCCAACCATTGATAAATAAATTCATTGAAGACAGACAGAATGCCGTTTTTAGAAAGAAGATGGCTTACAGTGGTCAAGATAGTCCGTTCCAGAAATCACCCAGACTGCCCTTTTCTGAATTAATAGCACTTTAGTGTTGCTATATGCATGACCCCATAATTTAAACCATAGCTCAACCTTGTGTGAAAAAAGCAAAATAGGCCTGTCATACCACCGGAATAGGCAGTTCAGACATCAGTCTTCTCAATAAATAGATGATGCTGCCGAGACTGGAACATACCATGACAACAGATGGAATTCGATGATCAGCAGCTATTCAATACTGTTGTCAATATCCGTCATTGTGGAAGCCTTCCGTATAAATTAATAGCACTTAAGGAATTCGAAATTGATAAATTCTGTTTCTGTATAATTGCCAGTTTGTTTAATTGTCAGTCACTTCAAACTAACTTATGAGATAATTATTTAATAAAAGTCGGTAATCTTCTGAGTAATTGAATAACATTTTTGAACGTCAATTTTAATTAAAACCAAACAGTTAGTTTATTCTGGACTTGCATTGTGTATTGCAGAATGGAGCTGCCCATTGTAGATAATATTCAGTTTCAAAGAGCACTATCTCACCACCTTTGACCTCTTTGTCACTCATAGCACACTAGAAAACATCTCATGATGAGTAATTAGGCTCGAAAATAACAAGAGAATGTAGTATTGCATTTACAACACGGTTTAATTCGTGAGCGACAAGATCTTTCTTATTGTGATCTCTCTCCTTTGCGGATCCATTTATCTGATGATATCCGATGCGCAGCTAGATAGGTCAGGGATGTCAGATGTTGTGACTAATTAGGAAAGCAGTTTGACGTACTGAACAACCATCAAAAAAGTTTCCGGCCGATTTCAATTTTGATCAGCCATCAGTGGTCCAGTGTCTGTGATCATGAAGAGTTTAAGTGCTCTCACGCTGCTGTGTCTTGTGCAGGGATATATCATTTGCATAAAAGGAGATGTAATATTCGGTGAGTAATTCAAAACAAATTAATTACCACAAACATACAAATGATACAAAAATATACAAAAAGAGCAATAGCCTACAAGTTGACAAGATAGAAATGAATAGGTAGTTAAAATCAACATTCATCGACGCAGCAAAGTAAAGCTTGAGCGCTGGCTGACCATGAAATGTAATATGATTATTTCAAGAAGTTATAAAAATACCACTCAACAATAATAAAGAATAGAAGCTTAACATTGAATCCTGATTTAATTAATAAATATGAATGAAGAAAAATGTGCTGTACTTATGATTGAAAATAGAGGCTCAAAAGTTTATTTAACCAAAAGCATATGAAAAAACAAATCAGATACTAGTGATACTGAAGTGCATTTCACTTGTGAAGAGAAGCTTCATCAGCCTCTAGCTGATACAGTGTCAGTTTCATATTAGACTAATAAATCAATAGGAAGCATATTCAACAATGCACAGCAAATATGCTTGCAAATATAATTTATTATATTTTGGTATGAAAATATAATTGGTTACAACGGTCTTGTACTGTAATTGTGAGCTAATTGTCTTTTTTGATATTATAACCAATATATCAACATACAACTGCCTGAAAGTTAGGACTTGAAACTCCGGAAAATCAGCTCACTGAAATAAAATTTAGGTCTACCGTACCAAGAGCTTATGATATTATGTTTTGGATGGAATCTTAGCATAACAAGCTTCGATAATAATTTTTAAGTAAGCTTTAAGATAGATTACAACAGATTCTTCAACAAATCGAACTAAATCTAGAACTTTACTAGTGGTTTTGTTTGAGGAAGTAGTAGTCACTTGCTAGTGTAACTAGCGAGGCAATGGCTAAAACCATCTTCTCCTCCTGAACACAGCTGGGACACTCCGGGTCCGTGTGCATTTATGTAGATTGATTTTATAAATCAAACATAACCACAGTTGCATCTTGCAGCTATATTCTGTATAATAGTAATCTTTTATATATTATATTAATGTCATATGCTATAATTTTGTAGATCTAAGTCAACCTTCTTTTTTTGGTGCAGTTAATAAACTGAGGTCCATTAAATAATCAATATTCATTTCAACGGTTCAAAATTTGTTATTACCATTGACAGTTTCTCGATTTTCTGTGCGACGAGCCATTCTGAAACATATTTCAACAATATATTCATTAATTTATTGCACAAAATAAAGTTTACGTTCACAAGTTAAATTTTAACTACGTACATCCATTCAAAATGAAAATTCCTAGCATCATTCACCGGATTATTCACGCACAAGTCTCAATCATATGGGCTCCATTAGTAAAAAATTGTAGCATAATAATCTACAATGGTGTTTTATGTGAGTGATGAGACTTTCAATCTTATAGTTTTTATTTGTGACTATTAGGTATTGTTTCCAAATTACCTAGGTAATTTAGCTATATGTGGTCATTGTTTATTTGGAGTGATGTGGCCGAATGATCATTAACCCTAGAATACTATTCTTTTTCATCCAAGTTAATACTAAACATGCGTAAAACTTGGGCATTTATATAACAGTAGTTTTGTCAGCAAACAAGCATATTATAAGTTATATTTTTTAAAACTTCTAATGACTTTTGCAAAAAAGTGTCAAAAAGCAAATATTCAGGAAAGGCATCACATGTATCAAGTCACTGTACCAGAAAAAACAAGTATTGATGAAATGGAAATGAAACTATTCTAGAAAAAGTCACACACTAAAGCATCAGTAATGGGAAAATTACAGCAAAGTTATTTGGAAGATCATCATCTTGTGATTATGTGTGTATTATTTTTATTAAAGGCGTACTTGATATTATCTTTATGTTCTCCAAAAAAGACCTAATGCATGCCAAAGTAAGTTTCATTTTTGTGTGATTCCATAAACTATAGTACTTCAATCTGTTCTTAGCACTATAAACAAGAAAAAATATCACTATTGAACAGACCTAATTCGAATCAGATATAATTTTTGCACACATAATGGTCACTCAGTTAAACCTTAACATACAATAATAATAATAATTATTTTCACTCTGACAATTAGCCGAAGAATCCTTTCAATAAGAGTGAGTAATGTGAATAAATATTATAGAATACATCAATGCCAGTATTATTGCCATTGGTATAGTCTATTATTACTTGCAGGAAATTACTTGTGCTTATCATGTTAAGAATACAAATTATGAGTGAAATTCACTCACATAAAATATATATCAATATGAAATTTACTCACATAGAATATACATGAATTTCAAACATGCGTATAAGTTAATCAGGGCGATGAATTGGCAAATTTTTGATTAGGGTAGGTGCGTTATGCGAGCACTATTCGTTTTAACTTTTAAGATTACTCTCGAACTTTAAACTTTTTTCAACCCATATTAACAATTATTCCTTTTTCTATTTGGAATAAAGTTGGCTGATCCGAAGTTTTGAACTAAGTATTATAGGCCCTATTAATTTTCATTTAATAAGCTGAAACAAATTTGTACAAATTAAGCTGTCACTAGATCTTAAGATCTTAAGCCGTCATTACATTTTTTGCAATTTTTAGTAGCCTACTTACAGCAGCCTACTTTAGGTAGACGGTACCTAAAAACTCAATCAACTTTTAGGTTGAATGCCAAAAAAGGCAGAATTTATTTGAACAAGGATTTATTGTTAAAAAATTACAGTTATTTTAAAATACAACTTGAGTTAAATATATTATTTTTTTCTGAAATAATGAACAAATAATTTCCATATCACATGAAAGCTGAGAAATTAATGAAAAAATTGAGATTGAATATAATGAAAATGCATGAGGCAATTTTGCTCCATTCATCTTGAGATAAATAAGTTATAGTTACTCCGAATCTGAAATGCAATGATAAATACATCAGTTTGTTAATAACAAAAGTAGAAGTATTTTAACATAATAACTGCACGTTTCCTCATCTTTTGTACTTCAAAATTAATAAATTCTGTTTTTGTATTTATTTATTTGTGAGTTTGTTAAATTGTCTGTTACTTCAAGACTATATTGTGAGCTACGAGCCGATATGGCCAAGTCTAGAATGAGCGTTGCTGTGCAGAAGAGTCACTGAAGTCTAGTGGTTAAGGCGCCCGACCGGCGGGAGGTCCGCGGTTCGAATACCGGCGGCGACTGATATTTTTGAGTATTAGGGCTGATCGATTTCCATCAGCTATTTAATGCTGTTGTAAATATTCGACATTGCGGAAAACAAAAAAGAACATAATTTATTAATTTCGAAGCTATTAATAAATTGATAAATTTTCAGTTCCTTCAAGACCAACTTGTGATATACGAGCCGATATGGTCAAGTCTAAAATGAGCGCTGCTATGCAGAAGGATCACCGCAGTCTAGTGGTAAAGCTGTAAATTTTTGAAAAATTGAAAATTTTTACAGATTTAAAAAATATTATTTTGAAAAAAAAAATATTTGTTAGATTGAAATAGAAAGAATGTCATTTTATTCCTCAATGTTTCTTTTAGTTATAGAAAATTTATCGGAGGTTCATAAGAGTTTAAAGTAACTTGTAGAAAAGATCAATTGCCCCCCAAAACTGAAAAATTTCAACTTTAAACCCCCATGCTTCACAAAATAATATTGAAGAAAAATGTTTTCCTCACAGCAATGGATAGCATTTCAGAGCCTTTATAACTTCCAATACAAGAAACTTCGGAAAAAAATTATGACTAAAACCCTGCGCACAGCCTTCATTGAAGCGCCCTACCGGCAATTGGGAGGTCCGCGGTTCGAATACCGACAGTGACTGATATTTTTGTGTATTAGCGCTCATCGATTTCCATCGATTCAATGCTGTTGTAAATATTCGCCATTGCGGAAGTCTTCAGTATAATTAATATCAATTTGAGGAGTTCGAAGTTAATAATGTGCGTTATTTGCAGTCTTTTGTACAATTCGCTAGAGCCATCGGGAAGTTCAGCATTATGTAAACTGTTAGGCTACTATAGAATTACCAAAGTATGTTTTCTAACACTAACACAGGGGTGCCCACAGGGGGGGGGCTATGACACAGACTGCGTCATTGAAATTCTTGGGGTGGGGGGGGGTCCAAAAAACGTTTGGGGGGGGGGGGGCGTAAAGTTGATTAAAACCGTGTTTAACATGACAACATTCAAAAATATACTACGAAGTCACCAGATAGAATGTCATTTAATGAGAATATATTTATAATAATTATTATACAATTGAATATGAATTAGCTAAAATAGTTATGTTTAGGATTTGTGCAGGAAGTTATTATTCAAACTTAGCAAGACTCGCTTAGCAGTGCTCTGAAAGTGGTTTATACAACTTTACTCTCCTTAACAGTTACTAGTTAATCAGCAGAAAGAGCAATAAGCCGATTTAAAATTATCAAAAACAGACTCAGATCAGCTATGGGAGACTCATGGTTGTCCAATCTAATGGTTCTAGCTGCAGAAAAAGATGTACTTGAGTCTATTTCTAACGAAGAAATAATTGAAAGGTTTTCTGTTTCCTCATCCCAATGACAAAAACTTCTATGTGGGGTTTAGAGAGATAGATTTAACAAGCTTAGAAGGTGCCTAGCTAACTTGTAGATGGTCACAGCCTACAAATTTAAAATGTTTGACTTCAAACTGTTGATGTTTTTCATGTATTTTATGATAACTACTTACTAATAAGTAAGAACTGCCGTAGCAAAACTTACTAAATACTAAAAATTCAGTAATTTTTCATAAATATGTCTTTATTTTGTTTTTGAAAGACACTTCTTTCGATTGTGTGTTGTAAATAACTATACATGAAATGTGTGCCTTTTATGTACTTCATCCATACAAAAATTCTCCCAAGATACTACACTAAGTAAATAACCTGTTGTTCAACTACTGTCCAATAAATGACTTAGTATTTTGAATTTTTGTGTTTTACAAATGAAGTTATTAACTCATTGTTTTCACTTCCTTTGAAGGAACAACTTTGTAGAATTATTTAACCTTAATGTAATTGGTACACCGAATATAAACTTCTAGGTATTTCATTTTTATTGAACATTGTGTCTTTGTAATAATATTTTATTGTTCAAAAACCATTTAGGTTCAAATTATTATTTAGCTATTTTGCAATTAAGTTTATTGAGCAGAAGTTCATATATTCATTTCATTGATATTTCTTTCTTACCTTTACAAAAAAATGTTACCTATGTAAAGAATCTCAAGAAATATACATACATTTTGTATATTATCGGCTGGGTTTGAATTTTTTCAATCGTTTTAAAAATCTTCTTTTAGTTTTAGAAAGAATACGGGGGGCTTTTTTCGCATTTTTTTTTGGGGGGGGGGGGGGGGGCCTAATTCATGGGGGGGGGGGGTTGGTGCTAAATTTAGGGGGGGTGCGTCATGAGGCTTAGGGGGGTGGGCACCCCTGACTAACAAGTAATTATAAACCAAATATCAAATATTCAACTTACAGAGTGTAATGGATCAACAAATACAGAGTTTTTTAACACATATTTTTCTCTTTTCCTGTTAATAATGAGTTACTAAAGTTAAAATTGGAGTTTTAATTTTCCAAAACGTATTTTCGTATTTTCCTTGTCATTACGGCATTTAATAATGAGAAAATGTATTGTGAGATAACTTTTAATTATATCGACAATATTTTAATAAGATTCATCATTATAAAAATGCTGCATTTTCTATAAAGTCTATTATCTAGCTATAGTCTATTCTCTCTGTTCTAATTTTCATGCTTCAATGGAAGTTGGTTTGGAAATATATCATTATTATTGTTTTGATAACCTTCAGCTCTACATGTGACTCGAGCTCATCATGAATTTTCAATGTTATGGTTCCTCAGATTTTTCAAATATATTATGAAGTTGAAGTACAACTAATAATTCATTTCACCACTTAAACCGTTTAAATAAGGGATATGAATGTTATCCCGCTATGAGTTCTCTTTGTAGTAGGCCTAGCCTTTGCTAGTATCGTTTTTATCTTTATTTAATTTTATTGATAAAATGAAGAATATATTGGATGTCTCCAAACATCTCTAATTATCATAGGGGAATGAAGATTTTTTATTTTCGACGAGATTCTGTCAAATATTCCTGATAGGGAAATATTGCTTTTAATTATCCCTGTTAGAGAGGCTGGGGCACAGAGGACCATAAATTTCATTTTTTTTTTTAATATCACATAGCCTATGTCAAGAAGTCTATTTTATATGTAAAATACACAGATAAAAAACGTTAGGATTTTCCACCATCTTGATAGATAATGGAAGAATAATAATGCCTAACTGTTTTTACTGGTGCTTTGTATTATTAATCATGAACAAATTTGATTCGGGTTTCAGTGTGTCTTATCCCTGGGGCTCAATGAAACAGAGTTGAGGTACAGCAAAACACTATGACTTTCTCACATTTCATTGTCAAAAATACTATAGTTATAATATTATTTAATTATGAAGTTATTATGAAAAAATCACAATAAAGCAAAATTGAGTCAAATTAAAAATATTTATCTTCCGAATGCAGTACGGTAGTCATTTTTTTTTTTTTTGTTGATTACGTCTTGGAGACTCCAGTTACGGAGTATAAGACAAGTCAGTTCAGCAATTATACAATCTGATACTCTAGTTACCACAATAATAATTATATTTAGTTGAGGTGAGGCTTAATTGTTATGTAAAAGAAACTCTTTTACACTATTAAAAGCTGTATAAACTAAATATTTTTCAATTGTGTTTTAGATATTCCTATATTTTTAAGACTCTTTAAAAACGGTGGTAGTTTGTTGTAGAGTTTCCTACCAATATAACTAGGTTCTTTTTTGAATAAGCAACTATTGTGACCCACCAAATCATTATTTCCTCGGCTTCTTGTATTGTAATTGTGTACGTCAAAATTTTGGTTAATATTGTTGTGAACATGGAAAGAAGGAACAGTTCTTGGTGTTATCTGCTTGTGTCAACAAGTCTTCCGGTCTAAGCAATTAATCACTCTTCTTCTGTACTCTCTTCGCCTTGCAGTTTATTTTTGACACTTTTATGATATTTAATTAGAACCTTTTGACATTTATTGACTAAATAGAATATTGTGGAAAATGCGAGAATTTCTTATCTGTTTATTTTAGAATTTGGTAGAAGTTGATAGAAAGATGGAGAGATATCTATTTCATGGAAAAAATGTATTAATACATTTCGTAAAAGTTCGTTCTGTTCTAATTCGATCTTTAATGTGATAAGTGTAAAAGAAACAGTATAAGTGGCAGTAGTGACAGTTCCTGTTTACCAGTAAGTGCTTATAAAGACCATGATAAACAAACGTCTGTTGTAACAGTGTTAATAGCAGTATTTTGTGACAGATTATTATTCAGGCTTACTTGACAGTTTATACAGCGACTTGTAAGTGCTTGTAGAGTTTCATCTGTTATGTATTAGACGCTTCTCCTTGAATTATTGAACAGTTTATTAGACAGTTATTATTTAATATTAGATCGGCCTTCTGACATTTAGTGATTGATTTCTGTACAGTAATATTGAAAACTCTTTATCAGTTGAACAATATCGATTTATCTGTTTTTGATTGTTTATTTTGTTTAAGAAATAACTGAACACTGTGGGTTGTGGATAATTTGTGTTAATAAAGTGCAAGTGTTAATTTAAAGTGTTGCCAGCGTTATTTTAGAGATATAACCTGTAACAATATCACTTTTTTTCACATATTATAGTAGCTTGTTCATACATATTATAAGAAATGAGCAGTTAGGAGACCAAGTCTCTTGAACAACGGCCTACATGAATCTAATCTATTTACTCTTTCCATACACACACCTAACACCTTTCTTTTGGATCTTGAGCACTCTATCAAGGTTTTGTTTTTATGAATACCTACTACCGACATCGAATATGTGAACCTATAATATGTGAAGTCCACGGTAAGCTATAAAAAATAACTTTTTTGTCATTTAATCTTGCAAGCTGCCACAGGACAAAAATTAATTTCCAGAGAAAGATCAAATATTACTGGATCTCCTCACTTCGTTCCCTAAATGCCTCAATAATTTGATCTGCAAAAAATGAAGTAAATGCAATTTATATGCTGACTATCAAGCAAACCAAATTCAAAAGATTTTTTCTGCAATCCAAAAATAAATAACACAATATTTGTAAACGGGTATTAGGCTTCATATTCAGTTTCAACAATATAATAAATGTTTTTCCATCATAATAAATTTATAGCCCAACTGAGTTCTTTCCGCCAAAGATAGTCTATGGGGCAATGGCACATAGTGGATTTCCTCTATTTCAGTCTGCCCAATCGCGGTATAATAAATTAAAAAACTGATCTTAAGATACTGCAAATTGGAATGATATCGGCATTTTACCAGTGATTAGTAAATGACAATATTCATAGGCTGATTTTGTATATATTTGAATTTTGAATGATTATTAATTAAATCGACCAATTGTCAAAAAGTCAAAAATAAAATTAAAATTGAGTCTTAACTAAAATAAACAAGCTTTTGTTTCTCAAAAGATAACAGTCATTTTCTCTTGAGTCTGATGTTGTTAAGCCAATATTGTCTAAAAAAAGGTTATGCCATAAGAGAGAATATTCTGAATAGTGGCTTATTTTAACAAAATTCGAACTGTTTCACTGAGCTTCACACTCCGTTACTTATTTCCTACCTACTACTAATAATACATATTTCCTCATTACGGTACCTATTGTATAAAATATTGAATGACATGTACCGGTATGTCAGATGTTCCAAAAATAGATATATAGATAGCTTTTTTTTTTTTTTTTACCAGTAGACTGGAAAATTATTGCCAAGCTTTCTTCTGTGTACAGTCTACTCCTATAATTATCTGGGATTGGATTATCTTAGTTATGAATTAACCGGGATCCTGCTGGGCATTGTGGGGCGGGGAATGTTATTCATAAACATGATGCAAGAAGCTAGTTTAATTGCATTCTCAACTTCCTATTATTTTCAATGATAGTTTCATAAATTCCCATGAATTTCCCCACACAATTCCCGGCATTCAAGGAATTTCTAATCACTTGCTGGAAATCCTGAAATACTGGTACCTTTTATTTGGGCCCTTTATTATGACTTTTGCTTTAATGTGGTTTTTATTAAAAAAATCCGACCACGAAGCAATAATGGGAAGTATTAGTAAAACTGATGATGGAATAACTGTAAATAATGATAACACTGTTAATAATCAACAAATTAAACCAGATAAAATTGATTTGAATTTTTTTCGTGATAAAATAAAAAATGAATCGTGGAATGAAATATTGTCCGAGAAGAATTCTAAAAAAGTATTTACTCTTTTTATTGATACATTGATCAATCATTTTAAAATATCTATGAGGGTCCGAAATATAGTTAGTAGAAGACTAATCCGACTTAAACCTTGGATAACATCAAGTTTGGTGAGATCGATAAGGACAAGAAATAATATGGCTCTAAAACTTCGAAAACAGCCTTTCAATTTACTTCTTGTTAAAAAATATAAAGATTATAATACTATTTTAAAAAGAATCTTGCGTGTGGTCAAAGAAACCTATTTTAGAAATAAATTTATTGATTGTAAACACAATATCAAACGAACTTGGGAGACCATAAATAATGAAGCAACTGATAACATTAAACAAAAGAAAATGTTAGCTTCTGATATAGAGGAAATGGATAAACGAATAATGAAATCTGATACAGCAGATGAATTTAATCAATATTTTACTACTATCGGGAAAGTAATTACAAATGAGAATCTAGTTAATATTAATCAGAACAAATTATTCAAATATAAAACAAATAGATCTTTTTGTAACTCGTTTTTTCTCACACCGGTCACAATGGAGGAAATGATAAGTATTATTTTGAGATTGAAAAAAAATGTAGCTCCTGGTCCTGATGGTATATATGTGAATTGTTTAATAGAAAATGCCTCAGATATTTCAATACCACTTAAACATGTAATTAATCTTTGCTTCCAACAGGGATACTTCCCGGATGAAATGAAGCTGGCCATTGTTGTCCCTTTACACAAGGGGAAGAAAAAAAAAACAAATTTAAATAATTATCGTCCAATTTCTCTCTTGTCCAGTATATGTAAAATTATTGAAAAATGTGTGAAATCAAGACTAATTTCTTACTTGGAACAACATAAAATCATAAATAGCTCACAATTTGGATTTCAAAGTGGTGTAAGTACATCTGATGCTATATTTAGAGTGAGTAAAGAAATTATAAATTATTTGGACAAGGGTGAAAAGTGTTTAGGAATCTTCCTTGATTTTCAAAAGGCCTTTGACACCGTAGACCACGAGTTATTGTTACAGAAAATGGAATCAGTAGGGTTTAGGGGGATTGTACTGGATTTTTTTCGATCATACTTGAATTCGAGGTCAGAAGCAGTTAAAATTGATGATACAATTGGCAGTAATATGAGAGTTTTGGCTGGGGTTCCTCAGGGGACAGTGCTTGGGCCCATACTCTTTCTAATATACATAAATGATTTATTGAATGTAAACCTAGAGTATGGTTCTCTTTATTCATTTGCGGATGATACTGTGGCTCTCTTTCATGGAAAATCATGGAGGGAAACCTTTGAGATGGCAAATGATGGTCTGGCAATCATAAAAAACTGGTGTGATCATAACATATTGTGTATAAATTTGGATAAGACAGCGGTATTACCCTTTTATCTTACAATGGCCAGTCGTCCTCTTGTGGAGGATCAATGCAGTATTGTTGTACATGGGCCTGGTTGATGTCAGGTTGGTTGTCAATGCATTCCGCCTTTGAATGTACAGGACACTGTTAAATACTTAGGAATTATGATAGATTCGCGATTGCGATGGGAACCTCACATTTCTTATATTTGTAATAGATTAAGGAAAACACTTTATAAGTTTGTTCTATTGAGAAATGTGCTGCCCTTGGATCAATTAAGGATGGTATTTTTGGCCCTTGTTTCCTCTATAGTAGAATATGGTATTATTGGATGGGGAGGTTGTGGATCTACCATTTTGCAACCACTTGTTCTACAATACAAGAAAATTGTAAAAATATGTTTGAGAAGACCAGTTATATAGGTACCCAACAAGTCTTATTTACAAAGAGTTCAATGTGTTAAGCACTGTAGAAATTTATAAGTTGAATCTGTTAAAATACATATTTAAAAGACCTTTAGATTTCCCAGTTGCTCCTGTCCATGGTCATTCAACTTGTGGTCAAATCAGAGAAAATGTGGAGGAGCCTCGATGTTTGACAGCTGCTGCTGCCAATCATTCTGCCTTTAGGGGTCCCCGGCTATTTAATGCTCTGCCATTTGACATCTCTAGACAGTCTTCTGGTCATGTATTTGTCAAAAGACTACAGCAGTACCTCCTAACAACTTAATGTAATGTATATCCTTCCAAGTTATCAAAATCCAAATTAATGTAATGTCTATATATATATATTTTCAATGTATTCTAAGTATATAATAATATCACTTATGTTTCAAATATTTTTTTCTTTATAATTATATTTTTGTATAATATGTATAACTGTCAATAGTTCATAGTAGCAGTATTTTAGTTCTATTTTATAATATATTGTTATTGTCTTTTCTTATTTACTGTATAATTTCTGATGTTAGAGAGACAAACCATTCCTTCACACAGGCTATAGCCTAATGAGGAATGCACTTAAAATTGTTATTGTATTCTATGTCTTTAATATTTTCATTTAAGTGAATAAAGTATTTGAATTTGGATTATCTTTGATGGTCATGTCAGTGATCAAATAATTGGGTGTTCATTAAATATTGATTATTATGAGCTATATTTTATCATTTAGAAATGCCTATGGCCGTATGGCATACATTTCAAAAATAGATCCATAGAGACCAGAAATTGAAATAGCCTAATATGACTAAGCCTTTCTGCCAATATTCATTATTATGAGCTTAATTTCATTATGTGTATAAATTTAGAATGTCTACGGCAGACATTTCATAAGTTATTACATAGTTACGGTAACAATAATTAGAATGTTATTCACCTCACTGCTCACTTCTGTTAAAATCCAATACGACAAACTGTAGCCTATCTTATGTGTAAGAATAAGTTAAAAAGAGACTAATTTCGATTGTCAGTTTTGAATTTAGAATAATCCCATTTAATTTAATAACAACATAAGTGATAAATGTTGCAGGGCCTACTTCTTGATTTCACCTCGCTTGAATCAGTTTGTATCATTGAAATTAATAATTTTTAGAAAAAATTGAAATTAATACATAAATAATGACTAAAAATGCTTTCCTACTGCATTTTACTGTAGTTATGCAGACTGTGGTTTGGTAGTTTTATAAATATATTGCTGAAATCACAGCAATGTGAAATTTATAAGAGCACAAAACTACAGCCTGATTCAATATTCTAAATTATTATCAACTTCAGTTCACCTCACATACCCTGTTTGACAACATAAAATATCAGATCCAAATATCCCGCCTACCCTCATGATGATTTATATTGACTCATGGATTATTCAAATGTTAATTATTAATTTACGCCGTGATAATGGAACTGAACAGCAAATAATAATGTGGTATAATTCTACAAACTTCAAGTCTGGCTCATTTAAACATCTTCTCATTTATTGTTGTAGATATCCATTTTTCGTGAACTGCAGTAGAACTATTCATATATGTATACACTTGCTGTGCAGAACTGACCTTTTTTGAGTCACGGCGGACGCGTTTCGAACTATGTCGTTCTTCTTCGACGCTTGGTTGCAGACCAAGTCTTGAGTCCGCCGTGACTCAAAAAAGGTCGGTTCTGCACAGCAAGTGTATACATATGAATAGATCTCCTCATTTTTCTGAAGCCTCTTCAATACTATTGGAGAATTGGAGCTTCTACACAAAATACCGTACGCATTGAGGTGATAAATCTGAAAAAAAATGTGTTTGATTTGTTTTGATAGCATCCAGGATCAACATGAGTCCCACATTTAAATGTTTACCGAAGAGAATCCAATAAATAAGTAAATAATGGACAGCGGATAAAAAATATAGAAAACAAAAAATGTCTCAAGCCTCCCACTATTCCCCTGTATCACTGACACTTCATTAGTATCATGGAGACACAATATTATTTCCAATTAATTTTTTGTTCACAGAAGTTGGAGAACTGGACAAGGATTCCAGCCCTGAGCTTGAGCATGAAGAAATTAGAAACTTAGATCCCTCACCAAGCTACTTTCCAGCCAATTCATATTTACCAGATACAGAAGATGATATGCAACTGATGCTTGCAGATGAAGGTGTTGAAAACAATGTTGTTGATAAACCAAATAAATTTTCTAGATCAGACTCAACCATATTAGAAGAGACATCTACTATCACATCATCTACTACAGGTTCTACAAGTAGTGAATCTGTTACAGAACAAGATTTTGAGACTACAGAAACTTCATTTGCTCAAAGTACATCAACAACAACTGAAAAATTCCTAACAACAACAAGTCAAGAGAATGTTGACAACAATGAGGAAGAGCCTGCATCAACTACAACTGAAACAATCTCAACAACAATTCAAGAGAATGTTGACAACAATGAGGCAGAACCTGCATCAACTACAACTGAAACAATCCTAACAACAACAAGTCAAGAGAATGTTGACAATGATGAAACAGAATCCATGTATACCACTACAACTGAAGATGCTGTTCAGACAACCATTGATGAAGTGGAGAAGAGAAATAGGGAGATCGCTTTAAAAAAAGTGCACAAGCTATCTGATCAAATACGATTAGTATTGCATCAGTATAAGAAAACTAAAACTGTTAAAATACTCGACGTTCCCATTCCAGATCCCATGTCTGTTCCAGATATGTCTAACCGTTTTTCGTTGGGAACAATAAATCTCAAAGATATGAAAGTGTATGGACTATCGAATTTCACTGTACAACACATCAATACAGATCTTGAGAAGATGCAGGTATGTTATATGAATAATATATACGATTCATGATAACTTCTACCTGTTTAATGTTTAAGCTATATTTTTTGTTCTGTGATGTTTTCCATGACGAAATACTTGGTGAACAATCTAAGATCAAAACACACATGATTTTACACATATATGATTTTCACTCACTCCAGTGCCTCCAATGTGGGTGAAAATCATATATTAAATAAAAATTCAGTTTCAGTTTTGATATTAGATTTTTTAGTTATTACGTTTTAGTCTACTTACTTTGATGAGCTCAAAAAAGTGCAAAAATTGCATCAAAAGTGAACTGATATATTAATGTGAGAAATTTTTCACCTCTTAAGCCCATGGTATTTTGATTTCGGCAGATATTTGTATATATAGGGTACAGAATATCTTCAAAGAGGCGATGACTGAGATAATATAATGATATTTTTCATTAGAATATTTCTTTATTAAGAAACATTTCAATTTCATAAATTTAAGTATGAAAGATAAATTTTTAATAATTCATAAATTATGTGACCTGAGCAATATTTTTTCTAAATGAACTAGCCTATATTATATTCATCACATAGTTGGACTATCAACCCATTATTCTATTCATCTACTATTCTTTAGAATACTTTTGATGCAGTACGTATTATTAATTTATCAATAATTGGCTACTGCATATAAATTACTAGAGTTTGATAGCTATTCAGTATCAGGTATTTATCATTTACTATAAAACAAATCATAGGTACGGTAATAAATTGTGTAAGAAGTAAAATAATATTTTGGAAGTCTTTTCGACAACAATATGATGACTACCTCTTTATAATCAAACACATGTCAAGCTTTTCATGGTAAATTCAACGACTTGCAGTCAATTTCAATTATGAATAAATAATATTTCTACTCGCGTAGGTCAAACGTGAATTCAAACATCGTGAAGATTAGTTCTCAAAGGCCTACGTGAGTAGAAATATTATTTATTCACAATTAAAATTGACTGAAAGTTGTTGAATTTACCATAAAAAAACTGAATAATTTTCTGAACTTTTTTCTCTGAAAGGTTGATATTTTTCTGCAATTATTTTTATAAAGTTCTCTCACATGTTACGAACCAGGAATTCTAATCCTCCCACTATACTAACCCACTGCTAGAGCCCAAAAGAGCTGATTATCAGATAAGAAGTCGTACTCACAACGCAGCATTCTTGTCTACAACTACAAAACCTGCATACAATCATACATTTTTTGTCTTGCATCAAGAGCGTTCTAAATTTTTTTCAATATTTTTTTTTACTATAATAATTCTGATTAACTTTTAAACTCAAAAGTCAATAGGGTTTAGTTGAGTTAAATGTGTTCAGTATTAAATGAGTAACAGTATATTTTAATTACAACAGTGCTGAAGTATCGGAAGTGACTTATGGACAGGGTAGGCTCAGCGCCTAATTCATGTTATCCTTAATGAGAAAAATATGAATAATAATAATAATAATAATAATAATAATAATAATAATAATAATAATAATAATAAAAATAATAATAATAATAATAATAATAATAATAATAATAATAATAGTAATAATAATAAAAGCAATAATAATTCCTGGATTTCTTGTTCCATGACGAACTGTTATATTAGTTAATATTAACTTTTCAAGTGAATTCAACGACTTGCAGTCAAATTAAAACCCAGTAATTTGTAATTTGACTGCAAGTCGTTCAATTCACTTAAAAAGTTAATATTAACTAATATAACAGTTCGTCATGGAACAAGAAATCCAGGAATTATTATTATTTTTATTGTTATTATTATTATTATTGAAAGTCGTTGAATTCACTCAAAAAGTTAATAATAATAATAATATTGTAATCATTTTTTAGTTGAATTTTCAATTATTATTAGCTTGTCTCATATTATTATTGACGTTGTCCTTTGATAGTCAATGACTGTAGTACTGTCTTTGGCTTTAAAGGTGAAGTGAGAGAAATGCACAAGGCAGACGACCGGGCTGTTCAGTGGCTGGAAAAAGTGACTGAAATTGTGAAATAGCATGCGGTTCTGCATAGCTTTTGCAAAATCCAATTTTGTGTTTTATTGTTTGGCTAGAGTATAAGCATATAAATATGAGTTCGTCAACTTTTATATCAGTTATAACAAAATTCTATAGATATCAAACTCATATTTAGTTTTGTTTGTCAAATTATTTGGCTGGAACATGACATTTAAAATATTAATGTTCCAAGTTATAGGCCTACAGATCATATACATTTGCATGTGAATATTATTCAAGTAAATCAATTTCGGAATTAAATGATTGTCATGAGTGCAGTCTCTAAAATCAAACATTCTAGAAATATCCTCTAATCTGATCTTAAATGTTTAGAAATCGCTCAAATAAGACTGATATTTAGGATGAGTTTGACAGCAGTAACTGTGCTATCAACTTTCTTTTATCAAATTAGACCATATTATTTTTCAATCACAAGAAAGCTATGAACTATCCAAGAAGTGTGCTTCCTCCCTAGGGTTTACTAACAATATATTTGAATATGAATCTACAAGTCTGAGGGCGCCCAGCCACTGAAAGCTGTGTAGTGCTGTGCGTCGACAGCTGTTCAAACCAAATTATTGGTTTTCAATGAACGGCCAATCACAAATTGCGATGCTGTGCTGTGCTAGGCGGCGTTGAATGAATGGGCTCATTAAAAACAACGATTTGGTTTAAACAGCAGTTGTCGCACAGCTTTCAGTGGCCGGGCGCCCTTACCAGTGTTACAGGTTTATGAATAATTATAATTTAATTAAAGTAAATTTACAAATCATACAAAAATACATTGAAGATTAATCAACATGAGTTCACAAGATTATATAATAAATTGGTCATTTAAATCTAGATATATATCCACCAAGAAAAGCTAAAAGCTTGAGCACTGGTTTACCATAGAACTATCAGAGAATCACAGTAACAAAATTACAACCTGAATTATATCAATACCACACTTTACAAATCTAGAGTTTATTAAATCCCATCTTTGTCAGTCAGATCAAACTTTAAAGATTATATGAATATTACAGCATCAATTTTGGGTTTAAGAATTTTGATTGACATGGTGAGCCGATCCTGATCTATCAACCAACCATAGGATTTCTTTATTTTTTCAAGGCTTATGTAATGCTGAAAATGGAACGTCTCGTTGTCATTGGCAATTATTCAATGAGATCGTGGTTTTCAAGAGCAGCTGGTCCTTTCACAACAGTTATGTTCAATGTAACCACTGAGGGTGCGGCCGAATTGCAGCGTAACGAAGCAGGCGAGCTAGAGGTACGGTATAAAACAATGCAATTAAATGGTGATTGAAACTACCTTCCATTTATTTTTGTGTATCTGCTTTAAACATATAGTATCGTACCTATACTGAAGCTTGAAAAAAAACGTTAATTCCAATATCATTTTGACAATCAACATAATTAAAATTTTAAAATTAGGATACTCCTCCACTTTCCATCTACCAGTGGCGTATAAACCTGGTAAGGGGGGGGGGGGGGTGCTAGTGTATTTCTATTCAAATTATGATTCTTACTCACCTATACTGGAGGGGTGCATTTCACTTCTCAAGAAGCTTCATCAGCCTGCTACCCTATCACATATTCAGTTTCTATACTGTTTTTGTAATTTATCACTCGAGTAATTGCTTTTCTGGTCTTGAATAGAATTAATATGTGATGTTGAAGATCCATCTTGTTTCCACTAATATGTATTATAAACTTAAAAAACACTTTTGAATGGAAATTGACTCACGTTATGGCAGCATTTGACGCATTTTATGGCAGCAACCTGACAACATTTTAAATGATCAACTTAACTTCTTCTCACATACTCTATTTGACAAAATAATCCCAATTTCAAACCTCCCGCCTACTCATCCCCCCACCCCTTCACCATTCCAACATAACTAACCCTCAAACTCATGCCTTGAATCAGTGTACTGTGGGTCGTCTGATGATGCTCTAGACAACAGAGCGAAACGGCCGTCACGCCATAACGTGAGTCAATTTCCATTCAAAAGTGTTTTTTAAGTTTATAATAAGAATTAATATGTTGAATAAACGGTAAATGGAACCCAGTAGGAGAGGGATCCATCCCGACTTTTGCAATATTTTGCATATCTATCATCTGATTAAGAAGCTTCCCTAGAATCTCCATTGATATTATAAAATTCCATATGATTAAATTAAACAAGAATAGGAAATTTTGTCCATTAGAGTTCGATGGCCTCATCGATTGCCAAATTTAGGGATTAGATATTCAGTTCTGTTGAAAACGTGACACCCGTCCTGAAGCCAGGAAACCGCAAACCGGTCCAGTGCTCTACCAAAAAGTGGAATATACTAAATTCCATCTTTGTTAGTCAGATTGGATTTTAAAAATTATATGAAAGTTATCATGAGTTCACCATCAAATAAGTTCATGGCTGATATTTTGGAGATTCGTACATTGAAGCTTTGATGATGTCTTTTCTCCCAGAGAATACTCATTTAACTTGCATTATCAATATTAAAATCAATATTGTCAAAAACAACCCCCAGACCCCCGGTAGTTTCGTCTTCCCATTCCATAGTGAAATGCTGGGTGCGCCACTGCCCGTTGTTGGGGCACCCCCACCCCCCCCCCCCCCCCCCGGATTTTTTTTCTACATAGGCCACTGATGGTAGATGAGTTGAGGAGGTGGAGGAGTATCCTTTTTCCAAAATTTCAAAAAGGTATTGAAAAATCTTCTTTTGTGTCAGGGTTTTGACAAACTATGT